>JAFJMP010000021.1:0-600000 GCA_029692085.1 Gymnothorax javanicus
CCACCCATGAAAGGGCCACTAGTGGGCGTAACTCCTGTTGAAGTCTCCTCAACCAGCCGTACCTGTCTGCCCATCAGTTTGGAGTGGGATGGTGGGTCCAAGCAGACTACTTCCCTGGTGGATTCTGGAGCTGAGGTCAGCTTCATCGACGCTGAAACAGTGCACAAGTGGGGATTACCTCTGGAAGAGGTTTCATGTTCTCGTGTGGCGAATTCGGTGAACGGTCAGAGGATCGGCCGTATCACTCACTCCACTGCCCCCATCAAGCTGCGCATCTCAGGCAACCACCAGGAGACCATCAAACTGAACCTCATTGACTCCCCTCACACTCATGTTATCCTGCGCCATCCTTGGATGGCCAAACACAACCCTGAAATTGATTGGGCCACTCATGAGATTAAGGGCTGGAGCCCTAACTGTTCACAGTCATGCCTTGCTAATGTTCATGTTCATGTTCATGTTCCTTCCCCCGCAGAGATTCCGAGTCTGGAGAAAGTTCCTCAAGTATATCATGACCTCAAGGAGGTGTTTTCCAAAGCTCGGGCCACGTGTTTACCCCCTCATTGCCCTTATGATTGCGCCATTGACCTCAAGCCAGGTACCATGCCCCCTAGAGGCCACCTGTTTTCTCTGTCCCGTCCCGAGACCCACGCCATGGAAAAGTACCTCAGTGAGTCCCTCGCCGCCGGAATCATCCGCCCATCTTCCTCTCCTGCGGGGGCGGGGTTCTTCTTTGTGGGTAAGAAGGATGGGTCCCTACGCCCATGCATTGACTATAGAGGGCTCAATGAAATTACTGTTAAGAATCGTTGTCCTTTACCACTCATGTCCACTGCCTTTGAGCTTCTCCAGGGGGCCACCGTATTCACTAAGTTGGACCTGCGCAACGCCTACCACCTGGTCCGTATCCATGAAGGGGATGAGTGGAAGACTGCATTCAACACCCCCACGGGCCACTAGGAGTATTTGGTTCTTCCCTTCGGGCTTACCAACGCCCCAGCAGTCTTCCAGGGTCTGGTTAACGATGTTTTAAGAGACATGATTAACAAATTTGTCTTCGTGTATCTGGATGATATACTCATTTTTTCCAAGACCCTGGAGGATCACGTCAAGCAGATGCGTCAAGTCCTCAAGCGCCTCCTGGAGAACCGACTGTTTGTTAAAGCTGAAAAGTGTGAGTTCTCTGTTCCCACCACGACTTTCCTGGGTTTCGTCATTTCAGCTGGTGCCATTAGCATGGACCCTTCCAAGGTGAATGCTGTCACTGAGTGGCCCAGACCCACAGACCATAAATCCTTACAGCGTTTTTTGGGCTTTGCCAATTTCTATAGGAGGGTCATTCGGAACTATAGCTCAGTCGCTGCTCCCCTTACTGCTTTGACATCAAGTAAGCGCAAGTATCAGTGGAACAACGAGGCAGAGGCCACCTTTAAAGATCTCAAGGTGCGTTTTACTTCGGCTCCCATCCTAACACTTCCTGACCCTGATACTCAATTTATTGTTGAATTGGATGCTTCTAACAGCCAACCTATCTCAGAGAGCTGCTAAGGATAACAAAATTCACCCATGTGCCTTCTTTTCCCATTGTTTTAGGCCCACAGAACAAAATTATGACATTGGCAACCGAGAGCTGTTGGCTGTCAAACTGGCGTTGGAGGAATGGAGACAGTGGCTAGAGGGCGCCAAACTTCCGTTTCACGTCTGGACTGACCATAAAAACCTTGAGTACCTGCAAACTGCCAAGAGACTGAATCCTCGCCAGGCCAGGTTGGCTCTGTTCTTTTCTAGATTTAATTTTCATCTCGCTTATCGCCCAGGCAACAAGAACGTCAAGCCGGATGCGCTATCCCGTCTCTTCGAGGTCCCTGACAAAGAACCCTGTACTGACACCATCCTTCTTAAGGAAGTATTCGCCAATGCCATCTCCCTGGATATTGAAAAAAGGTGAGAGATGCTCAAGAAGATTCTGCTGCCCCCAGTGGTTGCCCCACCAATTGTCTGTTCGTCCCCCATCACTATCGCCCCCCAAGTTTTGGAATGGGGCCATGCATCTAACTTGTCCTGCCACCCAGGGGTTAATCGGACTCTAGACTTCATCATGCGTCGCTTCTGGTGGCCGAATATGAGGAAAGATGTCCGGGACTACGTCTCTGCCTGCTCGGTCTGCGCTCAGTCTAAGGTATCTCACCAATCCCCTCACGGCCTACTCCAACCCCTACACACACCCCATCGTCCCTGGTCACATATCTCCCTAGATTTCAACACAGGTTTACCCCCTTCCAATCAACATAACACCATCCTCACTATTGTCGACAGATTTTCCGAGGCAGTTCACTTTATTCCCCTCACTAAACTCCCCACTGCACAAGAAACCGCCAACCTTCTCATACAGCACGTTGTCTGACTCCACGGCATCCCCACTGACATTGTCTCTGATCGAGGTCCCCAGTTCACTGCTAAATTTTGGAAAGCTTTCTGCACCTCCCTCGGCACTTCAGTCAGTCTTACGTCAGGTTTTCACCCCCAGTCTAATGGCCAGACCGAGCGGGCAAATCAATGTATTGAAACGGTACTCAGATGTCTCTGTTCTAAGAACCCAACCTCCTGGAGCCATCAATTGCCATGGGCCGAGTACGCCATCAACAGCCACACCTCCTCCTCCTCCAAGCTGTCCCCTTTTGAGTGCTGCATGGGATACCAACCGCCACTGTTCCCCAGTCAGGAGGAGGAGGTGGCCGTCCCGTCCGCACAGGCCTTCATCCGCCGATGCAAACGCACCTGAAAAACACACGACGCCCTACTGAAGTCGGTGTCCAGAATGAAGCACCTGGCGGACAGAAGGCGTACTCCGCCCCTAACTACCGGGCAGGATAAAGGGTTTGGCTGTCCTCCAAAGACATTCCTGTAAGGGGAGGTAACCGTAAATTATTCCCCAGATTTATTGGTCCCTTCACGATTGATCGAGTCATTAGCCCCACTGCTGTTCCCCTTTGGTTGCCTGTATCCATGCACAGAATTCACCCCACGTTCCGTGTTTCTCAAGTTAAACCTGTTGTTACCCACCCCCTGTGTTCTGGTCCTGATCCCCCTCCACCCCCCTGTATTATTGATGGTGGCGAGACCTATACGGTTCGCGCCATCTTGGACTGTCGTCGTCAGGGCCGTGGCCTTCAATACCTCATTGACTAGGAGGGCTACGGTCCCGAGCATCGGAGTTGGGTCCCTTCACGCTTCTTCCTTGACAAGGATCTGATTAAGGACTATCATGCACAACACCCCAGACCCAGCCTATAAACGCCAGGAGGCGTTTCCTTGGGGGGGGCTACTGTCATGGTTATGGTTTTTTGTCATGTTTATGTTCATGTTTATGTTCAAGTTCAGTGTTCGTGATTTTGTCTTTTATTTATTCTTTTTGGTTATTGTAATTCTCAGGTTTTAGTTCAGTCCATTCTCCAGCTCCATTGCACTTGTCTCCCCTGTCTTGTTATCTAGTTGGTTCAGTCCATCTTCCCGGTCTGTGCGCTCACATGCTTCGGGTGATTTAAATGATTTCTGGTGTTTAATATATTCCTTTGATTCTCGTTTACTTCCTTCGCCTTACTGTTCTGATTACTAACCAAACTAACATTTGTATTTTGTATCATAGTCTACTAACACAACTAATCCATGTATATATGTTACTAACGAGCACTCTAGTTAAATCTGTAGAATCGCACCGCTACTAATTAATACTAATTCCCTCTCAGCAATTGCCCTGTTCTAGTCTCCGCCTCTTGCTCAGCTGTACCTGTCTCCCCTGCGTTTCTCTTGAGATCTCTCTGACGTGCTTAATTACTTTCCTGCACTCATTATCTGTGCACTTAGAACTCCTTGACCAGAGCTGTTTAAATGTCATAGGCTGCCTGTGTGATTCCCGTCCGTGTCTTGGCTTTCGCCAATTTTCGTGGTTAGGGTTTCCCTCATGTGATTCTCCCATTGTAATTAGTCTGATCCAGCTCACCTGTTCCCTGTGTAGCATGTGACTTCCCTCCCGTCTACTTAAGAGTCCTCACTGCAGTTCTGACTTTGTCGGAACGTTGATCAATATTTCTTTGTGCAGAGCGCCGTGTATGCCATTGAGTATTGTTTTTCTTCTACTGGTTTGTCCGACTAAGATTCTTGCCATTGCCCTTCTTGTATTGTTTTGTCTTTTTGGATTTTGACCCATTTTTGAATGACCACGATTTCTGTGTTTGGATGCCCTGTGTATGACCCTTGGCTTTGTTCATCGACTACGACTTTTTGCCTACCGTTTATGTACCTTTGCTCATCTGTCTTCCTGGTTCTGACCGCTGCCTGTCTAGTCGACACTGTTTTTGGATTTTGTATTGTGGCTTGGCAATTCTTGTGTTTTTTTTGGCTTTGACTCGGACCTCATGTATGTATGTATGTATACTTAAAAAATTAGGAAATTTCAGTTTTGTTCATTAAATGCACTCTTTTTTTCAAATGAAAATAATTTCACTGCATTCATACGCGATGTTGTGTTCTTTGGGTCAGGGAAAAACAAGTCCCATTTTAATCCATTAAATTTACATTCCGTGACTCAACAAGACATTAATGAACTCTGGACCACTCCCAAAGTGGAGGAGAGCATTTGGTGGAACGATGGATAGGGGATCGGGGAGAAGGCGATTTTGTACGGACTTAGTCTGTGATTGTGCGAACATTGGGAGCGCCAGGTGGCGAGACTCAGGGTGGGCTCGCGTCTCTTGTCGGAGTCCGTGTAGGCTCCCAAGCCCCCCGGGTCCCAGGTGGTGGCTGTTTCTTGCTTCCTTCTTGGAGAGGGGAAGGAAGCAAGAAACGACTGTTTCGCCCGACCTTGATATTGCCTAGCCCTTCTGTTCTCGTTTTGTCTTTTTGGATTTTGACCTATTTTCTGTACGACCACGATTACTGTTTTGGATGCTCTGTGTTTGACCCTCTGTTCTGGATTTCGAGTATGATTTTGGCCTTCTGTCTATGTACCGTCGCACATCTGCTTTACTGGTTTTGACCCCTGCCTGTCTAGTCGACTTCGCTTTTTGGATTTCGTTTTTGGCTTGGCAATTCTTGTGTCTTCTGGTCCTGACCCTGTTTTCAATAAAGGCTTATGATTTTTGGAATTCCTGCTCTCGCGAGTGGTTCCTGAACGTACTGTCACAGTGGGTCTATTGCTGGGTCAGGTTTGGATGAAGTGACCACAGCTGATTCTGGAGTAGCAGTGCATAAAGGTTTAATTGTTCCATTTCATATTACTTTCGTAAACATTTAAAGTTATGTTCCATGGAACAACTGATGAAGAACTAACCTACCGAGTCTTGGAATAGACAAAATCTTAATGGGCTTCTCAGTACCATAGCTCTAAGCACTCAGCTTCATTTTGCTATCGTTAAGAGGAGGGCAAGCTCTGCAAAATTACCCCCTGCGTGAACAAGACTTATGTCAACAGGCTAAAGTAGCAGTTTAGTTTTAGTAAACACTTAAGGTCAAAGTAATGTCAGCCTTGTCAAGCGATTATTTAAGTTACACCTAAGGTTGCCACACTGACTGCATGTAGCTCGCTAGCCTAACCTAGCCTGTACAGTCACTTGGAGCTAGAGAGAGCTAAGTATGCAGTAACCACTCATAATAAGAACAGAGGAATGTGTCCTTCAGCTACCGGATTTTTTGATGGCATATTATAATGGCTGGCGAATGATAACCTTATCAATCTTTTCTGTGGATGATTCCGTTAATAACTGAGTAATGTCACTCTTGTCAGGCGATTAGTTAATCAGCTGACCGCATGTTACATTAACGTAATGTTAGCAGCTGAATAGCCAGCCTGAACAGCTAACATAGCAAGCTAGTTAAATACTCTCACCTTTCTTTGAAAAGAATTTTGTAATGTTGTGGACCCCTGCTTTGCTCCTGCTGTTCTCTCTCTATCCTCTCTCTATTCTTTTTGTGTTTTTTTTTTGGACATTATTTTCGCAAGGGCGGTGCACCCTGTTTCCTGCCTAAGTTCGTGACCTCGCCAGTAAAAACGCACAGACAATTTTCCAATACAAGCACGAAGCATGGATCGAACCATTTTTTAAGAAGGGGGTTATGGAAATGTATTTCATCAATATTGCATGCCTTAATGGCTTTGTTTATACTTTGATGCATTAGTATGAATATTAGGTAAATCTATACAGAATAATTTTGTCATGGCGGCTACTGTGGGTTTTGTGGGCCCTTAGAATTGTCATCACCTTTCCCCCCCTATACGACGGCGCTGGACCCAAGAAGGAATCAAACCCAGATCACCGCAGAAAGGACACAGCCTTTACGGCGTGCGCACTTAGCCGATGTGCCACCGGTGTGCCCAACCAGTGGCCAGTTTGACGAAGAGGTTGATGCTGCTAAGAGAGTTGTATTGAGGCCGGTCGAATGTGGTGTACGGAGTGGATGTACCAAATGAAGCTCGTGATAGGAACTACGTCGAGGGAATCAAATCTCTGGGCTGCTTTTGCATCCGAAAGTGAGACGAACGGCGAGGTAGTAGCGCCCCTTCCAGGAAATGCTAAAAAATCCCCAAAAAGGTGGGTCGAGTGGGATGACCTTAAAAGCGTTTGTGATATTGGCTTTAGCCAACCAGGCGCCGTGACCGGCAAGGCGGATGAGTGGTGAGGCGAAGGACAGTCAGTAAAGGGTTAACCACTTTTGAAACTTCTCACAAACCACGCTAGTGTCCCCCGGTTCAAAATGTTTTCCGCTTGCTTCTGCTTCTACTGGTTTTGCCTGCTTCAACCACTTCCCTTCGTATTTTTTTCTTTCTACCGCCCCCTGTCTTTGCGGCGAATACTGCAACGGAGAATGCGCCAAGTATAAATGCCTCCGCGCTCTGTTGGGGTGCGCGCGCAATCTAAGAACAGAGCCAGGCGAAGGTATGACTGAGACTTAAGGTGGATACGCGTGCAGTATCCATGGATGTTTGTCGACGAGGCAAAGTGCACTCATAGCCGAAATGCTAGCTAAGCGCTAGAGAGCTGCGCCACTGCGAGTGGCCGTGAGGTGGATACGTGTAGTATCCGTGAATGTTTTCCGACAAGGCAAAGTGTACCGTAAACTGAAGCGCTAGCGAGGCGCTAGTGAGCTGCGCCACTGTGAGTTGCTGTGGGTTGGATATGCGTAGTATCCGTGAATATTTGCCGGCGAGGCAAAGAACGTCGGCATTTGTAATGGTTTGACAATTTTAGAATAAACATGGAAATCATTCAACAGCACCATAAATGTATGAGATTTAATTTGCGAAGAATGCGACGTGCATATATAGCAAGAGTTGCATGGACTAATTGGTAGAAGCGACAAAAGTCTGCTTTATTTTGAAGCCTTGTTAAACATTGCACTTCTGCGGAATTATATGGCGTTTCCTTCCGCACGTTGCTGACCACGAAGTTATCAATATGTCCATGATTTCTGTGCTCATGTAACTCGAGGAATAACACAGATTTACGAATGGCCGTGAGGTGGATACGCGTGTGTTCGGCCTGCTATCTGTGGGGTTTTGATCGTATGCTGTACCCTGTGTTATCATTACAGCCGTGTGTGGGTCGCGGGCAGTCGGGAGTGTAATTGATTCATTGATGTGCGATGACTTACTTGTTGATTGCGATTGCTGACAGCGGGGCAGTGAAGTGACTAATTACGACTGGGACATTGATTGGTTGCGAGGAAGTTTAAATACGGAGACATTTCCTCATTTGGGGAACGGGTTTGTGGGGAGAAGAGTTGAATGGCTGGCTCGTCGAAATGTTATGGCTCTCCGTGTGTTTGTTCTCTCATGCTCTCTTTATCTCCCCTGAGTTTGCGGCTGTTTAGATCCTGGATTGCTGCCCCGGAAGACAAGACGAGTGCGTGGTTGCTGTGGCTGTGAGGAATTCAGTGCTGATACGGCGCTATCAAATCGTCTTAAAGGGACGCAAGCCTTTGAATATAATCGCATGGCGCTGACCAAGCTGCTGGAATTCAGCTTGGAATACAACGTTCCCAAGACGTCCGAAAAGGAACGAATTCTGCAGCTGAAGAAGCCGGCAGGGACTGGCAAGGGGGCAGGTTCGGTTGGGTGATTGCTGTGTTTGGAGGAGAGCGACGTGTTCCCACGGACATGGGGACGTGCAAGCCAAGAGAGCCCTGACACGACCTGATATTTATCTGGCTGCTGATTGGATGGCTGCAGTGGCCTGGATCTGGAGCTAGGCGGCTAACCGGGAGCAGGCCGATGGGACAATTGTTACAAGCTGGGTCATCGGGACTGGACACGGTTTACTTTCTTCTTTTCTTTCTGGGGTAGGGATTTTATTGATTGGCTGGAGAAGCCATTGCCCCCAGTTGGACTTGATTTTCCTGGTTTTTTTTTTTTTTTTTTTGCTTTCCATTTGGAGTGGCTTCCCTGTTGGTGGACTGAGGAAGGTTATGGCCGTAACCTTCCACTTATTGGGGTATTTGCAGTGGATTGATTTTCTTGGTTACTGTGTACTGTCTCTGCCTCAATGTATGGAGTGACTTTTCTGCCATAAATGCTCACGTGTGGATTGCATGGTTAATCTGGGGTGGTATGGCCATGTGTGATGGAGTGGAATATGCCAGAAGTGGAAGCCAAATAGTTTAATAGAATTTATGCGCTGGTCTGTTGTCCATGTTGTGGGGATCTAGAATTGGCGAGGGGGAGCAACTCAAGTCTTTGGGGGATGTGAAATCCCGGGGCCCAGAAAGTAAAAAGATTGGTCCCGACACGTGCAGTGTCTGTAAATGTTTGCCAGCGAGGCAAAGAACATTAGCATTTGTAATGGTTTTACGGTTTTGGGATATACGTTGCAATCGTTCGACAGCACCGTAAATATATGGCATTTAGTTTGCAAAGAATACAATGTGCGTGTATAGCAAGTGTTGCTCAGACTAATTGGTAGAAACGGAGAAAGTCTTTTTTTTTTTTTTTTTGGAAGCTTGTTATACATTGCACTACGAAATTATATGGCGTTTTCTTCGCGCATCGATGACACGAGAAATATGAATAAGTCTTGATCATTTCTGTGCTCATGTAGCTCGTGAAACAACACAGGTTTGCTTAGATTAGCTTGCGAGGCTTATACAGCAACAAGCTACGAGAATCCGCTCTACAGTCCGAATGAAGCGACAGCTAAATGGCGTTGTTAGGTACGATGCACAGCTGAGTGATGGCGGATATAATCGCTGCAAAGTCAGCGAAAGTTTCGGATTTGCAGATTGTCATCCTTGCTGAGTCACGTCAAATATATGGACATACCCAACAGGCAATCTCTGGCCATACGGTCGAAGCAGAAAGCGAGATCGAGAATGAGTATAAAGAAATTGTCCAGTTCTTGCCTCTGATGAGGAAAGGACTGGGAAATTCTGTTTCGTAAAGTGGGACGGCGAATGGCAAACTCGGTTTGCATGAGCTCCTCGGAACGAGCGTGGGTCGGGTGTTTGGGCAGTACGGGGTCGATGATGGTTTGGATTTTTATTATTATTATTTACTAAAATGTGACTGCAGAAGTAGGGGCGACAAGTACGTGGTATGGTAAAAGCCCGTACCGTCGTAGCGTATAGCAAGATGGAGAACAAGTGTATGGTAATCGTCAAGTTCTCTCCTCCGATGAGGAAAGTACTGGCGGATTGTGTTTCGGTAAGGTGAGACGGTGAAGAACGAACTTTATTCATTTTCTATCCACTGTAATTAGTTGTAAAATGCTCCTCCAGCTGTTTTTGGGCTGGGCCGAGCAGAAGCCTGGCCCTTACAAACGCGAATTGAGCTGTCTGAGTTACTGCATGAGTGAGTGACTGACTGAGTGATCAAGTTCAATGATTGGCTGGCCGGCGGGGAAGAAGTTCAGCGATTGGTCGGCCGGCGGGGAAGAAGTTCAGCAATTGGTCGGCCGGCGGGGAAGAGGCGGCCCAGCCATATACTAGGTACACCTTTTATGAGTACCACTTTTTGCCTTTTGTTGCCCTTGTCCCAACATTTGAGATGCATTGCTACCATCAAATTCAAAATGAGCTAATATTTTACATGAAATTATAAAATGTCTCACTTTCTGGTATATTGTCTATGTCCTATTCTGAATAAAATGTGAGTTTATGAGATTTGCAAATCATTGCATTCTGTTTTCATTCACATTTTACACAGCATCCCAACTTTTTTTTTAAATGGGGTTGTAAATAAAAACAGAATGCAATGATTTTCAAATTATTCAAATGTTGTATTTATTTGGATTGGAAATAGTACAAAGACAAATTGTCAGATGATGAAACAGATTTTTTTTTTTTTTTTTTGGAAAATATGAGCTCATGTTGAATTTGATGCAACATGATGCCAGCAACACATTTAAAAAAAGTAGGCACAGGGGCATGTTTACCACTGTGTTGCATCATGTCTTCTTTAATCAACACTAGGTGTGTGGAAACTAAGGAAACCAACAGCTGTAGTTTTGAAAGGAAAATGTTTCCCATTTTTGGTTCATGAAATTAGAAAAAAGGTCGCACTTTGCATAAACACATGTATTTTGACAAGCGTCCCATTTTTGGTTCATCTAGGATTTCTGCAGCTCAGTACTTTGCAGCCTCCTTTGTCATATTTTTCATTACATAGTACGCCTAATGTTGTCATTGGGTGACAGCCCTGAACTAATAGGCAGACCACTTTCAAACCAAGACTCTTCGACTACAGGGCTATGTCACTGCAATATGTCCAGATTATGGTGTTTGGCATTGTCTTGCAGAAATAAGTAAGGCATTCCTTAACCTCTTTGCGCAGATATAGATGCCGGCATCTGTAAATTCCGAAATTTAATTCCGAAATAATTCTGGAATTGAATTTCCAAATGTCCTGCTTCAGTGGAATGATTTTCTCTGTGACAAAAATACCGAGTTATAAATCCTAAATAGGCTCATGCATAACAGGAACAAGAGTGCTCATAGAGCACAATTTCCCAGCCGGGATTTCAGAACATAAGAACCCTCCCAAGGACATACGATGAGCCACTATTTAATTTCCAGGGCAGTAACTCCCCTATATATTAGTTTGTCGCAACGAAAATGCGATATGCGCATAAACAATATTAGCTTCTCATTTTTGTAAAGTTTCATCAAAATCCCTCAGAAAATATGGGAGGAGTTCATTTCAGAACATAAGTACCCTCTCAAGGATATACAATAAGTCACCATTTAACGTCAAGGGCAGTAACTCTGTCAAATATTAGTTTGGCGCAAAAATGCGATATGCGCATAACCAATATATGTGTATCATTTTGTAAAGGTTCATAAAAATCTCTTTAAAATTGTGGGAGGAGTTGATTTCAGAACATCAGCGCCCTTCCCAGGACACGCAGACGGACGGGCGGACATCGCCATGACATAATCCCCCTTTGGTCTCCGTCCGGCGGGGGATAATAAAAATTGCCATTATTTGTATTCCGCGCAAAGGGGTTAATAAATCAAAGTGAAACTACCGTTAACACCTGGATAAGCTGTTTGTGAATTAGGGACCAGTTATCCATGCCAAGATCATATTTATCTTACCGCCCGTGGTCGTGCTAACAGCAAATTGATTGATTCATTGATTAGTGAGTGATGCTCGAGTCTCATCACAACGCTCATTCCTAAGCTGCACTTATCCAGGAGTGAAAAGACATCTGGATGGCAGTTTATGTTGCTCCAAAACTTGTATATATTGCTCAGCACTGATGCTGTCTTCATAAATGTGCAAGTTACCCATGCCATGTGCACTAATGTACCCCCATACTGTCATGGACGCTGGCTTTTGAACTGTGCGCTGATAATAAGCCAGATGTTCCCTCTGCTCTTCAGCCTGGAGGATGGATCATCCATGAACTCCAAAAATAATTTCACAATCTGATTGGTCAGACCACAGGATAGTTTTCTACTTTGCATCTGTCAATAATAAATGAGCTTGGGCCCAGAGAAGGCAGCAGCGTTTCTGGATTTTGTTTAGATATGGTTTTATGTTTACATGGAACCGTTTTACCTTGCATTTGTGGATGCAGTGACTAACTCTGTTCACCAACAATATTTTACAGATGTGTTCCTGAGCCCAGTGGTGGCACCAGAACTGGAAATTTGGGGGCTACAGAACATCCCTTTGTAACAACAATTAGTCCTGACTTGTTCTCAAATCATTTTCATAATTAACAATAGATTCACACCGAGAGCACTCCACACTATCAGGTGCTGCTTATTCTCCCCTTTTAGGTATGACGTCGACAATCATTCATTTGGACGTGTAATTTGGTGCATTTATATCAGCAGTATTCAAAATTGCATACCCCTCAACTCTCATGCTTTTAAGTAGCATATCACATTCTCACACTGTAGTCTGTAGTTTAATAACAAAAGTGAAGATTGAAAAATTTTAATTGGGCAAAGAATATTATATTTAATTGCCGAGTCCCACTTTTTAATAAACCACTCTGTACCGAGAGTGAAAGGCCGTATTTCATTGGAACGTGGATCAGTCATCATTCAATCAATACGTATTTAAATTAAGAAAAACAATAAACAATTTCTCAGTTTACACATCTAATGTTGTCTTTGTCCAATTTTATAAAAACTTACGGTTTAAGTGATCATCATTGCATTCTGTTTCTATTTACATTCAACACAGCGTCCCAACTTTTTTGGAAATGGAGTTGTACCATTTTTGGGGCTACAGCTCTATAAGCTCCCATTCATACTGAACAGTCTGGTGAGCGTTCCCCATAAAACAGGAAGTTCTGAGATTGGTGGTTTCACTTTCAGTGACATCACCGTCCAACCAATGTTCGCTGGGTTTTCACGGCACTATATCAGTGAGTGTACGTATGAGCCTGCTGCTCATAAATGATGAAGAAATGGTGAAACCCTGTGGAACTAGATACAGAATGGATTCTCAGTTTTCACATCAGAAGTGTTATTGTGGATTGGACTTTGATACTTGGAGAATTCTCTCATTCAGCAAATAAAATGAACTCAAATAAACTGAGTGGCAAAAAATGGTGAATGAGAAGTCTCAAAAAATTTGGCATGCTTTCAGAATCTTTCACAATGTCAACATTGATAAATAGCTTGTGTTGAGGTTTCGTCTAGAACCACATATTGCACAGTGACTCATGATTTTGACACAACCCATCATCAAAGCGTTGAACTTTATGATGATAATTGACACAAGTCTTCAGGGTGCTGAACGGGTAAATTGGCTGCTGAATGACGGGGACCTACCCCAGAGTACATAAAAACTAACAAAGAAACAGACTTCACAGCTCACACCTACACTTAGCCACAGTTAGCTACAACCACTGGCAAAAATTATGGATTTGCCAGACTTGGAGGACATTCATCCAGCTTTTTTACTTTAGAGAAAATGAACAAATTGCAGATACATATGACACAAAAGAATTTATAAGCTAAATATTCATAAACAAGGTGTCTGACTTGGCTAATTGAGAGGAAACATTGCAGCAAGAGAGCTGGAAATTGAAACAGTGGAAAGGACAATAAAACCGCTCCAAGAAGGAAATTCAACACGGAGAGTGGCAAATGATGTTGATTGTTCCCAGTCAGCTGATTCTAAACTTTGGTGCAACTTGCAAGAATAAACAAAATAGGAAGGGCATAAAAAGCGTCACAACTTTCTTATGAATTCCTAGTGTGTCCCCTGCAAAAAATGTTCTATAGGACTTCTATGGAATTCTATAGAACTCTATAGAACATCAATGGAACTCTATAGAACATTTGAGTAGAACAGCATGTTCAATAGGATTTTCCGTGTGTTCTATAGGAATTTGTTAGAAACCTACAGCGCACCTTTATGGAAAATTAAGTCCTATAAGATTATTGCTGTTCTATAAGACCTTCCTGTAGAACACCCGAGCTGAAAAACCTGTTCTATCGGACTTTGATGGTCTTTAGGACCTTCTAATAGAACAAAAGCTAAATAGGAAAGACATCTCAAATAAGGGTTAAATAAAAATAAAAATGAATCTTATGAATCCTTGCAATGCTCTGTCGAAGGGTCAATTTACCTTATGTGTACCTGGGTTCTAGAAGTGAGAAACCGTACTAATAGTATGAAAATGTGCAATATGCAGTGATATCCACGATACTGAAGTAGCAAGGAAATTATGTCCCTTTTAACTTTAAGGTGTGCTTAAGCACATGGGGTACCAGGCAAATACCTACTCATTGATTCTCTGATCAGACGATTGATTGACTGACTGACCACATAACTTAGCAGTATTTCAGTTACGGTATATGAAGACCTCTTTCCATTTCCTCGGCAGCAATTCAAAAATATAAATGTAAGGCATGACAACTTTATTATGCTATAATGGAAAACTCATGTTCCTCTATTGCTTACGAAGACAGAATTACGTTGAAAGTTTGACCTTTTGCACTTTTCCCTTAATTTTAAAAATTCAATCAAATTATGCCTTTCCATTCACATGCATGTGATTGCAGATTATATACAGATTTAGAATTAATTTGAATACAATTTGAGGTCAATTCAATACTATTTATTTCCACCATCTTTATACATCTAAAGGTTATTTCTAACCATAAGTTTACAAGCTTCCTAATGGCTCACTTGGTTAAAGCACTGCATTGTGGAGCAGAAGTGTCTGGGATCAAGCCCTGGTCAGAGTAGCACATGAGTGGTCATTGTGCTACAGAAATGCAAGTTAGGAAAGGATTGCTGGAAAATATATTATAAAGTGGTTGCCTTTCAAATTTGGGTGGGATTGAAGATGCCAAACTGAAAAAAAAAAAAAAGTTCTCCAGAGATTTTCTATGGAACTGTTTTCTATAGAACTTTTTTTCTGTAGGACTTGAGGTACTAAAGTTCTGTAGAATTCTATTGGATTCCTATAGCACATTTATAGGAATTCCTAAAGCACATTTTTTGCAGGGTCTCATTGCTCGTGGGTCCCATAAGTGTGCACATGCTGTCATTGGCATACGTCCTGTGCGTCTCTCTCCATTGGCTGAATCTTGTTATGCGGTTGTGCGCTTAATGGGTAATAACAACATAATGGGTATTTAAGCCCTCAAGTTCATATGCAAATTGCTAGATTATAAGATTGATTTCAAGTGTGTTAGTACAGTTGGCAATGGTTTGGTTAAAAATGGTTAGCTTTGTTTCATGCAACTTATACTTTAGTAACAGCCTTTTACTTATGCAGTCATTCTAATCCTTCCGTTCATTTGAACAAGCATCCAATCAGGGACTAGGACTGGGACCGAGTTCAAGTTAACTCAAGTCTGTTCCTTTTCTTCAACTCCAAGTTATTAAGAACAAGCTTCTAGTCTTAATCCAGCTCCAAAACTGGGACCACGTCCTTGCCAACTCATCCAGTTTGCTCTCCTTGTCCAGTTTGTTAGAACAAGTGTTAAGAAGAGGTCAGGGGGACACCAGATGCAGGATCCAAAAGTGTTTATTGAAACACCAAACACTAAGGAGAAAATTGGCAAATAGGCCAGAAACAAAACACCGTGCACAAGCGCTGAACAATGGGAAAACTCAGGTACACTGCCCAAGGCAGGGGGAAACAAAGGTACACACTCAATGGCCCTCATTTATCAAACTTGTGTAGGATCTGGTGTAGATTCTGGTGTAAATATCAGCGTTCGCCAGGTGTCACGTCTGATTTACTAAAAGTGTGGACGTCGCTGATTTCAGTGTAAAACTGGCATAGCATTGATAAATCTGGCGACAGAAACCATCATAATTTACATGACATGCCCCTATAAATTCATGCTCCGGGAAGCATAGTCCTGCCCACTTTACGACATGGACTCTCGAAAGACGGCAAAGAAGAAAGAACTTCACTGAAGAGGAAATATAAATTATCACGTCCGAGATGGAGAAAAACAAAATAATTTCATTTTGAAGCCTTAAGAGTGGCATAAAGGGAGCTCAGAAGGCTGCAGTTTGAAAAACTATTGCTGCTGCGGTTAACACAGTTGGGGTGGAAAACCGGAGTGCAACAGTGTTTGATTTAATTCATTAATAATCGAAGTGACTATTCGCACTTATTTAAGTGCGTCCAAGCACAAAAATTGATGGAAATTCGCGCACTTATAAGTGTAGCCAAGATGCACATTTCTCCATTGCCCACACTTATTTTAAGTGTGTCCAAAGCTAAAAATTTTTTTCTTGGCCAAACTTATTTTAAGTGGTACTTTCTATAAGCGGCACTGGAATGTTCATCAACTGGCGCGCTAATAAGTGTGGCCAAGAAAAAAATTCAGCATTGGCCACAAGTGTAAGTGCAAATAACATCGGCCTTAATAAATTCAATTTATAGATCCATGATATTTCATGTTATATAGCCTACATAATTGACAATCCAAATCCTTTACATGTAAAAAAAAAAAAAAAAGTGGTCCGATTTTAAGATCGCGCTGTGCCCACACAAAACGAAAGCAGCCACTGTCACTTTCCCAGAGGAGATCTTCTCTGTGCCGAAAGTTCCTCTCACTTCGGACAGAAGTTTATTCCTCTAACAATAGAAGATCTGCCATTGTCAAAATGTGATCACGGTCAAAGTGTCTGTAGGCTGAGCGATAAAAGAAACGCAAGTTAGCTAGTTAGTTAATGTACTCTTATGGTTACGCAGTCAAAGTGACCGCAAAATAAAGAAAAGTTTGATGAAACAAGTGCAAATGTGCACGCCGCTTAGTAATAAATTTGATTTTCAAAAATAATTACGCAAAACTTTTTGTCCAGTCTGCCTTTAATTAACCTGCATTTCTTTTGTTGTTCAGTATATATCTGACTGGATGAGCATGTGACATGCCACACTGCATATCTGCCAAGCCGCGCATTGCGCTTAAACAAATTGATTGTAATTGTCAGCTGTCTGGCCTGACAAGCAGGCTGTCTCAAAATATAAGTTAAATTAATTTCTCAACACAGGTTTCTTATTTATTTATTTTTTTAATTTTTTTATTTTTTTTTTTCATTCATTCATTCATTTATCTATTTAGCCTATTTATTCATTCTACTAATGCACTCGTTCCTGCATGTTGTTCGCGCTGGTTTCAAATCTGCGTACACCTGGTCTGACCTGGCGTGAGATTTTTGCGGACCGTTCGCTCATGCTCAGATTGATAAATGACGATCCTTGCGGGAGATTTGGCGCACACCCATTTTTTTGGTGTACGCACGTTTGATAAAAGAGGGCCATCGAGTGGCTAAACTAGAAAAAACAAAAACTTGACCTAACTAGACTGACGGAAACACTGGGACACTTTAGACAAAAGGTAGACAAGACGTGGGCGCAGCAAAACACAAGGCTCGGGAATCGCACAAAGGAAATACTCGGGAAGGCACAGGAGCTGAGATTTTGCAATGTAGCGCATAGCCAATACAAAGTTCCATTTGACGATAGCTTCCCTCCTGCCCACTGAAATACACATGGGAGGAGGCGGGGACTCGGAAGGCAATCTCAGAAGGAAGCAGAAACACATGGGATTAATAAACAAATTCACGTGAACCGGGTTAACAATAATGACTCGAGACAAGACGCTGAGACAATCAATCAAACTAGACGGTTTGGATTAAGGTAATCTAAACGTGACAAGTATAAAAGCACCACGAGAGAAGCAAAGGAAAGCATAGCTTGAAACGCAGTTAATCAGGGAAAGCTTTAGGAAGGAATTACAAAAGATAGAAATGCTCGAACTCGCTACTGAGTTAATTAAGGTTAATACTACGTGACAAAATATATACAAACACCCTCAAATAAGTGCTGGTTAGTACGGGTTAGCAATTATCCTATCAGAGAATGTATTCACTCACAGTTTAGCGAGACCCAGAATTAAGCACAGGTGGAAGTAATGAATGAAATACCGCAGCCGATTCCAAATGAGGAAACGTGATTGGACAACGAGACGCAGGCATGCTGAAGGCTGTCAAACAACAGAGGTTTGGGCATGAGTGAATCAATCATCAGACGGCGGAAAAGAAAGCTGAAAAATAAAGCGAGAGTAAGGCACAGGAGGAAAAGCAGAAGCACAAATATAAAAGTAATAAGCACAATGACAAGACAGCACACACGAGGCAGAACCATAAAAGTACCCCCCCTTAGAAGCGCCACCTGGCGCTGACAAGGAACATCAAAGATACTATGAATACAAGAAACACTATGAAATACAAGAAATAACAAAATACTAAATACAAAATCCACAGGACTAAGAAATACAAAACAAGGAACACCTACAAAATATGAAATACAAAACCCTAAAGACTAAAACATAAAACATCTAACCAAATACTAAACAGCACAAGAACAAAATACACAAAACATAAACAAGAATACTTGGGTTCTCCAGCAAAAGCTGGGGCTAAGGCTTAGGGTGAGTCTTGTAAAACTCAGAAATCAGGTTTTTATCCAGAATGAATCTGCCAGGGACCCATGAACACTCTTCAGGACCGTATCCCTCCCATTCAACAAGGTACTGTACCCCCCTACCCCTCCGCTGACAGTTCAAAAGCTTGCGGACGGTGAAGGCCTCTCCACCGTCGATGATGCACGGCGGAGGTGGGGGATCGGGATCCGGGTGGAGGGGGTGGGTGATGGAGGGCCAGACTCGGGAAACGTGGAAGACTGGGTGGATGTGGCGCATAGTGTGAGGGGGCTTTAGACGGATGGCGGTGTGACTGATGACTTTGTCGATGGGGAAGGGACCGAGGAATCTGGGGGCAAGTTTGTGGGACTCGACTCTGAGGGGGATGTCCTGGGCAGAGAGCCAGACCTTCTGGCCGACGCGATAGGTGGGAGCCGGCTTGCGTCGCTTGTTCGCCATGTCCTTCATCTGTTTCCCCGCACGGACAGGGCACGGCGGGCGGTGTGCCAGGTGTCACGGCATCGCTTGACGAAGGCCTCAGCTGATGGAACCCCCACCTCCACCTCCTGTGAAGGCAACAGGGGAGGCTGGTAGCCCAGGCAGCATTCGAAGGGGGTGAGACCAGAGGCTGCGGATGTGTGCGAGTTAAAGGCATATTCGACCTAAGGCAGCTTGGGTTCTTAGCGCACACGCACCGCAGCATGGTCTCCAAGGTTTGATTGGCCCGCTCGGTCTGGCCGTTAGACTGGGAATGAAAACCGGAACTGAGGGAACAGGAAGGGCCTAGGAGGGACAGGAAAGCTTTCCAAAAGCGAGAGGTGAACTGAGGACCACGGTCTGAAACAATGTCAGCAGGGATACCATGGGGACGGACAACGTGCTAAATGAGGAGTTCGGCAGTGGACTTGGCTGAGGGGAGCTTGGGGAGTGCAACAAAATGGGCAGCTTTGGGGAACCGGTCGACAATGGTGAGGATGGTGGTATTTCCCTAGGAGGGGGGCAGACCAGTGACGAAGTCCAGGGCAATGTGGGACCAGGGGCGACTGGGGATGGGAAGTGGCTGAAGGAGACCAGAGGGATGTGTGTGCGGGGTTTTAGCAGTGGCACAGACCGAGCAGGCACTCACAAAGCCCTTGACGTCCTCTGGTAGGTCCGGCCACCAGAAGTGACGCAGAATGAAGGCAGTGGTCCTTCTGACCCCAGGATGGCCCGAGAATTGGGACCCGTGTCCCCACTGGAGCACTTCAAAATGGAGGGCCTGGGGAACAAACAGGCAGTTACTGGGACAAGCACTGGGTGTGGCCTGCCCGCTCAGTGCTGCCCAGACCCTTTCCTCAATAAGGAGCTGGACAACATTGAGGAAACGGCTCGGAAGGAGGATGGTCTCGGGAGGGTTCCCAGGAGCGGAACCTGTCTTGAACCGCCGGGAAAGGGCATCAGCCTTGGCATTACGGGACCCAGGCCGGGAAGCCAAGGAGAAAGTGAATCGCCGAAAAAATAAGGCCCACCGAGCCTGGCGGGATTGAGTCTCCTGGCCGCCTTCAGGTACTCGAGGTTCTTGTGGTCTGTCCACACCAGGAATGGCATAGTGGGTTCCTCCAGCCAGTGACGCCACTCCGCCAGAGCCAACTTGACTACCAGCAACTCCCGGTTACCGACGTCATAGTTGGCCTCAGTAGGCATGAGGCGGTGCGAAAAAAGAAGGCACAGGGTGGACCTTTTCCTTGGTTGGTAGATCTTTGGGAGAGCACCGCCCCACACCCACGTTGGAGGCATCCACCTCCACGATGAACTAGGACGCCGGGTCCGAGTCATCAGGATGGGCGAGACGTAAATCGCCACTTGAGCTGCTGGGAGGAGTGGTCTGCCTGGGGATTCCAGCAGAATGGCTGCTTGATGGAGGTAAGTGCAGTCAGGGGAGCTGCCACCGTGCTGTACCCTCGAATAAAGTGGCGATAGAAATGAGCAAACCCCAGGAATTCTTGGAAAGCCTTGCGGTCCTTTGGCTGGGGCCATTCCAGGACAGACCGGACTTTGGCAGGATCCATCCTCAGGGACCCGGGAGAGATGATGTAGCCAAGAAATGTTGTGGAGCAGGTGTTAAACTCGCACTTTTCGGCCTTCACTAAAATGCGGTTCTCCAACAAGCATTTCAGAACTTGGCGCACATGCCGAGTGTGCTCCTCCCGGGTGCGTGAGAAGATGAGGATGTCGTCAAGGGAGACAAACGGACCTGCCAATCATGTCCCCCAGGACATCGTTCACCAGCCGCTGCAACACCGCAGGCGTGTTGGTGAGGCCAAAGGGAACCACCAGGTATTCTTAATAACCGCTGGGGGTGTTAAATGCGGTCTTCCATTCATCCCCTCACGATCCTCACCAGGTGGTAGGCGTCCCGCAGGTCCAGCTTGGTAAACACCTGGGCCCCTTGGATGACGTCGAAGGCGGACGACATGAGCGGCAGGGGATAACGGTTCCTGACCGCTATCTTGTTCAGTCCTCTATAGTCGATGCAGGGCCGGAACGACCCATCCTTCTTGGCGACAAAGAATCCGGCTCCTGCTGGCGACGTGGAGGGCCGAATTATCCCAGCCGCAAGAGACTCCTAGAGGTACTTCTCCATAGCGACCCTCTCAGTCTGGGACAGGGAGAAGACCCGCCCCCGGGGCAGAACTGCTCTTAGTAGGAGGTCAATCTCGCAATCATAGGGCCAGTGAGGTGGTAGAGACACCGACCTAGACTTGCTGAATACCGCACCCAGGTCATGGTATTCAGCGGGAACTCGGGAGAGGTCAGGCGCCGGCTCGGAAGGGACCTGAGACCCGGGCACAGGTGAGGCTGCGTGGCGAAGGCAGCGGGTAGAGCAGGAGGACTTCCACTCACGAACCTCGTGGGTGGACCAGTCCATGACCGGGCCGTGCTCACGGAGCCAGGGTTGTCCCAGAACCACCGGGGATCTGGGAGACTGGATGATGAGGAATGAGATGGTCTCACGGTGGTTGCCTGAGACCAGAAGCTGGACAGGAGCCGTCTATTGTTGGATTTGTGCCAATCTTTGGCCCCCGAGGCCAAAGATGGCCAGAGGCTGCGCCAGCGGGGTGAGAGGAACACCCCAGGAGGCAGCGGCTTCAAGGCCCAGAAAGTTCCTCTCCGCTCCTGAATCCACCAAGGCAGAGGTGCGGCGGCTCTGGTTGCCCCAGGAGATGGTAACTGGAATGCAGGTTCGACAGCTGGAGGAGGCTTCAGTGCGGGAGACCCCCACTAATGCTTCTCCGGTCACTAGTGGGCGTTGGCTTTTCTCCGGGCAGTTGGCAACAAAATGCCCCTGCTGACCACAGTAAAGGCAGGCCCTGGATCGCATGCGGTGATCCCTCTCCTCCTTAGTGAGGCGGCTGCGCCCACCTGCATGGGCTCTGGCTCAGACAGGACTCGGGTGGACGATACTACTGGGAACTGGTGACGGAGGCCGGGTGACAGGAGTGTTGGAGGGGTTGGATGGAGCTGGCCGACGTCGCCCCAAGCTTGTGGCAGTCTCCTCCAGGCGGTCGTCAATCCAGATGGCAAGATCCGGCACAGCCTCGGGAGTCTTGGGTAGCTCGTGGAAAATGAGGTGGTCCTTGATGCGATCAGCTAGCCCCTCCACAAAAAAATGTATCAGAGTGCTTCAGGATTCCACTGGGAGCTGGCAGCTAGGGTCTGAAACTCGACATGATTTTGCCAAGCGGCTTCCCTGCTGGATCCTGGTCAGCTCCTTCCGCAGCTGTACCGCGCCTGGTGCGGTGAAATAGCCACGCCATCTCTGAGGATAGGGCAGAGAAGGAGGCTACGCAAGGTAGGCGGGCTGACCAGGCGGCGGTTCCCCAGTGGAGGGCTGGGCCTGTCAGGTGAGAAATGACAAAGGCCACCTTGGCAGGCTCTGCAGCGTAGGTGCTGGGCTGTAGAGCGAAAAGCATCTCGCAAGTGGTCAGAAACAGCCTGCAGGACCCAGGGTTGCCATTGTAGCGCTCGGGAGGCGGTAGCTGAGGCTCTTGTCCTAGACCAGGAGGCGGCGATGCAGCAGCCCAGCGGGAGGGTAAGGTAGCCCCATGCTCCCAGTAGCAGTGGTCTGCTGTGCCGTCAGGGCAGCAGTCCGGTGTTGGATCTGCTGCCGCTGGCGCTGGAGCTCGGCATTGTGGGGATCCATCATGCTGGTGTCCAGGAGACGGAACTTCTGTTAAGAAGAGGTTGGGGGGACACCAGATGCAGGATCCAAAAGTGTTTATTGAAACACTAAACACTAAGGAGAAAGTTGGCAAACAGGCCAGAAACAAAACACTGTGCACAAGCACTGAACAATGGGAGAACTCAGGTACACTGCCCAAGGCAGGGGGAAACAAAGGTACACACTCAATGAACGGCTAAACTAGAAAAAACAAAAACTTGACCGAACTAGACTGACGGAAACACTGGGAGACTTTAGACAAAGGGTAGACAAGACGTAGGCGCAGCAAAACACAAGGCTCGGGAATCATACAAAAGAAATACTCGGGAAGGCATAGGGGCGGAGATTTCGCAATGTAGAACATAGGCAATACAAAGTTCCGTCTGCCGATAGCTTCCCTCCTGCCCACTGAAATACAGATGGGAGGAGGCAGGGACTCGGAGGGCAATCTCAGAAGGAAGCAGAAACACGTGGGATTAATAAACAAATTCACGTGGACCGGGTTAACAATAATGACTCGAGACAAGACGCTGAGACAATCAATCAAACTAGACGGTTTAGATTAAGGTAATCTAAACATGACAAGTATAAAAGCACCACGAGAGAAGCAAAGGAAAGCATAGCTTTAAACGCAGTTAATCAGGGAAAGCTTGAGGAAGGAATTACAAAAGCTAGAAACGCTCGCACTCACACTTAATTAAGGTTAATACTATGTGAAAAAATATATACAAACATCCTCAAATAAGTGCAGGTTAGTACGGGTTAGTAATTATCCTATCAGAGAATGCATTCACTCAGAGTTTAGCGAGACCCAGAATTAAGCACAGGTGGAAGTAATGAATGAAATACCGCAGCCGATTCCAAATGAGGAAACGTGATTGGACAACGAGATGAAGGCATGCTGAAGGCTGTCAAACGACATCACAGAAGTTTGGGCATGAGTGAATCAATCATCAAACGGCGGAAAAGAAAGCTGAAAAATAAAGCGAGAGTAAGGCACAGGAGAAAAAGCAGAAGCACAAAAATAAAAGTAAATATAGCCGTAAGCGGCAATTCCGGGGTTCAAGCCACGAAAGGCCATTAGTAGTTGAAAGCTTTTACAGCTTAATTAACAAGTGTTGTCACTAAACGTGGCCATGTCCCCAGCCAGGTGACAGAAATCGACTGGGGTCGGTGTATCACAAAATTACACATTGAAGCCAAAGATGAATAAAATCGGTCAAAGCGTTCTCGAGATTTTGCGTTCACAACAAACGGGACGTGACCGACGGACGGCCAGACGGATGGACTGATGGAGCTGAATACTATGTCCACCGGCCCGAATACACCTTGACCCCAAAGATGAATGGAATCGGTCAAACCGTTCTTGAGATATCGCGTTCACAACAAACGGGATGGGACGGAGGGACGGCCGGACAGATGGAGCAGAATTCTATATCCCCCGCCCCAATACACCTTGACACCAAAGATGAATGGAATCGGTCAAACCGTTCTTGAGATATCATGTTGACAAGGTATTTGTAAGTGGTCAAATGGTCGTAATGACCTTGAGAATAATGGCAAGGTCACGTAAATCGAGTGGGCTGTGAGCACTCCCCTAATACACCTTGATAGCAATGATGAATGGAATCGGTCAAACCGTTCTTGAGATATCGCGTTCACAACAAACGGGACATGACGGATGGACGGATGGATGGACGGAGCTGAATACTATGTCCCCCGCCCCTAATACACCTTGACACCAAAGATGAATGGAATTGGTCGAATCGTTCTTGAGATATCGCGTTCACAACAAACGGGACATGACGGACAGACGGACGGGTGGGCGGAGCTGAATACTATGTCCCCCGCACCTATTACACCTTGACACCAAAGAAGAATGGAATCGGTCAAACTTTTATTGAGAGATCACATTCAGAACAAACGGTACTTTATGGACGGATGGACGAACGGGCGGGCGGAGCTGAATACTATGTCCCCCGCCCCTAACACACCTTGACGCCAAAGATGAATGGAATTGGTCGAACCATTCTTGAGATATCATGTTGACAAGGAATTTATAAGTGGTCAAATGGTCGTCATGACCTTGAGAATAATGGCAAGGTCACGTAAATCGAGTGGGCTGTGAGCGCTCCCCTAATACACCTTGACACCAAAGATGAATGGAATCGGTCGAACCGTTCTTGAGATATCGCGTTCACAACAAACGGGACATAACGGACGGACGGACGGATGGACGGAGCTGAATACTATGTCCCCCGCCCCTAATACACCTTGACACCAAAGACGAATGGAATCGGTCAAACCGTTCTTGAGATATCACATTCACAACAAACGGGACGGGACGGACGGACGGACGGCCAGGCGGACAGATAGAGCTGAATACTATGTCCCCCGCCCCTAATACACCTTGACACCAAAGATGAATGGAATCGGTCGAACCGTTCTTGAGATATCATGTTGACAAGGAATTTGTAAGTGGTCAAATGATCGTAATGACCTTGAGAATAATGCCAAGGTCACGCAAATCTACTTGGGTCGGCGTATCACACCAATATACCATAACATCAAAGATGAATGGAATCGGTCAAACCGTTCTTTGAAATATCACGTTCAGAACAAACGGGACATGACGGACGGCCCGACGGAGCTGAATACTATGTCCCCCTCTCCGCTCGCTATTTTGGCGGCGGGGGAAAAAAACCACTTTAAGAGTGTGTTGCAGGTATTTATGTGGACCTATTTTGCCAGTGTAATGATTAGACTAACAACGTGATGTATAGTCTGATTTGTGTTTTGTGAAGCTATTTTGTGCTTTTATGGCACCCCCTACTGGTCGATTTGATTGAAACTTTCAGGCTATGTTCCAGGTTGTTATGTGTACATATCCTGTGAGTTTTGTAATGATTGGAAAAACTATCGATGATTTATAGTCTGATTTGTGTTATACCACGTTGCTTTGTTTTGCATTTATAGCGCCTTCTATCAGTCAATTTGAATGAAATTTTCAGAGTATGTTTCAAGTACTTATATGAATATATCCTGTGAGTTTTATGGCTATAGGACAAACAAATGCTGATTTATAGTCTGATTTGTGCTGCACAATGCTGCTTTGTTTTGCATTTATAGCACCCCCTATCAGTCAATTTGAATGAAATTTTCTGGGTATATTTCAGGTACTTATATAAATATATCCTGTGAATTTTATGGCTATAGGACAAACAATTGCTGATTTATAGTCTGATTTGTTTTATACAACGCAGCATTTGTTTTGCATTTATAGCACCCCCTATCAGTCAATTTGAATGAAATTGTCAGAGTAGGTTTCAACTACTCATATGAATATATCCTGTGAGTTTTATGGCTATAGCACAAACAATTGCTGATTTATAGTCTGATTTGTGTTATACCATGGTGCTTTGTTTTGCAGTTATAGCGCCCCCTATCTGTCAATTTAAGTGAAATTTACTCAGTATTTTTCAGGTACTTATATAAATATATCCTGTGAGTTTTATGGCTATAGGACAAACTATTGCTGATTTATAGTCTGATTTGTGTTATAGCGCCCCCTATGGGCCGCTTTGCATGAAACTGTCAACGTATATTCCTGGTACTTATATGGACATATTCTGCAAGTTCTGTGATGATTGGCCCAATGGTTGTTGAATTTTGTCCATTTATGTGCTAAGCCACGCCCCCGCTGAAGTTCATTGGTCAATATCTTGGAAAGGAAATGAGATTTCAACAAGCTTTATGCAATCTTTGATATGCTTGGTCCACTGATGATCCACAGCAAATTTCGAAGGAATGGGTCCTACGGCCTAGGAGGAGATGTCAAAAATGTGTTTTTCAAAAAATTCAAAATTTTGGAAAATCACATATGGTCGATCTTAGAGTTCCTTATGGGAAAGTTGTAGAGAGTCTACCAAGGAATATCTCTACCAAGTTTCGTGTGAATCGGACTTTCAGCCTAGGAGTTATGACCTTTAAAGTGAAAACCTGTTTTTCTTGAATTATAGCGCCACTATTAGACCTACTGAGTTAAAAATGCCTCGGTCAGCATTTACACACAACTTCCAACCAATGTGTAAAATTTCAGGTCTCTACCTTTTACCATCTCACGGGAATTTGCGAAAACATTTCTGAAGAAGAAGAAAAATAATAATAATAATAATAATAATAATAATAATAATAATAATAAATATAGCCGCAAGCGGCAATTCCGGGTTCATGCCATTTAAAGACCATTAGTAGTTGAAAGCTCTAACAGCTTCATTAACAAGTGTTGCCACTAAACGCGGGCCATGTCCCCCCGCCAGGTGATGGAAATCGACTGGGGTCGGCGATCACAAAATTACACATTGAAGCCAAAGATGAATTAAATTGGTCAAAGCGTTTTAGATTTCGCTCACAACAAATGGGACGGGACGGACGGACGGCCGGACGGATGGACTGATGGAGCTGAATACTATGTCCCCAGCCTTAATACTCCTTGACCCCAAGGATGAATGGAATCGGTCAAACCGTTTTTGAGATATCTCGCTCACAACAAACGGATGGGACGGACGGACAGCCGGACGGATGGAGCTGAATTTATATCCTCCGCCCCTAATACACATCTTGACACCAAAGATGAATGGAACCGGTCAAACTGTTCTTGAGATATCATGTTGACAAGGTATTTGTAAGTGGTCAAATGGTCGTAATGACCTTGAGAATAATGGCAAGGTCACGTAAATGGAGTGAGTTGTTAGCACCCCCCAATACACCTTGACACCAAAGATGAATGGAATCGGTCAAACCTTTCTTGAGATATCGTGTTCACAACAATCGGGACATGACGGACAGATGGACCGACGGACGGAGCTGAATACTATGTCCCCCACCCCTAATACACCTTGACACCAAAGATGAATGGAATCGGTCGAACCGTTTTTGAGATATCACGTTCACAACAAACAGGACGGGACAGACGGACGGACGGCTGGGCGGACGGATGGAGCTGAATACTATGTCCCCCGCCCCTAATATACCTTGAAACCAAAGATGAATGGAATCGGTCAAACCGTTTTGAGATATCACGTTTATAAACAAACGGGACAGGACGGACAGACGGACGGGCGGACGGAGCTGAATACTATGTCCCCCACCCCAATACACCTTGACATCAAAGATGAATGGAATCGGTAGAACCATTCTTGAGATATCACGTTTACAACAAACCAGACAGGACGGACAGACGGATGGGCGGATGGAGCTGAATACTATGTCCCCCGCCCCTAATGCACCTTGACATCAAAGATGAATGGAATCGGTCGAACCGTTCTTGAGATACCACGTTTATAACAAACGGGACAGGACGGACGGACAGACGGCCGGCCAGACGGATGGCGCTGAATACTATGTCCCCCGCCGCTAATACACCTTGACAGCAAAGATGAATGGAATTGGTCAAACCGTTCTTGAGATATCATGTTGACAAGGAATTTGTAAATGGTCAAACGATCGTAATGACCTTGAGAATAATGCCAAGGTCACGGAAATCTACTGGGGTCGGCGTATCACACAAATAGACCTTAACGCCAAAGATGAATGGAATCGGTCAAACTGTTCTTGAGATATCGCATTCAGAACAAATGGGACATGACAGACGGCCGGATGGAGTTGAATACAATGTCCCTGCTCCGCCGCTATCGTGGCGGCAGGGGACAAAAACCACTTTAAGAGTGTGTTGCAGGTTTTTATGTGGACCTATTTTGCCAGTGTAATGATTGGACTAAAAATTAATGATGCATAGTCTGATTTGTGTCATGTTAGGCTATTTTGTGCATTTATGGCACCCCCTACTGGTCAGTTTGATTGAAACGTTCAGGCTATGTTTCACGTTCTTATCTGGACATATCTTGTGAGTTTTGTAATGATTGGAAAAACTATTTATGATTTATAGTCTGATTTGTGTTATACCACGTTGCTTTGTTTTTCATTTATAGCGCCCCCTATCAGTCAATTTGAATGAAATTTTCTTGGTATGTTTCAGGTACTTCTTTGATTATATCCTGTGAGTTTTATGGCTATAGGAAAAAAAATTGCTGATTTATAGTCTGATTTGTGTTATACCACACTGCTTTGTTTTGCATTTATAGCGCCCCCTATCTGTCAATTTGAATGAAATTTTGAGAGTATGTTTCAAGTACTTATATGAATATATCCTGTGAGTTTTATGGCTATAGGACAAACAATTGCTGATTTATAGTCGGATTTGTGTTATAGCATGCTGCTTTGTTTTGCATTTATAGCGCCCCCTATCAATCAATTTGAATGAAATTTTCAGAGTATGTTTCAAGTACTCATATGAATATATCCTGTGAGTTTAATGGCTATAGGACAAACAATCGCTGATTTATAGTCGGATTTGTGTTATACCATGCTGCTTTGTTTTGCAGTTATAGCGCTCCCTATCAGTCAATTTAAATGAAATTTGATGGTTATGTTTCAGTTACTTATATGAATATATCCTGTGAGTTTTAAGGCTATAGGACAAACAATTGCTGATTTATTGTCTGATTTGTGCTATACCACGTTGTGTTATAGTGCCCCCTATGGGCCGATTTGAATGAACCTGTCAAGGTATGTTTCTGGTACTAATATGGACATATTTTGCAAGTTCTGTGATGATTGGCCCAATGGTTTTTGAATTTTTTCCATTTTTGTGCTAAGCCACGCCCCAACTGAAGTTCATTGGTCAATATCTTGGAAACGAAATGAGACTTTGACAAGCTTAATGCAATCTTTGATAAGCTTGGTCCATTGATGATCCACAGCAATTTCGAAGGTATCGGACCTACGGCATAGGAGTAGATGTCAAAAATGTGTTTTTCAAAGAATTCAAAATTTAGAAAAAGCAAGTATGGCGGATCTTAGAGGTTCTTATGGGAAAGTTGTAGAGAATGGACCAAAGAATGTCTGTACCAAATTGTGTGTGAATCGGACTTACAGCCTAGGAGTTATGACCTTTAAAGTGAAAACCTGTTTTTCTTGAATTATTGCGCCACCATCAGGCATACTGAGTTAAAAATGCCTTGGTCAGCATTTACACACAACTTCCAACCAATGTGCAAAATTTCAGGTCTCTACCATTTACCATCTCACGGGAATTTGCGATAACATTTTTGAAGAAGAAGAAAAATAATAATAATAATAATAATAAAAATAAACCAGCACAAAAACAATAGGGTTTCAGCCCTACGGGCTTGAACCCCTAATAATAATACTAATAATAATAAAAATAAACCAGCACAAAAACAATAGGGTTTCAGCCCTACGGGCTTGAACCCCTAATAATAATGATAAAAATAAACCAGCACAAAAACAATAGGCTTTCAGCCCTACGGGCTTGAACCCCTAATAATAATAATAAAAATAATAATAATAAAAATAAACCAGCACAATAACAATAGGGTTTCAGCCCTACGGGCTTGAACCCCTAATAATAATAATAATAATAATAATAATAATTATAACTAGAAAATTCCGGTTGAAATTTTGAATGTGCCTGCTGCTCTACACGTACAGTTTTTGAGGTGCTTTCCTGGGATCTGGTAAGCCGTTGATATGATGTTCTGGGTGCTCTATAGGGCGTTGCTGGGCGGTTGCTAGCAAGTTCCAGGTGGTTGCTAGGGCATTTCTAGGTGGTTGCTATGGTGTCCTGGGTGGTTGCTTGGGTGTTGCAAGGCGGTTGCTATGGTGTTCTGGGTGGCTGCTAAGGCATTGCTAGGCGGTTGCTATGGGGTTCTGGGTGGTTGCTAGGACGTTGCTAGGCGGTTGCGATGGTGTTCTCGGTGGTTGCGATTGCGTTGCTCAGCGGTGGCTATGGTGTTCTGGGTGGTTGCTTGGGCATTGCTAGGTGGTTGCAATGGTGTTCTGGGTGGTTGCTAGGGCGTTGCTTGTCGGTTGCGATTGTATTCTGGGTGGTTGCTAGGGCTTTGCTAGGTGGTTGCCATGGTGCTCTGGGGGGTTTCTAGGGCATTTCTAGGCGGTTGCTATGGTGTTCTGGGTGGTTGCTAGGGCGTTCTGGGTGGTTGCTGTGGCGTTCTGGGTGGTTGCTAGGTCGTTGTTAGGCGGTTGCTATGCTGTTCCTAATGGTTGCTTGGGCGTTGCTTGTCAATGTTTTGGAGTTAGAACAGAGTTTCTACGTGAATATATGAGTTCACGGTGAGAGGGTGAAGATGAGTGAGTTTGAAGGATTTTCTCATTGACTTCCATTATAACGAGGTTTCAGAAGTCCATGTTTTTTGGGAATTGTGGGAAATCCGTAAGTCGGATTGCCTAGAAAAGTCATAGCACACTCCTCACAAGGGAGCCGCATGTTTTGATGTGTAATGTGTGGGGATCGTGTGAAAACTGTGGGAGGAGTAGCGAACCGCATGATTATGAAGAATATGGAATAATAATCTAGAGAATGTAATTCCAGGAATTACAAGTGCATGAAAATGCAAACTGTGGTTGCATAAGGTGGAATGTGGGCAGAGGAAACAAGTTGGCGGGAGTCATTGTTGAAGACAGTTGGAATGGCTGAACAGTTAAATAGTTTTTTAGTTTAAAAAGATTGATTATTTAACAGTGAATTATTTCAATGAGGACTTTTATTTTGAAACAGTTGTGGACAGAGGAAACAGTTGGCTGGAGTCATAGTTGATGACAACGGGCAGTTGGAATGGCTGAACGGTTGAAAAGTTGAGTAGTTTAAATAGTTATATTGTTTAATTATGATTTATTGCAGTGAGGACTTTTATTTTGAAACAGTTAAGGACGGAGGAAACAGTTGGCGGGAGTCAAAGTTGATGACAATGGGCAGTTGGAATGGCTGAACGGTTGAAAAATTGAGTAGTTTAAACAGTTAAATTATTTAATTGTGATCTATTGTAATGAGGACTTTTATTTGAAACAGTTGTAGACAGGTGATACAGTTGGCAGGAGTCATAGTTGATGACAACTCACTGTTGGAATGCCCGAACAGTTAAATAGTTGAGTAGTTTAAATAATTAAATTAGTTAACAGTGAATTATTTCAGTGATGACTTTTATTTTGAAACAGTTTTGAACAGAGCAAACAGTTGGCGGCAGTCATAGTTGATGACAACCGGCAGTTGGATTGGCTGAACGGTTTAAAAGTTGAGTAGTTTAAATAGTTAAAATATTTAATTGTGATCTGTTGTAATGAGGACTTTTATTTTGAAACAGTTGTACACAGGTGAAACAGTTGGCAGGACTCATAGTTGATGACAACTGACAGTTGGAATGCCCGAACAGTTAAATAGTTGAGTAGTTTAAATAGTTATATTATTTAAAAGTGAATTATTGCAGTGAGGACTTTTATTTTGAAAGAGTTTTGGACAGAGGAAACAGTTGGCGGGAGTCATAGTTGATGACAATGGGCAGTTGGAATGGCTGAACGGTTGAACAGTTGAGTAGTTTAAATAGGTAAATTATTTAACTGTGATTAATTGTAGTGAGGACTTTTATTTTGAAACAGTTGGCGGGAGTCATAGTTGATGACAACTGATAGTTGGATTGGCTGAACAGTTAAATAGTTGAGTAGTTCAGATAAATTATTTAACAGTGAATTATTTCAGTGAGGACTTTTATTTTGAAACAGTTCTGGACAGAGGAAACAGTTGACAGGAGTCATAGTTGATGACAACTGGCAGTTGGAATGGCTGAACGGTTGAAAAGTTGAGTTGTTTAAAAAGTTAAATTATTTAATTGTTATTTATCATAATGAGGACTTTTATTTTGAAACAGTTGTGGACAGAGGAAACAGTTGGCGGGAGTCATAGTTGATGACAATGGGCAGTTGGAATGGCTGAACGGTTGAACAGTTGAGTAGTTTAAATAGTTAAATTATTTCACAGTGAATTATTTCAGTGAGGACTTTTATTTTGAAACAGTTTTGGACGGGTGAAACAGTTGGCAGGAGTCATAGTTGATGACAACTGACAGTTGTAATGGCTGAACAGTTAAATATTTGAGTAGTTTAAATAGTTAAATTATTTAATAGTGATGTCTTATTGTGAGGACTTTTATTTTGAAACAGTTGTAGGCAGAGGAAACAGTTGAACAGGATCTGTAGTGTTAAGAGAGTCAGAGTGTAGTCTTACAGCCTGAGAAACTGACAGTTGCTGCAGGTGGTCAGAACATCTGGCACAAGATTCCATTTGCTTTATGGCCCTACTGTGATGTCATCAGCCCAATGTTAAGTCTATGGGGAAAAAAATTAGTAGTTTTTTATTCATAGTTTAAAAAGTATAAAAGTTACAAAGATGAAAAATACATTGCACAGGTGTCCTAAGTTTGACCTACGCAACGCAGTTTGAATGAAGTTTCAACGTTAAACGGTTGAGGCCGCATTAAGTGCGTTAGAAGAATAATAATAATAAGAAGAAGAAGAACTGGAATAACAATAGTGTGCATTTTCATGCAAACTAATAATAAGAAGAAGAACTGGAATAACAATAGTGTGCATTTTCATGCACACTAATAATAATAAAGAAGTATGCAGTATTATAATATGTGTCTGCATTGCTGCAGGCACATAATAATAATAATAAAGAAGTATGCAGAATTATAATAAGTGTCTGCATTGCTGCAGGCACATAATAATAATAAAGAAGTATGCAGGATTGTAATATGTGTCTGCATTGGTGCAGGCACATAATAATAATAAAGAAGTATGCAGGATTATAATATGTGTCTGCATTGCTGCAGGCACATAACTAGAGAAGGTAATTCCAGGGAATTACGAGTGCATGAAAATGCAAATTGTATTTGCTTTAGGTGGAATTTGGGCAGAGGAAACAAGTTGGCGGGAGTCATAGTAGATGACAGTTGGAATGGCTGAAAAGTTAAATAGTTGAGTAGTTTAAAAAGTTATATTATTCACCAGTGAATTATTTCAAGGAGGACTTTTATTTTGAAACAGTTTTGGACCTAGGAAACAGTTGATGGGAGTCATAGTTGATGACAACGGGCAGTTGGAATGGCTGAACGGTTGAAAAGTTGAGTAGTTTAAATAGTTAAATTATTTAATTGTGATCTAGTGTAATGAGGACTTTTATTTTTAAAGAGTGGCGGACAGGTGAACCAGTTGGCAGGAGTCATAGTTGATGACAACTGACAGTTGGAATGCCCGAACAGTTAAATATTTCAGTAGTTTGAATTGTTATATTTTTTATTAGTGAATTATTGCAGTGAGAACTTTTATTTTGAAACAGTTTTGGAAAGAGGAAACAGTTGGCTGGAGTCATAGTTGATGACAACGGGCAGTTGGAATGGCTGAACGGTTGAAAAGTTGAGTATTTTAAATAGTTATATTATTTAATAATGATTTATAGTAGTGAGGACTTTTATTTTGAAACAGTTTTGGACGTAGGGAACAGTTGACGGGAGTCATAGTTGATGACAACGGGCAGTTGGAATGGCTGAACGGTTGAAAAGTTGAGTAGTTTAAATAGTTAATTTATTTAATTGTGATTTATTGTAATGAGAACTTTTATTTTGAAACAGTTCTGGACAGGTGAAACAGTTGGCTGGAGTCATAGTTGATGACAACTGACAGTTGGAATGCCCAAACAATGAAATAGTTGAGTAGTTTAAATAGTTAAATTATTTAACAGTGAATTGTTTCCATGAGTACTTTTATTTTGAAACAGATTTGGACAGAGTGAACAGTTGGCGGAACTCATAGTTGATAATAACGGGCAGTTGAATTATTTAATTGTGATCTATTGTAATGAGGACTTTTATTTTGAAACATTTGTGGACAGTGGAAGCAGTTGGCAGCAGTCATAGTTGATGACAACTGACAGTTAGAATGGCTGAACAGTTAAATAATTGAGTTGTTTAAATAGTAAAATTATTTAATTGTGATTTATTGTAATGAGTACTCTTATTTTGAAACAGTTGTGGACAGAGGAAACAGTTGGCAGGAGTCATAGTTGATGACAATTGGCAGTTGGAATGGCTGAACAGTTAATTATTTGAGTAGTTTAAATAGTTAAATTATTTAATAGTGAATTATTGCAGTGAGGACTTTTATTTTGAAACATTTGTTGGCAGAGGAAACAGTTGAACAGGATCTGTAGTCTTCAGAGAGCCAGATTGTAGTCTTAAAGCCTGAGAAACTGACAGTTGCTGCAGGTGGCCAGGACACCTGGCACAAGATTCTAATTGCTTAAGGGCCCTACTGTGATGTCATCAGCCCAATGTTAAGTCTATGGGGAAGAAAAATATTATTTTTTAAATCATAGTTTAAAAAGTAAAAAAGTTACAAAGATGAAAAATACATTGCACAGGTGTCATAAGTAAGACCTACGCAACGCAGTTTGAATGAAGTTTCTACGTTAAACGGTTGTGGCCGCATTAAGTGTGTAAGAAGCATAATAATAATAACTCGAAAATTCTGGTAGAAATTTTGAATGTGCCTGCTGCTCTACACGTTCAGTGTTCGAGTTGCTTGCCAGGGATGTGGTAAGCCGTTGATATGGTGTTCTGGGTGGTCTATAGGGCGTTGCTGTGCGGTTGCTATGGAGTTCCAGGTGGTTGCTAGGGTATTGCTAGGCGGTTGCTATGGTGTTCTGGGTGGTTCCTAGGGCGTTGCCAGGCGGTTGCTATGGTGTTCCGGGTGTTTGCTAGGGCGTTGATAGACGGTTGCTATGGTGTTCTGGGTAGTTGTTTGGGCGTTGCTAGGCTGTTGCTATGGTGTTCTGGGTGGTTGCGAGGGCATTGCTAGGCGGTTGCTATTGTGTTCTGGGTAGTTGCTAGGGCATTGCTAGGCGGTTGCTATTGTGTTCTAGGTAGTTGCTAGGGCGTTGCTAGGCTGTTGCTATGGTGTTCTGGATGGTTTCTCTGGCATTGCTAGGCGGTTGCTATTGTGTTCTGGGTATTTGCTAGGGCGTTGCTAGGCGTTTGCTATGGTGTTCTGGGTGGTTGCTAGGGTGTTGCTAGGCGGTTGCTATGGTGTTCTGGGTGGTTGCTAGGGCGTTGCAGGGCGGTTGCGATGGTGTTCTGGGTGGTTGCTAGGGCGTTGCTAGGCGGTTGCTATGGTGTTCTGGGTGGTTGCTTAGGCGTTGCTAGGCTGTTGCTATGGTGTTCTGGGTGGTTGCTAGGGCGTTGCTAGGCGGATGCTATGGTGTTATGGGTGCTTGCTAGGGAGTTGATAGGCGGTTGCAATGGTGTTCTGGGTGATTGCTAGGGTGTTGCTTGGCGGTTGCTATGGTGTTCTGTGTGGTTGCTAGGGCGTTGCTAGGTGGTTTGCTATTTTGTTCTGTTTGGTTGCTAGGGCGTTGCTAGGCGGTTGCTATGGTGTTCTGTGTGGTTGCTAGGGCAATGCTAGGCGGTTGCTATTTTGTTCTGGGTATTTGCTAGGGCATTGCTAGGCGGTTGCTATGGTGTTCTGGGTGGTTGCTGGGGCATTGCTAGGCGGTTGCTATGGTGTTCTGGGTGGTTGTTTGGGCGTTGCTAGGCTGTTGCTATGGTGTTCTGGGTGGTTGCTAGGGCATTGCTAGGTGGTTGCTATTGTGTTCTGGGTAGTTGCTAGGGCATTGCTAGGCGGTTGCTATTGTGTTCTGGGTAGTTGCTTTGGCATTGCTAGGCTGTTGCTATGGTGTTCTGGATGGTTGCTAGGGCATTGCTAGGCGGTTGCTATTGTGTTCTGGGTATTTGCTAGGGCGTTGCTAGGCGGTTGCTATGGTGTTCTGGGTGGTTGCCAGGGGGTTGCTTGGCAGTTGCTATGGTGTTCTGGGTGGTTGCTAGGGCATTGCTAGGCGGTTGCTATTGTGTTCTGGGTATTTGCTAGGGCGTTGCTAGGCGGTTGCTATGGTGTTCTGGGTGGTTGCTAGGGTGTTGCTAAGCGGTTGCTATGGTGTTCTGGGTGTTTGCTAGGGCGTTGATAGACGGTTGCTATGGTGTTCTGGGTAGTTGTTTGGGCGTTGCTAGGCTGTTGCTATGGTGTTCTGGGTGGTTGCGAGGGCATTGCTAGGCGGTTGCTATTGTGTTCTGGGTAGTTGCTAGGGCATTGCTAGGCGGTTGCTATTGTGTTCTAGGTAGTTGCTAGGGCGTTGCTAGGCTGTTGCTATGGTGTTCTGGGTGGTTGGTAGGGCGTTGCTAGGCGGTTGCTATGGTGATCTGTGTGGTTGCTTAGGCGTTGCTAGGCAGTTGCTATGGTGATCTGTGGTTGCTTACGCCTTGCTAGGCTGTTGCTATGGTGTTCTGGATGATTGCTAGGGCGTTGCTAGGCGGTTGCTGTGGTGTTCTGGGTGGTTGTTAGGGTGTTGTTAGGCGGTTGCTATGGTGTTCTGTGTGGTTGCTAGGGCGTTGCTAGGCGGTTGCTATTTTGTTCTGTGTGGTTGCTAGGGCTTTGCTAGGTGGTTGCTATTTTGTTCTGGGTTGTTTGCTAGGGCGTTGCTAGGCGGTTGCTATGGTGTTCTGGGTGGTTGTTAGGGCATTGCTAGGCGGTTGCTATGGTGTTCTGGGTGGTTGCAAGGGCGTTGCTCGGCAGTTGCTATGGTGTTCTGGGTGGTTGCTAGGGTGTTGCAAGGTTGTTGCTATGGTGTTCTGGGTGGTTGCTAGGGCGTTGCTAGGCAGTTGCTATTGTGTTCACGGTGGTTGCTAGGGCATTGCTAGGCGGTTGCTATGGTGTTCTGGGTGGTTGCTAGGTCGTTGCTGGGCAGTTGCTATGGTGTTCTGAGTGGTTGCTAGGGCATTGCGAGGCATCTGCTATGGTGTTTTGGGTGGTTGCCAGGGCGTTGCTAGGCAGTTGCTATGTTGTTCTGGATGCTTGCTAGGGCTTAGCTAGGTGGTTGCCATGGTGCTCTGGGTTGTTTTTAGCGCGTTTTTAGGCAGTTGCTATGCTGTTCTGGGTGGTTGCTGGGGCGTTCTGGGTGGTTGCTATGGTGTTCTGGGTGGTTGCTAGGTCATTGCTAGGCGGTTACTATGCTGTTCCTAATGGTTGCTTGGGTGTTGCAAATAGTTGAGTAGTTTAAAAAGTTATATTATTTAACAGTGAAATATTTCAATGAGGACGTTTATTTTTAAACAGATTTGGACAGAGGTAACAGTTGGCGGTAGTCATAGTTGATGACAACGGGCTGCTGGAATGGCTGAACGGTTGAAAAGTTGAGTATTTAATTATTTAAATTATTTAGCAGTGAATTATTTCAGTGAGGACTTTTATTTTGAAACATGATGAATGGAAGATGAATGGAATTGGTCAAACCGTTCTTGAGATATCATGTTGACAAGGAATTTGTAAGTGGTCAAATGATCGTAATGACCTTGAGAATAATGCCAAGGTCACGGAAATCTACTGGGGTCGGGCGATCACACAAATATACCTTAACACCAAAGATAAATGGAATCGGTCAAACCGTTTGAGATATCGTGATTCAGAACAAACGGGACATGACGGACGGCCGGACGGAGCTGAATACAATGTCCCCTGCTCCGCTCGCTATCGTGGTGTCAAGGGACAAAAACCACTTTAAGAGTGTGTTGCAGGTTTTTATGTGGACCTGTTTTGCCAGTGTAATGATTGGACTAACAACTAATGATGCATATTCTGATTTGTGTTATGTTAGGCTATTTTGTGCATTTATGGCACCCCCTCCTGGTCAATTTGATTGAAACTTTCAGGCTATGTTTCAGGTACGTATGTAGACATATCCTGTGAGTTTTGTAATGATTGGAAAAACTATTTATGATTTATAGTCTGATTTGTGTTATACCACGTTGCTTTGTTTTGCATTTATAGCGCCCCCAATATGACAATTTGAACGAAATTTTCAGAGTATGTTTCAAGTACTTATATGAATATATCCTGTGAGTTTTATGGCTATTGGACAAACAATTGCTGATTTATAGTCGGATTTGTGTTATACCATGCTGCTTTGTTTTGCATTTATAGCGCCCCCTATCTGTCAATTTAAATGAAATTTGCTGGGTATGTTTCAGGTACTTTTATGAATATATCCTGTGAGTTTTATGGCTATAGGACAAACAATTGCTGATTTATAGTCTGATTTGTGTTATAGCGCCCCCTATGGGCCGATTTGCATGAAACTGTCAAGGTATGTTCCTGGTACTTATATGGACATATTCTGCCAGTTCTGTGATGATTGGCCCAATGGTTGTTGAATTTTGTCCATTTTTGTTCTAAGCCACGCCCTTGCCGAAGTTCATTGGTCAATATCTTGGAAACAAAATGAGATTTCAACAAGCTTCATGCAATCTTTGATAAGTTTGGTCCACTGATGATCCCCAGCAAATTTCGAAGGAATCAGACCTACGGCCTAGGAGGAGATGTCAAAAATGTGTTTTTCAAAGAATTCAAAATTTCGGAAAATCAAATATGGCGGATCTTAGATGTCCTTATGGGATTGTTGTAGAGAATCGAACAAAGAATATCTGTACCAAGTTTCGTGTGAATCAGACTTACAGCCTAGGAGTTATGACCTTTAAAGTGAAAACCTGTTTTTCTTGAATTATAGCGCCACCATCAGGCCTACTGAGTTAAAAATGCCTCGGTCAGCATTTACACACAACTTCCAAAAATGGGCAAAATTTCAGATCTCTCCCTTTTACCATCTCACGGGAATTTGCGAAAATATTTCTGAAGGAGAAGAAAAATAATAATAAAAATAATAATAATAATAATAAAAATAAACCAGCACAAAAACAATAGGGTTTCAGCCCTATGGGCTTGAACCCCTAAATATAGCCGCAAGCGGCAATTCCGGGGTTCAAGCCACGAAAGACCATTAGAAGTTGAAAGCTCTAACAGCATAATTAACAAGTGTTGCCAATAAACGTGGCCATGTCCCCCGCCAGGTGATGGAAATCGACTGGGGTCGGCGTATGACAAAATTACAGATTGAAGCCAAAGATGAATTAAATTAGTCAAAGCGTTCTCGAGATTTCGTGTTCACAATAAATGGGACGTGACGGACGGACGGACGGATGGATGAACTGATGGAGCTGAATACTTTGTCCCCCGGCCTTAATACTCCTTGACCCAAGGGATGAATGGAATCGGTCAAACAGTTCTTGAGATATCGCGTTCACAACAAACGGGACATGACAGACGGACAAACGGGCGGACGGAGCTTAATACAATGTCCCCCGCCACTAATAGACCTTGACACCAAAGACGAATGGAATCGGTAAAACCGTTCTTGAGATATCACGCTCACAACAAACGGATGGGACGGACGGACGGACGGCCAGGCGGATGGATGGAGCTTAATACTATGTCCCCCGCCCCTAATACACCTTTGACAATCAAGATGAATGGAATCGGTCAAACAATTCTTGTGATATCATGTTGACAAGGAATTTGTAAGTGGTCAAATGATCGTGATGACCTTGAGAATAATGCCAAGGTCACACAATTCTACTGGGGTCAAAGTATCGCACCACTATACCTTATCTCCAAAGATGAATGGAATCGGTCAAACCGTTTTTGAGATATCGTTCTTAACAAACGGGAAATGACGGACGGTCGGACGGAACTGAATACTATGTTCCCCGATCCACTCGGTATCGTGGCAGCGGGGGACATAAACTACTTTAAAAGTGTGTTGCAGGTTTTTATGTGGACCTATTTTGCCAGTGTAATGATTGGACTAACAACTTATGATGTATAGTGTGATTTGTGTTATGTTAGGCGATTTTGTGCATTTATGGCCCCCCCTACTGGTCAGTTTGATTGAAACTTTCAGGCTATATTTCAGGTTCTTATGTGGACATATCCTGTGAGTTTTGTAATGATTGGAAAAACTATTTATGATTTATAGTCTGATTTGTGTTATACCATGTTGCTTTGTTGTGCATTTATAGCGCCCCCAAAAGGAAAATTTGAATGAAATTTTCAGAGTATGTTTCAAGTACTTTTATGAATATATCCTGTGAGTTTTATGGCTATAGGAAAAACAACTGCTGATTTATAGTCTGATTTGTGCTATACCACGCTGCTTTGTTTTGCATTTATAGCGCCCCCTATCAGTCAATTTGAATGAAATTTTCTGGGTATGTTTCAGCTGCTTATGTGAATATATCCTGTGAGTTTTATGGCTATAGGTCAAACAATTGCTGATTTATAGTCTGATTTGTGTTATACCACACTGCTTGGTTTTGCATTTATAGCACCCCCTATCAGTCAATTTGAATGAAATTTTCAGGGTATGTTTCAAGTACTTTTATGAATATATCCTGTGAGTTTAATGGCTATAGGACAAACAATTGCTGATTTATAGTCGGATTTGTGTTATACCACGCTGCTTTGTTTTGCAATTATAGCGCCCCCTATCAGTCAATTTGAATGAAATTTTCTGGGTATGTTTGAGGTACTTATATGAATATATCCTGTGAGTTTTATGGCTATTGGACAAACGATTGCTGATTTATAGTCTGATTTGTGTTATACCACACTGCTTTGTTTTGCATTTATAGCGCCGCCTATTAGTCAATTTGAATGAAATTTTCGGAATATGTTTCAAGTACTTATATGAATATGTCGTGTGAGTGTTATGGCTATAAGACAAACAATTGCTGATTTATAGTTCGATTTGTGTTATACCATGCTGCTTTGTTTTGCATTTATAGCGCCCCCTATCAATCAATTTGAATGAAATTTTCAGAGTATGTTTCAAGTACTTATTTGAATATATCCTGTGAGTTTTATGGCTATCGGACAAACAATTGCTGATTTATAGTCGGATTTGTGTTATACCATGCTGCTTTGTTTTATAGTTATAGCGCCCCCTATCAGTCAATTTAAATGAAATTTGCTGAGTATGTTTCAGGTAATTATATGAATATATCCTGTGAGTTTTATGGCTATTGGACAAACAATTGCTGATTTATAGTCTGATTTGTGTTATAGCGCATTTTATGGGCCGATTTGCATGAAACTGTCAAGGTATGTTCCTGGTACTTATATGGACATATTCTGCCAGTTCTGTGATGATTGGCGCTATGGTTGTTGACTTTTGTCCATTTTTGTGCTATGCCACGCCCCTGCTGAAGTTCATTGGTCAATATCTTGGAAATGAAATGAGATTTCATTAAGCTTTATGCAATCTTTGATAAGCTTGGTCCACTGATGATCCTCAGCAAATTTCGAAGGAATCGTACCTACGGCCTAGGAGGAGATGTCAAAAATGTGTTTTTCAAAGAATTCAAAATTTCGGAAAATCAAGTATGGCGGATCTTAGAGTTTCTTATGGAACAGTTGTAGAGAATCGAACAAAGAATGTCTGTACCAAGGTTCGTGTGAATCAGACTTACAGCCTAGGAGTTATGACCTTTAAAGTGAAAACCTGTTTTTCTTGAATTATACCGCCACCATCTGGCCTACTGAGTTAAACATGCCTTGGTCAGCATTTTACACACAACTTCCAAACCAATGTGCAAAATTTCAGGTCTCTACCATTTACCATCTCACGGGAATTTATGTAAAAACATTTCTAAGGAAGAAGAATAATAATAATAATAATAATAATAATAATAATAATAATAAAAAATAAACCAGCCCAAAAACAATAGGGTTTCAGTTTACGGGCTTGAACCCCTAAATATAGCCGCAAGCTGCAATTCGGGGTTCAAGCCACGAAAAGACCATTAGTACTTGAAAAGCTCTAACAGCTTAATTATCAAGTGTTGCCACTAAACGGGCTATGTCCCCCGCCAGGTGACGGAAATCGACTGGGGTCGGCTTATCACAAAATTACACATTGAAGCCAACGATGAATTAAATTGGTCAAAGCTGCTTTAGATTTTTCGCTCACAACAAATGGGACCTGACGGATGGACGGACGGACGGATGGACTGATGGAGCTGAATACTATGTCCCCTCGACTTAATACTCCTTGACCCCAAGGATGAATGGAATCGGTAAAACCGTTCTTGAGATATTGCGTGTCACAACAAACGGGATGGGGACGGACGGACAGCCGGACGGATGGAGCAGAATTCTATATCCTCCGCACCTAATACACCTTGACACCAAAGATGAATGGAACCGTCAAACCGTTTGAGATACCACGCTCACAAACAAATGGGACATGATGGACGGATGGACGGACGGACAGAGCTGAATACTATGTCCCCCGCTTCTAACACACCTTGACACCAAAGATGAATGGAATCGGTCAAACCGTTCTTGAGATATCATGTTGACAAGGAATTTGTAAGTGGTCTAATGGTCGTAATGACCTTGAGAATAATGGAAAGGTCACGTAAATCGATTTGGCTGTGAGCACTCCCCTAATACATCTTGACACTAAAGATGAATGGAATCGGTCAAACCGATCTTGAGATATCGCGTTCACAACAAACGGGACTGGACGGACTGATGGACGGCCGGGCGGACGGATGGAGCTGAACACTATGGCCCCCGCCTCTAATACACCTTGACACTACAGATGAATGGAATCGGTCGAACCGTTCTTGAGATATCATGTTGACAAGGAATTTGTAAGTGGTCAAATGATCGTACTGACCTTGAGAATAATGCCAAGGTCACGGAAATCTACTGGGGTCGGTGTATCACACCAATATACCTTAACACCAAAGATGAATGGAATCGGGTCAAACCGTTTTTGAGATATCGCAGCGTTCAGAACAAACCGGACATGATGGACGGCCGGATGAAGTTGAATACTATGTCCCCGCCTCCGCTCGCTATCATGGCGGCGGGGGACAAAAGCCACTTTAAGAGTGTGTTGCAGGTATTTATGTGGACGTATTTTGCCAGTGTAATGATTGGACCAACAACTTATGAGGTATAGTCTGGTTTGTGTTATGTTAGGCTATTTTGTGCATTCATGGCACCCCCTACTGGTCGATTCGAATGAAACTTTCAGGCTATGTTTCAGGTTCTCATGTTGGCATATCCTGTGAGTTATGTAATGATTGGAAAAACTATTTATGATTTATAGTCTGATTTGTGTTATACCACGCTGCTTTGTTTTGCATTTACAGCACCCCCTATCAATCAATTTGAATGAAATTTTCACAGTATGTTTCAAGTACTTATATGAATATTTCCTGTGAGTTTTATGGCTATAGGACAAACGATTGCTGATTTATAGTCTGATTTGTGTTCATACCATGCTGCTTTGTTTTGCATTTATAGCGCCCCCTATTAGTCAATTTGAATGAAATTTTCTGGGTATGTTTGAGGGACTTATATTAATACATTCTGTGAGTTTTATGGCTATATGACAAACAATTGCTGATTTATAGTCTGATTTGTGTTATAGCGCCTCCTATGGGTCGATTTGCATGAAACTGTCAAGGTATGTTCCTGGTACGAATATGGAGATATTCTGCAAGTTATGTGATGATTGGCCCAATGGTTGTTGAATTTTCTCAATTTATGTGCTAAGCCATGCCCCTGCTGAAGTTCATTGGTCAATATCTTGGAAACGAAATGAGATTTCAACAAGCTTTACGCAATCTTTGATAAGCTTGGTCCACTGATGATGCACAGCAAATTTCTAAGGAATTGGAGCTACGGCCTAGGAGGAGTTGTCAAAAATGTGTTTTTCAAAAAATTCAAAATTTCGGAAAATCATTTATGGCGGATCTTAGAGTTCCTATGGGAAAGTTGTAGAGATTGGAACAAGGAATCTTACTACCAAGTTTCGTGTGAATCGGACTTACAGCGTAGGAGTTATGACCTTTAAAGTGAAAACCTGTTTTTCTTGAATTATAGCGCCACCATCAGGCCGATTGAGTTAAAATGGCCTTGGTCAGCATTTACACACAACTTCCAACCAATGTGCAAAATTTCACGTCTCTACCATTTACCATCTCACGGAATTTATGACATAACATTTCTGAAGAAAAAAAAGAAATAATAATAAATATAGCCGCAAGTTTACAATTCCGGGGTTCAAGCCACGAAAGACCATAAGTACTTGAAAGCTCTAACAGCTTAATTAACAAGTCTTGCCAGTAAAGGTGGCCATGTCCCCCGCCAGGTGACGGAAATCGACTGGGGTCGGCTTATCACAATATTACACATTGAAGCCAACGATGAATTAAATTGGTCAAAGCGTTCTCGAGATTTCGCGTTCACAACAAATGGGACCTGACGGACGGACGGACGGACGGATGGACTGATGGAGCTGAATACTATGTCCCCCGGACTTAATACTCCTTGACCCCAAGGATGAATGGAATCGGTAAAACCGTTCTTGAGATATCGCGTTCACAACAAACGGGATGAGACGGACGGACAGCCGGACGGATGGAGCAGAATTCTAAATCCTCCGCACCTAATACACCTTGACACCAAAGATGAATGGAACCGGTCAAACCGTTCTTGAGATACCACGTTCACAACAAATGGGACATGATGGACGGATGGACGGACGGACGGAGCTGAATACTATGTCCCCCGCCCCTAACACACCTTGACACCAAAGATGAATGGAATCGGTCAAACCGTTCTTGAGATATCATGTTGACAAGGAATTTGTAAGTGGTCTAATGGTCGTAATGACCTTGAGAATAATGGAAAGGTCACGTAAATCGATTTGGCTGTGAGCACTCCCCTAATACACCTTGACACCAAAGATGAATGGAATCGGTCAAACCGATCTTGAAATATCGCGTTCAGAACAAACGGGACTGGACGGACTGATGGACGGCCGGGCAGACGGATGGAGCTGAACACTATGGCCCCCGCCTCTAATACACCTTGACACTACAGATGAATGGAATCGGTCGAACCGTTCTTGAGATATCATGTTGACAAGGAATTTGTAAGTGGTCAAATGATCGTACTGACCTTGAGAATAATGCCAAGGTCACGGAAATCTACTGGGGTCGGTGTATCACACCAATATACCTTAACACCAAAGATGAATGGAATCGGTCAAACCGTTCTTGAGATATCGCGTTCAGAACAAACCGGACATGATGGACGGCCGGATGAAGCTGAATACTATGTCCCCCGCTCCGCTCGCTATCATGGCGGCGGGGGACAAAAGCCACTTTAAGAGTGTGTTGCAGGTATTTATGTGGACGTATTTTGCCAGTGTAATGATTGGACCAACAACTTATGAGGTATAGTCTGATTTGTGTTATGTTAGGCTATTTTGTGCATTCATGGCACCCCCTACTGGTCGATTCGATTGAAACTTTCAGGCTATGTTTCAGGTTCTCATGTTGGCATATCCTGTGAGTTATGTAATGATTGGAAAAACTATTTATGATTTATAGTCTGATTTGTGTTATACCACGCTGCTTTGTTTTGCATTTACAGCACCCCCTATCAGTCAATTTGAATGAAATTTTCACAGTATGTTTCAAGTACTTATATGAATATTTCCTGTGAGTTTTATGGCTATAGGACAAACGATTGCTGATTTATAGTCTGATTTGTGTTCATACCATGCTGCTTTGTTTTGCATTTATAGCGCCCCCTATCAGTAAATTTGAATGAAATTTTCTGGGTATGTTTGAGGTACTTATATTAATACATCCTGTGAGTTTTATGGCTATATGACAAACATTTGCTGATTTATAGTCTGATTTGTGTTATACCACACTGCTTTGTTTTGCATTTATAGCGCTCCCTATCAGTCAATTTGAATGAAATTTTCAGCGTATGTTTCAAGTACTTATATGAATATATCGTGTGAGTTTTATGGCTATAGGACAAAAAATTGCTGATTTATAGTCGGATTTGTGTTATACCATGCTGCTTTGTTTTGCATTTATAGAGCCCCCTATTAATCAATTTAAATGAGATTTTCAGAGTATGTTTCAAGTACTTATGTGAATATACCCTGTGAGTTTTATAGCTATAGGACAAACAATTGCTGATTTATAGTCTGATTTGTGTTATACTACGTTGATTTGTTTTGCATTTATAGCACCCCCTATCAGTGAATTTGAATGAAATTTTCTGGGTATGTATCAGGTACTTATATGAATATATCCAATGAGTTTTATAGCTATAGGACAAACAATTACTGATTTATAGTCTGAATTGTGTTATACCACTTTGCTTTGTTTTGCAGTTATAGCGCCCCCTATCAGTCAATTTGAACGAAATTTGCTGGGTATGTTTCAGGTACTTATATGAATATATCCTGTGAATTTTATGGCTATAGGACAAACAATTGCTGATTTATAGTCGGATTTGTGTTATACCATGCTGCTTTGTTTTTCAGTTATAGCGCCCCCTATCAGTCAATTCAAATGAAATTTGCTGGGTATGTTTCAGGTACTTATTTGAATATATCCTGTGAGTTTTATGGCTATAGGACAAACTATTGCTGATTTATAGTCTGATTTGTGTTATAGCGCCCCCTATGGGCCGCTTTGCATGAAACTGTCAACGTATGTTCCTGGTACTTATATGGACATATTCTGCAAGTTCTGCGATGATTGGCCCAATGGTTGTTTAATTTTGTCCATTTTTGTGCTAAGCCACGCCCCTGCTGAAGTTCATTGGTCAATATCTTGGAAACAAAATGAGATTTCAACAAGCTTTATGCAATCTACGATATGCTTGGTCCACTTATGATCCACAGCAAATTTCGAAGGAATCGGACCTACGGCCTAGGAGGAGATGTCAAAAATGTGTTTTTCAAAGAATTCAAAATTTCGTAAAATCATATATGGTGGATCTTAGAGGTCCTTATGGGAAGGTTGTGGAGAATGGACCAAAGAATGTCTGTATCAAGTTTCGTGTGAATCGGACTTACAGCCTAGGAGTTATAACCTTTAAAGTGAAAACCTGTTTTTCTTGAATTATAGCGCCACCATCAGGCCTACTGAGTTAAAAATGCCTTGGTCAGCATTTACACCCAACTTCCAACCAATGTGCAAAATTTCAGGTCTCTACCATTTACCATCTCACGGGAATTTGCGAAAACATTTCTGAACAAGAAGAAAAATAATAATAATAATAAATATAGCCGCAAGCGGCAATTCCGGGGTTCAAGCCACAAAGGACCATTAGTAGTTGAAAGCTCTAACAGCTTAATTAACAAGTGTTGCCACTAACGCGGGCTATGTCCCCCGCTAGGTGACGGAAATCGACTGGGGTCGGCGTATGACAAAATTAGACATTGAAGCCAAAGATGAATTAAATTGGTCAAAGCGTTCTCGAGATTTCGCGTTCACAACAAATGGGACGTGATGGACGGATGGCTGGACGGATGGACTGATGGAGCTGAATACTATGTCCCCTGGCCTTAATACTCCTTGACTCCAAGGATGAATGGAATAGGTCAAACCGTTCTTGAGATATCGCATTCACAACAAACGGTATGGGACGGACAGACAGCCGGACGGATGGAGCTGAATTCTATATCGTCCGCTCCTAATACACCTTGACACCAAAGATGAATGGAACCGGTCAAACCGTTCTTGAGATATCATGTTGACAAGGTATTTGGAAGTGGTCAAATGGTCGTAATGACCTTGAGAAGAATGGCAAGGTCACGTAAATCGAGTGAGTTGTGAGCACCCCCCTAATACACCTTGACACCAAAGATGAATGGAATCGGTCAAACCTTTCTTGAGATATCGTGTTCACAACAAACGGGACATGACGGACAGACAGACGGGCGGACCCTACCCCTAATACAACTTGAAACCAAAGACGAATGGAATCGGTCAAACCGTTCTTGAGATATCACATTCACAGCAAACGGGACATGACGGACAGATGGACGCACGGATGGAGCTGAATACTATGTTCCTCACCCCTAATACACCTTGACACCAAAGATGAATGGAATCGGTCGAACCGTTCTTGAGATATCACGTTCACAACAAACGGTACGGGACAGACGGACGGACGGCTGGGCGGACGGATGGAGCTGAATACTATGTCCCCCGCCCCTAATACACCTTGACACCAAAGATGAATGGAATCGGTCGAACCGTTTTTGAGATATCACGTTTATAAACAAACGGGACAGGATGGACAGACCGACGGGCGGACGGAGCTGAATACTATGTCCCCGCCCTAATACACCTTTGACATCAAAGATGAATGGAATCGGGTCGAACCGTTTTGAGATATCACGTTTACAACAAACGGGACAGGGCGGACGGACGGACGGCCGGGCGGATGGATGGAGCTGAATACTATGTCCCCCGCCGCTAATACACCTTGACACCAAAGATGAATGGAATTGGTCAAACCGTTTTGAGATATCATGTTGACAAGGAATTTGTAAGTGTTCAAATGATCGTAATGACCTTGAGAATAATGCCAAGGTCACGGAAATCTACTGGGGTCGACGTATCACACAAATATACCTTAACACCAAAGATGAATGGAATCGGTCAAACCGTTTTGAGATATCGCATTCAGAGCAAACGGGACATGACGGACGGCCGGACGAAGTTGAATACAATGTCCCTGCTCCGCTCACTATCGTGGCGACAGGGGACAAAAACTACTTTAAGAGTGTGTTGCAGGTTTTTATGTGGACCTATTTTGCCAGTGTAATGATTGGACCAACAACTAATGATGCATAGTCTGATTTGTGTTATGTTAGGCTATTTTGTGCATTTATGGCACCCCCTACTGGTCAATTTGATTGAAACTTTCAGGCTATGTTTCAGGTTCTTATGTGGACATATCCTATGAGTTTTGTAATGATTGGAAAAACTATTTATGATTTATAGTCTGATTTGTGTGATACCACGTTGCTTTGTTTTGCATTTATAGCGCCCCCAATATGACAATTTGAATGAAATTTTCAGAGTATGTTTCAAGTACTATATGAATATATCCTGTGAGTTTTATGGCTATAGGACAAACAACTGCTGATTTATAGTCTGATTTGTGTTATACCACACTGCTTTGTTTTGCATTTATAGCTCCCCCTGTCAATCAATTTGAACGAAATTTCCAGAGGATGTTGCAAGTACTTATATGAATATATCCTGTGAGTTTTATGGCTATAGGACAAACAATTGCTGATTTATAGTCGGATTTGTGTTATACCATGCTGCTTTGTTTTTCAGTTATAGCGCCCCCTATCAGTCAATTCAAATGAAATTTGCTGGGTATGTTTCAGGTACTTATATGAATATATCCTGTGAGTTTTATGGCTATAGGACAAACAATTGCTGATTTATAGTCTGATTTGTGTTATAGCGCTCCCTATGGGCCGATTTGCATGAAACTCTCAAGGTATGTTCCTGGTACTTATATGGACATATTCTGCAAGTTCTGTGATGATTGGCCAAATGGTTGTTTAATTTTGTCCATTTTTGTGCTAAGCCACGCCCCTGCTGAAGTTCATTGGTCAATATCTTGGAAACGAAATGAGATTTCAACAAGCTTTATGCAATCTTTGATAAGCTTGGTCCACTGATGCTCCACAGCAAATTTCGAAGGAATCGGACCTACGGCCTAGGAGGAGATGTCAAAAATGTGTTTTTCAAAGAATTCAAAATTTCGTAAAATCATATATGGTGGATCTTAGAGGTCCTCATGGGAACGTTGTAGAGAATGGACCAAAGAATGTCTGTATCAAGTTTTGTGTGAATCGGACTTACAGCCTAGGAGTTATGACCTTTAAAGTGAAAATCTGTTTTTCTTGAATTATAGCGCCACCATCAGGCCTACTGAGTTAAAAATGCCTTGGTCAGCATTTACACACAACTTCCAACCCATGGGCAAATTTCAGGTCCCTACCATTTACCATCTCACAGGAATTTGCGAAAACATTTCTGAAGAAGAAAAAAAAAAAAATAAAAAAAAAATAATAATAATAATTAACCAGCACAAAAACAATAGGGTTTCACCCCTACGGGCTTGAACCCCTAATAAGCAAAATGACAAGACAGCACACACGAGGCAGAATCATGACAACAAGCTTCCAGTTGTAAACTGGTGCCAGGTTTGGGACTGTGTTCCCTTCAAGCTACCTCTCCATCCTCGAAAGCAGCTCAGTCCTGGCGGAGCTAGTGTAACACAGTACACCTGTCAGCATCCTCTGGAAGCCTGGGTGGCGATGGCAGCTCAAGCTTAGCCATTTGCAGCTGTGCTGATCTATCTTATTCTCCTCAGGGTTTCTGACTGGTTGAATTGTGCTCCTGACTCTGTGGTTGATTCCTGTAGGGACCATAACAAAGGAAAACATAAGGATAGGCTATGTAAGATGTGAGATTGTCAGGACAGGAAACACAAAGCAATATGTTTGCAAATGGAAAATGCACAACAGAACAAATGGGCAGAAACTGTGGTCAATGTGTATGACAGAACTGTTAGAAATAGGCTGAATAAGGTAGGATTTATACACTGAAAAGCCAAACAAAAGCCAGCACTAACATCTAAACAGAAGAAAGAAAGGTTACAGTGGGTTAAAGAGAAGCAATCATGGAGTGTGGACCATAGGATGAAAGTGGTTATCACTGATGAAACCCAAATCTCCACTGGCCATGGTGATGATGCTGGAACTTCTGTCTGATGTTGTTTCAATGAAACATAAAAATGATTGCCAGATGAAAATAAGAAAATTTCCCCATTTATTTATATGGGGCAGCATGTCAGACAAAGGATTAGGGCACAGGGCAATCATCACCTAAACAGTCAATGTTCAAGTGCCCATTGAAAGTTTGGACCATTTTTTCATTCCATCAATAGAAAATAGGTTTGGTGATGAGGTCTTTTTCAGGACAACTATGCATCTTGCCACAGAGCAAAGGGTGTAAAGGTTTTCTTTAGGAAAGACACATGAGCTCAATGACATGGCCGACAAGCAGTCCAGATCTCAATACATTTGAACATTTATAGTGGAAATAAAAAGCAAAGGTAAATAATGAGGCCCCATCCTGCAAAACTAATCGGTCTCCTGTCATTTAAAAAAGTTAAATCCAGATTGATGGAGAATATTGTTTTTCAAAAGTGAAATCCAAGCCTGAGGAGGAGCAACAAAGTCCTTATTCTGATTTTTTTGTTGACGATTCCATAATATTTTACTCAACATTGAGTGATTCCATGATTTATTCTTCCACTTGATTTGAAAACAAATATCCCACTGGTTTAAATGATTGCATTTAATTTGTCTGAGGTATATTTCATGGAGCCAGACTGTTCAGCTACGGAATAAAAACTGTTTTTTGTCATTCAGTATCTGCAATTTTTTTATTTGCCATGAAGTAAAAAGCAGGATAAGCATTCTTGAAGTGTGCTGATTCCATAATTTTTACCACGGGTAAGAGCAAGCTAGGTACTTATCCCTTGCATGGGCAATTCCAGGATTTTTGAAGTGAAGTGGCACAAGGGGGACCAATAATTATTTGGAGGGGGGGGGGGGGGGGGGGGGGCATTATTATCAGATTACAGCATTGAAAATCTGCTCAGAGATATAGGAAATATATAATAGAACACAATACAATTCTGCTAAATTAAGCACATCACATTCATTCTTAATTTTACTTGTTTTTATTTTCAATAAATTGTATCCAAATACAAAACACATTTTCTATAGGCTAAGTGTGACACTTGTTTCAAAAACAAGTCCAATGCGAAACAATCCAAAAACAATTCCATTGAATCAGAATTGTGGAAATTCTATTACACAGAAATATCCATGGTAAATATTATAAAACAAAAGTAAACAGCTGTTTCACATTGCAGTGTGCAGTGGGTGTCTATAAATTCAGCAGTATCAATATTTCAGTCTGCTGAGGTCAGATTCCCTATGCCAGCCCAAGCAATTTGAGAGAGACAGTGAGAGAGATGTAATGGTAATGCCACCATACTGCAGCTGAAAATTTCAATGTCGTTCATCTGATCGCGGCATTCTCATCATTCTCAGACTCCTAAAACTTCAGTGTTTGTTTAACCGCATTATCTTGGGGAAATTGATTGTGCCTTTAGTCTTAAATCAAACATGAAAGACTACATCAAGATTATTATAAAAATTAGATTTAGGGAAATCCGAAGACACCAAGCAACCCCGAATTCCAGTGAAGTTGGGACATTGTGTAAAATGTGAATGAAAACAGAATACAATGATTTGCAAATCATTTTTGACCTATATTCAATTGAGTACACTACTAAGACAAGATATTTAATGTTCAAAGTGATAAACTTTGTTTTTTTTAAATATTCACTCATTTTGAATTTTATGCCTGCAACATGTTCCAAAAAATCTGGGACAGGGGCATGTTTACCACTGTGTTACATCCCCTGTCCTTTTAACAACACTCAATAAGCGTTTGGGAACTGGGGACACTAATTGTAGAGACTTTGTTGGTGGAATTTTTTCCCATTCTTGCTTGATGTGCAACTTCAGTTGCTCAACAGACCGGGGTCTCCATTTTTGTATTTTACGCTTCATAGTGCGCCACACATTTTCAATGGCAGACAGGTCTGGACTGCAGGCAACCAGTCTATTACCCACACTCTTTCACTATGAAGCCACGCTGTTGTAACACGTGCAGAATGTAGCTTGGCATTGTCTTGCTGAAATAAGCAGGGATGTCCCTGAAAAAGACATCGCTTGGATGGAGACATATGTTGCTCCAAAACCTGTATGTACCTTCCAGCATTAATGGTGCCTTCACAGATGTGCAAGTTACCCATGCCATGGGCAATAACACATTCCCACAACATCACAGATGCTGGCTTTTGAACTTTGTGGCGATAACAATCTGAATGGTCCGTTTCCTCTTTAGCCCAGGGGACACAAGGTCCATTATTTCCAAAAACAATTTGAAATGTGGACTTGCCAGACCACAGCACACTTTTCCACTTTGCGTCAGTCAATCTCAGATGAGCTTGGGACCAGAGAAGCTGGCGGCGTTTCTGGATGTTGTTGATATATGCCTTTCACTTTGCATATAGTTTTAACTTGCACTTGTAGATGTAGCAATGAACTGTGTCAACTGACGATAGTTTTCTGAAGTGTGTTTCGGAGCCCACATGGTAATATCACTTACGGCAGTGGTTCCCAACCCAGTCCTCAAGGACCCCCTGCCCTGCAGGTTTTTGCTCTCTTTCTACTCTTTCACACCTGATCCATTTAAGGGCTTCATTCTGATTGGTTGAAAAAGATCTACCTGAACAGGCTGTGCATAAAGGTGCATTGGGCCTTAAATGGATAAGGTGTGCAAAAGTAAAGCTCCAACAAAAACCTGCCGGACAGGGGGTCCTTGAGGACTGGGTTGGGAGCCACTGCCTTGCAGCATGATGTTGGTTTTTAATGCAGTGCTGCCTGAGGGACCGACGGTCACGGGCATTCAATGTTGGTTTTCGGCCTTACCGCTTATGTGCAGAGATTTCTCCAGATTCTCTGAATCTTTTGATGGTATTATGAACTGTAGATGGTGAAATCCCATAATTCCTTGCAACTGCACATTGAGAAATGTTGTTCTTAAACTGTTGGACTATTTGCTCAAGCAGTTGTTCACGAAGTGGTGAACCTCGCCTCATCCTCGCTTGTGAACGACTGAGCCTTTCAGGGATGCTCCTTTGATACCTAATCATGACACTCACCTGTTTCTAATTAACCTGTTCACCTGTGGAATGCTCCAAACAAGTGTTTTTTGAGCATTCCTCACCTTTCCCAGTCTTTTGTTGCCCCTGTCCCAGCTTTTTTTCTAGTCTGTTTGGGACCATAATTTACAAAAATGGACATCATGATATATCGACGGAGACTTGAAACTTGGGATAGATACCATAAAATAATGCGGAAAATCGCTATCAAAATAATAAATCAGGTGGGAAAGTAGGGTCATTTTCTCATAGACTTCTATAGCATTGAACTTGTTTCTGCAACCCCCGACGTCGCCATTTGCTGGCCATTAAATAGAATGCAACTTTTAGTGATTTCCGCATTGGCCTCACTTTTCAGACCAGGGTACTGCTATCTGAAAAATTTTAACTTGAATTTTTACAGTCCGAATTTGACTAATTGAGTTTGAGTAAGTTGTATCTGAATTTTTTTCAACTTGAAAATTTTTTTCATACTAAAGCTTGAATTTTTGGATTTAATTTTAAAGACATCAATTCAGAGGAAATAAATTCAGATGGATGGTTTTCAAAGTAAAATATTTCAGTGTTATGAATTCAGTGCTGTTCATATATACTAAGCCAAAAAAGTTTAGCACACCAGGCTATTCAACTACATAATTCAGGTGAAACGAAAAGTAGATTGTATTTTCTGTTTAAGTATGCTTAACAATTCATATGCCCATCATTAAATCACAACAAGGTGTGTCAACTGTCTTGTTGAATGTGTTTGTGACCTCAATTACCAGAGGGGGGTGTAAGACCAAAATTGTCAATACTGGGTATGGCCTCCATTGGCCTGAATTACGGCTGCACAACGCCATCTCATGCTGTTGACAAGTCCTGTGAGCTCCGCAACATCAATGTCAGCCCATTCGTGAATGAGTGCAAGTTCAAGGTCACGGACGTTGGCAATGTTGGGGTGATGTTCTCGTATCCGTCTGCCAAGAATGTCCCATGCATTCTCAATAGGAGAGAGGTCTGGGGATCTTGCAGGCCAGTTTAACCGCTGAATGTTGTGTTGCTGAAGAAGATCCCTGGTTCAACGAGCTGTGTGAGGCCTGGCGTTATCCTGTTGTAACACAAAGCCAGGATTTTGCTGCATGAATGGAACGACAACAGGCGTAATGATCTCATCACAGAATCGTTGTGCATTCAGGTTTCCAGGAACAATAACCAGGTCTGTCTTTCCCTGTGAGTGAATTCCCACCTACACCATAACGCTGCCTCTTCCATAACAGTCACGCTGAATGACGTTATTCCCGTCATAACGTTCACCCTCTCGCCGCCATACTCTGCGTCTCCCATCTGAAAATTCAACACAGAAACGTGATTCGTCCGTGAACAAAGTCTGGTTCCAATCAGCACGATGCCTACGTTGGTGAATCTGTGCCCATTGTAGACGTTCCTGTCGGTGAAGTTGAGTTAATGGCACTGCGACCACAGGACGTCGAGCATGCAGGCCTGCTGCATGCAGGCGGCTCCTGACTGTCTGCGGGTGAAGAGTGGTCCCTGTTACCTGTCGCAATTCTCTTGCCAAGTCGGGGGCACTGGCAAATCTGTGGCGTCGTGACGATGTCACCAAAAAGCGATCTCCTCTGGGTGTGGTCGCCCGTGGCCTACCGGACTGTGGTCGATCTTTGACTTCACCTGTTTGTTGCACACTTGTCCTGAGACAGGAAATCGTGCTCCTGTGCATATTAAAATGGCGCGCCACCTCTTGAACGGTTTGTCCAGCCGCTAGTCTGCCAATTGCTTCATGGCGCTGGTTCTCAGGCATGCGTCGCCTGTGCCCCATGCTTCAAAATTTGAATTTTTTGAACGTATTCACCTTCCTTGAGATTGTCTGAAGGGCAATGACAGTTGAAACGACCACGGGACCTTTTTACAGCCATAGGCACCTGAAAAATGTGTTTCACGTGATGGTCATGTCAGGCAGGGTAAAATGCATGAGACTTTCAATTTTTCGTTGCACATGGATCAAAAAAGTGTCCAGTGGTCATACAAGTCAATGTCACAAAGTTTTATCCAATATTCAATTTTTTTTTAAAGATTATTTTTTGGGAGTTTTCTCCTTTATTTGACAGTGCAGTAGAGATAGACATAGAGATAGACTTAACCAATGAGCCACCGGGGCGCCCCAATCCAATATTCAATTTTTAAGCAATGATATCTGTATGTTGCTAAATTTTTTTGGCTTAGTATATTTACATTTTCAGAATTCAATGACTGTTCGAATTCAAATACACTGAACAAAGATATAAACACACAAAGCAAATTTTTTTCTAATTATTTTTTATCAATCGGGAAATATTTCAACAAAACAATTATTATTTTATTCTAGCCTTAATATTCAAGCAACAGAAACATGACTAACAATTTACTGTACACAATTCATGAGTTATCACAGCCTGAACCCACTATGGGTCAGTGGGCAGAGTTCAAAGCACTCAGTAACGAGTGTGTCCACCATCGGCATCACGTAAAGCGGTACACCTCCGGCGCATGGAGCTCACAGGGTTGTCAATAGTGGCCTGTGGAATGTTGTCCCATTCCTCCTGCAGCCCAACTCGGAGCTGGCGCACGTTTTCTGGAACCGGAACATGTCTGACCCGCCGATCCAAAACATCCCAAATTGGCGACATATTGGGTGAATATGCTGGCCAGTTGAGAACAGGGACATCCTCCTCATCAAGAAGATCCGGGCAGTGTGTCTGGGCATTATCGTGCTGGAATGTCATGTGATGGAGTCGCACAAACGGTACTATGGGTCTCAGGATCTCGTCACGGTACCGCTGCCCGTTCAAGTTGCCCTTAACAAAAAGCAGGCGGGAAAGCTGTTCATGGCATATGCCTGCCCATACCATTACACTTGCACCACCATGTGCCACCCGATGCACGACATTGGCATCAGCGTAACGCTCACCCACACGTCGCCATACTCGTTGTCTGCCATCAGCGCGGTACAGTTAGAATCGCGATTCATCACTGAATAACACCGTCCTCCACCGTGCAAGCGTCCAGCGAAGGTTACGGTTGGCCCAGTCGAGTCTGTACTGATGACGGACGGCGGTCAGGTCAAGACCTCGGTGCGGTCAGCGGGCTCGGAGGTCTGTCTTCCTCAGGCGGTTTCGAACAGTCTGAGCTGATATCCGCCTATTGTGCAGTCCGACGGTCTCGTCAGCTGTCCTGGTGGCTGGTCGGAGCCGATCACGGAGGTGCTGGAGCCGCATGTGCCAATCCTGTGTGGGCGTGGTCACACGTGGTCGTGGGCCATGTGGACGATTCACAGTGCTGCCAGTCTCCCTGAATCGACTTCTCAACCGGCTGATGGTGGAATGACGCACATTCAAGTGTGTTGACACCGCTGTCTCAGTTATCCTAGCATTCAGCATGCCAATGGCACGCTCCCTCATGACTTGTGACATCTGTGGCATTGTGACTTGTGACAAAAGTGTACATATTGCGGTGGCCTTTTATTGACCCTGGTGCAAGGAGTGCCTGTGTATTGGTCACGCTGACTGACCAACTCAATGTTATGCTCTATGCAGCTCAGGGGCGGAATAACTCAATGAGTGAATAATCTCACAGGGAGTGGTCAATGGGAAGAAGTGGGTCACCAGAATTTAGCAAAACAAATCATTCAGTACACCAATAAACACTATTTGTGGGCATATTTCATTATAGGTCAATTTAACTCAGCATTTTTCGTTCGTGCGTTTATATTTTTGTTCAGTGTACTTATGCTACTTATTTGTTTCCATACTCGAACTCTATTAGGGAAGAGGTTTCACACATACTATTCATAACAATGACGAGCAAGCTCTGTGATAGGCTAAAGGGCGGAGCTTCCTCCCCCTAAAACGCATTGAAGGTAACTTTCGGTTTTATGCTGAGAACCAATGCTGGTCTTTTAACGAGTGCAGGTCCCTGGAATTAGCCGGGTTCGTTACTGATGCACTACACGCAGTATTTATTTACCTTATCTGAAGCTTGTTGTATTGTATTAATAAACTGTGTACGATAATATTAAACATCTGCCAGTTCGTGTCGCTATAACTTACTACTTAAAAGTAGCAGGATAGTTCCCAACGGCCGCAGCAGCAAGTAAGGCTTGGACCCACGAACACGTAAGTAATTCCTACCGCTTCGAATTCAAACTCGTGTCATTTCATATACAGCTAGTTAAGTTTCGCACTATCAGATAACTGAAATGGAAAGAATTCGAATAGCGAGACAGCAAAGTCGGCGTAATTAGCTGGCAGAAAGTGAAAGTGAAAGTCGAAATGATCAGCTAAGTTTGCACTTCGGCTACCTGGCATAACGTAAAGGGAATTTCCTAACGTGAATCCAGATTGCTTCAAGTTCAACTAGTCATAATTTCTGTACATCTAGCCGTTCAGCCAATGTGTGCATAAACCATCTCTGCCCCCTCCCCACAGAATCTGAAATGCAGAAGATGGCTTTCTCGGCGCTACTGTATTTGAGCATGGATGTTTGTGCAATGCAGGCAATTCGACTGGCTCAGCTCGTGCCACCACTCCTCGCCCATCCTTTCCTCGCTCTATGGGGTGGTGGGCTTTTCCGTGTTTCTCTGCTCTTCCTCCTCACCCTCTCTCCTGAGTGCCCACAGTGGTTGAGAGCTCAGGAGGGGGCTCAGGTCCTAGTGGTGCACTGCTTCGTCCTTCCTGCTTACATCACCCTTCTGTGGGTCTGTGGGCAGTCAACACTGGAGCTGCTTTGGGGATGGCACTCCTGGCTTGGGGTATGTGCTCAAAGGAATGTACTTGTACTAGTTTTTTGCAGTCATTAAAAAGAATGTGAAACATGCCGTATATTTGCAAACCTCTGTTCCAATGCAAAAAATGAAGAGCACTTTTTTCCATGTGACCATATATGAAACTATCCTATTTAATCTAATTATTTGAAAAAACTGTTTGGGAAATAGTAATAATTTGATTACCTTGTTAGCTAGGTTCAAACAGTGTATGCAAGATAGTGATTTTACTGGTGAGAAGCTGCTTATCAAGATTTTAAGACAATAAGGGCGGAAGTACAGACATTTGAGTAAGTAAAGACAGCAGTTTTTTCTTTTCTTTACAATACAGTATATTTTCTTACAGATTGTGCAGGGGTACATTGTCTCAGCTGTATCTTTGTTGCTCTGGACACGATACATCCCCACACTGTTTACTGAAACACCCAAAGAACCAGAGAAAAAAAACGCTTCACTGCAAAGACTTTTGGGGTACATGCGCCCATACTCCATGCGGTTTGCAACAGTTATTTTTTTTGTGGTGGTCTCCTCTCTGGGTAAGTATAAACGTGATAACCTCCAATGATAATGAGGCAATGTCATAACTACAATGCACATATTACTTTCACTCAGGGGCGGCTGGTGAAAAATATTCCAGGTGGGGCTGTGCTAGCAAAAATAAAAACACTCTCCACCTGGGAGGGCGGCGCCTTAGCGTCCTCTATTGGTTTTCCGCCACAGCTTTTGCTTCTGTTTAAGTTGTTTCTCAGCTGAAAGCAGGGCCGTCTTAACGCATAGGCACGCTGATTAGTATGCTAATCTATGTGTGTTGTGTCTTGCTGTCAATAAATAAATAAATAAATAAATAAATAAATAAATAAATGCTATACTATTCTTAACTACAATCAGTGCCTGGCTCAACCAACCCCGGCCCTCACACATATTTTAGCTGTTCAGTGACCTATAACATGCAAACCAAGTCCATTCCAATACCCTCAAGGGGTAATAAATATTTGTTATTGGAAAATGCATATCTAGTACGTGTTTTACTCAAGACAATGAACAATCCTGTTACCTTGTTCAAACATTTGTATTGATTAATCTTTGCTGTGCAGTATGTTATTTAATGTTTGAACGCTGATTTTGTTGGAAATACCAGTAAATATATGTCTCATTTTATCGACCATTTACATTCTTATTCTCATTATGAGTGGTTGTGTAGGGTGGGGCCCCAATGCACTGCTTTGCCCGGGTGCCAATAATGCTATTAAGACAGTCCTGGCTGGAAGTAATAATTACCTCCGCCAAGGAGGTTATGTTTTTGCTTCTGTTTGTTTATTTTTGTATTTGTTTGTCAGTCTGTCAGCAGGATATCTCAAAAATGGTAGCATAGATTTTAACTAAACTTTGCAAGATGTTGAAGTAGCACAAGAGGAACAAGTGAATAAATTTTGGCATATCTAGGCTAAAGAACAGCTGAGATATAGGCCAAAATTCAAATCCAGCTATGCTAGCGGAGGTTTGGGCTCTCGCGAGTCCAGCTCTAGTTTTTGAAGTAATTTGTTTCATTTCAGTGTATGTTACTGTTCTCATTGCAAAAATAATCAAATAGCAAAAAACTGCAGGTCTGAATCAGCTCAGATCCTCTGAGGTGTTGCTTGGTGTCTGGATTGTTAGAAATTTGTACAGTTGTACGTTTTTATATCGCAGGCATACACTGCCTAAGTTGCACATTAGTAATTTGTTTAGCCACCTTTAGCAACACGCATTCATTGTGCCATTTTTTGACAATCTTATGCAACGTCACAACATTTACTTCTGCCCAGAGTTGCATTCATTTTTGGCTGAGCTCTTGTATTGACCAGCGGAGAGTCAAACCACTCCGACTGAAGAAAAACTGGTTGATTCCACTGTTTGGATGCCTGCTGTCTGTCCATGTTGTACTTCTATTGAACTTGCTTAATTTTTTATATGTGTGAGCCATCTTTAATGTCTCTATGTGCTGAATATATTTGTATGGACATATGCATGGATTGACACGTCATTTTTATTTTTATCAGTAGATACATGTTATTTCTAGTGAATGCCCCCTGGTGGTCTTTAGAGACAAGAAATACTGATGTACCAGCATACCTTATTATGCCCTGAAGAAGACCACCTTTTGTGCTCGAAACATGTTGGCCTCCTCTGCTTGTTAGCGATGTGGGAATAAAGGCTTTTTATTTATTTGTATTACTTTGAAAGGCTTGCCTGTTTGTATTTTCTGGATTGCTACTTTTCCCCCGAGACCTAAGAGCACCAACTTCTCAACATTACCCTTTTGCTACTCACTTGAGTGCTTAGTGGCTTTCTTGATCACCCACTCTGTAAATTCTTCTACATTACACCCCGCACACTTTCAATGGGGTCAATAATGCATTGGACTGTTTACTAATTTTCAGTGATTTCAGCAATCTCCTTAGTTGTTTTCTTTGCTTAATGCAGACCAATAATTTGTGCCTTCTCAAACACATAATTTGCCGCTTCTGAAACATCTTTTCTGGGATACGTCTTCCGATATGGTTGTTCGAGAAGGGAGAGCTACACACTGCATCAGTCGGGGTTAAAAAAATTGTTGCTGGCCGAAACGTACTAATCATTGCAATAGTTATCCAATAAAGGCTCTTCAGCATTTATTTGCGTTGTATATAAATCAATAAGGCGATATTTTATTTTTGGCCTGGCAGTGTATACATCTAATGAACAGCATTTTCCTCCATAAGATATCAACTTTTTTTAATTATGTCTTGCTTGACAGACTAAGGTCATCCCAATTAAATTGACCAGAGGCCTGAATGACATTGAAACACTGTTTGTATAACAGCATGGAGTGCTGACAGCAAAGTCAGCAGTCATTCCATTACAGTACTCTGTGCCTATACACAGGTGAGATGGCCATTCCCCATTACACGGGCAAAATGACAGACTGGATCATGAATGAGGATGACCCTGAGGCCTTCACTCATGCCATCACAGTTATGTCTTTGATCACCATCATGAGGTAAGCTGCTTTACAGGTTGCCCTGGAAGACTTTAAAATATACTACTCAAAATTTGATAGGGATCATAGGAATTTTTTTGTGAAATGACATGCAAATTTGGTAACTGCCACTGATGAACAATATATTGGATAAATGACACGCAGTCAGACACAAAACACATTTGCAAGTGCATTTAATGACATTAAATGAGCGTGCAGCCTCACACTTTTGGCTTTCACGAACACTTCATGGTTTCAACTCTGACATGTAAAGTGAAAACAGACAGTGTTCGTTTGATGTTTCATTACCATAGTTAATGTCAATAACGGATATGGCCTCCCCTAAGCTTGAATGACGGCTTGACAACGTCGGGTCATACTGTCAATCAGAACCGGATGCTTGCAATTGGAATGTTGTTCCATTCTTCAACAAGGGCATTTCCGAGCTCTTCTAGAGTTGTGGGTTGTGCCCTCGACCCGGAAATGGCGACCTGCAGCATGTTCCACACATGCTCGATAGGGTTTAGGTCCGTGACGAAGCAGCGGGCCAGTCCATGCGGACAATTGTCTCCTGCTCTAGGAATTGATTCACCACCCCTAGCACGATGGGGCCAGGCGTTATCATCCGTCAAGATGAAATCAGGGCCAACAGCACCAGCGTATGGTCTTACGTACACATTGAGGATCTCATCCCTGTACCGTACCCTGTCATCGTCCCTCTCCCCCATGACATGCAGGTCCGTTCTGCCGTTCCTGCTTATTCCTCCCCAGACCATAATTGATCCGCCACCATAGCGGTCGTGTTCGTTGATGTAGGCACCATTAAATCGCTCACGTTGTCTTAGCCACACCCGTTGCCTCCTGTCAGTAAAGTCCAAGTAATATCGGGACTCATCAGTAAAGAGAACTGGAGCCCAATGGATTTGTGTGTCCATGTGACATGATCGTGAGCCCAATCAAGCGGTCACGCCTATGGCCTTACGGTCAGTGGGATTGAACACATGGCCTTCTTGAGTTGAGGCCGGCAGTATGAAGACGATTCCGTATCGTCTGGTGGATACCCTGACCCCGAGGCGTTATGAAGCTCATTTCGTAGGGTGGTGGCTGTCCAGAAAGGATGACGTCGTGCCTGAAGTGTGAGAAAGTGGTCTTGTCGTTGTGTAGTCGATCTCTGGCGACCACCCCCATGACGGTGTGCTGCTGTACCAAGCGTTTGATGTCGGTTCCACGCTCTGTTCTGGCACGCTTTGGCTGGCGTTAAGTGCATTAGCAGCGTGGCGTTGTGAGAAGCCAGAGTCAAGCATTCCAGTGCATCTTCCCAATTGCTCTGAAGTCAATCGGCGTCTAAGACATTGAGGAGACATTGTTATTGCTAAATGTAATGCAAAAATTTGGGAAATTCAAATTTTCACCAACAAGCAACACACACACGTCTGAGTTGAAATGGTGAAGTGTTAGTCAAAGCCAAAATGTGAGGCTGCACGCTCATTTAATGTCATGAAATGCATGTGCAAATGTGTTTTGTGTCTGACTGCATGTCATTTATCAATATATTGTTCATCAGTGACAGTTACCAAATTTGCATGTCATTTCACAAAAAAATTCCTATGATCCCTATCAAATTTTGAGTAGTATATTTAATCTCATAATAACTATGAAATAAGTAATCTTTGCTTCATTCTCTTTGCTGTCTTCCTCTGTTCTCTTTCAGTGCTGTTTGCGAGTTTATCTGTGACCTCATTTACAACATCACTATGAGTTGTATCCACACATTTATCCAGGGCCTTGTATTCCAGTGCGTCCTAAAGCAGGAGATCGCTTTCTTTGACAAGGTGCACACTGGTGAGATGTCTGCCACTGCTCATACATCCAATTACATTGAACACAAGCTTAACCTGCATACATGGTTTAGTGGTTTAAACACACAGTGGTTAAGCCTAGGTGGAAAGAGTCCAAGATCCTATGCAGAGCCGCATGCAACACAAATGAGTGGCTGTTACACAATTTAAAAACCTACTGAAGGATAGATTTGACATGTAGTATTTGGTTGTTGTTGTGGCTAGCCAGTTATTAATCCATAGATAAGCGTACAGATTTGCTATGACTCAGGTGAACGAAGCCTCATCAGAGTGTTTGAACCTTTTATGTGCAGGTTTATGGTGATACAGACTTTCGCTCCCCATGTCTGTTTCACAGGTGACATTGTATCGCGCATCACCTCGGACACCAACACCATGAGTGAGTCTCTGAGTGAGAAACTTAGTCTGCTGATGTGGTACTTCATGCGTGTGGTCTTCCTCTTCATCTTCATGCTGCGACTTTCCTGGAAGCTGTCAATCTTCACTGCTCTGGGACTGCCCATCATCTGGGTCATTCCTGAGTTCTCTGGCAAGTTCTACCAGGTAAGGCTGACTTCCAGTATTATAGCAAAATGACACAGGAGGCCAGTGAGCAATTATTTTCCTTTCAGTCACACTACAAAGTTCAGCTCTAAATTCAAGACTGATTTGCTGATCAATTACTTATTTACAACCCATGTTCCGATAGTGACTGCTGTTCAAAATTCCTTTTTTGTCTTTTTCACTGTTTATGTTGAATTTTTATTATTTAAGAAAAGCATTCAATAATATTGTCACTGTATTATGTTGAATTGTGTTCCTCTCAGTCACTTTCAGCACAAGTTCAGGAGTCTCTTGCTCGGGCTAATGATGTTGCCATGGAGACCTTCTCCTCAATGAAGACAGTAAGGAGCTTCGCCAATGAGGACGGTGAAACACGGAGGTACCAGCAGCGGCTGGAGGAAACATATTCCCTAAACAAACAGGAAGCTGCAGCCTATGCCGCCTCCACCTGGACCAACAGTGTAAGTTTAATCAGGATTCAGGAGTGGTCTCCCTGTTTTTTTTGGCTTAACCTGCTTAATATATAATGTAGCTGCAAGTATAATGAAATATTATGAAACTGCTATCGAAAATCTCAGCTAAAACGTTGAAATTTTTAGTGTTTGAAGAATGAGAGATGCAGGGCCATTCACGTAGTACAAAAGAATTACTAAAGCTTTAAACAAGTATTCACTGTACAGCATTATATAACAAGACAGTTTACCAGGTAGATTCATTGTTCTGATCAGGGGTAAATGACAACCTTTTCGTCCCATTCCTGTAGATGTTTTTTTGTTTTTTAAAGGTGGAAAATTATTTCAAACTGTTTGTATTAAAAGGAGTAGAATGGATTTTGAGCACAAGCAAAATCAGCCTGTATTATCTTGTATAGGACAAAGTGCTTCTTTCCATGAAACAGACGTGGCAAAACTCCCATTCAAAATTAAATCATGTATTAAAAATGGAATTAACTTCTGTCCAGCTGTCCAGTTTGGCTCTCAAGGTCAGTATCCTGTACTATGGTGGAAGGCTAGTAACTGGGGGCGTTGTCAGCAGTGGTGACTTGGTGTCCTTCGTCCTCTATGAGCTGCAGTTCTCCTCCGCCATAGAGGTAAAGCATCCTTTTCCTTTTCAATGTAATCTCATTCACTGACAATACTGTGTCCAACTATCAACTCTGACCCTCTAAGGCATTTTGCCCATTTTAGGATAAGGCAACTGATTTTTTGTGTGAGTTGTTTACTAGATTTCAATATCTAAGGTCAGAATGGAGTTGAATTGCAGTACTGAGTTTAAAATTGACTCCTGCAGCTGCCTTGAGCTTCTGTAACAACAGCTACTTTTACTCAGGTTCTCCTGTCATACTACCCCAATGTGAAGAAGGCCATTGGGGCCTCAGAGAAGATCTTTGAGTACGTGGATCGCAAGCCACAGGTCCCCCCTGATGGCTCTTTGGCTCCTGAGACACTTGAGGGTCATCTGCATTTTAAGAATGTCACCTTTTCCTATCCAAAGAGGCCAGAAACGGCTGTACTCAAGGTGTGTGAAAATGTGTGCATGCATGCATGCTTATGGGAGGAAAGGTATTCCAGTTAATTCTAAAGACATTAAAGCTATATGCCATTTTATGTCAATGCGACGTGAATGTCCTTTTTGTGATTACTTATTTTGAAATTGTGACGGCTCTAAACATACTGAATGCTTTCTCAGGGCTTCTCATTGGAGCTGAGGCCAGGTGAGGTGACTGCCCTGGTGGGACCCTCAGGTGCGGGTAAAAGCACATGTGTAAGTCTGCTGGAGAGATTCTATGAGCCTCAGGATGGGGAGATCTTGCTTGACGGAAAACCACTGCGCAGCTACCAGAACCAGTATCTGCGCAGAAAGGTACCATTAATGAATTGCACAACTGCATCCACACCCGTACAAAAGAATGGTATTATGATGTAATATGTGCATACCTACAAAAAGCCTTATAGCTGCGCACATCTGTTGCAGTCCTCATCTTCTGGGGTGTACAGAGTGTCAAACAATCCAGTGATGGCAGGATAAAAAAAATTAAGCAAGAGTCAAGTTGTTGCGCCCTTACCATTATAGTGCAGAGCTGCCAAACATGCTGATCTAATGGTTTGTCTCTCTTTCGGTGTCCAGATTGCCGTGGTCAGCCAGGAGCCTGTGCTGTTTGCTCGTTCTGTAAAAGAGAACATTAAATATGGTCGAGAGGATGCTTCTGATGAAGAGGTTTTTTGGGCTGCTGAAATGGCTAATGCACATAAATTCATTAAGGACCTGCCGAATGGGTACAGCACAGGTCAGTGTGTCTTACTAATTGTAATTTATGGTTCTTTAGGCTATTGTAAAGCATTTCGTTAAGCTGTGAATGATTTTGATATTGTTACTGGTTTATAAATCTGTTTGTACTTTCTCTGGAACTAGTTTCTTAAATTTTTGCGTGCATATGTGAGAGTGTGTTTTCCACTGAAACTATGGCTGCCCAGCAATGTGTGTTTTAACTCTACATTACCCTGCATACTGTGGGATGGACATACACTATGTCTATTATATGCCTCTAAATACGTATTACAGAAATTCTTCTTGTGTGACAGATGCTGGAGAGAAGGGGGGTCAGGTCTCAGGTGGTCAGAAGCAGCGAATTGCCATTGCCCGGGCTCTGATTGGACAGCCTAAGATCCTGGTTCTTGATGATGCCACAAGCTCCCTGGACACTGAGAGCGAGCACCTGGTACAGACCACACTTTTCTTAACTTCACATTTCTCCCGTACACAACAGCGCTGAAATTCAGCCTCACTCTTTGATCCCACACAACAGCACTGAAATTCAGCGCATCTCTGATCCCACACCACAACTATGACAATCAGCTTAATTCTATGATCCCACTCTACAGCACTGACTTTCTGCTTCATTCTTTGATAATTTGTGATCCTGTACAACAATACTGACACTCTGCTTTAACCTGTGATCCCACCAAACTGAACTGACTTTCAGTTTATCTCTGATTCCACACAACTGAACTGACTATCAGCTTCGCTCTTTGATCCCACACTACAGCACTGACTTTCTGCTTCATTCTGTGATAATTTGTGATCCTGTACAACAATACTGACACTCTGCTTTAACCTGTGATCCCACCCAACTGAACGGACTTTCAGTTTATCTCTGAGTCCACACAACATCTCTGACTATCAGCTTCACTCTTTGATCCCACACTACTGCCCTACAAAGGCAAAAGACCTTAACTCGCCAGAGTGTGAAACTGAGAAAAATGACTTTAAAGTTACTGCTTTGTCCAGACAAAAGTATTATAGGGAGGATACTCAAAATCTGGCAAGTAGTTGTTATAATGAAGAAAAGTGTGTACACAAAAAATCTTGAGCTCAACTCTGACCTTTGACCCTTATTTGTCAGGTAATGTACTCTGCCTTTGTATCATGTTCTAAAATTAAAGAGTCGTGCAAAGGCAAAAGGTTGTAACTTGCATAAATTCAATATTTGGTTGCTGTTTTCTGAACACAAGACCATTATAAGAGCACTTACCTCAGGTCTAACCATCATGACATTTTTTTTTTTTTGCATGATGAAGAATGAATTAGACACATTTAATTGTTGCTATACAGAGCTGTGGTGATATTACATCATATCATCATGATAGAGCATAGCTCAAATTTGGTGTGTGGCACCAGAAACAGAATGCCAGCAGATAAGTTACTTTGCATTATACAGTATGAATAAATACAGGAAATTATTTTTAATTACTAGAATAACAATTTAATTGTTAAATACAAAGCTTAATAATTAAATACAAAGCTTTATGTATTAAAATTCATGGATGTATTTAACACTCCTCAAAAAGAATTAGCAGAGGTGTATAAAGTACTTGAAAAAAATAACTATGTAAAAGTAAAAGTACCATAACTGAAAGTTACTTTGGTAAAAGTTGAAGTCACCCATAAGAAAATTTTGAGTAAAATTTTGAGTAAAAGTCTTAAAGTAGCTCACATTTAATGTACTTAAGTACCAAAAGTATTTTGTGAAAAAATATACTTAAGTATCAAAAGTGCAAGTACAAGTATAGAGTATTTTTCATAGTACGCTTAGAAAGAAGCAAAAAAACCGCACATTGTCATCTCCTTGTTTTCTTTAATCAACTTTCAGATGATGAAAGTATTCAGAAAACAAACAAGCAATCTCTGCTTTATATACTACTTCTTCCTCTTCTTCGAGTTTACTGGCAGTTTAAAAAACCACTATAATTGACTAGAATTAATAGTAGAATGACATAGGATCAATACCATGTCGAATTTTCGCTTCAGAAAACTGATTTCTGTGAACTACTAATTGAGATTCCATTGGCTCACTGTAGCTGAAGTGGTTGCTACAGAGGACAACGATTGTTTCTGTAGCAAGAGATCATTTTTTTGAACTGCTGGATAGATACAAAGGGCAAGTACAGTACCAGTCAAAAGTTGGACACACTTTGCTAATGTCACAGCACTCTGTTTTTAGAGAAATGTAAATGGCTTAACTTCTCTATATAATGTCAAATTGAATCTGGTAAGAGGTGAACAGTCAGAAATTAAAAGAGAACAATATTCTTGTTTGAATAGTGTCCAAAATTTTAGAGTTCTAAAAGAAGCCATATTTTGCAAAGTAAGCAAACAAACAAGCTCCTTACATTTTCCAACAGCCAAATTAAAGACAAGCTGTTTTGGAACTAACTGGGCAAAAAAAGGTTGACGAAGAGCAAACTACAAGTGCAGCACATCTTTGGCAACTTAGACGGCCGCTCAGCAGCAAACATATTATAGCCATATAACTGCTCTAGTAAAAAAACAAAAAATGAGTATGCTCCGCAAATATGACGACAAAATGCTGGTTAGTTGGATGGATTTAAGAATTAATTTTTTTTTTTTTTTTTTTTTTTTGCAAAGTAAAGAGTGCCTATTTAACATGTATTGTAAGAGAAATGTGAGTATGTCCAAACTTTTGACAGGTACTGTACACTGAGTAGTTTGCACATCGGGCTTAGCTGAGGAGTTAAATTCAGGCAACTCCTGAAAAACAGGGATGGGAGTGAACTTGTGCATATTTTAAACCGTGGCTTGCTTGTGAACATTCAATAACTAATCCGGGTGTGCCATCTAGTGATAGAATATTGTAACTGCATGCATAAATTTGCAGAGCTACGTCCGCTGGCGGACATCTGCACAAAGATGCCGAGCACCGTTGTTCTTCTCGAACATGCCAAATCCAGATAATCCTTAAATAATAAATTACATTCATATTTTAATTTGTAACAAGTAACAAAATTGCCATTGTCAAAGTAACAAAGTAAAAGTATATTTTTTTATGTTTTAAATGTAGTAGAGTAAAAGTAAAAGTCCCGAATAAAAAAAAAAAAAAAAAAACCTCAAAGTACAAATCCTCAAAAAAACTGTCTTCGTTTGGAAGCCATCTCCACCATCAGTTTTCCTTGAGAGCGGTATGCCATTCTTAAACATAATATATAAAACCACTCGACAAAGTCTTGTTCAGTGGCAGTATACTTTTATTCAGGTGTAATGTGTGAATGTGTGTGGATTTTGGTGACAATACATAGACTGTAACTCAAGCGCGGCAAACTTTGGTGGGCGATAAAACAAAGGCAGAGTACCGTAACTTCAGGGCCGTGCAGTAACATCGCTTTGATGCGCGGCAAAACAAAAGCAGAGTACCTTAACTCAACGTCAGCATCCAGAAACAAAGGCTAAGTACCGTAACTGCAATTACAGCATTCTGTCATGGTTTCTCATGGGATTTTCGGAGTTACTGTTGACACAGACCTTGATTTTTTTCATAAAAACAATCAAATTGACTCAAAATATTCATCCACATGATAAAGGAGGTCTTCAATACCCCCAAAATGACAATAACTCATTTTCGACCAAAAGTGATGTTACAGTGTTTTGCCTTTGCACGCAGTCTACAGCACTGACTTTCTGCTTCATTCTGTGATCCCATTCAACTGCACTTACATTCAACTTCACTCTTTTTTTTCCCACAGAAGAGCTTGGTCATTCAGTCTCTCTCTGATCCTACACAACAGCTTGGACTTACCGCATCACTTAGTTAACCCACACAACAGCTCTGACATTAAGCTTCATTCTTTTATTCCATCCTACAGCATTGACATTGAAGCTTCAACTCTGTGATCTTATGCAACAGCACTGACATTCCGCTTCATTCAGTGATTCCGCCCAACAGCAGTAACATTCATTTTCAGTCTGTGATCCCACACAACTGCACTGGAATTCTGCTTCGATCTATAATCCCACACCACAGCACTGCCATTCCGCCTCAGTCTGTGACCCCCCACAACAGCACTAACATTCTGCTTCAATCTATGATCCCACACAACAGCACTGACATTGAGCTTCACTCTGTGATCCTGCAAAAGAGCCCTGCAAATCCAGCCTTAAGGCCTTTACATACCGGATGCATTTAAAAATATTTGTCAAACTACTGATTAGGCATGAGGTTTTACACACAGAATGCAATTATCTCGCTGCGAAACAGCGAACCTTTTATTTTTCGGATCAAGGTAGATTTTTCCGAACATTGGCACTGCGAGCAAACGCATCAACCAATCACAATGAAAAAACAGGGCTAGTGGCCATTAATTGTTAGACACCAAAGAGAGGGAGCAAAGCAAACACCAGCCAAGTTCCAGCTCCATGACTGGCTAAACAGCAACTGAATGCACCTTTGAGGACTGGTGCTGGATCGGTTCCTGATTTTTTTGTATGTGATTGTGTAATGTGGTAAAAAGCCACTAGATGGCAGTATTGACATTTTTTTTGTTAAGCAATCTAAAGCTAGGTTTGGGCATGTCCCGGGCATGCCTCAGAGGGGGCTGGAAAAGAGTATATAAGGAGAAAAATCGAGAGAGTGTAGTAGTTGGAAAAATTGCAAGGAGAAATCGTGGAAGGATACATTTGACCAGACCTGTCACTCTTTTCAAGACCTGTGAAGCTTTTGTGGATTTTGCCTGTGTTGGAGCTTTTTCCTGTCCCAAGACATCCATAACATAGCAGCGCCATCTCCATTACCGAGGGACTGTAAATATCTCATTTTTTTTATTTCAATCTTGGTCAGTAGAGGTAGATTGCAGACTAGTTCAAAGTGTGTGTTTAATTAAATCTGTTGAAGTTTAAGAATTTTGTCTGTCATCCCTTGCTGTCCGTGGCGTCATAACAAATTGCGCCATAACAAATTGGGGCCATAACAAATTGGGGGCTCGGGTCGGGATAGACCATGTGCGAGTCATTTATTGAAAATCTAAAATTTCAAATTGTGAAATTGTTTTTTTGAATTTTCTAGATATATACTGGCAGATCAACAGCAATGGATGATTTCTTGGCATCACCAACCGTAGAGGTTTTGAAGTCTCTTAAAAAGACAGAACTGCTAGAAATATGCAGACAGTTAGAGCTGACAGATGTAAAAACCAGCCATGCGAAAAGCAAGACTGGCTAGAGAGATTGTTGAATATTACATTGATGAAAATGTGTTTGCACCAGGAGATCTGGAACAGTTTCGGTGGAAAAATCCAAATGTAGAATTGGAACTTAAATTAAAAATGCTAGAGATTGAAAGGGAAGAAAAAAAAAAAACAATGAGAGTTTGAGAGAGAGAAAAAAAAAAGGAGGAAAAAAAAAAACAAAGAGAATTTGAGAGAAAGAAAAAAAAGAAAGGGAGGAAAAAAAAAAAAAACAAAAGGCAGTTTGAGTTAGAAAAATTAGCAAGAGAAGAGAAAAAAAAAGAAAGAGGAAAGAGCAGAAAAGAGACAGAGACAGAGAGATTTCGATTTAGAAAAAATTAGATAGAGAAGAAAAGGCTCCAAATTGAGCTACTAAAAATCAAAATGCAAGGTGAAAACAAATTTGGGCTAGCCAGGAGGTAAAGCTGGTGCCTCCATTCTCAGAGAAGGAGGTTGATAAGTATTTCCAGTGCTTCGAGAAGGTAGCTAAGAGTTGTCAGTGGCCAAAAGGAACACTGGCCTCTGATGTTGCAAACTGTCCTCAAGGGTAAAGCTCAACAAGCCTATTCGGCTTTGTCTGCAGATGATTCCTCTGATTATGAGGTTGTCAAAAAAGGTTATTTTGACAGCTTATGAGTTGGTCCCAGAGGCTTACCGACAGAAATTCAGAGGTCTGAAGAAATCTGACAATCAGACTTATGTGGAATTTGCTAACGAGAAGAAGGTTTGCTTTGGCGCTGGTGTACTTCTATGGAGGTCAAAGGCGATTTCAACTCACGAAAAAGAGATGGTGTTAGTTGAAGAATTCAAGAACTTTGTCAAGGATGATATTAAGACCTACCTTAATGAGAAGCAAGCACTGAATTTGCAATCAGCTGCCAAGTTTGCAGACGAATATGTTCTCACACATAAGTCCAAATTTCAGTCTAGCAGTAAAAATAGATGGTCCAAATTTCAGAAGAAAGGTAGCGGTGATACCCAAGATTCCTCACCCAAAGACAAAGACAAATCTGGTGATGGTGCTCAGAAATCCAGTAAAAGGTCTGAACAAAGTCAAAGCTGACAGTGACAAAAGTGGTCTAGTTTGCACTTATTGCAAGAAATCTGGTCATGTTACAACTAACTGTTGGTTCCTTAAAGCTAAGGAAGAACAAGAAAAGGATACCAAACCCAATGCCTTTGTGAAGACAAGGTTAGAAACCCCTGTAGTAGATGACCGATCTGCTAAATTGCCTGCTCCTTGTGAGGCTAAGAAGCCTGATACTGCTGACTTTGTGAGGAGGAATTCCTTCCATTTGTGTCAGAGGGATTTGTGGCTCTGAATGAGCATTCTCCTCCTGTCCCCATATATATCCTAAGGGATGCCGGAGCTTCTCAGTCACTTTTGCTGATGGACTCCTTGGAGTTCGTGATGAGACCGCTTCTGGGGATTTCATACTTGTACAAGGTATTGAAGGGAGGACTGTATCTGTACCCCTGCGCTCTGTATTCTTGAAGTCAGATTTAGTTACAGGACAGGTAAAGGGTGGGACTTATGTCAAGTCTACCTATCAAGGGTGTTTCTCTGTTGCTAGGCAATGACCTGGCTGGGGGCAATGTAGTTCCCCTGTTCATCTTACTTCACAGCCGAGCACTGAAGATGGCGAAGAATACCCATCTCTGTATCCTTCCTGTGCAGTGACTCGTGCTATGGCCAAGAAGGCTCAAGAAGAAGATGATGTGGTGCCGTCCAGCACCTTGAATAGTCATGATTCAGGTGGTTCGCCTCATGACTCTGTTCAGCCTACTATGGTTTCTCCATTTGAGGGCTTTTCAGACACTTTAATCAGTTCTCTATTCAGCCAGCCAGATGGGTCTGGTGATTCTGATGTGTCTGGAGACTTGTCTCTGTCCAGCGGTTGATTCAGGAGCAAACCAATGATCCTGAAATTTGTGTACTAAAGAAGAGAGCCCTTCCTGATGAAGAAATAGACGCAGTTCAGTTGGGTATTATCTCAAGGATGGAGTGTTGATGCGGAAGTGGCGCCCTCCTGATATCCCTGCCAATGTAGATTGGGCAGCGGTCAAGCAAATTGTTGTTCCGAAGGTCTACAGGAATGAGATCTTAGCAATGGCTCATAGTTTGCCTTTAGGAGGTCATCTTGGTGTTAACAAGACTGTTGACAAGATCATGAAACACTTCTTCTGGCCTGGACTTCGGAAAGATGTTTCCAACTTTTGCAAAACCTGTCACACTTGTCAGGTAGTTGGAAAACACCAGTTAGACCCAACTGTAGCTCCATTATAGCCTATCCCAGCATTTGGGGAGCCCTTCTCCAAGGTCATTGTTGATTGTGTTGGTCCATTACCCAAGACTAGATCTGGAAATCAGTACTTGTTGACAATCATGTGTGCATCTACCAGATTCCCTGAAGCCATCCCTCTACACAACATCAAGGCAACTGCAATTTGAAGGCTTTGATAAAGTTCTTCACGTTGTTTGGCCTTCCCAGGAAATTCAGTCAGATCAAGGTTGCAATGTCAGTTCGGATTGTTTCAGCAGGTTGTGTATGAACTAGGTGCGAAGCAGATTCTTTCCAGTGCCTATCATCCAGAGAGTCAGGGTGCCTTAGAGCGGTTTCATTCCACTCTCAAGACAATGATGAGGACTTATTGTTATGACCATGAGAAAGACTGGGATGAAGGTGTTCATTTGCTGTTGTTTGCAGCTAGAGAAGCAGTGCAGGAGTCTACTGGATTCAGTCCGTTTGAGCTAGTGTTTGGCCATGAAGTGAGAGGACCTTTGCTATTGTTGAGTGAACAATGGCAAGAGAAAGAGCGCATATCAGTCTGTTAGACTATGGTAGCAAGTTCAAGGAAAGACTGCGTGCAGCTTGTGACCTAGCCAAAGACAACTTGAAATCAAGTCAGGGAAAAATGAAAAACTTGGTATGATCATAAGGCTAGAAGCCGTGAGTTTTAAACCAGGAGACAAGGTCCTTGTGTTGTTTCCCTTGCAGTCCAATCCATTGCAGGCTAGATTTCATGGTCCTTATGAAATTCTGACAAAACTCAATGATCTCAATTACATTGTGAAGACTCCAGATAGGAGAAAGCCAAAACAGTTGTGTCACATTAACATGCTGAAGCCTTATCATGATAGGAATGCTAGGGTTGCAGCTGTCACTTCAGATCCTCCTATGGCGAGACTTGTGAAGATGAGGGGAGTTTCAAGATGATGAACCTAGAATTAAAGCTGAAGTTCTTTCGTGTAAATTGTCAAATTCTGAAGTGTTGCAAAATCTTGATGTAAAACTCCAGCACTTAGAACCCTCACAGAAAGATCAGTTTGAGAGGTTGATCAAGAAATATAAAGATCTATTTCCTGATGTTCCAAAGAGAGTTTCTGTAGCCCCTCATGATGTAGATGTTGGTGATGCCAAACCAATAAAACAGCATCCGTACCAGATGAATCCTGAAAAGAGAAAGATTGCTGAGAAAGAGGTTGAGTACATGTTAGAACATGATATTATCAGACCCTCTTACTCCGATTGGAGTTCACCCTGTGTTCTAGTTCCAAAACCTGATGGCAGTACTAGATTCTGTACAGATTATCGCAAAGTCAATGCTGTAACTAGAACTGATGTGTTTCCGATACCTAGGATTGATGATTGTATCGATAGAGTAGGGCAAGCAAAGTTTCTGACCAAGATTGATTTATTGAAGGGTTATTAGTGTGTGCCTTTAACTGAGAGGGCCAAGAGCATCTCTGCTTTTGCCACACCATCTGGGTTATACCAGTATGAAGTCCTACCCTTTGGCATGAAAAAATGCCCCAGCCACGTTCAAAGGATGATACAGTCTACAATCGCCGGATTGCCACACACGGGTGCGTGCATCGGCGACCATATCACATGGAGTGACTCCTGGGAAGAACATCTGAAAGATGTAGAGGCGTTGTTCAGCGCTTGACCCAGGCTAACCTGACTGTTAACCTGAACAAGAGTGACTTTGGTTGTGCTACTGTCACGTATCTTGGCTCGTCATAGGCCAAGGTAAGGTGGCACCCATAAATGCTAAAGTCCAAGCCATCATGGACTTTCCAGTTCCTGACAACAAAAAGCTTTGCGCCCGCTTGCTTGGAATGATCGGGTACTACCGCAAGTTCTGCAAGAACTTTGCTGAGATTGCTCTCAGTCTCACCAACCAACTGAAGAAAGGCGTAAAGTTCACTTGGGATGAAGCATGCCAAAGAGCCTTCGATTGCCTGAAGTCTCTGCTGTGTCACTTCCCCTTGCTCAAATCTCCTGACTTCAACAAACCGTTCTCCATAGCGGTTGATGCTAGCGACCAAGCCTGTGGATCTGTGCTCCTACAGAGAAGTGACTCTGATGACATTGAGCATCCCGTGGCATACTTCTCCAGGAAGTTCAATCGCCACCAAAAGAACTATTCCACAATTGAGAAGGAGCTGTTGGCTCTGGTTCTATCCTTACAACACTTTGAGGTTTATATTTGTATAGGGCAAAAGCCAATGATTGTATATACTGACCACAATCCGTTAATGTTTTTGAGTAAGATGAAAAACAAGAATCGGAGATTGTTGAATTGGAGTTTGATTTTACGGGAATTTGACTTGGAAATTAAGCATGTAAAGGGTACTGACAATGTAATTGCTGATTGCTTATCCCATGTTTGAGTATGTGTATATATACCACGTGTTTATTAGCATATTGTATTATATGTATATATATATATACACAAGTGTCTACTTAACCATTTTTGTATTGAAAAGAAAAATTTTGCCTTTATAAGTCAAAATTTTTCCCTTTTGGAATGGAGGTGTAATGTGGTAAAAAGCCACTAGATGGCAGTATTGACATTTTTTTTGTTAAGCAATCTAAAGCTAGGTTTGGGCATGTCCCGGGCATGCCTCAGAGGGGGCTGGAAAAGAGTATATAAGGAGAAAAATCGAGAGTGTAGTAGTTGGAAAAATTGCAAGGAGAAATTGTGGAAGGATACATTTGACCAGACCTGTCACTCTTTTCAAGACCTGTGAAGCTTTTTGTGGATTTTTGCCTGTGTTGGAGCATTTTCCTGTCCCAAGACATCCTTAACATAGCAGCGCCATCTCCATTACCGAGGGACTGCAAATATCTCATTTTTTTTTTATTTCAATCTTGGTCAGTAGAGGTAGATTGTAGACTAGTTCAAAGTGTGTGTTTAATTAAATCTGTTGAAGTTTAAGAATTTTGTCTGTCATCCCTTGCTGTCCGTGACGTCATAACAAATTGACGCTATAACAAATTGGGGCCATAACAATTGTTTTGCGGGGGATTTGCAGGCTTGCTTTACTGGTTTGTTAACGCCTGTTTTGTATGTTTGTTTAATATCATAATAAGACCTGTCACTGCTTGTAATAGCTATGTTAATGACAGTGCCCTCCAAAAGCACAGTACCAGTCTGGTGAAATCTGTCATTTTCCCTCTGCTTTCCTGTTGTTCCTCCTTGCTATTTTGCATCTTGAGAGTGAGCTGTGAAAACTTCGTAAATTTGTTTTCTTGTGTTTCTGTCGCAACTTTGTGTCAGAGCCGGTCTGAAGAGTTTTGATCTGAACATTTCGCCTCCAACCATCTCGCATTTTTGTGTCGTTTATTCGTTATGCATCTGGTGTGTAAAGGCCTTCACTTACTGATCCCACACAGTAGTGTTGACATTGAGTTTCACTGTGTAGTCCCTCAGTATAGCTTCACTTTTTGAAATGGGAGCAGTCTATAGCCTTGTGGTGAAGGTTTGTGATTGAGACAGTGTCACCTCAGCATGATCTTTGCACCTCTTGGGCGCTTGAACATGGCTCTTACCCTCACATTGTTAGGTTGCCGGCCCTATGCCAGAAACCTATTGTCGTCACCTTGCGTCTGGCGGCGTCGTCGGCGTCGTCCGTTTAAAGCCGTATCTCAAAAACGGTCTGATGAATTTTTTTAAAATTTGGGAATGTGATCAAATCGGTCCTCGAGTTAATGCCCGAGCAAAATTTTTTTGATTGAATCGTTCGTTTAGACTTGGCGGCAATTTTTATGTCGAAAATAGCCATTTTTGGCACTTAGGTGCAATTTTCTCAAAAACTGTCTGATGATTTTTTTTTTTTTAATCGCAGCAATGGAATCAGTATCATGACCTGCTTCAACGGTGTAAACGGCGTTTTGATTGAATCGCTCCTTCATAGCGCCACCTAGGCAACGTGTCTGGACTTCATCATTTTTCGGGGTGTTTTGTGCTATAACTCTCTTAATATGGCATTTAGAGCTTAGGTATGTATGAGGCACATTTAGGTAATAAGGTATGCCGAACATTGTGAGTCAGTCACTTTTGACCTTGGGCCTCAAGGTCAAGGTCAAATGACAAAAATGTGCTATAACTCTCTTAAAATAGCATTTAGAGCTTAGGTATGTATGAGACACTTATAGGGAATGAGGTATGCCGAACATTGTGAGTCAGTCACATTTGACCTTGGGCCTCCAGGTCAAGGTCAAATGGCAAAAATGTGCTATAACTCTCTTAATGTAGCATTTAGGGCTTAGGTATGTATGAGGCACCTCTGGGGAATCAGGTATGCCGAACATTGTGAGTCAGTCACATTTGACCTTGGGCCTCCAGGTCAAGGTCAAATGGCAAAAATGTGCTATAACTCTCTGAACCCATTTAGGCCTGAGGCCTATTCAAAAACGCCTATGAAAACCTATGGGCGATTTTGAAAAGAACCCCTAAAACCTGAGGTTTTCTGGAAAACAGCACCCAGGTGTCAACGTCTGGTAAAAAGCTGATATCTCAGCCTCTGTAGCAGATAGAAACAAAATTCAAAAAATATTTGAGAGCTTACACCTGTGGCTTTCATAAGAACTTCGTTTTTTATTTGTGCAAATCTTCATCACAATATTTAAAACACTGAACAAACTATAACAAACTATAAAATATAATAAAACCAATAAAATAAATAACAAATCTCTATCTACATAACATGCACAACTCAAATGGAATAAAGAGGCCTAATAAATAAAAGTATAAGCTCTGCACTAGAGAATAACAAACATTTTTTCTTTCTCTGGAACAGGTGGCAGCAGTGGCGGAGCTACGGGGAGGGGGGGGGGGCGAAGACACGTCCCTTTTAGTCCTGGCTAGATCTCAAATCATTTTCCTTTATTGACATCTTTTCCAATTATTGTAATTGGCAACTGAAGACACGGTTTCTCTCCACATGCGATCTAACGGCGATTAAATCGCGGGTTAAATTCAGCACAGTGGCGGAACAGAGAATTGGGTTGCACAAAACAGCCATTTAAAACAATTATAAATCCTGACCTGTTCTCAGTCATCTTCATGATTAACAAAAGGTTCACTCCGAGAGTGCTCCACACTTAACAGGTGCTGCTTGTTCTCCCCGATTAGGTAAGACGACAATCATTCCTCTGGATGCGTATTTGCTGTATTTAAAGCTATGTAATTCAAAATTGCATAGCCTACCTGTCGACTCTCACGCAAATGGCTTGAGCCGAACACTTGTTATAACCTAGCCTATTTAACTGCCAAGTGCCACTGTTTTTTTTTTTTTTTAATATAAATCAACCCACAAAATACTGAGAGTGAAAGTCAGCGTTTCATTGGAACACGGACCAGTTCAATCACGCGAAGCATTGGCCAATCAATAAGTAAATTATTTTTCTGCACTGAATTTAGCCCACGATTTCATCGTTGTTAGATTGCATTCGGTGAGAAACCGTGTCTTCAGTTGCCAATTACGATAATTGGAAAAGACGTCAATAAAGGAAAATGATTGAGATCTAGCCAGGACTAAAAGGGCGTGTCTTTGCCCCCCTGTAGCTCCCCTACTGGGTGGCAGGCATGATAAAGTGTCCGTTCAAATAAAATAAAAATAAAAATAAAAATATAAAAAAATAAAGTGTCTTGAAGTGTTACTATGGCATCTGCCCTAGTATAAAGTGCCAGTAAAAGAACAGCTATGAGCCCGAAAATGGTCGGAAAAGTAATGAAAACTACAAAATGACGTATTCGCTTTCCCGGCCTGAAGGGTAGAAATGAGTAACAGCATCCCCGGTTTTAAAGGTTAAAATGCGCACATGCTGTCCCGGTTTAAATGGGTTAATATAGCATTTAGAGCTTAGGTATGTATGAGGCACCTATAGGGAATGAGGTATGCCGAACATTGTAAGTCAGTCACATTTGACCTTGGGCCTCAAGGTCAAGGCCAAATGGCAAAAATGTGCTATAACTTGCTTAATATGACATTTAGAGCTTAGATATGTATGAGGCACCTAAAGGGAATCATGTATGCCAAACATTCTCGGTTGTTCAAATTTCACCTTGAGCCTCAAGGTGAAGCTCAAATGGCAAAAATGTGTTATAACATCTTAATGTGACACCTATAGGGAATCATGTAAGCCAAACATTCTCTGCAAGTTGAATATGACATTGGGCGTCAAGATCAAATGGCAAAAATTGCTGTAACTTGCTGAATATGGCAGTTAGAGCTCAGGTATGTTTGAGGCATCTATAGGAGACCATGTATGCTGAACATTCTTAGGCAGTCAGTCAAATTTGATGTTGAGCCTCAAGGTCAAGGTTATATGACAAAAATGGCCCATATTTGTTTAATATTGTTTGTAGAGCTTAGGTATGTATTGGGCACTAATAGCAAATCATGTATGCTGGTTGTTTTCGACATATTGGATTTGACCTTGGGCAACAAGGTCCAGGTAATGACAAAACGGCCTAAAAGTCCTTTAATGTTGGCTTTAGATCTTCGGTATGTATTGGATACTAATGACAAATCATGTATGCTGATCAAACACACCATATTGGATTTGACTTTGGTCTTCAAGATCAAGGTTATGTGACAAAATCAATCTATTTATTTCCTCGTTTAATAATTTAGAAATTAGAAATTAGAAAGTCTTTAGAAATTAGTATGTATTAGGCACTACCTATATATAATTAAAATTTTTACAGGCATTGTAACCGCATGGTCGACCTTTTTTCACGATCAATTGCGGCAATAAAAACTGGTCAAAACCCATTTTTGGATGTGTGTTCCTATTAGCATCGTGGAATAGAAAGAATAATACTAATTAGACCCACTTTCGGTGGCAGTGTTTGTAAAAAAAAAATCATTGTCTGAAAGCAGAGCAAGAACCAGAAGTGAATTGAGAAGAGGGCACACTTCACAAATTGACAGCAGACGACAGTGAAAGTTCAGGTTAGAAAAAAATCTAGTCGAATTTCATGATCTAGACTTCTTAAAGATTATATTTTTGCTAAATGGCAGAAATGTTGCTGTCTGTCACTCATGAAAAAGTGTGACTGCTCAGTCGAGTTGCCTGATAATGGTAACTAAAACCACTTTTTCACTGAGCTGCGTTTGCCCGTGGAAGTGTGTGGATGAAACAGTTCTCTTCTTTGCAGAGAAGAATTGATTTGAAGAACCGTGAATTGATTTGCAGTGGTATGGGACCATTCGCCATCACCGCGAATTGCATGAAAAAAATTAAACAGGTTTAATTTTTTCGCTGATGTCCGAAACTGGAGCTTTTAGCGCCAATATCGTGTAGACAATGTGTTGCTTTTTCGCAAGAATTCGTGTTGGCTTGCTGTTGAATCCATGGACTGATGCTAGTTACTTTTCTCCTGTTGGAGCTGTAACTGCCGGCAACCTTCAGGGCCCTTGGCACTGTAGTTTTTAGTCTAGAGACCGATTGGTTGTATCCCTTGGGCTGTCCAGCTGGGTGGCCAGGCAGACAGCCTCCACTATTTAGCTGCACTGGTAAATATTGATGTCATCTTGTTTTCAGTATTGGCCACATTTTTACAGTGGGCTCCACAATAATTGGCACAAACAATACTTCAAAAAATTCTAAAAATTGTAATAGTAGAGAAACTATGTTGTTGGCTTTATGTAGGCTTTCAAGTGTCACTGTACACATCACAAATAGCTCTATGTTTGTTATTACTGAAGTGCTCGGTACGTTCACATGGCGCGTCAGTACCACGCGTTTTTCTTTATTTCCACTCGTATCTCACTGGAAAAGCAATAAAAATCAATTAATTCTTCAATTTGTCGCAGATACAGTACATACCTCACAGTTGTGTTTATAATGGCGCTAAAGTATAGTTATCAAGTACATCTATCAACTTGTCCTATTTCTAGTTATGATCATTTCATCTTGACGATATTTTGCCCCGTTCATAAATCCTCAGCATCTGGAAGTCTGTCAACTCATACATTCAGAGTTTGTATGGTCAGTGGACTGTTGCCGTCTGCCAGCGGCCAATTCTTTATCCCTGTACTCTCGATAAAACTAATTACACTGATTATCATATTCCAATATTTTTTCCGTGCAATGCATGCCAGGAGAAGGGAAATACATCTCATCCTTGAAATCTTCAGCATCAAAATGCACATTTATGTATCTTTTTTGCTCATACTATGTTTATTTTAGCTGTTCAGCAGTACCATTATTTTCTGCAGAATTTGTTCTTCTCCTCCTGTGTGTCCTTGTACAGTATCAGTACTTTTGCAGAAATGTCTGTGCCCTTTCTCATTGCGCCATCTCTCTGTAGGTTGTAGCTTTGTAATTGGTGATGCACTGACCCTCTCTTTTGGCATTGTCTCGCCTATGTGAACAGGTTCACCAGGCTCTGCTGAAGAGCTCCAGCTGCTGCTCGATACTTTTGATCGCTCACAGGCTGAGCACAGTGGAAAAGGCCAATCATATCATTTTCCTCCAAGGAGGGGAGGTGCAAGAGGAGGGAAGCCATGTTGAACTGATGAAGAAAAACGGGGCCTACGCACAGCTAGTGCAGAAGCAGAACACTGCATTCCGGCGCAATATTGAGCAGGGGGCTGATGGAGAGCATGCTTAATGATCTTTTTGATACGTTTGGTTCTGGGGGAGTCACACTGGGCCCCAGTAAAATGGAACTAATTTTAAGAGGCATAGCTGAGGAAATGAGGACATAGATACGGCCAATGCATACACTGTGAATATGCATAGATTTAAAAAAAACTTGATGAGCAGATACCTGCGGTGACATAAGACGGCTGGCGATTAAGCCATGTGTGAAGGGGTGCATGATAGGATGCACTTGACCCTATCTAAGCAAGTGAAAATGCTACAGAGGGCTATCTGTATAGATACAAGGTGTAGCAAATTTTATGTTTCACTTGTAAATGTGCTGTGAATCTGGTTAGTTTCAAGTTAAAGTTAAGAGAGGTAGTCATCTATCGTTGGATTTCTTATTTTCTTTTTTGCATATACCTGTGGATAGTTAGTCCCCATTATTGTCAACATGCCTTTTTCTTGCGAAGTGCAGAGGTGTTAATAATTACTACTGAGCATAATTCAGAGCAATAATGCTGTGAAGACAGTCCTTGCTGGAAGTAGTCATTTTTGTAGTAATTTGTTTTATTTCAGTGTAGGGCTGAACGATTTATCATTTTCTAATCAAAATCGCGATTTGAAACAATTATGTAATCGCAAAGGCTGCGATTTAAGACCGATGCTATGCAGCACTTCTGACTGACCCAGGATCTGATGCGTCAACTACATGCTGTCTTCCTTGAGCGATAGTCCTGCCCAGTCTATCTCACCAATCAGAAGTGGCATGCTACACGTGTATGGAAGTAAATTCCCATCTTTATTCGAGAGCGTGGCATGTCGACTTGAGAGCAGGCATATCAATTTCATGCATAGATTTTGCAAAGTTTCTCCCCAAAATTCTGCTCTCATATTAAAATATCCCCCGCTTGCGCTGAACTTTTCTCCTCGTGCACAAAACTGTCTCTGCGTGCTTGAAACATTTCTGCTTGTACTCGGAACATTTCTGTTCGCGCTCGGATTTTTTCTCGTCGCGAGCAATCGCTGGTACTGCTAACTAGTTAGTGAAGTTCGGGCAAAAACAAAAACTGTTATTTTGTCATTTGACTTTTACTGGACCACCATAGAAATAAGTGTTTTCACTTTCTTGTGTCATCCGTGTATTTTAATGTACATTATGGATATGAGCATTATTTTTACTAAATAAACTCAATAAATCAATGATAGAACCATGTAAGTTGGAAGCGATGGTTCACTGAGTTCCAAAGGGCATTTTGGCGCCTTCTGAATCAGAAGGCGCCAAATTGCTAAAAAGGTGAACCATCATTCCCACCATTGGACCACCATTGATTGATTGAGTTTATTTATTAAAATAATGCACATATCCATAATGTATAAATAACGGTTTTTTTTTTTGCCTCAGCCCTCCATGCAGCACTAATGGCGCTTTTTCAGTACACGGTACCAGCTCTACTCTACTCTATTCGCCTTTTTTCGCTTTTCCATTAAGGAAAAAAAAGTACCCGTACCAGGTACCAGTAGGTACTTTTTCTGGTACCTGCTCTCCTGGGGTTTCAAAAACGGGCCGACCAGGTACTAGTGGGTACTAAAATGTGACGTGCAACATTGCAGCCCTGATTGGTTAGAGAGAATTGCCTCTGCAAAGGACAACTCGCTTCCGCATTATCGCTAGGAAACTGGCTTCACTTGACATCGAGGTCCTCAAATTGTGTTTTTGAATGTGTGTAGTTTTAGGCAGCTTGATAAATATACTGTGCGTTGCCTTACTTTTCAAACAAGGTTGCGTTTGTTCACCGACGCTGTTGCATTTATGAAATGAGTTTCTTTGTCTGTGACCCTGTTCGTAGCAAAATTGTGTCCAATTCTGTTCCCCTAATTCCCCATGAGAAAGTTATTGTGCTGCCCCTATTTTACGAAAATTGCACAGAAAATAACTTTATGGAAGCTGGTGAAGCATTTTGTTCTAAGGAAAGGTATCAGATGAGACGACGCATCGGAAAGCGATAAGTTCTAACACTCTGCCATCTCCTGCGATTTGCGCATTTGCTACGTGTTTTGCCTTCAATTTCAAAGTGGAATGTTTCACGAAGCCTGAATATGAATACTCTATGCCTTTTACGTATATCATTGCTTTGGGTTTTTAGGTTGTACGTTATTTAATGTGCAACCGAATCGGACACAACACCAGCTGCTATTCTATGCCTCAGGAGAATGTCAAACAGAAATTACAATTAAACACTCGCGGACTTTAGTGCCATAACGTGGTGACAGTAGTGCGCGTCTCCTGATATAAACACAAATAACAAAATCAACGGAATAAAAATAAACTTTATATAACTGAGGATGCCGTCACGGCACTAACATGCTGTGTCGCAACGACAAGCGGGTACCACGGAGGCGGTACTATCCTCTAATGGTAAAGCAACCTCAAAAAAGTACCCGGTGCCGAGTAGAGCCGGTACCATGCAGTGGAAAAGCGCCATAACACACCTCGACGAAAGGGAGACAAGTGTGAGAATGCTTTTTATCGATTACTGCTCGGCGTTTGACACTATTGTCCCCAGTCGACTGGTCACTAAGCTCCTGGACTTGGGCCTCAGTAACATCCTCTGCATGTGGATAAAGGACTTAACATAACATAACATAACATGAGTGGCGAGAACAGGCTGTTCAGCCCAGCTAGGCTTGCCAGTTTCTTTAACAATTGTGAATATATCACTTCAGATACTCAATGACTCAATGGTATCTAGCTTTAAGTCAAGCCTGCTCTTGAGAATTCCCAAGGTTTCTGCCTCAATAATATGGTCAGGCAAGCTGTTCCACATCGAAATTACTCTTTGGGTGAAAAAATATTTCCTAATATCAGTGCTAAATTTACCCTTGGTCAACTTCCATTTTTGACCCCGAGTTCTACAAACAGAACTTGGCCAAAGGAATCCTAGATAATTCACTTTGTTAATCCCTTTAACAAGAGATTAAGGATCTTCAGCCTGTTCTCATAGCTTTCATCTTTTATACCCGGAATCAGCTCAGTTGCTCTTCTCTGAACTTTTTCTAGAGCCTCTATATCTTTCTTAAAGTATGGTCCCAGAACTGTACACAATACTCTACATGTGGTCTGACGAATGTATTGTACAAGAGAAATATCACCTCCTTGGATTTGTACTCAATACTTTTGGCTATGAATCCCAGCATCCGATTGGCTTTTTCAACTGCCACGGCACAATGACTAGAACCTGTGAGGTTTGGTCAACAATCACTCCCAGATCTTTTTCATGTGGAGCACATTCCAGTTTTAAACCTCCTATGAAGTAATCCTGTCTAATGTTTTTATTACCTACATGTACAACTTTACATTTTGCTAAATTAAATTTAATTTGCCACATTTCTGCTCAATTCTGGATTCTATCCAAATCCTCTTGAATCACCTTAGTAGAGTCTAAACTATTTGCCAAACCTCCCAATTTAGTATCATCTGCAAATTTAACTAATTTGCTCTCAATATTTCTATCAAGGTCATTAATGTAGATGAAGAACAGCAGGGGTCCCAACACCGATCCCTAAGGGATGCCACTCCCCACCATACCTAGCTGAGATCAGATTCCACTGACCACCACTCTCTGTGTTCTGTCCTGTAACTAGTTTTGAATCCACTCCAGAATACCTCCTGTAACTCCAATGGAGCTCATTTTAAAAATTAGTCTCTTATGCGGTACTTCCTGAAAATCCAAGTATATGATGTCATAAGCCCTGCTCTGATCATTAGTCTTGGTGGCCTCTTCAAAGAATTCCTGGAGGTTTGTCAGGCATGACCTTCCCTTACGGAAACCATGTTGGCTATCCCTCAAAATATTATTACTTTCAAGAAATAATTCCAGCTCGTCTTTTATGATAGATTCCATTATTTTGCATGCAATGCAAGTTAAACTGGCCTGTAATTTCCTAGCTCAGTACGGTTCCCTTTCTTATATATTGGTATTATATTGCCCTGCTTCCAATCATTTGGTATTTCTCCAGTTTTTAAAGACTGTCTGAAGATCGCGGAGAGCGGTTTAAAGATGATCTCACTAACTTCCCTGAGCACTCTAGGATATAAGCCATCAGGACCTGCTGCCTTATCTGCCTTTAGTTTATGCAACTTGGCTAATACTTCATTATCCCTGTGATGAGAAGTACTGTGCCCGCAGTTGTGGTGAACCCCTTAGATGAGCCACGCTCCTACATGGTGCGTATGGAAGACGGGGCTGTCTTCAGACGGAACCGAAGGCACCTGCAATCCGTGCCTGCCCCTGTGACGGTTGCAACCCAACCAGCCCGAGACAGCAACAACTTGCAGCAGGAACAACTCAGCCCACCAGTCGCCAGCTCATTGGGCACTTCCCCGGAGCTAGATGTGTCAGCAAGGCCCCAGGGGTTCACCATCACTTCTAGTGGCAGAGTTGTAAGACCCCCAAAGCGGAATGATGTTTAGATACTGAGTGAACAATGGGGCAGAATAATCCCCTCACTCAGTAGAAGGGCTGGGCAGTCTACCCCACCCTTCAGGTTAACTTTTAATATTGAAGCGCATGTCTTCATTGTTAGCAGATTATGCGGTTAATTAGCAAAGTTCTCGTGTGCTAATGTCATTGCCATATTTTCTTTTAGTTTTCCAATTTAGCTATGTTATTGTTACTATTGGAACATACCTGTTCTTTAAAAGGAGGGAGATATGATGAGAAGTACTGTGCCCAGCATGCAGTGGACATAAGGGGAGGGGCACGGGAGTTCTGGGGTATTGGCGGGACTTGGTGGGAGTCTGCAGGGGGTTTTCGGCTCGTATGATTCTGTACTGAAGAGAATGCATCTGGCTAAATAAAAACGCAGTGTTTAGCGTGTCTCTTTCTCTTGCCTGTCGCATCTGTTCATGACAATCCCTAACCTCAATTTCCACAAAATAATCTTGAGCGTTGGACATGCCCTCTGGCCGAATAAAAACCCGCTCCGAGGTAAAATTCTCAACCAAAAAACTGTTTAAAGCAATTCTTACCTTTCTGGGATGTCACACAGCACTCAGTAAAAATTTGAACATGAACAACTCCGCCTTCCTCCAAAGTCCCACCCTCTTCCCCCCGATTGCCAGACTTCGACGAAAAAAAATAAAACTGATATATGGTAGTTGGTCAGACTACAAAGGTAACTAAATGTTGTGAGGGCATTTTATTTTATACCACATATAGAATTGAATATTATTTAATTACTATTGGTTAGTTTTCACTTACCGGTGCCTCTGAATCTGACTCCATTGACCCGTTTCACTCGAGACTGCTCACTTCCTCGCCACACGTAATATTTTTTCAGTAGGAGAGTGAAACGGTCAATGGAGTCAGATTCAGAGGCACCGGTAAGTGAAAACTAACCAACAGTAATGACATAATATTCCATTCTATATGTGGTATAAAATAAAATGCCCTCGTAATATTTAGTTACCTTTGCAGTCTGACTTAACTACCATTAACGTTATTATTGTAATTATCGCATTTCAGCACCCGTTTGTTTACAGTCAAATCATTTTTTTTTTTTCTGCCAGAGAGGCGCGTGACTCCTAAGCAGTGACAGCTGTAGGCACTGGAAGGGCGCTGCAACGGATGACCGACAGAAAGCTCGGCAAATCATTTTATTCGGACCGAAAAAAATGATTGGTCAGACTTTTCAGAAATATATGAGAATTGAATATTGAAGAGTTTCAACACCTGGTGGATTTCTTTTACATTTTAGTGTGCCATACGCTTATTAGGAGCATTTTAAAATTACAAAAGAAAAGTGTAAAAATGCCAGAAAGGTAAGAATTGTTTTAAGGTATCCGCAATATCCTTGTTTTCGTATAGCAGCGATCCATACAGTTTTTATTCTTTATGCACGTAACCTCCTCTTTGACTTTCCTTTTTCTGCTACAGTACTGAAAGAAGCGCTTAGGGTTAGTTTTTGCCCCTTCTGCAATTTGTCTTTCATACAGTCTTCTAGCATTCCTCAGCTGTTTTTTGACCACAGCTCGCATTTTACATTATTCAGCCTTAGTATTCTCATTGTTATCCTTTATGTACGTCTCATAAAGATTCCTCTTATTCCTCAGACTCCTACGAATAGCTGTGGTCATTCATGGAGGATTTTGCTTTTTCAGCTTACTTTTGGACACCTTTGGAATGAATTTGCATTGTGAATCAAGTAAAACCCCCTTAAATCTTTCCCACATCTCAGTTACAGACTCACAGTCCAGGAGTGTCTCCCATTTTATTTCACTTAGATATGAGCGCATCCTGTCAAAGTTTGCTCGCCTAAAATTAAAAATTTTGGTTTTCGAAGACACCTTTTTAACTTCCCATGAAACGTCAAAATTAACAGTAGAGTGATCACTAGTCCCAAGTGGCTCCAGTACCTCAACATTGCTAAGTCTATCAGAGTCATTACAAGGCACTAAATCTAAAATTGCCTTCTCTCTTGTAGGTATATTAATATACTGCACCAAAAAATTGTCATTTGTAACATCCAGAAATTCTTCCTCCCCTTTACCCTGTCCTTTCACCATTTCCCAATCGATACCAGGATAATTTAAGTCTCCCATAATAATAGTCCCTCCTCCTCTACAAGCTTGCCTAATCCTCTTAAAGAGCATTTCATTGACAATATTGTCCAAAGCTGGCGGTCGATAACATACACCTATGTTTAAACCTGTCTCGTATTTGCCAATGAGCCTGACCCAGATATCTTCACAGGGCAAGGAATGTTCAATTTAATGAATTTCCTGTACATTTATGTTTTCGTTCACATAGAGTGCTACGCCCCCTCCTCGCCTATTACATCTATCCTTCCTAAAGAGCTTATAACCTTCTATATTATATTCATCTCCATCCTCTTCACTAAGCCATGTCTCTGTAATCCCAACTAAGTCATAGCCCTCACTAATCATAATGGCCTCAAGTTCTGGAAATTTATTTTTATGCTTCTTGCATTTAAATAAAAACATTTCAGGTTATTATCAATACTCTTCCCCCTCGATTTCCCATGTACCTGCTGCTTCAAGCCCCCCACTAAGCTTTGTTGCTTTAAAAGCATATCATCAATAGTGCATGTAACGCTGTCAGCTTCCATCAGGGCAGTCCGCATTTCCCTATGTGTAACACTCACTAACCTCCCTGCCCCCCAAGTCCCTAGTTTAAATAATCCTGTGCTACCTTCAACATACGCTGACCCAGTGCAAAGGTACCCCTCCGGTTCAGGTGTAGCCCGTCCAGCTTGAACAGGTCACCCCAGTCCCAGAAAAAGTTCCAGTGCCCCACAAACCTGTACCCCTCTTTCCTACAACAGGTTCGTAGCCACGTGTTAAACCTCCAGATAAAATTCTGCTTTCCTCTGCTTGCACGTGGTACCGGTAGAATCCCAGAGAAAATTACCGTGGAGGATCTGCTCCTAAGCTTTTCAGCTAATTCCACAAATTTGCCTTGCAGAACCTCAAACCTACCATTACCTATGTCATTTGTCCCAACATGGACCATGACAACTGGATCCCTCATCGCTCTGGCCAGGAGCTTGTCCGCACGCACCAGGAGGTCTCATACCATACGAGACTCCTTGTCGCGTGAACAGACTAAGCTGTCTATTCCTCTAATGATTGAGTCCCCCCACTATCACTAACTCCTTTTCTGAGGGAAAAGAGGCTAACAGGGTGCCCTGTTGCTCATCAATCCCCCACTCTCAGGGTCAGGACCAAGACTTAGTTCCTGCAAGGGCCGGAATCGGGTTGGACACCTCCAACCACTGGAGGAGCTGTCGCCAAAATGGGCGTGCACGCCCTTTCCTGCGCTGACATCCTACAGTCACCCAACTTGCTCTCCTGCCTGTTCTGTGGTCTCCACACACCCCTGCAAGCCATGCATACACCATTTCTCTAAAGGACATACTACTTAGTTCCTGTAGGAACTCTACTGATTATGAACTATGCTGCGTCATTAACTGGCCCTGAAGATCAAGGATCTTGCTCTCCAGATGCTCAATTAGCTGGCACCGTGACGGACAAACCCACCCTGAAATCTCTTTTCCAAAAGTGCGATCATCCTGTAAACCGTCCACATAGTTTTGGCCACATTTTGAACCCCTACCTAATGACCTTGCTCACCCTAGATAACAAGGAAAATTAATTAATGCCGAGACAGAAGCTCAGGGTCCACAATTTAACCTGAGAAGCCTAAAAGCAGCAGTCACAATAGAAACCGCAGGGAAACTATGTAAATGGATAATAAGCCTCTTTTAGCAGGGGCTTAGTTTCAGATTAACAAAAAAAAATGAAATACCAAACTGAGACAAACTCGATATGTAATAGGCACTCTTAATAAGCTGATTTGACTTTATATAGTCATTATATATCATATATATAGTCATTATATATATAGCATTAGTATACTATTAATATACTAATCTAAAAATATCCAGGTCTTAGCTGAGAATCCAGATAACACAGACTGGCTACAGCGCCCAGGAGAAATGGGGGGTGGAGCACTCCGGTAAACCGTACCGTTTAAAATTCCAACCTAACCGAATGGACGACTTAAGTAACAGCTGCCCTACTGACTAAATGCTAAATCTCAGATCCCAAGTCAACAATGCAAACAGTAACTATCTAGCTAGCTAGCCACAAATGCAACCAAAGGTAACTGAAACAGAGAAAGCTTCAGTTCCCTTTAATTCAAACGGACCGAAAAAAAAAAAAACTAGTCGTTTACTATGTGAGCGAACTAAACACGGTATCTCCCTCACAAGCTGTCGCTAAGCACTCAAACAAGCAACTAAACTTTAATCAGCTGATCAAGGCACCGCAAATGGAGGACAATAGAAAAATAATCTAATTTGCATTGTGTTTAATCAGAAGAGCCCTTCGGTAATCATGAGATGCGAAAAAGACAAAAACCCTGGTTCACGTTAATATTTAATTCAAGCTTGGCAGTGTGTTTATGCAGTAATGCGGTAGAGAGAAAGACCGAAGGGGACTAAAAACACCGGTGAACGTCAATATTTACTGGCTAGAAGACTGTATGAAAGGCAAGCAACCAAGTATGAAACCAAGCCAGGTTATAGTTAGATATCCAGGTAATTCAATAATATTCTTAGCGTTGAGAGCTTGCTGAAGTTTGTTAGCTAAATCAGCTACAGAAAAACCAAGCGACAGTAGCTCAGTCCTTGAAAACGACTGGTATTTACTTTGTATATCGTACAATTCACTTAGTTGGCCAATTATTTAGTGTTTAAATTTATTTTACTTTACTTTGCTCCCGGGAGACTGAAACCCCCCAAAAAAAACCACAAAACCCCTGTCGCTTTTTGTTTGACCAGATTAGGGACTTAATTTGGCCATTTGCTAAACAATTGTTACAAGGGGAAAATGGGAAAAAAAAAAGGGGAAGATTCTCTTCCCCAATGCGACAAAGGTTATACCGAGAACAAATAATCTTACCTCTTTTTAATGTTTGAACTTTTACACACTAATTAGTTTCAGAAAACCCCGTTTAAACAAGAGTAAATCGTCTGCTACAACCACCCCTGCACGCCTCTCTCCACCTCAACTCAAGCTGAATGAACTCCAACGAACAGCGCTACAGCACAACCAAGAGGTGAGCAACAGCAACAGCCTGACTTCCTAACTGATAGCCCACAAACGGTCAGACTAGGCCCTTGCTGTGAAGGTAGATATGTTGCAAAATTGGAGAGCTTGTAGAATGTGATGTGAGTTTGTAGAATGTCATGTGAGAACTTGTACATTGTGATGTGAGCTTGTACATTGTCATGTGAGAGCTTGTACAATGTCAGGTGAGAACTTGAAGGGAAAAAAGTGAGCTTGTATGTAAAAATGAAGTCACAAATGGAGGGAAAAAATGTGAACCTGTAGAGTTAAAATTTGAACCCAAAGAAAATATTCACTCACACATGCGTGATCTGCATGTGAAGTCACAGAAAAAATATTCACAAATGTGTAGACTGATATTTACACAAATAAAATGAAAGCAGCAAAATTGTAATCAAACATTTACTCAGATGTTTTTTTTTTATTATTACTAATGCCTATTATCCTTTACAACCACAACTCTGCGGTTACAACTTCTCGAATCTGCCGCTACAACTGCACTAACTACTTTTCTCGCACGAATCTGCGCTGCTTGAGTTTTGAAACACATTTTGCGAGGTATCTGTAGCAAAACAAATCTGTACTTGTAGAACCCCCACCCAATATCCACTCTGAAGCTCATTTGGTCGCTGTTCACTCTGCCTACCTCCCGGCTAATCCAAAAATGGGCAAAAAGGTGGACCGTTGCTGGAGCTGAGGTGGGCCAAATGGAGCCTGGCTGCTTGAAACAAGCCCTCCTAGCTCGAAGCTTTCAACCCGGCTACGGCTGACACAAGGCCAAGAAACTAGGTTAGCTCGATGCCTCATAGCTTGCTACGGGCGAGGCGCTGGGTCATATCTGTCGTAGTAAAGGAATGGAGCTGCGATAGCGGGTCGAACGCTGTTTATATTTGCGAAGCAGTGGCGAGACAAATGCTGTACACCGCTGGGAAGTTGCGGTTATGGGCTCTGTGTATCGAATCCCCCTGGGAGTGGCGAGAGTGCTCGGCTTAACTCATTGGCCGACCTTAGCCAGGTCCCATTAACAGTACTATGGTCAGTCAAACGGTAACATTGCTTTATGTAAGCTTACTAACAAACCTGGTTGACCTGTATTTTCCTATCTCATACTCGCACAATTTGATATGAAGCATTATCACCCTACATTTTGACTTTGATGAATGCTGAATTTATTGGTTATTGTGGCCAGCATACGCATGGGTTATTAATGCTAACGCAGCTTGGTGTCTTGTCCTACGCTAAACCATGGTTCTTTCATCAGCTGCCCAGCTAATCTATGACCTTTATATTAGCGAACAATACCACTGTGATGCGGAACTTTTCTAATCGCGTTGTATAATTAAAGGTGCTTCTGGACCTCGACGACGAGCCCTTGCGCTTAGTTTCACTTTTTTTCTCGTGTAAATGGAGCGTCACTGGACACGGAATATAGCCGAACGTAGCTAGTTAGTGACGCTGTTTCCCGTTGCCGTTTGGCTTATGAAATAGGTTAAAGCAATTCTTACCTTTCTGGCATTTTTACGCTTTTTTTTTAAATCTTAAAATGCTCCTAATAAGTGTATGGCATACTAAAATGTAAAAGATATCCACCAGGTGTTGAAACTCATCAATATTCAATTCTCATATATTTCTGATGAAAGTCTGACCAATCATTTTCTTCGTCCGAATAAAATGATTTGCCGAGCTTTCCTGTCTGTCATCGTCGCCGCCATTCTTCCTTCCAGTTGCCTATCTGTCACCGCTATAGTCGACGCCTCTCTGGCAGAGCAGCGGAGTGGTAGAGACAAAAACAGGTAGGCTACTCAACAAAGTTAGCCTGCAAATAAAACAGCTGCAACTGCTCCTTATTTAATGACTAACACGGGACAATTCTGGTGAGGTAAGACGTGATGACAGCAGTTTGCAAGAAAATATGTATGAATTCTGCCGAAAAAACGCGATCTGACTGTAAACAAACAGGCGTTTGAAATGCTATAATTACTAGCCTAGAATAACGTAAATGGTAGTTCGTCAGACGTTACGTGGGCATTTTATTTTATACCAAATATAGAATTTAATATTATGTAATTACTGTTGGTTAGTTTTCACTAACCGGTGCCGCTGAATCTGACCGGCAAGATGCAAAGCATCAGGACGCTAAAAATTTTTTTTTGTACGACAGATTACATTCAAAGTCAATGCAAAAGATGCGAATACGCGAAATGGTTTAGATTCACGCCTTTGCGCCGACTTTAATGTAATCTGTCGTCAAAAAATTGCTTTCTGGTCCGTGAAACTTTATTCATTCGGCTGCTCACTTTCCCACTGCATGCGTCAGGGGGAGGGAGCCTTAGAGGTCAGGCAGGGGAAGAGGGTGGGACTTTGGAGGGAGGCGGAGTTGTTCATGTTCAAATTTTTGCTATGTGCTGTGCCGCATGCCAGAAAGGAAAGAATTGCTTTAATGTAGTTGGCTTGGTGTGGATGATGGACTTTATGAAGAAACACATTTAGCGACCGCTAGATAGCTCGCTAGATAACGTAGGATAGGTTTAATTGGCAATTTAGCTAGCTAGCCTCTCTATACACAATAATATATCGGCTATCGCACTGAAAATAGAACGAATCCATTTGTGGCAATCGTCGCACTATTAGCTCTTGCTGTACGTATCTATTGACTGAATAATTACAATATACGGAGGGCTCTCCAATGCTCTGGGCCTGGGGATCAGCTGAGAGACCCCGTCATCTGGTAGTGTACTTTGGTAGTTGGAATGCAGTAGCTAACTAGCCAACTAATAACTGTGGCAGGCTTGCACTCCCTTTGGCATAGCTGGACATCTAGCAAGACATTATTTCCCCGATATTTCAATGAAAACTTCTACAGTCGCAAACGCAGCCCAAGGGTCAAGCTTCGTGACTCCAATTAGCCTGTGGATAGGCACACATACACACACGGGGGGGTTGTTCTACAAGTAGCTACAGATTTGTTTTACTACAGATATCTCGCAAAATGTTTTGCAAAACTCAAGCAGCGCAGATTCGTGCGAGAAAAGTAGTGCAGTTGTAGCGGCAGATTCGAGAAGTTGTAACCGCAGAGTTGTGGTTGTAAAGGATAATAGGCATTAGTAATAATTAAAAAAAAAAACATCTGAGTAAATGTTGGATAACAATTTTGCTGCTTTCATTTTATTTGTGTAAATATCAGTCTACACATTTGTGAATATGTTTTTTGTGACTTCACATTCAGATCACGCGTGTGTGAATATTTTCTTTGGGTTCAAATTTTAACTCTACAGGTTCACATTTTTTCCCTCCATTTTTGACATCAAATAAATTTCACACATGTGTGGATTTTTTATACAAGTAAACATTTTTACATACAAGCTCACTTTTTTTCCCTTCAAGTTCTCACCTGACATTGTACAAGCTCTCACATGACAATGTACAAGCTCACATCACAATGTACAAGTTCTCACATGACATTCTACAAGCTCACATCACATTCTTCAAGCTCTCCAATTTCGCAAATTATATACCTTCATACCTCACCCGTCCTCCAGAAGATCTGCAACGGCAACGAGACCGCCTACAGAGACGAAGTCGACAGGCTGGTTGGTTGGTGAAATAAAAACTACTTGACCCTAAATGTCAAAAAGACAAAAGAAATCATTGTGGATTTCAGGAGGCACAGAGGAAACCCCTCGCCCCTGTTCATTAATGGGAAGGAAGTGGAGAGAGTTTTAAGTTTTTGGGGACATGGATCACAGAGGACCTTAAATGGGATGTCAGCACAACTGCCATAGTTAAAAAAGCGCAGCAGCGGCTTTATTTTTTAAGGACTTTAAAAAAGTATAACCTTAAGCGATCTGCTTAAGACTTTTTATCACTGCTCTATTGAGAGCATTTTAACTTGCTGCATCACTGCATGGTACACAAACTGCACGGACAATGACAGGAAGTCACTAAAACGAGTCATCAAAACAGCAGAAAAAATCATCGGCCTTCCCTTTCCCTCCTTAGATGACATCTTTCGGACTTGCTGTCTCCGCCGTGCAAACAGCATCTTGCAGGACAACACCCACCCACTGCACCACCACTTCTCCCTGCTCCAATCTGGCAGGCACTTCTGGGCCTTCAAAGCACGAACCTCCAGGCTGCAAAACGGCTTCATTCCCCGGGCCATCACAGAGCTGAACATGCAGCAAAGACTCCGTGCATAGAAGACTATCAAAGAAACTGTGCAACATAACAGGAGCTGTGCAATATGGTGGGGTTATGGAGGCAGAAGGGGTTGGGTTGTGCAATACTATTATTTTTTTTTTACTGTTGTTCAGGGTTCCTACACATTTGGAATTTCAAAATTCCATACCCTAATTTCCAGACTACTTTTTTTTTTTTTTTTCTCAGAGAAATATGCTACATCTGAGTAAATATATCAGTGTATCATATCTACTTTAATTTAATTATATCTCCGAAATACGAGTTTCGGGGATATCATGGTTTCGCCCCACCCACTGCCGCCGCGTCCGCAGATTTTAGCTGTTAGCGCGATAACTCACAAAAATATTTTTACATTGGCTTCTCATTTTTAGCTTATGGGTAGATATGGTACAGTGGATGAACTGATTAGATTTTGGGCAAGTATGCACTCCTAGGTTTGCCACCAGGTGGCGCTTATACATTGAAAAAAATCAGTTTTCTAACCATATTCTGGAACACTACTTACACAGACCTCAAATTTGCCTCATATTGTAGGTCTAGTAAAGGGGGAATCTAATAAAGGGGCTTTGAGGATTGGGAATTTCGGGGATATACCCCATACTGTCGGCCGCCGACAGCATAGGCCTAATTATTATTAATATTTTATTTTAACACATTTTAACAGTTAAATGCTGAAAATTTTTTTGTGTCCCTCAAGTGTCTGAACATAAAACTGTAACTAACCACACACACACCCACATACACACCCACAAGGAATTATGTGCAATTAATTGTGGAAAAAAAAAAAACTAGGCCTACATACATACCTAAACCTAGGTTACATGCAGGCAATTCTGGTTGTTCCACTTAAAGTTGTAAAAATGTCAAAAAACAGCCCGCACACTGCACAGAAGTGATGAGACAACTTTGATGCCGGAAAATATATATTTAATAAAAAGAGCTCAAAGTGATATAAGAGAACGTTTCGGTCCCATAGACCTTCGTCAGCATGACAATGTCCTCAGCCTGCCTCCTTTTTAAACATGCACTGGTTGTTAAAAGTTGATTAGTTGCACACTTGACTTGTAATTGGTAATCATCAATCAACTCAGTAAATCAGATAGTAGAACAATACATAGGCTGAGGACATAAAATAAACACAAATATAAATATAGCCGCAAGCGGCAATTCCGGGGTTCAAGACACGAAAGACCATTAGGAGTTCTAACAACTTAATTAACAAGTGTTGCCACTAAATGTGGTCACGTCCCCCGCCAGGTGACGGAAATCGACTGGGGTCGGCGTATCACAAAATTACACATTGAAGCCAAAGATGAATTAAATTGGTCAAAGTGTTCTCGAGATTTCGCGTTCAAAACAAATGGGACGTGACGGACGGACGGCCTGACGGATGGACTGATGGAGCTGAATACTATGTCCCCCGGCCTTAATACTTTTTGACCCCAAGGATGAATGGAATCGGTCAAACCGTTCTTGAGATATCCTGTTCACAACAAACGGGATGGGACGGACGGACAGCCGGACGGATGGAGCTGAATTCTATATCCTCCGCCCCGAATACACCTTGACACCAAAGATGAATGGAATCGGTCAAACTGTTCTTGAGATATCATGTTGACAAGGTATTTGTAAGTGGTCAAATCGTCATAATGACCTTGAGAATAATGGCAAGGTCACGTAAATAGAGTAAGTTGTGAGCACCCCCCAATACACCTTGATACCGAAGATGAATGGAATCGGTGAAACCTTTCTTGAGATATCGTGTTCAAATAAACGGACATGACGGATAGACAGACGGGCGGACCCCACCCCTAATACAGTTTTTGAAACCAAAGACGAATGGAATCGGGTCAAACCGTTCTTGAGATATCACTTTCCACAACAAAGGGACATGACGGACAGATGGACCGGACGGACGGAGCTGAATACTATGTCCCCTCCCTAATACACCTTGACACCAAAGATGAATGGAATCGGTCAAACCTTTTCGTGAGATATCACGTTCACAACAAATGGGACATGACAGACAGACGGACGGGAATGATTTGTTGAATACTATGTCCCCGCCCTAATACACCTTGACACCAAAGATGAATGGAATTGGTCAAACCGTTTCTTGAGATATCACGTTTACAACTAACGGGACAGGACGGACAGACGGACGGGGCGGATTTGAGCTGAATACTATGTCCCCCGCCCCTAATACACATTGACATCATAGATGAATGGAATCGGTCGAACCGGCTAGAGATATCACGTTTACAACAAACGGGACGGGACGGACGGACAGACGGCCGGGTGGATGAATGGAGCTGAATACTATGTCCCCTGCCCATAATACACCTTTTGACACCAAAGATGAATGGAATCCGGTCGGAACCGTTTTTGAGATATCATGTTGACAAGGAATTTGTAAGTGGTCAAATGATCGTAATGACCTTGAGAATAATGCCAAGGTCACAGAAATCTACTGGGGTCGGCGTATCCCACCAATATACCTTAACACCAAAGATGAATGGAATCGGTCAAACCGTTCTTGAGATATCGCATTCAGAACAAACGGGACATGACGGACGTACGGACGGACGGAGCTGAATACTATGTGCCCCACTCCGATCGCTATCGTGGCGGCGGGGGACAAAAACCACTTTAAGAGTGTGTTGCAGGTTTTTATGTGGACCTATTTTGCCAGTGTAATGATTGGACTAACAACTAATGATGCATCGTCTGATGTGTGTTATGTTAGGCTATTTTGTGCATTTATGGCACCCCCTACTGGTCAATTTGATTGAAACTTTCAGGCTATATTTCAGGTTCTAATGTGGACATATCCTGTGAGTTTTGTAATGATTGGAAAAACTATTTATGATATATAGTCTGATTTGTGCTATACCACGTTGCTTTGTTTTGGATTTATAGCACCCCCTATCGGACAATTTGAATAAAATTTTCAGAGTATGTTTCAAGTACTTATATGAATATATCCTGTGAGTTTTATGGCTATAGAACAAACAACTGCTGATTTATAGTCTGATTTGTGTTATACCACGCTGCTTTGTTTTGCATTTATAGCGCCCCCTATCAGTCAATTTGAATGAAATTTTCTTGGTATGTTTCAAGTACTTATATGAATATATCCTGTGAGTTTTATGGCTATAGGACAAACAATTGCTGATTTATAGTCTGATTTGTGTTAGACCACGCTGCTTTGTTTTGCATTTATAGCGCCCCCTATCAGTCAATTTGAATGAAATTTTCAGAGTATGTTTTAAGTACTTATATGAATATATCCTGTGAGTTTTATGGCTATAGGACAAACAATTGCTGATTTATAGTCTGATTTGTGTTATGCCATGCTGCTTTGTTTTGCAATTATAGCGCCCCCTATCAGTCAATTTAAATGAAATTTTCTCGGTATGTTTCAAGTACTTATATGAATATATCCTGTGAGTTTTATGGCTATCGGACAAACAATTGCTGATTTATAATCTGATTTCTGTTATAGCGCCCCCTATGGGCCGATTTGCATTAACTGTCAAGGTATGTTCCGGGTACTTATATGGACATATTCTGCAAGTTCTGTGATGATTGGCCCAATGGTTGTTGAATTTTGTCCATTTATGTGCTAAGCCACGCCCCTGCTGAACTTCATTGGTCAATATCTTGGAAACGAAATGAGATTTCAACAAGCTTTATGCAATATTTGATCAGCTTGGTCTACTGATGATCCACAGCAAATTTCGAAGGAATCGGACCTATGGCCTAGGAGGAGTTGTCAAAAATGTGTTTTTCAAAGAATTCAAAATTTCGGAAAATCAAATATGGCATATCTCAGAGGTCCTTATGGGAAAGTTGTTGAGATTGGTCCACGGAATGTCTGTACCAAGTTTCGTGTGAATCGGACTAAAAGCCTAGGAGTTATGACCTTTAAAGTGAAAACCTGTTTTTCTTTAATTATAGCGCCACCATCAGGCTGATTGAGTTAAAAATGCATTGGTCAGCATTTACATACAACTTCCAACCAATATGCAAAACTTCAGGTCTCTAGCATTTACCATCTCACGGGAATTTGCGAAAACATTTCTGAAGAAGAAGAAAATAATAATAATAAATATAGCATAAGCGGCAATTGGGGTTCAAGCCACGAAAAAGACCATTAGTAGTTGAAAGCTCTAACAGCTTAATTAACAAGTGTTGCCACTAAACGGCTATGTCCCCGCCAGGTGACGGAAATCGACTGGGGTCAGCACATCACAAAATTACACATTGAAGCCAAAGATGAATTAAATTGGTCAAAGCGTTTTAGATTTCGTGATTCACAACAAATGGGACGGACGGACAGACGGCCAGACGGATGGACTGATGGAGCTGAATACTATGTCCCCGCCTTAATACTTTGACCCCAAGGATGAATGGAATCGGTCAAACCGTTCTTGAGATATCGCTTTCACAACAAACGGATGGGACGGACGGACAGCCGGACGGATGGAGCTGAATTCTATATTCTCAGAAGTAATAATACACCTTGACACCAAAGATGAATGGAACCGTCAAACTGTTCTTGAGATATCATGTTGACAAGGTATTTGGAAGTGGTCAAATGGTCGTAATGACCTTGAGAATAATGGCAAGGTCACGTTAATCAAGTGAGTTGTGAGCACCCCCCTAGTACAACTTGACACCAAAGATGAATGGAATCGGTCAAACATTTCTTGAGATATCGTGTTCACAACAAACGTGACATGACGGACAGACAGATGGGTGGACCCCCACCCCTAATACACCTTGAAACCAAAGACGAATGGAATCGGTCAAACCGTTCTTGAGATATCACGTTCACAACAAACGTGACATGACGGACAGACGGACGGGCGGATTTGAGCTGAATACTATGTCCCCACCCCTAATACACCTTGACACCAAAGATGAATGGAATCGGTCGAACCGTTCTTGAGATATCACGTTCACAACAAACGCGACTGGACAGACGGACGGACGGCTGGGCGGACGGATGGAGCTGAATACTATGTCTCCCACCTCTAAAACACCTTGACACCAAAGATGAATGGAATCGGTCGAACCGTTCTTGAGATATCATGTTCACAACAAACGGGACGGGACAGACCGACGGACGGATGGAGCTGAATACTATGTCCCACACCCCTAATACACCTTGACACCAAAGATGAATGGAACCGGTCAAACTGTTCTTGAGATATCATGTTGACAAGGTATTTGTAAGTGGTCAAATGGTCATAATGACCTTGAGAATAATGGCAAGGTCACGTAAATCGAGTGAGTTGTGAGCACCCCCCAAGTACACCTTGACACCAAAGATGAATGGTATCGGTCAAACCTTCCTTGAGATATCGTGTTCACAACAAACGGACATGACGGATAGACAGATGGGGCGGACCCCACCCCTAATACACCTTGAAACCAAAGACGAATGGAATCGGTCAAACTGTTCTTGAGATATCACGTTCACAACAAACGGGACATGACGGACAGATGGACGGGCGGACGGAGCTGAATACTATGTCCCCCACCCCTAATACACCTTGACACCAAAGATGAATAGAATCGGTCGAACCGTTCTTGAGATATCACGTTGACAACAAACGGGACTGGACAGACGGACGGACGGATGGAGCTGAATACTATGTCCCCCGCCCCTAATACACCTTGACACCAAAGATGAATGGAATCGGTTGAACCGTTCTTGAGATATCACGTTTACAACAAACAGGACAGGACGGACAGACGGACGGGCGGACGGAGCTGAATTCTATCTCCCCCGCCCCTAATACACCTTGACATCAAAGATGAATGGAGTCGATCGAACCGTTCTTGAGATATCACGCATTTACAAACGGGACAGGACGGACAGACGGACGGGCGGACAGAGCTGAATACTATGTCCCCTGCCCTAATACACCTTTGACATCAAAGATGAATGGAGTCGATCGAACCGTTCTTGAGATATCACGTTTACAACAAACGGGACAGGACGGACGGACAGACGGCCGGGCGGATGGATGGAGCTAAATACTATGTCCCCGCCGCTAATACACCTTTGACACCAAAGATGAATGGAATTGGTCAAACCGTTCTTGAGATATCATGTTGACAAGGAATTTGTAAGTGGTCAAATGATCGTAATGACCTTGAGAAAAATGCCAAGGTCACGGAAATCTGCTGGGGTCGGCGTGTCACACAAATATACCTTAACACCAAAGGTGAATGGAATCGGTCAAACCGTTCTTGAGATATCGCATTCAGAACAAACGGGATATGACGGAAGGCCGGACGGAGCTGAATACAATGTCCCCTGCTCCGCTCGCTATCATGGCGGCAGGGGACAAAAACCACTTTAAGAGTGTGTTTCAGGTTTTTATGTGGACCTATTTTGCCAGTGTAATGATTGGACTAACAACTAATGATGCATAGTCTGATTTGTGTTATGTTAGGCTATTTTGTGCATTTATGGCACCCCCTACTGGTTAATTTGATTGAAACTTTCAGGCTATGTTTCAGGTTCTTATGTGGACATATCCTGTGAGTTTTGTAATGATTGGAAAAACTATTTATGATTTATAGTCTGATTTGTGTTATACCACATTGCTTTGTTTTGCATTTATAGCGCCCCAATAGGACAATTTGAATGAAATTTTCAGAGTATGTTTCAAGTACTTTTATGAATATATCCTTTGAGTTTTATGGCTATAGGACAAACAACTGCTGATTTATAGTCTGATTTGTGCTATACCACGCTGCTTTGTTTTGCATTTATAGCGCCCCCTATCAGTCAATTTGAATGAAATTTTCTGGGTAAGTTTAAGGTACTTATATGAATATATCCTGTGAGTTTTATGGCTATAGGACAAACAATCGCTGATTTATAGTCTGATTTGTGTTATACCACACTGCTTTGTTTTGCATTTATAGCGCCCCCTATCAATCAATTTGAATGAAATTTTCCGAGTCTGTTTCAAGTACTTATATGAATATATCCTGTGAGTTTTATGGGTATAGGACAAACAATTGCTGATTTATAGTCGGATTTGTGTTATACCATGCTGTTTTGTTTTGCAGTTATAGCGCCCCCTATCAGTCAATTTGAATGAAATTTGCTGGCTATGTTTCAGGTACTTATATGAATATATCCTGTGAGTTTTATGGCTATAGGACAAACAATTGCTGATTTATAGTCTGATTTCTGTTATAGCGCCCTCTATGGGCCGATTTGCATGGAACTATCAAGGTATGTTCCTGGTACTTAGATGGACATATTCTGCAAGTTCTGTGATGATTGGCGTAATGGTTGTTGAATTTTGTCCATTTTTGTGCTAAGCCACGCCCCTGCTGAAGTTCATTGGTCAATATCTTGGAAACGAAATGAGATTTCAACAAGCTTTATGCAATCTTTGATTAGCTTGGTCCACTGATGATCCACAGCAAATTTCGAAGGAGTCGGACCTACGGCCTAGGAGGAGATGTCAAAAATGTGTTTTTCAAAGAATTCAAAATTTAGGAAAATCAAATATGGCGGATCTTAGAGGTCCTTATGGGAAAGTTGTAGAGAATGGACCAAAGAATGTCTTTACCAAGTTTCGTGTGAATCGGACTTACAGCCTAGGAGTTATGACCTTTAAAGTGAAAACCTGTTTTTCTTTAATTATAGCGCCACCATCAGCCTACTGAGTTAAAAATGCCTTGGTCAGCATTATCACACAACTTCCAACCAATGTGCTAAATTTTAGGTCTCTTCCATTTACCATCTCACGGGAATTTGCGAAAACATTTCTGAAGAAGAAGAAAAATAATAATAATAATAATATTAATAATAATAATAATAATAATAAAAATAAACCAGCACAAAAACAATAGGGTTTCAGCCCTACGGGCTTGAACCCCTAATAATAATAATAATATAATAATAATAATAATAATAAACCAGCACAAAAACAATAGGGTTTCAGCCCTACGGGCTTGAACCCCTAAATATAGCCGCAAGCGGCAATTCCGGGGTTCAAGCCACAGAAGACCATTAGTAGTTGAAAGCTCTAACAGCTTAATTAAAAAGTGTAGCCACTAAACGTGGCCATGTCCCCCGCCAGCTGACGGAAATCGACTGGGGTCGGCGTATCACAAAATTACATATTGAAGCCAAAGATGAATTAAATTGGTCAAAGCGTTCTCGAGATTTCACGTTCACAACACATGGGACGTGACGGACGGAGGGCCGGACGGATGGACTGATGGAGCTGAATACTATGTCCCCCGGCCTTAATACTCCTTGACCCCAAGGATGAATGGAATCGGTCAAACCGTTCTTGAGATATCGCGTTCACAACAATCGGGATGGGACGGACGGACAGCCGGAAGGATGGAGCTGAATTCTATATCCTCCGCCCCTAATACACCTTGACACCAAAGATGAATGGAACTGGTCAAACTGTTCTTGAGATATCATGTTGACAAGGTATTTGAAAGTGGTCAAATGGTCGTGATGACCTTGAGAATAATGGCAAGGTCACGTAAATCGAGTGAGTTTTGAGCACCCCCCTAATACATCTTGACACCAAAGATGAATGGAATCGGTGAAATCTTTCTTGAGATATCGTGTTCACAACAAACGGGACATGACGGACACACGGACGGGCGGACCCCCACCCCTAATACACCTTGAAACTAAAGACGAATGGAATCGGTCAAACCGTTCTTGAGATATCACGTTCACAAGAAAGGGGACATGATGGACAGATGGACGCACGGACGGAGCTGAATACTATGTCCCCCTCCCCTAATACACCTTGAGACCAAAGACGAATGGAATCGGTCAAACCTGTCTTGAGATAACGCGTTCACAACAAATGGGACATGACGGACAGATGGACGGGCGGACGGAGCTGAATACTATGTTCCCCGCCCCAATACACCTTGACATCAAAGATGAATGGAATCGGTCGAACCGTTCTTGAGATATCCCGTTTACAACAAACGGTACAGGATGGACAGACGGCCGGGTGGATGGATGGAGCTGAATACTATGTCCCCCGCCGCTAATACACCTTGACACCAAAGATGAATGGAATTGGTCAAACCGTTCTTGAGATATCATGTTGACAAGGAATTTATAAGTGGTCAAATCATCGTAATGACCTTGAGAATAATGCCAAGGTCACGGAAATCTACTGGGGTCGGCGTATCACACAAATATACCTTAACACCAAAGATGAATGGAATCGGTCAAACCGTTCTTGAGATATCGCATTCAGAACAAACGGGACATGATGGACGGCCGGACAGAGTTGATATAATGTCCCTGCTCCGCCGCTATCGTGGCGGCAGGGGACAAAACCACTTTAAGAGTGTGTTGCAGGTTTTTATGTGGACCTATTTTGCCAGTGTAATGATTGGACTAACAACTAATGATGCATAGTCTGATGTGTGTTATGTTAGGCTATTTTGTGCATTTATGGCACCCCATACTGGTCAATTTGATTGAAACTTTCAGGCTATGTTTCAGCTTCTTATGTGGACATATCCTGTGAGTTTTGTAATGATTGGAAAAACTACTTATGATTTTTAGTCGGATTTGTGTTATACCATGCTGCTTTGTTTTGCATTTATAGCGCCCCCTATCAGTCAATTTGAATGAAATTTTCTGGGTATGTTTCAGGTATTTATATGAATATATCCTGTGAGTTTTATGGCTATAGGACAAACAATTGCTGATTTATAGTCTGATTTGTGTTATACCACACTGCTTTGTTTTGCATTTATAGCACCCCCTATCAGTCAATTTGAATGAAATTTTCAGAATATGTTTCAAGTACTTATATGAATATATCCTGTGAGTTTTATGGCTATTGGACAAACAATTGCTGATTTATAGTCGGATTTGTGTTATACCACGCTGCTTTGTTTTGCATTTATAGCGCCCCCTATCTATCAATTTGGATGAAATTTTCAGAGTATGTTTCAAGTACTTTTATGAATATATCCTGTGAGTTTAATGGCCGTAGGACAAACAATTGCTGATTTATAGTCGGATTTGTGTTATACCATGCTGCTTTGTTTTGCAGTTATAGCGCCCCCTATCAGTCAATTTAAATGAAATTTGCTGGGTATGTTTCAGGTACTTATATGAATATATCCTGTGAGTTTTATGGCTATAGGACAAACAATTGCTGATTTATAGTCTGATTTGTGTTTTAGCGCCCCCTATGGGCCGATTTGAATGAAACTGCCAAGGTATGTTCCTGGTACGTATATGGACATATTCTGCAGGTTCTGTGATGATTGGCCCAATGGTTGTTGAATTTTATACATTTTTGTGCTAAGCCACGCCCCTGCTGAAGTTCATTGGTCAATATCTTGGAAACGAAATGAGATTTCAACAAGCTTTATGCAATCTTTGATCAGCTTGGTGCACTGATGATCCACAGCAAATTTCGAAGGAATCGGACCTACGGCCTAGGAGGAGATGTCAAAAATGTGTTTTTCAAAGAATTCAAAATTTCTGAAATTTAAATATGGCGGATCTTAGAGGTCCTTAAGGGAAAGTTGTAGAGAATGGACCAACAAATGTCTTTACCAAGTTTCGTGTGAATCGGACTTACAGCCTAGGAGTTATGACCTTTGAAGTGAAAACCTGTTTTTCTTGAATTATAGCGCCACCATCAGGCCTACTGAGTTAAAAATGCGTTGGTCAGCATTTACACACAACTTCCAACCAATGTGCAAAATTTCAGGTCTCTACCGTTTATCATCTCACGGAATTTTATAAAAACATTTCTGAAGAAGAAGAAAAATAATAATAATAAATATAGCCGCAAGCGGCAATTCCAGGGTTCAAGCCACGAAAGACCATTAGTAGTTGAAAGCTCTAACAGCTTAATTAACAAGTGTTGCCACTAAACGTAGCCATGTCCCCCGCCAGGCGACGGAAATCGACTGGGGTCGGCGTATCACAAAATTACATATTGACGCCAAAGATGAATTAACTTGGTCAAAGCGTTCTCGAGATTTCTCGTACACAACAAATGGGACGTGACGGACAGACGGCCAGACGGATGGACTGATGGAGCTGAATACTATGTCCCCCGGCCTTAATACTCCTTGACCCCAAGGATGAATGGAATCGGTCAAACCGTTCTTGAGATATCGTGTTCACAACAAACGGGATGGGAAGGACGGACAGCCGGACAGATGGAGCTGAATTCTATATCCTCCGCCCCTAATACACCTTGACACCAAAGATGAATGGAACCGGTCAAGCTGTTCTTGAGATATTATGTTGACAAAGTATTTGTAAGTGGTCAAATGGTCGTAATGACCTTGAGAATAATGGCAAGGTCACGTAAATCGAGTGAGTTGTGAGCACCCCCCTAATACACCTTGACACCAAAGATGAATGGAATCGGTCAAACCTTTTTTGAGATATTGTGTTCACAACAAACGAAACATGTCGGACAGACAGACGGGCGGACTCCCACCCCTAATACACCTTGAAACCAAAGACGAATGGAATCTGTCAAACCGTTCTTGAGATATCACGTTCGCAACAAACGGGACATGACAGACAGATGGACGCACGGATGGAGCTGAATACTATGTCCCCCGCCCCTAATACACCTTGACACCAAAGATGAATGGAATCGGTCGAACCGTTCTTGAGATATCACGTTTACAACAAACGGGACATGACGGAAGGACGGACGGACAGACGGAGCTGAATACTATGTCCCCTGCCCCTAATACACCTTGACACCAAAGACGAATGGAATCGGTCAAACCGTTCTTGAGATATCACGTTCACAACAGACGGGACGGACGGACGGACGGCCGGGCAGACGGATGGAGCTGAATACTATGTCCCCCGCCCCTAATACACCTTGACACAAAAGATAAATGGAATTGGTCGAACCGTTCTTGAGATATCATGTTGACAAGGAATTTGTAAGTGGTCAACTGATCGTAATGACCTTGAGAATAATGCCAAGGTCACGGAAATCTACTGAGGTCGGCGTATCACACCAATATACCTTAACACCAAAGATGAATGGAATCGGTCAAACCGTTCTTGAGATATCGCGTTCAGAACAAACGGGACATGACGGACGGCCGGACGGAGCTGAATATTATGTCCCCCGCTCCGCTCACTATCGTGGCGGCGGGGGACAAAAACCATTTTAAGAGTGTGTTGCAGGTATTTATGTGGACCTATTTTGCCAGTGTAATGATTGGAATAACAACTTATGAGGCATAGTCTGATTTGTGTTATGTTAGGCTATTTTGTGCATTTATGGCACCCCCTACTGGTCGATTTGATTAAACCTTTCAGGCTATGTTTCAGGTTCTTATGTGGACATATCCTGTGAGTTTTGTAATGATTGCAAAAACTATTTATGATTTATAGTCTGATTTGTGTTATACCACGTTGCTTTGTTTTGTATTTATAGCGCCCTCTATCGGACAATTTGAATGAAATTTTCTGGGTATGTTTCAAATACTTATATGAATATATCCTGTGAGTTTTATGGCTATAGGACAAACAACTGCTGATTTATAGTCTGATTTGTGTTATACCACGCTGCTTTGTTTTGCATTTATAGCGCCCCCTATCAGTCAATTTGAATGAAATTTTCTGGATATGTTTCTGGTACTTATATGAATATATCCTGTGAGTTTTATGGCTATAGGACACACAACTGCTGATTTATAGTCTGATTTGTGTTATACCATGCTGCTTTGTTTTGCAGTTATAGCGCTCCCTATCAGTCAATTTAAATGAAATTTTCTGGGTATGTTTCGGGTACTTATATGAATATATCCTGTGAGTTTTATGGCAATATGACAAACGATTGCTGATTTATAATCTGATTTCTGTTATAGCGCCCCCTATGGGCCGATTTGCATGAAACTGTCAAGGTATGTTCCTGGTACTTATATGGACATATTCTGCAAGTCCTGTGATGATTGGCCCAATGGTTCTTGAATTTTGTCCATTTATGTGCTAAGCCACGCCCCTGCTTAAGTTCATTGGTCAATATCTTGGAAACAAAATAAGATTTCAACAAGCTTTATGCAATCTTTGATAAGCTTGGTCTACTGATGATCCACAGCAAATTTCGAAGGAATCGGACCTACGGCCTAGGAGGAGATGTCAAAAATGTGTTTTTCAAATAATTCAAAATTTCGGAAAATCAAATCAGGCAAATCTCAGAGGTCCTTATGGGAAAGTTGTAGAGAATGGTCCAAGGAATATCTGTACCAAGATTCGTGTGAATCAGACTTACAGCCTAGGAGTTATGACCTTTAAAGTAATAACCTGTTTTTCTTGAATTATAGCGCCACCATCAGGCCGATTGAGTTAAAAATGCCTTGGTCAGCATTTACACACAACTTCCAACCACTGTGCAAAATTTCACGTCTCTACCATTTACCATCTCACGGGAATTTGCGAAAACATTTCTGAAGAAGAAGAAAAATAATAATAATAATAATAATAATAATAAAAATAAACCAGCACAAAAACAATAGGGTTTCAGCCCTACGGGCTTGAACCCCTAATAATAATAATAAACCAGCACAAAAAACAATAGGTTTTCAGCCCTACGGGCTTGAACCCCTAATAAAAATAATAAAAATAAACCAGCACAAAAACAATAGGGTTTCAGCCCTACGGGCTTGAACCCCTAATAATAATAATAATATTAATAATAATAAACCAGCACAAAAACAATCGGGTTTCAGCCCTGCGGGCTTGAACCCCCAAAAATAACAGGCACAGTTTATTCACATACACAATAGAAGTCAATAACAAGTCTTGAACAGGGAATGAGAGTGTAACAGTATCTGTCGACATTATACAAAGACAGCTGCAACATACGGCTATGATTGACTTTAATTAGGGGCAAAAATCTCAATTGGACGTCTCCGTTCGCCTGATCTGGACTCCACCGAGGTGTAATTGTATACTATTCCCTATACTCATTCCCTGTTCAAGACTTGTTATTGACTTCTATTGTGTATGTGGATAATTTTTATATTTGTGTTTATTTTATGTCCTCAGCCTATGTATTGTTATACCATTTGATTTACTGAGTTGATTGATGATTACCAATTACAAGTCAAGTGTGCAACTAATTAACTTTTAACAACCAGTGCATGTTTAAAAAGGAGGCAGGCTGAGGACATTGTCATGCTGACGAAGGTCCATGGGACCGAAACGTTCACTTATATCACTTTGAGCACTTTGAATTAGGGTCCGAGCCTCCAGGCCTGCAAGGCCTTGGCAAGGACCCTATTGTTCTTCTCGTGTTTATTAGGGTCCGAGCCTCCAGGCCTGCAAGGCCTTGGCAAGGACCCTATTGTTCTTCTCGTGTTTATTATTCTTTATTAGGGTCCGAGCCTCCAGGCCTGCAAGGCCTTGGCAAGGACCCTATTGTTCTTGTACTGTTTCTTATTATGGTCCGAGCCCTAGGCAAAGCCTGGGCAGAGGACCCTATTGTTCTTGTACTGTTTATTAGGGTCCGAGCCTCCAGGCCTGCAAGGCCTTGGCAAGGACCCTATTGTTCTTGTACTGTTTCTTATTAGGGTCCGAGACCTAGGCAAAGCCTGGGCAGAGGACCCTATTGTTCTTGTACTGTTTATTATTATTATTATTAGGGTCCGAGCCTCCAGGCCTGCAAGGCCTTGGCAAGGACCCTATTGTTCTTCTCGTGTTTATTATTATTCTTTATTAGGGTCCGAGCCACCAGGCCTGCAAGGCCTTGGCAAGGACCATATTGTTCTTGTACTGTTTCTTATTATTAGGGTCCGAGCCCTAGGCAAAGCCTGGGCAGAGGACCCTATTGTTCTTCTCGTGTTTCTTATTATTAGGGTCCGAGCCCTAGGCAAAGCCTGGGCAGAGGACCCTATTGTTCTTGTACTGTTTATTATGATTATTATTAGGGTCCGAGCCTCCAGGCCTGCAAGGCCTTGGCAAGGACCCTATTGTACTTCTCGTGTTTATTATTATTCTTTATTATTATTAGGGTCCGAGCCTCCAGGCCTGCAAGGCCTTGGCAAGGACCCTATTGTTCTTCTCGTGTTTATTATTATTCTTTATTATTATTAGGGTCCGAGCCCTAGGCAAAGCCTGGGCAGAGGACCCTATTGTTCTTGTACTGTTTATTAGGGTCCGAGCCTCCAGGCCTGCAAGGCCTTGGCAAGGACCCTATTGTTCTTCTCGTGTTTATTCGGGTCCGAGCCTCCAGGCCTGCAAGGCCTTGGCAAGGACCCTATTGTTCTTGTACTGTTTATTAGGGTCCGAGCCCTAGGCAAGGCCTGGGCAGAGGACCCTATTGTTATTGTACTGTTTCTTATTAGGGTCCGAGCCTCCAGGCCTGCAAGGCCTTGGCAAGGACCCGATTGTTATTGTACTGTTTATTATTATTATTCTTTCTTTCTTCTTACGCCTCTTTGAGCTTAGATTTGACCCCCTAAACATGCTCAAAAACTCACCAAATTTGGCAAGCACCTCATGTCTGGCGAAAAATTTAATAAAACGTAAACATTATCCCCATAGGTCCCAAAATGGCTCTCTAGCGCCACCCAGAAACATTAAATTGGCACTTAGACGGCCACCACGACCGGTAGGCAAGTCATAGAGAGATGGAACCAACACTATATTGTTCATCTCATCAAGACCTAAAAATTAACAATCAACACCCCTGACGTAAATCGAACAGGAAATTCGCAATTTGCATATCAAAATTTCCATTCGCCCCTAAATTTGGCCTAAATTTGCCCTCGAACAAACGCGAACTCCTTTAGGGGCGTTCATCGTATCGGCCCCAAATGCTAATAGATGACAGAGCACACCCTGCCGATAAAAACTACTGTACAACTTTGTCAAAACTCAAACGGTTTGGATTTTATGAGGCGTCAAAGTAGGAGTCCGCAGTCACCATCACTGCTTTTTTTCTATGCGTACGCGATTTCCAACCTAAATTTCACCACTTCAACATGCTCAGAAACGAAATAAATTTTGCAATTAATTCTAAGTTGCGTCAAACATTTTTTACAGTGTGGAAATTCTCCACCAAAGAGACAAAATGGCTCTCTAGCGCCACCTAAATACACCAAAATGGGGCTTTCGCAATCACCACGGCCTGTCGCAATGTCCTAAAATTATGAAATAATTCACACGTCATTCCAGTCCCATCGTAAAACGTTTCACTTGTTTTGGTGAAAATTTATTGAAGACTTTTTGAAATAAAAAATTTTATGTTCATAGTACACTGTATTGTAATATATACTTTGTGGCTGTGGACAGACCGTTTCACGTATCGAAATGTCCTTTGGTACACTTTATATGCTTTATATCATGAAACTATAAGCCAAGGATGGTCCTATTTCAAATAATATTTCCTGAGATATTGACATGTCATGAATATGAATATTTTGAAAAATATAGAGTGACGGACTTCTGAATTCACCATAGGTTGCAGCTTATGAAAGTTTTGTCTGTGTTCAGTGAACAACCTCCCAAAATTTCAACAGTGTAGGATTTACGTGGAAGAACCATTTATTAATTTCTTTATTATTATTCATTTTCAGTGTTTTTCTATGTGGTGCTACAGATTCTGACCACCGGGTGGCAGCAGGATCACATGGCTCATCTCCCTTCACAAAGTTCATGAATGGGGCAAGATTCCACAATACACAGTAGTGATAAAATCTGCAAAAGAAACTTTTACCAGGTCCCATGACTCAAAACTCCCATTTACAAAAGAAAAATCTCTTTCAGTAAAGGGGTTTGCACTCAACTCAAGATAAAACATTTTACTCAGTCTCGCGCTGTCCAACGAATGAGAATGCTCGAAGGCGCCCGGCCGCGTCTAGCCCCCACATCGAGTCGCACCCACATCGATGTGCGCGGGTGGGCGAGGACCCGCCCAACACAGCTTGCAGTTTTAATTAGGGTCCGAGCCTCCAGGCAAGGACCCTATTGTTATTGTACTGTTCATTAATATTAGGGTCCGAGCCTCCAGGCCTGCAAGGCCTTGGCAAGGACCCTATTGTTATTGTACTGTTTATTAGGGTCCGAGCCCGAGGCAAGGCCTGGGCAGAGGACCGTATTGTTCTTGAACTGTTTATTAGGGTCCGAGCCTCCAGGCCTGCAAGGCCTTGGCAAGGACCCTATTGTTCTTGTACTGTTTATTATTATTATTATTCTTTGTTTCTTTCTTTCTTTCTTTCTCTATACGCCTCTTTGAGCTTAAATTTGACCCCCTAAACATGTTCAAAAACTCACCAAATTTGGCAGGCACCTCAGGTCTGGCGAAAAATTTGATAAAATGTAAACATTATCCCCATAGGTCCCAAAATGGCTCTCTAGCGCCACCCAGAAACATTAAATTGGCACTTAGACGGCCACCACGACCGGTAGGAAAGTCATAGAGAGATGGAACCAACACTATATTGTTCATCTCATCAAGACCTAAAAATCAACGATCAAGACCCTTGACCTAAATTGAACAGGAAGTCCGCAATTTGCATATCAAAATTGCTCTTCTCCCCTAAATTTGGCCAAAATTTGCCCTCGAACAAATGCGAACTCCTTTTAGGGCATTCATCGTATCAGCCCCAAATGCTAACAGATGACAAAGCACACTCTGCCAATGAAAACTACTGTACAACTTTGTCAAAAGTCGAACGGTTTGGATTTTATGAAGCGTCAAAGTAGGAGTCCGCAGTCACCTTGACTGCTTTTTTTCAATGCGTACGTGATTTCCAACCTAAATTTCACCCCTTAAACATGCTCAAAAATGAACCCAATTTGGCAATTAATTCAAACTGGATTCAAACATTTTTACAATGTGAAAATTCTCAACCCAAACGACAAAATGGCTCTCTAGCGCCACCTATATACACCAAAATGGTGCTTTAACTTAATCACCACGGCCTGTCGGAATGTCAAAAAATTCTGAAAAAATTCAGACGTCATTCTTGTACCATTCCCAGGGTTGTCATTTGTTTTCGTGAAAATTAATTCAAGAATTTCTGAAATAAAAAATGTAATGTACATAATATGCTGTACAGTAATATATACTTTCTTGCTGTGGACACACCGTTTATCGTATCAAAATGTCCTTTGGTATACTTTATCAACTCCATTTGCAGAAACTATTTGCCAAGTGTGGTACCATTTGAATGAATATTTGCTGAAATATTGACATGTTATGATTTTTCATATTTTGAAAAATATAGAGTGACGGACTTCGGAATTCACCATAGGTTGCAGCGTATGAAAGTTTTGTCTGTGTTCAGTGAACAACTTCCCGAAATTTCAACAGTGTAGGATTTCCGTGGAAGAGCCATTTATTAATTTCTTTATTATTATTCATTTTCAGTGTATTTCTATGTGGTGCTACACATTCTGACCACCGGGTGGCAGCACGATCACATGGGTCATCACCCTTCACTAAGTTCATGAATGGGGGAAGATTCCACAATACGCAGCAGTGATAAAATCTGCAAAAGATACTTTTGCCGGGGTCCCTTGACTCAAAACTCCCATTTACAAAAGAAAAATCTCTTTCAGGAAAGGGGTTTGCACTCAATTCAAGATAAAACATTTCACTCAGTCTCGCACTGTCCAACGAATTAGAATGCTTGACGGCGCCCGGCCGCGTCTCGCCGCCACATCGATGTGCGCGGGTGGGCGAGGACCCGCCCAACACTGCTTGCAGTTTTAATTATTATTATTCTTTCTTTCTTTCTCTATACGCCTCTTTGAGCTTAAATTTGACCCCCTAAACATGCTCAAAAACTCACCAAATTTGGCACGCACCTCAGGTCTGGCGAAAAATTTGATAAAGTGTAAACATTATCCCCATAGGTCCCAAAATGGCTCTCTAGCGCCACCCAGTAACATTAAATTGGCACTTAGACAGCCACCACGACCGGTAGGAAAGTCATAGAGAGATGGAACCAACACTATATTGTTCATCTCATCAAGACCTAAAAATTAACAATCAACACCCCTGACCAAAATCGAACAGGAAGTTCGCAATTTGCATATCAAAATTGCTCATCTCCCCTAAATTTGGCCTAAATTTGCCCTCGAACAAATGCGAACTCCTTTTAGGTCATTCATCGTATCGGCCCCAAATGCTAATAGATGACAAAGCACACTCTGTCGATGCAAACTACTGTACAACTTTGTCAAAAGTCGAACGGTTTGGATTTTATGATCGTCAAAGTAGGGGTCCGCAGTCACCTTGACTGCTTTTTTTTTCTATCTTGACGTGATTTCCAACCTAAATTTCACCCCTTAAACATGCTCAAAAATGAACCCAATTTGGCAGTTAATTCAAACTGGATTCAAACATTTTTACAATGTGCAAATTCTTCACCCAAACGACAAAATGGCTCTCTAGCGCCACCTATATACACCAAAATGGTGCTTTCGCAATCACCACGGCCTGTCGGAATTTTATAAAATTCTGAAAAAATTCACACATCATTCGAGTAAAATGCCCTGAGTTGTCATTTGTTTTCGTGAAAATTAATTCAAGACTTTCTGAAATAAAAAATGTAATGTACATAATACGCTGTACAGTAATATATACTTTCTTGCTGTGGACACACCGTTTATCGTATCAAAATATCCTTTGGTATACTTTATCATCTCCATTTGCAGAAACTAATTGCCAAGTGTGGTACCATTTGAATGAATATTCGCAGAAATATTGACATGTTATGATTTTTCATATTTTGAAAAATATAGAGTGAGGGACTTCGGAATTCACCATAGGTTGCGGCGTATGAAAGTTTTGTCAGTGTTCAGTGAACAAATTCCCAAAATTTCAACAGTGTAGGATTTCCGTGGAAGAACCATTCATTAATTTCTTTATTATTATTAATTTTCAGTGTATTTCTATGTGGTGCTACACATTGTGACCACCGGGTGGCAGCAGGATCACATGGGTCATCACCCTTCACTAAGTTCATGAATGGGGGAAGATTCCACAATACGCAGCAGTGATAAAATCTGCAAAAGATACTTTTGCCGGGTCCCTTGACTCAAAACTCCCATTTACAAAAGAAAAATCTCTTTCAGTAAAGGGGTTTGCATTCAACTCAAGATAAAACACTTTACTCAGTCTTGCACTGTCCAACGAATGAGAATGTTCGACGGCGCCCCGCCGCGTCTCGCCCCCACATCGAATCGCACCCATATTGACGTGCGCGGGTGGGCGAGGACCCGCCCAACACTGTTTGCAGTTTTAATTATAATTATTATTCTTTCTTTCTTTCTTTCTCTATACGCCTTTTTGAGCTTAAATTTCACCCCCTAAACATGCTCAAATACTCACCAAATTTGGCACGCACCTCATGTCTGGCGAAAAATTTTATAAAACGTGATCATTATCCCCATAGGTGCCAAAATGGCTCTCTAGCGCCACCCAGAATCATTAAAATGGCACTTAGACGGCCACCACGACCGGTAGGAAAGTCATAGAGACATGGAACCAACACTACATTGTTCATCTCATCAAGACCTAAAAATCAACAATCAACACCCTTGACCTAAATTGAACAGATAGTCCGCAATTTGCATATCAAAATTGCCATTCCCCCCTAAATTTGGCCTAAATTTGCACTCGAACAAAAGCGAACTCCTTTAAGGGCATTCATCGTATCGGCCCCAAATGCTAAAAGATGACAAAGCACACTCTGCCGATGAAAACTTCTGTACAACTTTGTCAAAACTCGAACGGTTTTGATTTTATGAGGTGTCAAAGTAGGAGTCCGCAGTCACCATCACTGCTTTTTTTCTATGCGAACGCGATTTCCAACCTAAATTTCACCCCTTAAACATGCTCAGAAACGAAAGAAATTTTGCAGATAATTCTACGTTGCTTCAAACATTTTTAAAATGTGAAAATTCTGCATCAAAGAGACAAAATGGCTCTCTAGCGCCACCTAAATACACCAAAATGGGGCTTTCGCAATCACCACAGCCTGTGACAATAATAAAAAATTCTGAAAAAATTCGCATGTCTTTCCTGTAGCATGTCCTAAATTGTCACTTGTTTTGGTGAAAATTAATTAAAGACTTTTTGAAATAAAAAATTTTATGTATATAATACGCTGTACAGTAATATATACTTTCTTGCTGTGGACAAACCGTTTATCGTATCAAAATGTTCTTTGGTACACTTCATAAACTCCATTGGCAGAAACAAATTGCCAAGCGTGGTACCTTTTGAATGAATATTTGCTGAGATATTGACATGTTATGAATATTCATATTTTGAAAAATATAGAGTGACGGACTTCTGAATTCACCATAGGTTGCAGTGTATGAAAGTTTTGTCTGTGTTCATTGGACATGCTCCCAAAATTTCAGCTGTCTAGGATTTACGTGGAAGAATCATTTATTAATTTCTTTTTTATTATTCATTTTGAGTGTTTTTCTTTGTGATGCTACACATTCTGACCACCGGATGGCAGTAAGATCACATGGCTCATCTCCCTTCACTAAGTTCATGAATGGGGGAATATTGCACAATAGACAGCAGTGATAAAATCTGCTTAAGAAACTTTGACCAGGTCGCATGGGTCATAACTCCTCTTTTCAAAAGAAAAATGTATTCCAGTAAAGGGGTTTGCACTCAACTCAACATCTAACATTTTACTCAGTCTCGCACTGTCCGACGGCTGAGAATGCCCGACGGCGCCCGAACACGTCTCGCCCCCGCATCGACGTGCGCGGATGGGCGAGGACCCGTCCAACGCTGCTTGCAGCTTTAATTAGGGTCCGAGCCTCCAGGCCTGCAAGGCCTTGGCAAGGACCCTATTGTTCTTGTACTGTTTATTATTATTTTTATTCTTTGATTCTTTCTTTCTTTCTTTCTTTCTTTCTTTCTTTCTCTATACGCCTCTTTGAGCTTAAATTTGACCCCCCAAACATGCTCAAAAACTCACCAAATTTGGCAGGCACCTCAGGTCTGGCGAAAAATTTGATAAAATGTAAACATTATCCCCATAGGTCCCAAAATGGCTCTCTAGCGCCACCCAGAAACATTAAATTGGCACTTAGACGGCCACCACGACCGGTAGGCAAGTCATAGAGAGATGGAACCAACACAATATTGTTCATCTCATCAAGACCTAAAAATTAACAATCAACACCCTTGACCTAAATCGAACAAGAAATTCGCAATTTGCATATCAAAATTGCCATTCGCCCCTAAATTTGGCCTAAATTTGCCCTCGAACAAACGCGAACTCCTTTAAGGGCGTTCATCTTATCGGCCCCAAATGCTAACAGATGACAGAGCACAACCTGCCGATAAAAACTACTGTACAACTTTGTCAAAACTCGAACGGTTTGGATTTTATGAGGCGTCAAAGTAGGAGTCCGCAGTCACCATCACTGCTTTTTTTCTATGCGTACACGATTTCCAACCTAAATTTCACCACTTCAACATGCTCAGAAACGAAATAAATTTTGCAATTAATTCTAAGTGGCTTCAAACATTTTTACAGTGTGCAAATTCTACACCAAAAAGACAAAATGGCTCTCTAGCGCCACCTAAATACACCAAAATGGGGCTTTTGCAATCACCATGGCCTGTCGCAATGTCCTTAAATTCTGAAAAAATTCACACGTCATTCCAGTCCCATCCTAAAAGGTTTCACCTGTTTTGGTCAAGATTTATTGAACACTTTTTGAAATAAAAAATTTTAGGTTCATAGTACACTGTACTGTAATATATACTTTCTTGCTGTGGACACACCGTTTAACGTATCTAAATGTCCTTTGGTAAACTTTATATGCTATATATCATGAAACTATATGCCAAGGATGGTCCTCTTTCAAATAATATTTCCTGAGATATTGACATGTCATGAATATGAATATTTTGAAAAATATAGAGTGACGGACTTCTGAATTCACCATAGGTTGCTGCGTAAGAAAGTTTTGTCTGTGTTCACTGAACAATCTCCCAAAATTTCAGCAGTGTAGGATTTACGTGTAAGAACCATTTATTAATTTCTTGATTATTATTCATTTTCAGTGTTTTTCTACATGGAGCAACACATTTTGACCACCAGGTGGCAGCAGGACCACATGGCTCATCTCCCTTCACAAAGTTCATGAATGGGGGAAGATTCCACAATACACAGCAGTGATAAAATCTGCAAAAGAAACTTTTACCGAGTCCCATGACTCAAAACTCCCATTTACAAAAGAAAAATCTCTTTCAGTAAAGGGGTTTGCACTCAACTCAAGATAAAACATTTCACACAGTCTCGCTCTGTCCAACGAATGAGAATGCTCGACGGCGCCCGGCCGAGTCTCGCCACCACATCGACTCGCCGCCACATCGATGTGCGCGGGTGGGCGAGGACCCGCCCAACACTGCTTGCAGTTTTAATTATTATTATTATTCTTTGTTTCTCTATACGCCTCTTTGAGCTTAAATTTGACCCCCTAAACATGCTCAAAAACTCACCAAATTTGGCAGGCACCTCTGGTCTGGCGAAAAATTTGATAAAATATAAACATTATCCCCATAGGTCCCAAAATGGCTCTCTAGCGCCACCCAGAAACATTAAATTGGCACTTAGACGGCCACCACGACCGGTAGGAAAGTCATAGAGAGATGGAACCAACACTATATTGTTCATCTCATCAAGACCTAAAAATTAACAATCAACACCCTGACGTAAATCGAACAGGAAATTCGCAATTTGCATATCAAAATTGCCATTAAGCCCCTAAATTTGGCCTAAATTTGCCCTCGAACAACCTTGAACTCCTTTAGGGTCGTTCATCGTATCGACCCCCCAAATGCTAAAAAGATGACAGAGCACACCCTGCCGATAAAAACTACTGTACAACTTTGTCAAAACTCAAACGGTTTGGATTTTATGAGGCGTCAAAGTAGGAGTCCGCAGTCACCATCACTGCTTTTTTTTTTCTATCGTCGCGATTTCCAACCTAAATTTCACCACTTCAACATGCTCAGAAACGAAATAAATTTTGCAATTAATTCTAAGTTCGTCAAACATTTTTACAGTGTGGAAATTCTCCACCAAAGAGACAAAATGGCTCTCTAGCGCCACCTAAATACACCAAAATGGGGCTTTCGCAATCACCACGGCCTGTCGCAATGTCCTAAAATTCTGAAATAATTAACACGTCATTCCAGTCCCATCGTAAAACGTTTCTCTTGTTTTGGTGAAAATTTATTGAAGACTTTTTGAAATAAAAAATTTTATGTTCATAGTACACTGTACTGTAATATATACTTTGTGGCTGTGGACAGACCGTTTCACGTATCGAAATGTCCTTTGGTACACTTTATATGCTTTATATCGTGAAACTATAAGCCAAGGATGGTCCTATTTCAAATAATATTTCCTGAGATATTGACATGTCATGAATATGAATATTTTGAAAAATATAGAGTGACGGACTTCTGAATTCACCATAGGTTGCAGCTTATGAAAGTTTTGTCTGTGTTCAGTGAACAACCTCCCAAAATTTCAACAGTGTAGGATTTACGTGGAAGAACCATTTATTAATTTCTTTATTATTATTCATTTTCAGTGTATTTCTATGTGGTGCTACACATTCTGACCACCGGATGGCAGTAAGATCACATGGCTCATCTCCCTTCACTAAGTTCATGAATGGGGGAAGATTCCACAATACACAGCAGTGATAAAATCTGCAAAAGATACTTTTGCCGGGTCCCTTGACTCAAAACTCCCATTTACAATAGAAAAATCTCTTTCAGTAAAGGGTTTGCACTCCACTCAAGATAAAACATTTTACTCACTCTGGCACTGTCCAACGATGAGAATGCTCGGCGCCGACCCGCGTCTCGCCCCACATCGAAGTCGCACCCATATCGATGTGGGTGGGTGAGGACCCGCCCAACACTGCTTGCAGTTTTAATTATTATTCTTTCTTTCTTCTTACGCCTCTTTGAGCTTAGATTTGACCCCCTAAACATGCTCAAAAACTCACCAAATTTGGCAAGCACCTCATGTCTGGCGAAAAAATTTAATAAAACGTAAACATTATCCCCATAGGTCCCAAAATGGCTCTCTAGCGCCACCCAGAAACATTAAATTGGCACTTAGACGGCCACCACGACCGGTAGGAAAGTCATAGAGAGATGGAACCAACACTATATTGTTCATCTCATCAAGACCTAAAAATCAACGATCAAGACCCTTGACCTAAATTGAACAGGAAGTCCGCAATTTGCATATCAAAATTGCTCTTCTCCCCTAAATTTAGCCTAAATTTGCCCCCTCGAACAAACGCGAACTCCTTTTAGGGCATTCATAAATATCGGCCCCAAATGCTAATAGATGACAAAGCACACTCTGCCGATAAAAACTACTGTACAACTTTGTCAAAACTCGAACGGTTTGGATTTTATGAAGTGTTAAATTAGGAGTCCGCAGTCACCTTGACTGCTTTTTTTTTTATGCGTACGCGATTTCCAACCTAAATTTCACGCCTTAAACATTCTCAAAAATGAACCCAATTTGGCAAATCATTCAAACTGACTTCATACATTTTTACAATGTGAAAATTCTGCACCCAAACGACAAAATGGCTCTATAGCGCCACCTATATACACCAAAATGGGGCTTTCGCAATCACCACGGCCTGTCGGAATATCATTAAATTCTGAAAAAATTCACACCTCATTCTTGTAAGATGACCTGAGTTGTCCTTAGTTTTGGTGAAAATTAATTCAAGAATTTCTGAAATAAAAAATGTTATGTACATAATACGCTGTACAATAATATATACGTTCTTGCTGTGGACACACCCCTTATTGTATCAAAATGTCCTTTGGTATACTTTATCATCTCCATTTGCAAAAACTATTTGCCAAGTGTGGTACCATTGGAATGAATATTTGCCGAAATATTGACATGTTATGATTTTTCATATTTTGAAAAATATAGAGTGACGGACTTCTGAATTCACCATAGGTTGCAGCGTATGAAAGTTTTGTCTGTGTTCAGTGAACAACCTCCCAAAATTTCAACAGTGTAGGATTTACGTGGAAGAACCATTTATTAATTTCTTTATTATTATTCATTTTCAGTGTTTTTCTATGTGGTGCTACACATTCTGACCACCGGGTGGCAGTAGGATCACATGGGTCATCTCTTTCCCACTAAGTTCATGAATGGGTGAAGATTCCACAATACAAAGCAATGATAAAATCTGCAAAAGAAACTTTAAGCATGTTGCATGGGTCATAACTCCAATTTACAAAAGGAAAAATGTCTTTCAGTAAAGGGGTTTGCACTTATCTCAACATATAACATTTTGCTCAGTCTCGCACTGTCCGACGTTTGAGAATGCTCGTCGGCTCCAGGCCGAGTCTCGCACCCGCATCGACGTGCTCGGGTGGGCGAGGACCCGTCCAACGCTGCTTGCAGCTTTAATTATTATTATTATTCTTTCTTTATTCTTTCTCTATACGCCTCTTTGAGCTTAAATTTCACCCCCTAAACATGCTCAAAAACTCACCAAATTTGGCACGCACCTCATGTCTGGTAAAAAATTTGATAAAATGTAAACATTATCCCCATAGGTCCCAAAATGGCTCTCTAGCGCCACCCAGAAACATTAAATTGGCACTTAGACGGCCACCAGGACCGGTAGGAAAGTCATAGAGAGATGGAACCAACACTATATTGTTCATCTCATCAAGACCTAAAAATTAACAATCAACACCCCTGACCTAAATCGAACAGGAAATTTGCAATTTGCATATCAAAATTTCCATTCGCCCCTAAATTTGGCATAAATTTGTCCTCGAACAAACGCGAACTCCTTTAAGGGCGTTCATCGTATCGGCCCCAAATGCTAATAGATGACAGAGCACACCCTGCCGATAAAAACTACTGTACAACTTTGTCAAAACTCGAACGGTTTGGATTTTTATGAGGCGTCAAAGTAGGAGTCCGCAGTCACCATCACTCTTTTTTTTTTTCTGTCGACGCGATTTCCAACCTAAATTTCACCACTTCAACATGCTCAGAAACAAAATAAATTTTGCAATTAATTCTAAGTGGCTTCAAACATTTTTACCGTGTGGAAATTCTGCACCAAAGAGTCAAAATGGCTCTCTAGCGCCACCTAAATACACTCAAATGGGGCTTTCGCAATCACCACGGCCTGTCGCAATGTCTTAAAATTCTGAAAAAATTCACACGTTATTCCAGTCCCATCCTAAAACGTTTCACCTGTTTTGATGAAAATTTATAAAAGACTTTTTGAAATAAAAAATTTTATGTGCATAGTACACTGTACTGTAATATATACTTTGTGGCTGTGGACACACCGTTTCACATATCTAAATATCCTTTGGTACACTTTATATGCTTTATATCATGAAACTATATGCCAAGGATTGTCCTATTCAAATAAAATTTCCTGAGATATTGACATGTCATGAATATGAATATTTTGAAAAATATAGAGTGACGGACTTCTGAATTCACTATAGGTTGCAGCGTATGAAAGTTTTGTCTGTGTTCAGTGAACAACCTCCCAAAATTTCAGCAGTGTCGGATTCACGTGGAAGAACCATTTATTAATTTCTTGATTATTATTCATTTTCTGTGTTTTTCTATGTGGTGCTACACATTCTGACCACCAGGTGGCAGCAGGATCACATGGCTCATTTCCCTTCACTAAGTTCATGAATGGGGGAAGATTCCACAATACACAGCAGTGATAATATCTGCAAAAGAAACTTTTATCAGGTCCCATGACTCAAAACTCCCATTTACAAAAGAAAAATCTCTTTCAGTAAAGGGGTTTGCACTCAACTCAAGATAAAACATTTTACTCAGTCTGGCACTGTCCAACGAATGAGAATGCTCGACGGCGCCCGGCCGCGTTTCGCCCCCCCATCGACTCGCCCCCACATCGATGTGCGCGGGTGGGCGAGGACCCACCCAACACTGCTTGCAGTTTTAATTATTATTATTCTTTGTTTCTTTCTTTCTGTCTTTCTCTATACGCCTCTTTGAGCTTAAATTTGACCCCCTAAACATGCTCAAAAACTCACCAAATTTGGCAGGCACCTCATGTCTGGCGAAAAATTTGATAAAATGTAAACATTATCCCCATAGGTCCCAAAATGGCTCTCTAGCGCCACCCAGAAACTTTAAATTGGCACTTAGACGGCCACCACGACCGGTAGGAAAGTCATAGAGAGATGGAACCAACACTACATTGTTCATCTCATCAAGACCTAAAAATTAACAATCAACACCCCTGACCTAAATCGAACAGGAAATTCGCAATTTGCATATCAAAATTGCCATTCGCCCCTAAATTTGGCCTAAATTTGTGCTCGAACAAACGCGAACTCCTTTAAGGGAGTTCATCGTATCGGCCCCAAATGCTAATAGATGACAGAGCACACCCTGCCGATAAAAACTACTGTACAATTTTGTCAAAACTCGAACGGTTTGGATTTTATGAGGCGTCAAAGTAGGAGTCCATGAGTCACCATCACTGCTGTTTTTTCTATCGTCGCGATTTCCAACCTAAATTTCACCACTTCAACATGCTTAGAAACGAAATTAATTTTGCAATTAATTCTAAGTGGCTTCAAACATTTTTACAGTGAGGAAATTCTACACCAAAGAGACAAAATGGCTCTCTAGCGCCACCTAAATACACCAAAATGGGGCTTTCGCAATCACCTCGGCCTGTGGCAATGTCCAAAAATTCTGAAAAAATTCACACGTCATTCCAGTCCCATCCTTAAGCGTTTCACCTGTTTTAGTGAAAATTTATGGAATACTTTTTGAAATAAAAAATTAAATGTTCATAGTACACTGTACTGTAATATATACTTTCTTGCTGTGGACACACCGTTTCACATATCTGAATGTCCTTTGGTATACTTTATATGCTTTATATAATGAAACTATATGCCAAGGATGGTCTTCTTTCAAATAATATTTCCTGAGATATTGATAGGTCATGAATATGCATATTTTGAAAAATATAGAGTGACGGACTTCTGAATTCACCAAAGGTTGCAAGGTATGAAAGTTTTTTCTGTGGTCTGGGAACAACCTCCCAAAATTTCAGCAGTGTAGGATTTACGTGTAAGAACCATTTATTAATTTCTTTATTATTATTCATTTTCATTGTTTTTTTCATTGGAGCAACACATTTTGACCACCAGGTGGCAGCAGGACCACATGGCTCATCTCCCTTCACAAAAGTTCATGAATGGGGAAGATTCCACAATACACAGCAGTGATAAAATCTGCAAAAAGAAACTTTTACGGGTCCCATGACTCAAAACTCCCATTTACAAAAAGAAAAATCTCTTTCAGTAAAGGGGTTTGCACTCAACTCGAGATAAAACATTTCACTCAGTCTCGCTCTGTCCCACGAATGAGAATGCTCGGGCGCGCCAGCCACGTCTCGCTACCACATCGACTCGCCCCACATCGATATCTTCTTGGTGGGCGAGGACCCGCCCAACACTGCTTGCAGTTTTAATTATTATTATTCTTTGTTTCTTTCTTTCTTTCTTTCTTTTCTCTATCGCCTCTTTGAGCTTAAATTTGACCCCCTAAACATGCTCAAAAACTCACCAAATTTGGCAGGCACCTCAGGTCTGGCGAAAAAATTTGATAAAATATAAACATTATCCCCATAGGTCCCAAAATGGCTCACTAGCGCCACCCAGAAACATTTAATTGGCACTTAGACGGCCACCACGACCGGTAGGAAAGTCATAGAGAGATGGAAGCAACACTAGATTGTTCATCTCATCAAGACCTAAAAATCAACAATCAACATCCTTGACCTAAATTGAACAGGAAGTCCGCAATTTGCATATCAAAATTGCTCTTCTCCCCTAAATTTGGCCTAAATTTGCCTTCGAACAAATGCGAACTCCTTTTAGGGCATTCATTGTATCGGCCCCAAATGCCAATAGATGACAAAGCACACTCTGCCGATGAAAACTACTGTACAACTTTGTCAAAAGTCGAACGGTTTGGATTTTATGAAGCGTCAAAGTAGGAGTCCGCAGTCACCCTGACTGCTTTTTTTCTATGCGTACGCGATTTCCAACCTAAGTTTCACCCCTTAAACATGCTCAAAAATAAACCCAATATGGCAATTAATTCAAACTGGCTTCAAACATTTTGACAATGTGAAAATTCTCCACCCAAACGACAAAATGGCTCTCTAGCGCCACCTATATACACCAAAATGGGGCTTTCGCAATCACCACGGCCTGTTGGAATGTCATAAAATTCTGAAAAAATTCATACATCATTCATGTAATATGCCCTGAGTTGTCCTTTGTTTTCGTGAAAATTAATTTAAGACTTTCTGAAATAAAAAATGTTATGTACATAATACGCTGTACAGTAATATATACTTTCTTGCTGTGGACACACCCCTTATCGTATCAAAATGTCCTTTGGTATATTTATCATCTCCATTTGCAGAAACGTTTTGCCAAGCGTGGTAACATTTGAATGAATATTTGCCGAAATATTGACATGTTATGATTTTTCATATTTTGAAAAATATAGAGTGACGGACTTCTGAAATCACCATAGGTTGCAGCGTATGAAAGTTTTGTCTGTGTTCAGTGAACAACTTCCCATAATTTCAACAGTGTAGGATTTACTTGGAAGAACCATTTATTAATTTCTTTATTATTATTCATTTTCAGTGTTTTTCTATGTGGTGCTACACATTCTGACCACCGGGTGGCAGCAGGATCACATGGGTCATCTCCCTTCACTAAGTTCATGAATGGGGAAGATTCCCAACACGCAGCAGTGATAAAATCTGCAAAAGATACTTTTTTACGGGTCCCTTGACTCAAAACTCCCATTTACAATCGAAAAAATCTCTTTCAGTAAAGGGGTTTGCAGTCAACTCAAGATAAAACATTTTACTCAGTCTGGCACTGTCCAACTAATGAGAATGCTCCACGGGCCCGGCCGCATCTCGCCCCCACATCGAAGTCGCACCCACATCGATAGGCGCGGTGGGCGAGGACCGCCCAACACTGCTTGCAGTTTTAATTATTATTATTCTTTATTCTTTCACTATACGCCTCTTTGAACGTAAATTTGACCCCCCCTCAACATGCTCAAAAACTCACCAAATTTGGCACGCAACTCATGTCTGGCGAAAAAATTTAATAAAACGTAAACATTATCCCCTTAGGTGCCAAAATGGCTCTCTAGCGCCACCCAGAATCATTAAAATGGCACTTAGCGGCCACCACGACCAGTAGGAAAGTCAAAGAGACATGCAACAAAAACTACATTGTTCATCTCATCAAAACCTAAAATCAACAATCAACACCCTTGACCTAAATCAAACAGGAAGTCCGCAATTTGCATATCAAAATTGCAATTCGCCCCTAAATTTGGCCAAAATTTGCCCTCGAACAAACGAGAACTCCTTTAAGGGCGTTCATCTTATCGGCCCCAAATGCTAATAGATGACAAAGCACACTCTGCCGATGAAAACTACTGTACAACTTTGTCAAAACTTGAACGGTTTGGATTTTACGAGGCGTCAAAGTAGGTGTCCGCAGTCACCTTGACTGCTTTTTTTCTATGCGAACGCGATTTCCAACTTAAATTTCACCCCTTAAACATTTTCAAAAATGAACCCAATTTTGGAATTAATTCAAAGTGGCTTCAAATATTTTTACAATGTGAAAATTCTTCACCAAAGCGACGAAATGGCTCTCTAGCGCCACCTAAATACACCAAAATGGGGCATTCGCAATCACCAAGGCCTGTCGCACTGTCATAAAATTCTGAAAAAATTTACACATCATTCCTGTAACATGACCTGAGCTGTCAATTGTTTTGGTCAAAATTTATTTAAGACTTTTTGAAATAAAAAAATTTATGTACATAATATGCTGTACAGTAATATATACTTTCTTGCTGTGGACACACCGTTTATCTTATCAAAATGCGCTTTGGTAAACTTCATAATCTCGAGTTGCAGTAACAAATCGCCAAGCGTGGTACCATTTGAATGAATCGTTGCTGAGATATTGGCATGTTATGAATAATCATATTTTGAAAAATATAGAGTGACGGACTTCTGAATTCACCATAGGTTGCACATATGAAAGTTTTGTCTGTGGTCTGGGAACTTCCTCCCAAAATTTCAGCAGTGTAGGATTTACGTGGAAGAACCATTTATTAATTTCTTTATTATTATTCACTTTCAGTGTTTTTCTATGTGGTGCTACACATTCTGACCACCGGGTGGCAGCAGGATCATGTGGGTTATCACCCTCCACTAAGTTCATGAATGGGGGAAGATTCCACAATACACAGCAGCGTAAATATCTGCAAAAGAAACTTTTACCGGGTCCCATGACTCATATCTCCCATTTACAAAAGAAAAATCTCTTTCACTAAAGGGGTTTGCACTCAACTCAAGATAAAACATTTTACTGAGTCTGGCACTGTCCAACGAATTAGAATGCTTGACGGCGCCCGGCCGCGTCTCGCCCCCATATCGACTGGCCCCCACATCGATGTGCGCGGGTGGGCGAGGACCCGCCCAAAACTGCTTGCAGTTTTAATTATTCTTTATTCTTTCACTATACGCCTCTTTGAACTTAAATTTGACCCCCTAAACATGCTCAAAAACTCACCAAATTTGGCACGCACCTCAGGACTGGCAAAAAATTTGATAAAACGTAAACATTATCCCCATAGGTGCCAAAATGGCTCTCTAGCGCCACCCAGAAACATTAAAATGCGACTTAGATGGTCACCACGACCGGTAGGAAAGTCATAGAGAGATGGAACCAACACTACATTGTTCATCTCATCAAGACCGAAAAATAAACCTCAACACCCCTGACCTAAATCGAACAGGAAGTCCGCAATTTGCATATCAAAATTGCCATTCCCCCCTAAATTTAGCCTAAATTTGCCCTCGAACAAACGTGAACTCCTTTAAGGGCGTTCATCGTATCGGCCCCAAATGCTAATACATGACAAAGCACACCCTCCCGATAAAAATTACTGTACAACTTTGTCAAAACTCGAACGGTTTGGATTTTATGAGGCGTCAAAGTAGGAGTCCGCAGTCACCTTGACTGCTATTTTTCTATGCGTACGCGATTTCCAACCTATATTTCACCCCTTAAACATTCTCAAAAATGAACCCAATTTGATAATTCATTCAAACTGGCTTCATTCATTTTTACAATGTGAAAATTCTACACCCAAACGACAAAATGGCTCTCTAGCGCCACCTATATACACCAAAATGGGGCTTTCGCAATCACCACGGCCTGTCGGAATGTCATAAAATTATGAAAAAATTCAAACGTCATTCTTGTAACATGACCTGAGTTGTCATTTGTTTTGGTGAAAATTAATTCAAGACTTTCTGAAATTAAAAATGTTATGTACATAATACGTTGTACAGTAATATATACTTTCTTGCAGTGGACACACCCCTTATCGTATCAAAATATCCTTTTGTATACTTTATCATATCCATTTGCAGAAACTATTTGCCAAGTGTGTTACCATTAGAATGAATATTTGCCGAAATATTGACATGTTATGATTTTTCATATTTTGAAAAATATAGAGTGACGGACTTCAGAACTCACCATAGGTTGCAGCGTATGAAAGTTTTGTCTGTGTCTTGTGAACAACCTCCCAAAATTTCAACAGTGTAGGATTTCAAGGAAGAACCATTTATTAATTTCTTGATTATTATTCATTTTCTCTGTTTTTCTATGTGGTGATACACATTCTGACCACCGGGTGGCAGCAGGATCACATGGCTCATTTCCCTTCACTAAGTTCATGAATGGGGGAAGATTCCACAATACGCAGCAGCGATAATATCTGCAAAAGAAACTTTTAACAGGTCCAATGACTCAAAACTCCCATTTACAAAAGAAAAATCTCTTTCAGTAAAGGGGTTTGCACTCAAATCAAGATAAAACATTTTACTCAGTTTCGCACTGTCCTACGAAAGAGAATGCTCGACGTCTCCCAGCTGCATCTCGCCCCCACATCGACTCGCCCCCACATCGATGTGCACGGGTGTGCGAGGACCCGCCCAACACTGCTTGCAGTTTTAATTCTTTATTAATCTTTCTTCTTACGCCTCTTTGAGCTTAAATTTCACCCCCTGAACATGCTCAAAAACTCACCAAATTTGGCACGCACCTCATGTCTGGCGAAAAATTTTATAAAACGTAAACATTATCCCCTTAGGACCCAAAATGCCTCTCTAGCGCCACCCAGAAACATTAAATTGGCACTTAGACGGCCACCACAACAGGAAAGTCATAGAGAGATGGAACCAACACTATATTGTTCATCTCATCAAGACCCAAAAATTAACAATCTACACCCCTGACCTAAATTGAACAGGAAGTTCGCAATTTGCATATCAAAATTGCCATTCGCCCCTAAATTTGGCCTAAATTTGCCCTCGAACAAACGCGAACTCCTTTAAGGGCGTTCATCGTATCGGCCCCAAATGCTAATAGATGACAAAGCACACCCTGCCGATAAAAACTACTGTACAACTTTGTCAAAACTCGAACCGTTTGGATTTTATGAGGCGTCAAAGTAGGTGTCCACAGTCACCATCACCACTTTTTTTCTATGCGTACGCGATTTCCAACCAAAATTTCACCACTTCAACATGCTCAGAAACTAAATAAATTTGGCATTTAATTCTTAGTGGCTTCAAACCTTTTTTCAGTGTGAAAATTCTACATCAAAGTGATAAAATGGTTCTCTAGCGCCACCTAAATACACCAAAATGGGGCTTTCGCAATCACCACGGCCTGTCGCAATGTCCTAAAATTCTGAAAAAATTCACACCTCATTCTTGTGTTATGCCCTGAGTTGTCTCTTGTTTTGGTGTAAATATTTTAAAGACTTTCTGAAATAAAAAAATTTATGTACATAATACACTGTACAGTAATATATACTTTCTTGCTGAGGAAACACCGTGTATCATATCAAAATGTCCTTCGGTAAACTTCATAATATGCATTTGCAGAAAAAACTTGCAAAGCCTGGTACCATTTGAATGAAAGTTTTCTGAGATATTGACAAGTTATGATTTTAATATTTTGAAAAATATAGAGTGACGGACTTCAGAATTCACCATAGGTGGCAGCATAGGAAAGTTTTGTCTGTGTTCAGTGAACAACCTCCCAAAATTTCAACAGTGTAGGATATCATGAAAAGAACCATTTATTGATTTCTTTATTATTATTCATTTTCAGTGTTTTTCTATGTGGTGCTACAGATTATGACCACCGGGTGGCAGCAGGATCACATGGCTCATCTCCCTTCACTAAGTTCATGAATGGGGGAAGATTCCACAATACACAGCAGTGATAAAATCTGCAAAAGATACTTTTACCGGGTCCCATGACTCAAAACTCCCATTTACAAAAGAAAAATGTATTTCAGTAAAGTGGTTTGCACTCAACTGAAGATAAAACATTTTACTCAGTCTCGCACTGTCCAACGAATGAGAATGCTCGTAGGTGCCCAGCCGCGTCTCACCCCCACATCGAATCGCCCCCACATCGATGTGCGCGGGTGGGCGAGGACCCGCCCAACACTGCTTGCAGTTTTAATTATTATTAGGGTCCGGCCTCCAGGCCTGCAAGGCCTTGGCAAGGACCCTATTGTTATTGTACTGTTTATTATTAGGGTCCGAGCCTCCAGGCCTGCAAGGCCTTGGGAAGGACCCTATTGTTCTTTTCGTGTTTATTAGGGTCCGAGCCTCCAGGCCTGCAAGGCCTTGGCAAGGACCCTATTGTTATTGTACTGTTTATTAGGGTCCGAGCCTCCAGGCCTGAAAGTCCTTGGCAAGGACCCTATTGTTATTGTACTGTTTATTATTATTATTAGGGTCCGAGCCTCCAGGCCTGCAAGGCCTTGGCAAGGACCCTATTGTTCTTGTACTGTTTCTTATTATTATTATTATTAGGGTCCGAGCCTCCAGGCCTGCAAGGCCTTGGCAAGGACCCTATTGTTCTTGTACTATTTATTAGGGTCCGAGCCTCCAGGCCTGCAAGGCCTTGGCAAGGACCCTATTGTTCTTCTTGTGTTTATTATTATTCTTTATTAGGGTCCGAGCCTCCAGGCCTGCAAGGCCTTGGCAAGGACCCTATTGTTCTTGTACTGTTTATTATTATTATTATTCTTTGTTTCTTTCTTTCTTTCTTTCTCTATACGCCTCTTTGAGCTTAAATTTGACCCCCTAAACATGCTCAAAAACTCACCAAATTTGGTAGGCACCTCATGTCTGGCGAAAAATTTGATAAAATGTAAACATTATCCCCATAGGTCCCAAAATGGCTCTCTAGCGCCACCCAGAAACATTAAATTGGCACTTAGACGGCCACCACGACCGGTAGGAAAGTCATAGAGAGATGGAACCAACAGTATATTGTTCATCTCATCAAGACCTAAAATTAACATTTAACAACCATGACCCTAAATCGAACAGGAAGTCCGCAATTTGCATATCAAAATTGCTCTTCTCCCCTAAATTTGGCCCTAAATTTGCCCCTCGAACAAACGCGAACTCCTTTTAGGGCATTCATCGTATCGGCCCCCAAATGCTAATAGAGATGACAAAGCACACTCTGCTGATAAAAACTACTGTACAACTTTGTCAAAACTTCGAACGGTTTGGATTTTTATAAGGCGTCAAAGCAGGAGTCCGCAGTCACCTTGACTTTTTTTTTTTTTCAATGTGTCTGCGATTTCCATCCTAAATTTGACCCTTAAACATGCTCAAAAATGAACCCAATTTTGCAATTAATTCATAGTGGGTTCAATCATTTTTTTCAAACGTAAAAATCTACTCAAAAGTGCAAAAATGGCTCTCTAAGCGCCACCTAAATACACTCAAAGGGGCTTCGCAATAATCCACGGCCTGTCGCCAATGTCTTAAAATTCTGAAAAAATTCACACATCATTCCAGTCCATCGTAAAACGTTTCACCTGTTTTGGTGAAAATTTCTTGAAGACTTTTTTGAAATAAAAATTTTATGTTCATAGTACACTGGACTGAAATATATACTTTCTTGCTGTGGTCACACCGTTTCACGTATCTAAATGTCCTTTGGTACACGTTATAAGCTTTGTATCATTAAACAATATGCCAAGGATGATCCTATTTCAAGTAATATTTCCTAAGATATTGACATGTTATGAATATTCATATTTTTAAAAATATAGAGTGACGGACTTCTGAATTCACCATAGGTTGCAGCATATGAAAGTTTTGTCTGTGTTCAGTGAACAACCTCCCAAAATTAATTCAAGACGTTCTGAAATAAAAAATGTTATCTACATAATACGCTGTACAGTAATATATACTTTCTTGCTGTGGACACACTCCTTATCGTATCAAAATGTCCTTTGGTACACTTTATCATCTCCATTTGCAAAAACTATTTGACAAGTGTGGTACCATTTGAATGAATATTTGCCGAAATATTGACATGTTACGATTTTTCATATTTTGAAAAATATAGAGTGACGGACTTCTGAATTCACCATAGGTTGCAGCATATGAAAGTTTTGTCTGTGTTCAGTGAACAACCTCCCAAAATTTCAGCAGTGTCGGATTTACGTGGAAGAACCATTTATTAATTTCTTGATTATTATTCATTTTCAGTGTTTTTCTATGTGGTGCTACACATTCTGACCACCGGGTGGCAGGAGGATCACATGGCTCATTTCCCTTCACTAAATTCATGAATGGGGGAAGATTCCACAATACACAGCAGTGATAATATCTGCAAAAGAAACTTTTACCAGGTCCCATGACTCATATAACCAATTTACAAAAGAAAAATCTCTTACAGTAAAGGGGTTTGCACTCAACTCAAGATAAAACATTTTACTCAGTCTGGCACTGTCCAACGAATGAGAATGCTCGACGGGCGCCGGACGCGTCTCGCCCCATCGACTCGCCCCCACATCGATGTGCGCTGCGTGGCGAGACCGCCCAACACTGCTTGCAGTTTTAATTATTAGGGGTCCGAGCCTCCAGGCCTGCAAGGCCTTGGCAAGGACCCTATTGTTCTTGTACTGTTTATTATTAGGGTCCGAGCCTCCAGGCCTGCAAGGCCTTGGCAAGGACCCTATTGTTCTTCTCGTGTTTATTATTATTCTTTATTATTAGGGTCCGAGCCTCCAGGCCTGCAAGGCCTTGGCAAGGACCCTATTGTTCTTTCTCGTGTTTATTATTATTCTTTCTTTATTATTATTATTATTCTTTCTTCTTACGCCTCTTTGAGCTTTAAATTTGACCCCCTAAACATGCTCAAAAAAACTCACCAAATTTGCACGCACCTCATATCTGGCGAAAAAATTTTATTAAACGTAAAAAATTTTGCCCATAGGTCCCAAAATGGCTCTCTAGCGCCACCCAGAAACATTAAATTGACACTTAGATGCTCACCACGACCGGTAGGAAAGTCATAGAGAGATGGAACCAACACTATATTGTTCATCTCATCAAGACCTAAAATCAACAATCAACACCCTTGACCTAAATTGAACAGGAAGTCCGCAATTTGCATATCAAAATTGCTCTTCTCCCCTAAATTTGGCCTAAATTTGCCCTCGAACAAATGCGAACTCCTTTTACGGCATTCATCGTATCGGCCCCAAATGCTTATAGATGACAAACCACACTCTGCCGATGAAAAATAATGTACAACTTTGTCAAAAGTCGAACGGTTTGGATTTTATGAACCGTCAAAGTAGGAGTCCGCAGTCACCTTGACTGCTTTTTTTCTATGCGTACGCGATTTCCAACTTAAATTTCACCCTTTAAACATGCTCAAAAATGAACCCAATTTGGCAATTAATTCAAACTGGCTTCAAACATTTTTTTCAATATGAAAATTCTCCACCCAAACGACAAAATGGCTCTATAGCGCCACCTATATTTATTATTATTCTTTCTTTCTTCTTACGCTTCTTTGAGCTTAAATTTGACCCCCTAAACATGCTCAAAAACTCACCAAATTTGGCACGCACCTCAGGTCTGGCGAAAAATTTGATAAAATGCAAACATTATCCCCAAAGGTCCCAAAATGGCTCTCTAGCGCCACCCAGAAACATTAAATTGGCACTTAGACGGCCACCACGACTGGTAGGAAAGTCATAGAGAGATGGAACCAACACTATTTTGTTCATCTCATCAAGACCTAAAAATCAACAATCAACACCCATTACCTAAATTGAACAGGAAGTTCGCAATTTGCATATCAAAATTGCTCTTCTCCCCTAAATTTGGCCTAAATTTGCCCTCGAACAAATGCGAACTCCTTTTAGGGCATTCATCGTATCAGCCCCAAATGCTAAAAGATGACAAAGCACACTCTGCCGATGAAAACTACTGTACAACTTTGTCAAAAAGTCGAACGGTTTGGATTTTTATGAAGCGTCAAAGTAAGAGTCCGCAGTCACCTTGACTGCTTTTTTTCTATGCGTACGTGATTTCCAACCTAAATTTCACCCCTTAAACATGCTCAAAAATGAACCCAATTGGGCAATTAATTCAAACTGGCTTCAACCATTTTTACCATGTGAAAATTCTGCACCTAATCGACAAAATGGATGTCTAGCGCCACCTACATACACCAAAATGGGGCTTTTTGCAATCACCACGGCCTGTCGGAATGTCATAAAAATCTGAAAAAATTCACACATCATTCCTGTAACATGCCCTGAGATGTCATTTGTTTTCGTGAAAATTAATACAAGACTTACTGAAATAAAAAATGTAATGTACATAATATGCTGCACAGTAATATATACTTTCTTGCTGTGGACACACCGTTTATCGTATCAAAATGTCCTTTGGTACACTTTATCATCTCCACTTGCAGAAACTATTTGCCAAGTGTGGTACCATTTGAATGAATATTTGCTGAAATATTGACATGTTATGATTTTTCACATTTTGAAAAATATAGAGTGACGGACTTCGGAATTCACCATAGGTTGCTGCGTATGAAAGTTTTGTCTGTGTTTAGTGAACAACCTCCCAAAATTTCAGCAGTGTCGGATTTACGTGGAAGAACCATTTATTAATTTCTTGATTATTATTCATTTTCTGTGTTTTTCTATGTGGTGCTACACATTCTGACCACCGGGAGGCAGCAGGATCACATGGCTCATTTCCCTTCACTAAGTTCATGAATGGGGGAAGATTCCACAATATACAGCAGTGATAATATCTGCAAAAGAAACTTTTATCAGGTCCCATGACTCAAAACTCCCATTTACAAAAGAAAAATCTCTTTCAGTGAAGGGGTTTGCACTCAACTCAAGATAAAACATTTTACTCAGTCTGGCACTGTCCAGCGAATGAGAATGCTCGACGGCGCCCGGCCGCGTCTCGCCCCCCCATCGACTCGCCCCCACATTGATGTGCGCGGGTGGGCGAGGACCCGCCCAACACTGCTTGCAGTTTTAATTAGGGTCCGAGCCTCCAGGCCTGCAAGGCCTTGGCAAGGACCCTATTGTTCTTGTACTGTTTATTATTAGGGTCCGAGCCTCCAGGCCTGCAAGGCCTTGGCAAGGACCCTATTGTTCTTGTACTGTTTATTATTATTATTATTCTTTGTTTCTTTCTTTCTTTCTTTCTCTATACGCCTCTTTGAGCTTAAATTTGACCCCCTAAACATGTTCAAAAACTCACCAAATTTGGCAGGCACCTCAGGTCTGGCGAAAAATTTGATAAAATGCAAACATTATCCCCATAGGTCCCAAAATGGCTCTCTAGCGCCACCCAGAAACATTAAATTGGCACTTAGGCGGCCACCACGACCGGTAGGAAAGTCATAGAGAGATGGAACCAACACTATATTGTTCATCTCATCAAGACCTAAAAATCAACGATCAAGACCCTTGACCTAAATTGAACAGGAAGTCCGCAATTTGCATATCAAAATTGCTCTTCTCCCCTAAATCTGGCCAAAATTTGCCCTCGAACAAATGCGAACTCCTTTTACGGCATTCATCGTATCAGCCCCAAATGCTAACAGATGACAAAGCACACACTGCCAATGAAAACTACCGTACAACTTTGTCAAAAGTCGAACGGTTTGGATTTTATGAAGCGTCAAAGTAGGAGTCCGCAGTCACCTTGACTGCTTTTTTTCAATGCGTACGTGATTTCCAACCTAAATTTCACTCCTAAAACATGCTCAAAAATGAACCCAATTTGGCAATTAATTCAAACTGGATTCAAACATTTTTACAATGTGAAAATTCTCAACCCAAACGACAAAATGGCTCTCTAGCGCCACCTATATACACCAAAATGGTGCTTTCGCAATCACCACGGCCTGTCGGAATGTCAAAAAATTCTGAAAAAATTCAGACGTCATTCTTGTAACATTCCCAGAGTTGTCATTTGTTTTCGTGAAAATTAATTCAAGAATTTCTGAAATAAAAAATGTAATGTACATAATATGCTGTACAGTAATATATACTTTCTTGCTGTGGACACACCGTTTATCGTATCAAAATGTCCTTTGGTATACTTTATCAACTCCATTTGCAGAAACTATTTGCCAAGTGTGGTAACATTTGAATGAATATTTGCTGAAATATTGACATGTTATGATTTTTCATATTTTGAAAAATATAGAGTGACGGACTTCGGAATTCACCATAGGTTGCAGCGTATGAAAGTTTTGTCTGTGTTCAGTGAACAACTTCCCGAAATTTCAACAGTGTAGGATTTCCGTGGAAGAGCCATTTATTAATTTCTTTATTATTATTCATTTTCAGTGTATTTCTATGTGGTGCTACACATTCTGACCACCGGGTGGCAGCAGGATCACATGGGTCATCACCCTTCACTAAGTTCATGAATGGGGAAGATTCACAATACGCAGCAGTGATAAAATCTGCAAAAGATACTTTTGCGGGTCCCATGACTCAAAACTCCCATTTACAAAAGAAAAATCTCTTTCAGGAAAGGGGTTTGCACTCAATTCAAGATAAAACATTTCACTCAGTCTCGCACTGTCCAACGAATTAGAATACTTGACGGCGCCCGGCCGCGTCTCGCCGCCACATCGATGTCGCGGGTGGGCGAGACCCGCCCAACACTGCTTGCAGTTTTATTATTATTATTCTTTGTTTCTTTCTTTCTTTTCTTTCTCTATCGCCTCTTTGAGCTTAAATTTGACCCCCTAAACATGCTCAAAAACTCACCAAATTTGCACGCACCTCAGGTCTGGCGAAAAATTTGATAAATTGTAAACATTATCCCCATAGGTCCCAAAATGGCTCTCTAGCGCCACCCAGTAACATTAAATTGGCACTTAGACAGCCACCACGACCGGTAGGAAAGTCATAGAGAGATGGAACCAACACTATATTGTTCATCTCATCAAGACCTAAAAATTAACAGTCAACAACCCTGACCTAAATCGAACAGGAAGTTCGCAATTTGCATATCAAAATTGCTCATCTCCCTAAATTTGGCCTAAATTTGCCCTCGAACAAATCTGCGGCGAACGAACTCCTTTTAGGTCATTCATCGTATCGCCCCCAAATGCTAATAGATGACAAAGCACACTCTGTCGATGCAAACTACTGTACAACTTTGTCAAAAGTCGAACGGTTTGGATTTTATGAAGCGTCAAAGTAGGGGTCCGCAGTCACCTTGACTGCTTTTTTTCTATGCGTACGTGATTTCCAACCTAAATTTCACCCCTTAAACATGCTCAAAAATGAACCCAATTTGGCAGTTAATTCAAACTGGATTCAAACATTTTTACAATGTGAAAATTCTCAACCCAAACGACAAAATGGCTCTCTAGCGCCACCTATATACACCAAAATGGGGCTTTTCTTAATCACCACGGCCTGTCGGAATTTTATAAAATTCTGAAAAAATTCACACGTCATTCGAGTAAGATGCCCTGAGTTGTCATTTGTTTTCGTGAAAATTAATTCAAGACTTTCTGAAATAAAAAATGTAATGTACATAATACGCTGTACAGTAATATATACTTTCTTGCTGTGGACACACCGTTTATCGTATCAAAATATCCTTTGGTATACTTTATCATCTCCATTTGCAGAAACTATTTGCCAAGTGTGGTAGCATTTGAATGAATATTTTTCGAGATATTGACATGTTATGAATATTCATATTTTGAAAAATATAGAGTGAGGGACTTCTGAATTCTCCATAGGTTGCAGCGAATGAAACTTTTGTCTGTTTTCAGTGAACAACCTCCCAAAATTTCAACAGTGTAGGATTTACGTGGAAGAACTATTTATTAATTTCTTTATTATTATTCATTTTCAGTGTTTTTCTATGTGGTGCTACACATTCTGACCACCGGGTGGCAGCAGGATCACATGGGTCATCTCCGTTCACTAAGTTCATGAATGGGGGAAGATTCCACAATACACAGCAGCGTTAATATCTGCAAATGAAACTTTTACCAGGTTCCATGACTCATAACTCCAATTTACAAAAGAAAAATCTCTTTCAGTGAAGGGGTTTGCACTGAACTCAAGATACAACTTTTTACTCAGTCTCGCACTGTTAAACAAGTGAGAATGCTCATCGGCGCCCTGCCGCGTCTCGCCCCCACATCGACTCGCCCCCACATCGACGTGCGCGGGTGGGCGAGGACCCGCCCAACACTGCTTGCAGTTTTAATTAGGGTCCGAGCCTCCAGGCCTGCAAGGCCTTGGCAAGGACCCTATTGTTCTTCTCGTGTTTATTATTCTTTATTATTCTTTCTTCTTACGCCTCTTTGAGCTTAAATTTCACCCCCTAAACATGCTCAAAAACTCACCAAATTTGGCACGAGCCTCATGTCTGGCGAAAAATTTTATAAAACGTAAAAATTTAGCCCATAGGTCCCAAAATGGCTCTCTAGCGCCACCCAGAATCATTAAATTGACACTTAGATGCCCACCACGACCGGTAGGAAAGTCATAGAGAGATGGAACCAACACTACATTGTTCATCTCATCAACACCTAAAAATCAACAATCAACACCCTGACCTAAATCAAACAGGAAGTCCGCAATTTGCATATCAAAATTGCCATTAAGCCCCTAAATTTGGCCTAAATTTGCCCTCGAACAAACGCGAACTCCTTTAAGGGCGTTCATCGATCGGCTCCAAATGCTAATAGATGACAAAGGACACACTGCCGATGAAAACTACTGTACAACTTTGTCATTACTCGAACGGTTTGGATTTTATGAGGTGTCAAAGCAGGAGTCCGCAGTCACCTTGACTGCTTTTTTTCTATGCGTACGCGATTTCCATGCTAAATTTCACCCGTTAAACATGCTCTAAAATATACCCAATTTTGCAATTAATTCATAGTGGGTTCATTCATTTTTAAAACGTAAAAAATCTCCCCAAAAGTGCAAAAATGGCTCTCTAGCGTCACCTAAATACACTCAAATGGGGCTCTCGCAATCACCACGGCCTGTCGCAATGTTTTAAAATTCTGAAAAAATTCACTCGTCATTCCTGTCCCATCCTTTAACGTTTCCCCTGTTTTGGTGAAAATTTATTGAAGACTTTTTGAAATAAAAAATTTTATGTTCATAGTACACTGTACTGTAATATATACTTTCTTGCTGTGGACACACCGTTTCACATATCTGAATGTTCTTTGGTATACTTTATAAGCTTTATATCAAGAAACTATTGGCAAAGGATGGTCCTATTTCAAGACATATTTCCTGAGATATTGACATGTTATGAATATTCATATTTTGAAAAATATAGAGTGACGGACTTCTGAATTCACCATAGGTTGCGGCGTATGAAAGTTTTGTCTGTGTTCAGTGGACAACCTCCCAAAATTTCAACAGTGTAGGATTTACGTGGAAGAACCATTTATTAATTTCTTTACTATTATTCATTTTCAGTGTTTTTCAATGTGGTGCTACAGATTATGACCACCGGGTGGCAGCAGGATCACATGGCTCATCTCCCTTCACTAAGTTCATGAATGGGGAAAGATTCCACAATACACAGCAGTGATAAAATCTGCAAAAGATACTTTTACTGGGTCCCATGACTCAAAACTCCCATTTACAAAAGAAAAATCTCTTTCAGTAAAGGGGTTTGCACTCAACTCAAGATAAAACATTTTACTCAGTCTGGCACTGTCCAACGAATGAGAATGCTCGACGGCGCCCGGCCGCGTCTCGCCCCCACATCGACTCGCCCCCACATCGATGTGCGCGGGTGGGCGAGGACCCGCCCAACACTGCTTGCAGTTTTAATTATTATTATTATTATTATTATTCTTTCTTTCTTCTTACGCCTCTTTGAGCTTAAATTTGACCCCTTAAACATGCTCCAAAACTCACCAAATTTGGCACGCACCTCATGTCTGGCAAAAAATTTCATAAAACGTAAAGATTTACCCCATAGGTCCCAAAATGGCTCTCTAGCGCCACCCAGAAACATTAAATTGACACTTAGATGCCCACCACGACCGGTAGGAAAGTCATAGAGAGATGGAACCAACACTTCATTGTTCATCTCATCAAGACCTAAAAATCAACGATCAACACCCTTGACCTAAATTGAACAGGAAGTCTGCAATTTGCATATTAAAATTGCTCTTCTCCCCTAAATTTGGCCTAAATTTGCCCTCGAACAAATGCGAACTCCTTTTAGGGCATTCATCATATCGGCCCCAAATGCTAATAGATGTCAAAGCACACTCTGCCGATGAAAACTACTGTACAACTTTGTCAAAAGTCGAACGGTTTGGATTTTATGAAGTGTCAAAGTAGGAGTCCGCAGTCACCTTGACTGCTTTTTTTCTATGCGTACGCGATTTCCAACCTAAATTTCACCCCTTAAACATGCTCAGAAACAAAAGAAATTTTGCAGATAATTCTTCGTTGCTTCAAACATTTTTAAAATGTGAAAATTCTGCATCAAAGAGACAAAATGGCTCTCTAGCGCCACCTAAATACACCAAAATGGGGCTTTCGCAATCACCACAGCCTGTGACAATATCAAAAAATTCTGAAAAAATTCACGTCTTTTCTGCAGCATGTCCTGAATTGTCACTTGTTTTGGTGAAAATTAATTGAAGACTTTTTGAAATAAAAAATTTTATGTACATAATACGCTTTACAGTAATATGTACTTTTTTGCTGTGGACAACCCGTTTATCGTATCATAATTTCCATTGGTAGACTTCATAAACTCCATTGGCAGAAACAAATTGCCAAGCGTGGTAGTTTTTGAATGAAAATTTGCTGAGATATTGACATGTTATGAATATTCATATTTTGAAAAATATAGAGTGACGGACTTCTGAATTCACCATAGGTTGCAGTATATGAAAGTTTTGTCTGTGTTCAGTGGACATGCTCCCAAAATTTCAGCTGTCTAGGATTTACGTGGAAGAAACATTTATTAATTTCTTTTTTATTATTCATTTTGAGTGTTTTTCTTTGTGATGCTACACATTCTGACCACCGGATGGCAGTAAGATCACATGGCTCATCTCCCTTCACTAAGTTCATGAATGGGGGAATATTGCACAATAGACAGCAGTGATAAAATCTGCATAAGAAACTTTGACCAGGTCGCATGGGTCATAACTCCACTTTACAAAAGAAAAATGTATTCCAGTAAAGGGGTTTGCACTCAACTCAACATCTAACATTTTACTCAGTCTCGCACTGTCCGACGGTTGAGAATGCTCGACGGCACCCCAACACGTCTCGCCCCCGCATCGACGTGCGCGGGTGGGCGAGGACCCGCCCAACACTGCTTGCAGTTTTAATTCTTTATTATTCTTTCTTCTTACGCCTCTTTGAGCTTAAATTTCACCCCCTAAACATGCTCAAAAACTCACCAAATTTGGCACGAGCCTCATGTCTGGCAAAAAATTTTATAAAACGTAAAAAATTTACCCCCATAGGTCCCAAAATGGCTCTCTAGCGCCACCCAGAAACATTAAATTGACACTTAGATGCCCACCACGACCGGTAGGAAAAGTCATAGAGAGATGGAACCAACACTACATTGTTCATCTCATCAACACCTAAAAATCAACAATCAACACCCCTGACCTAAATCAAACAGGAAGTCCGCAATTTGCATATCAAAATTGCCATTCTCCCCTAAATTTGGCCTAAATTTGCCCTCGAACAAACGCGAACTCCTTTAAGGGCGTTCATCGTATCGGCTCCAAATGCCAATAGATGACAAAGGACACACTGCCGATGAAAACTACTGTACAACTTTGTCATTACTCAAACGATTTGGATTTTATGAGGCGTCAAAGCAGGAGTCCACAGTCACCTTGACTGCTTTTTTTCTATGCGTACGCAATTTCCATGCTCAATTTGACCCGTTAAACATGCTCTAAAATAAACCCAATTTTGCAATTAATTCATAGTGGGTTCATTCATTTTTAAAACGTAAAAAATCTCCTCAAAAGTGCAAAAATGGCTCTCTAGCGCCACCTAAATACACTCAAATGGGGCTATCACAATCACCACGGCCTGTTGCAATGTTTTTAAATTCTGAAAAAATTCACACGTCATTCCGGTCCCATCCTATAACGTTTCACCTGTTTTGGTGAAAATTTATTGAAGACTTTCTGAAATAAAAAATTTTATGTTCATAGTACACTGTACTGTAATATATACTTTCTTGCTGTGGACGCACCGTTTCACGTATCTTAATGTTCTTTGGTATACTTTATAAGCTTTATATCAAGAAACTATTTGCATAGGATGGTCCTATTTCAACAAATATATCCTGAGATATTGACATGTTATGAATATTCATATTTTGAAAAATATAGAGTGACGGGCTTCTGAATTCACCATAGGTTGCAGCGTATGAAACTTTTGTCTGTGTACAGTGGACATGCTCCCAAAATTTCAGCTGTCTAGGATTTACGTGGAAGAACCATTTATTAATTTCTTTATTATTATTCATTTTCAGTGTTTTTCTTTGTGATGCTACACATTCTGACCACCGGGTGGCAGTAGGATCACATGGCTCATCTCCCTTCACTAAATTCATGAATGGGGGAATATTCCATGATAGACAGCAGTGATAAAATCTGCTAAAGAAACTTTGACCAGGGGCCTGTTTCACGAAGCTGGATTAACATGCCCGGGGTTTACTTCAGTTACCCATCTACACTTAACCAGACATCCACGGTCTTGATTATCGGTCTCACGAAGCCAATTATCAACTCGTTACGTGAACCCAGGAGTTTCCAATCTAGATCTGTGTGCGCTCACATAAAAAGGGCAGTGTTTGCTGCATACAACTGAGCACGTCATAGAAAAATCCTCCCAAGCTGCATACTTCACGACGGAGGAGCAGACAATAATCTTAAATAAATACGAGGAATATAAATCCATCATCCAGGCAAAAAGCAACATAGTTGCAGCTGCCAAAAGCCGCAAGGAATGTAGGCAAAAAAATCGCCGACTGTGTTAATGCATAAATTACTGGGATTATAATATTACTTCCCCACCATGACGGCACAAGTATATCTGACTATAGTAACATTTGTGTGTTGCATAAATTTATGTGTTCATGAACTTTGTCGTTATGGCATGTGATTTTGGCCTTATCGTTTCAAATGCGACCCCAGTGGGGCAAAAAGAACATGGGAGCAAATAAAAAATAAGTTTAAAAACATCCTGCAAAGTAGTCAGTACGCTCACTATATCTTATGCGTGCAGCATACGTATATGTACATGTATATGGCTTTACTTCCTCACACTCTCTGTTGTTGGATGATAACGATGGAATTGCGGAATTAGTAATGAAAGGCTCCAGCAGCTGACAGATATTCTGCAGTCCTTCTGGGAAAACCTGTTCCTCTCGTAAAGACATTGTTCAGGCAAATCGAAAGGATTACAGCGAGCGCGAAACACTCTTTCGCGCCTGAGCGCTCTTTGCTCAAGTTGTGCACCTAGACCCGCTGGGTTCTCATCAAATGGGCAGGCCATTTTGCAAGAGAATTGATCGGTCAGTAGGTGGGGCTTTTACACCTGCTGAGCTCTTATCCTGAACTTATCCTGCTCCGGAGCAGGTTAGGTGTTCAGCGTATGTTGCCACGGCAACGTACCCCGAAAAAAAGCAAACCACCTTCGTGATACGGAAAACCCAGGGCTAATACAGAAGTTACCCTGCTAAGCCGAAATCTAGCTTCGTGAGGCAGGCCCCAGGTCACATGGGTCATACCTCCAATTTACAAAAAGAAAAAAATGTATTTCAGTTGATAACCAAGCACAAGGACAGGCTATGCAACCCAAATCTGATCTTTTTTAGCCAAAAGGCGACTCAGGTCTGATTTCTTCATGACCGTGTGAACAGCTGAAGTCACATGAAATCTGCTTCTTTTAAATCCGACCTGGGTCGCTTTCAGAGGTAGTACTATATCGGATACGCGTCTGATATTTTTGCAACACGCCCTCCGTCTGAACAGTCATGTCGCGTTTAATGCGACTTTTACTTCACTCTGTGCGAAATCTACTATCTCAGCGAAACGAATTGGGAAAACTCAGTCGATCATAGATTTCGAACAGAGTGACGTAAGGGGGTGCATTTCAAGGCAGGGGTGCATTTCTCGGCAGCAAACAGTGCGCTGCGCGTGACGTCCTGACTTCTTTGTTATTGTTCTTCTGCGCATGCGAGTCTGATCAGGGCCGTGGACTATTCATACGGGAATCAATGTAGGTCAGACATAGGTCACATTTAAAAAGTAATATGAACCGCCAAACAAAAAAATCGGATCTGTATAAAAAATCGGAATTGAGCATTAAGACCTGTCGTGCGAACTAAGCCTAACCTATGAATCAAGGGCACGCACCCGTTATTGTCGCAAGCGTGACCCCGGAAGAGAAGAAACTGCTATTTTATTGACTTGCAAAATTGTATTTTAAATCAACAAACATATGTCTAATTCATGGTGTATTGCAAACGGAATCGAAAAATAGTTTTTCTATCGCCATTGAGTGCGGTATAATTTTTCTCCGATTTGATGTCCCATGGGGGTCACCGGAAAGGGCGGGACTTCGCCTCTTCATTTTAAAGCTGATCGTGATTTTTTTTTCTTCCGACAAGCTGGACTCATGAGATGTGAACGGCGCTCCTTTGTTCCTTAAGTTTTAGCTGCAGTTTAGTAGTAATTTCTTCCACTATGTCTTTAAAGTTGCGTTTGACTCGTTGAATTTGTTATCTTATTGCGCTGCGGCGAGTTTGTGACGCTGGTGTCGGAAGTCAAAGTTCCCGTTTGTCTTTGAATTATTACATTTGTGCCCCGTCGCGTTGTTTTTCAGCTCCATCGGTGTCGAAAAACACCAATTCACCAACACAATGGGCTTTTGTTTCTTCGCGGTAGTTGAGACTGTGTGTTTTATATATGGCTAATTTTCGGTCTGGTTAGTTTGGCTCACTTGGCTAGATATGTTTTGTAACTCTGCCAACTCAGTGGAAATTAATGTAAGATGGTGATGGATTTTTACTCCGTCTAACAAAGGCTTGCAGAGAAGTGAATCTGTGAGTTGCTAAGTGACTCGTGTAAATCTACTGCGGTCAAGCCAGCCTCCACTCCGGAAAACACGGTCAAGCCAGCCCTCACTCATTTAAGTGGTTTGCGAATAAACGCGGCATTACGGTAACGGCGTGTCTCGACTGATTTCAAATTTTCAAAATAAAAGCTGGCTAACAAAATGCGTTATGTCAATCAGAAATTATCTCATTTAGAAAGAAATAGAAACTGCATTAATGACTGCAATAAAAACAATAAAAACGAAACTGAATAATTAGTTCAAAATTAATACTGATTTAAAAAACAAGATTAAGATGATCAGGTAATATTCTGAGGAAGAACTTTAGAACTAAAACGCCATTTGAAATAGAATGTAAATTTACCTATGTTGAGTGGATATTCAGATTAAAATTAAGCAAAAACTCCCTGTTGTCACAGACTAATTTCACTACAGCATGACAGTACAGTACCTCACAGTGTCACTCAGCGGATATCAGGACATTCTGATGTGGCATTTCAAAATTAAAGCCCTTTGAAATAGAATGTAGTTTTACCTATGTTGAGTGGAAATTCAAATTAAAATTAAGCAAAAACTCCCTGTTGTCACAGACTAATTTCACTACAGCATGACAGTACAGTACCTCACAGTGTCACTCAGCGGATATCAGGACATTCTGATGTGGCATTTCAAAAAAATTAAAGCCCATTTTGAAATAGAATGTAAAATTTTACCTATGTTGAGTGGACATTCAGATTAAAATTAAGTGGACATTCAGATTAAAAAACTCCCTGTTGTCACAGACTAATTTCACCACAGCATGACAGTACAGTACCTCACAGTGTCACTCAGCGGATATCAGGACATTCTGATGTGGCATTTCAAAATTAAAGCCCTTTGAAATAGAATGTAAATTTACCTATGTTGAGTGGACATTCAGATTAAAATTAAGCAAAAACTCCCTGTTGTCACAGACTAATTTCACTACAGCATGACAGTACAGTACCTCACAGTGTCACTCAGCGGATATCAGGACATTCTGATGTGGCATTTCAAAATTAAAGCCCTTTGAAATAGAATGTAAATTTACCTATGTTGAGTGGACATTCAGATTAAAATTAAGCAAAAACTCCCTGTTGTCACAGACTAATTTCACTACAGCATGACAGTACAGTACCTCACAGTGTCACTCAGCGGATATCAGGACATTCTGATGTGGCATTTCAAAATTAAAGCCCTTTGAAATAGAATGTAAATTTACCTATGTTGAGTGGACATTCAGATTAAAATTAAGCAAAAAACTCCCTGTTGTCACAGACTAATTACACTACAGCATGACAGTACAGTACCTCACAGTGTCACTCAGCGGATATCAGGACATTCTGATGTGGCATTTCAAAATTAAAGCCCTTTGAAATAGAATGTAAATTTACCTATGTTGAGTGGACATTCAGATTAAAATTAAGCAAAAACTCCCTGTTGTCACAGACTAATTTCACTACAGCATGACAGTACAGTACCTCACAGTGTCACTCAGCGGATATCAGGACATTCTGATGTGGCATTTCAAAATTAAAGCCCTTTGAAATAGAATGTAAAATTTACCTATGTTGAGTGGACATTCAGATTAAAATTAAGCAAAAACTCCCTGTTGTCACAGACTAATTTCACTACAGCATGACAGTGCAGTACCTCACAGTGTCACTCAGCGGATATCAGGACATTCTGATGTGGCATTTCAAAATTAAAGCCCTTTGAAATAGAATGTAAATTTACCTATGTTGAGTGGACATTCATATTAAAATTAAGCCAAAACTCCCTGTTGTCACAGACTAATTTCACTACAGCATGACAGTACAGTACCTCACAGTGTCACTCAGCGGATATCAGGACATTCTGATGTGGCATTTCAAAATTAAAGGCCTTTGAAATATTGTGCATTTTTTGTTATGTTCCCTCTATTTTCATTTTAGAATTGAAGGATTATTCTTTTCTCCCGCAGTTTATTTTTCCCATCATGACTATAAACCATTGCAAAGCGTGACTCAGACTGTATCACAACATTCAATTTTTATATTCTGCTGCTTGAAAATGGCATGTGTTCTCTACTGTGATCCCTCTTATTTCAGATAAATTTCCTTTTTCCACAGGATAGTTTCACTTCACAATAGCATTGAGCTGGAGCATCTGGTTGAGGTATGCACTGTTAACAACTTGGAGCTTAAAGTGAAAGAGAGGGAAGGGGAGTGGACTCTGGGAAGATCACACCCTCCCCATATTCAACATCACTGCTTAAGCCATTGATTCCGTCATGTTTCTGGGATGTACTCTCTCTAATGCCATGAAGTGGACGACTTGCATTGGCTCTGTTGTCAAGAAGGCCCTGCAGAGCGTGTTATTCACACAATCCTCTCCCTTATGTCCCACTATTAAAGCCAATTGTGGGGACAGATGTTTCTGATTTGTGATGTATACTATCTATTCTGAAATATCTTTGTGCACTTTTTTGTTTGTTTTACTCACATATGCAGTATTTCTGAATAAATTTACTACTTTCCTATTACTCATGATGAAATCTGCTGGTACATTCAACCATACCTATTTCTCTGAAATGGCCGACATTGTCACCAGTTTCCTAAGCGTGTGGCAGGTTGATATAACTGCAGTTGAAATGTTTCTTTCCTATCAACCATCTGTTGCACTTCCAATCATTGCAATTGAAGACCTGTATGCAAGAAGTACTTCAGTCACATTTAGCAGGAAATGAGCTGACACCAGTATTAAAAAAGCTACAATGGCCAAAGCATCATCTGATACCAAAGATTTCTGCAAAGAAGCACTCAAGTCTTGTTTACTGGTGCGTTTCCATTGTCCATTGTCATGATCTGCAACATGAGCCTAATTACACACAATCTTAGTTTCTGGTCAACGTTGCAGCCTATTCATTTTTGTTTCCTTGGTTGCTCAGTGTGTAAGATTGTGTGTAATTAGCACCATTATAAAAATCTCATATATAACACATGCACATTTACATGAAGTGTCTTTGTATTTGTGACACTTTTGACCCAAAATTATGACAATTCACTGAAATAATTTGGAATTCTAAATGGACCAATTGTCTTCTTTCAGTGAAATATTTTTCATGTCTCTGTGACAGCCAAACCCTGCATTATAAAGCCTTGAATAGGGGGTCATACACACAGACAAGGATTGGGTCAGTTAGACATCTGCACAAAGAGGTTGGACAAGCTCAAGATGCTTCACAAGTTGAACAAAAGAAAGAAGCACATTGTCACCACACATGCAGAGGAATTATGGTCAATAGCAGATAAAGACATAAAACAAGTTTTTTTGTGGATGGGACCACAGATTTTTGAGGTAAAAATATGTTTACTTTTTAAAATAGTATGTTTATCACATTTCTGAAATGTATGGGCCCATTTGTGAGACTATGGCTATGTATGAGAGAATTTAAAAACAAAATCTGTATTTTCCTTCCATGCACATTATTTAAAAAAATTAATAAAAAAAAAAAAATATTGCAAACTTCATCGCCCAAACCTTGGGGATCGGTCAAAAGTAAGCAGACTAATTGAAGACCTGTGTGCAAGAAGTACCTAAGTCACAAAATAATACTTTTGAGATTTTGGGGGTCAAAGTTTTCAAAACATGTTGCAGATCATGACAATGGACATTGGAAACGCACCAGTACACAAGACTTGAGTGTTCTTTGCAGAAATCTTTGGTATCAGATGATGCTTTGGCCATTGTAGCTTTTTTAATACCGGTGTCAGCTCATTTCCTGCTAAATGTGACTGAAGTACTTCTTGCACACAGGTCTTCAATTGCAATGATTGGAAGTGCAACTGATGGTTGATAGGGAAGAAACATTTCAACTGCAGTTATATCAACCTGCCACACGTTTAGGAAATTGGTGACAATGTCGGCCATTTCAGAGAAATAGGTATGGTTGAATGTACCAGCAGATTTCATCATGAGTAATAGGAAAGTAGCAAATTTATTCAGAAATACTGCATATGTGAGTAAAACAAACAAAAAGTGCACAAAGATATTTTCAGAATAGATAGTATACATCACAAATCAGAAACATCTGTCCCTACAATTGGCTTTTAATAGTGGGACATAAGGGAGAGGATTGTGTGAATAACACGCCTGCAGGGCCTTCTTGACAACAGAGCCAATGTAAGTCCTCCACTTCATGGCATTAGAGAGAGTACATCCCAGAAACATGGAGGAATCAATGGCAGAAGCAGTGATGTTGAATATGGGGAGGGTGTGATCTTCCCAGAGTCCATTCCCTTCCCACTCTCTTCACTTTATACAGCTCCAAGTTGTTAACAGTGCATACCTCAACCAGATGCTCCAGCTCAATGCTATTGTGAAGTGAAACTATCCTGTAGAAAAAGGAAATTTATCTGAAATAAGAGGGATCACAGTAGAGAACACATGCCATTTTCAAGCAGCAGAATATAAAAAATTGAATGTTGTGATACAGTCTGAGTAACGCTTTTGCAATGGTTTATAGTCACGGTGATGGGAAAATAAACTGCAAGAGAAAAGAATAATCCTTCAATTCTAAAATGAAAATAGAGGAACATAACAAAAAATGCACAATATTTCAAAGGCCTTTAATTTTGAAGTGCCACATCAGAATGTCCTGATGTCTTCCGAAAGTGACACCGTGGAGGTACTGTTCTATCATGCGGCATTGAAATTAGTCTGTGGCAACTGGAGTCTTCTTAATTGTAATCGAATTTCCACTGAACACAGCAAAAAATACATGATATTTCCAAGGGCTTTTATTTTGAAATGCCACATCAGAATGTCCTGATATTCCCTGAGTGACACTGTGAGGTACTGTAGTATCATGCTGTAGTGAAATCATTCTGAGACAACAGGAGTTTTCGCTTAATTCCAATCTGAATTTCCACTCAACATAGGTAAAATTACAATCTATTTCAAAGGGCTTTAATTTTGAAATGCCACATCAGAGTGTCCTGATATCCGCTGAGTGACACTATGAGGCACAGTACTATAATGTTGTAGTAAAATCAGTGCGTGACAACAGGGAGTTTTCGCTTTATTCTAATCTGAATTTCCACTCAACATAGGTAAAATTACATGATATTTCAAAGGGCTTTAATTTTGAAATGCCACATCAGAATGTCCTGATATCCGCTGAGTGACACTGTGAGGTACTGTACTGCCATGCTGTAGTGAAATCATTCTGTGACAACAGGGAGTTTTCACTTAATTCTAATCTGAATTTCCACTCAACATAGGTAAAATTACAATCTATTTCAAAGAGCTTTAATTTTGAAATGCCACATCAGAATGTCCTGATATTCGCTGAGTGACATTATGAGGTACGGTATTATCATGCTGTAGTAAAATCAGTGTGTGACAACTTGGAGTTTTCACTTAATTCTAATCTGAATTTCCACTGAACACAGCAAAAAATACATGATATTTCAGAGGGCTTTAATTTTGAAATGCCACATCAGAATGTGCTGATATCTGCTGAGTGACACTGTGAGGTACTGTACTGTCATGCTGTAGTGAAATTAGTCTGTGACAACAGGGAGTTTTTGCTTAATTTTAATCTGAATGTCCACTCAACATAGGTAAATTTACATTCTATTTCAAAGGGCTTTAATTTTGAAATGCCACATCAGAATGTCCTGATATCCGCTGAGTGACACTGTGAGGTACTGTACTGTCATGCTGTAGTGAAATTAGTCTGTGACAACAGGGAGTTTTCGCTAATTTTAATCTGAATGTCCACTCAACATAGGTAAATTTGCATTCTATTTCAAAGGGCTTTAATTTTGAAATGCCACATCAGAATGTCCTGATATCCGCTGAGTGACACTGTGAGGTACTGTACTGTCATGCTGTAGTGAAATTAGTCTGTGACAACAGGGAGTTTTCGCTTAATTTTAATCTGAATGTCCACTCAACATAGGTAAATTTGCATTCTATTTCAAAGGGCTTTAATTTTGAAATGCCACATCAGAATGTCCTGATATCCGCTGAGTGACACTGTGAGGTACTGTACTGTCATGCTGTAGTGAAATTAGTCTGTGACAACAGGGAGTTTTTTGCTTAATTTTAATCTGAATGTCCACTCAACATAGGTAAATTTACATTCTATTTCAAAGGGCTTTAATTTTGAAATGCAACATCAGAATGTCCTGGTATCTGCTGAGTGACACTGTGAGGTACTGTACTGTCATGCTGTAGTGAAATTAGTCTGTGACAACAGGGAGTTTTTGCTTAATTTTAATTTGAATTTCCACTCAACATAGGTAAAACTACATTCTATTTCAAAGGGGTTTTTTTAATTTTGAAATGCCACATCAGAATGTCCTGATATCCGCTGAGTGACACTGTGAGGTACTGTACTGTCATGCTGTAGTGAAATTAGTCTGTAACAACAGGGAGTTTTCGCTTAATTTTACTCTGAATGTCCACTCAACATAGGTAAATTTACATTCTATTTCAAATGGCGTTTTCTTTCTGAAGTTCTTCCTCAGAATATTACCTGATCATCTTAATCTTGTTTTTTAAATCAGTATTAATTTTGAATTAATTATTCAGTTTCGTTTTTATTGTTTTTATTGCAGTCATTAATGCAGTTTCTATTTCTTTCTAAATGAGCTAATTTCTGATTGACATAACGCATTTTGTTAGCCAGCTTTTATTTTGAAAATTTGAAATCAGTCGAGACACGCCGTTACCGTAATGCCGCGTTTATTCGCAAACCACTTAAATGAGTGAGGGCTGGCTTGACCGTGTTTTCCGGAGTGGAGGCTGGCTTGACCGCAGTTCTAAACTGTCGGTAAGTTAGCTTTTTGGCGAACTGTGTAGCAAAATAATTTCCTGGGAAAGTATTATGTATCCAGTATTGAATTTTTCGGGTTTTTTTCCGGAACGATTTTAAATGATGCGCTAATTTATTTCAGAGGTTTTATTGGTATTAAGTTTAGTTACAAATGCACAGGTGTTCCAGCCTAGCAATCAAGATGGCGGCCGCCTTTGTTTGCATTTAAGGAGTATAGTAGGCCTAACTCTAGCGATTACCTTGATTTTGTTTTTATTTCGGCATGATTGTATACTCATTTCATGACAATTTCAATACAACATGTATCATAACCGAAAGGGTCGCGGGAGAAGCGAGATCGCTTGTCAAAGTCCCGCCCCCAACTTCCAGAAAAACAGTTTGATTATGGTTAAGATATCATAGAGATTCATATATCACAACAGAGCTGAGCACCCATTTACACTACGATTTAAGCGCCACAACGTAAGATAAAGAGTTGTGAAGATCATGAAGAATTTTAATCACAATATAGCTGAGTGTCTATGCAAGTTTAGATTTGAGAGTCACTCTTGATTTAATCCATTAGACTTGGTCCAGAGAAACCTGAACTCCTTTCTTCATCAGTTGGTTTGTTCCTAGTGATTTGGAATAGGTGGAAGGTGCAATAATACCGGATCTTTGCATGGATCTCTTAGTTAGTCATCATCTCCGTCGACTTGGTTCACCCTTGCCTTGTCGGATTTAATGACCCCTCGCAGTATATTTAGACCGTCCTTGGCTTCCTTGACGTCAAATCCAATTTTATTGAGCTTTATGTCGAGGATAACCATGCTTTTCAAAGTTTTTCTTTATCCTGTGGTCGATCAAAAACAGACCGAGCCCCAATGATAGCAGGCCGGCATCATAAATCCAACTAGATAGACGTCCTCTACATCCTCGATGTCCAGGACTGCCAAACACAGCGAACGCCACTTTCCCCATGCATCCATGGTGTAACCAGCCGAATGTCCCATCCGGCATTTCGGTTCTCCAGAACCTGTCCGCCTCGTGGAAATAATTTTTGTCAATTGAATTTAACGACCAGTTTATAAGGTCCATGTTGGTTACAGCTGTCTGTGGTAATGTGCTGTGACGGTTTCTTTAGACAGGTGGCCTGGTGTGTTCAGCAGATGCAATGGAACAGATTTAACAATAGCAGTCCACATATTTAGTCTAAACAACTCCTCTTGTTTTTGCCCGCTATGGTTCCGTTTAGTTTATCCAATGTCATTTTGTTGGATAAGTTTATAGTTGTTCAAACATGCACCTTTCAAAAGATACTTAAAGACCTTCAAATTGTCTGCCTTTCTAATACCGTCTTCAAGTATATTCCATGCACTGACTCCAGCCACAGATAAGGAGTGCTCACTCCGAGTCGACTTGACCCTTCTCTTCTGCAACAACATTCTGCCTCTTAGATCATGGGTACATTCACGTTCCAAAAATAGGCATTGTATATTTCTAGGCAATTCTTTTTGTGGTATCCTAAATATACAATTTGCAAGGAGTTGAATTTTATTATATCCTGTAATTTAAGAAACCTTGCCTTAATAAACAAGTCGTTTGTATGTGTTCCATAAGGAACGTAATGAATAATTCTAAGGGCTTTTTTTTTGGAGTTTAAACAATGATTCTATTGTATTATTATAAGTGTGTCCCCATACTTCAGCGCAGTAATGTAAGTGGGGTGCTATGAGTGCTGAATAGATTATTTTAAGAGACTTGTGTTTTAATAATTTCTGCATTTTCCAAAGAATAGACACGCTTTTAGGTAACTTTCTTTGAACCAAGTTTACATGCGGTTTCCAGCTCAAGAGATTATCTAACATAACTCCCATGAGTTTATATTCGTTTACCCTTTCAATGCTGGTACCATTGACCTTTAAGTCTATGTCATCCTTCAGGCCTTTTTTCCCAAACATCATAAATTTGGTCTTTGTAAGATTTAGTGATAATTTGTTTACACTAAACCACGTGTGAAGTTTAGACATTTCGTTATTAGCCAATTTTACCAATTGTTTAAGATCGACACCTGAGCAAAAAATAGTCGTGTCATCTGCGAATAAAATTAGTTTTAGGATATCGGACACCTTAACAATGTCATTTATGTAAATTAAGAACAACTTAGGACCTATGACTGAGCCCTGAGGAATTCCACAGGTAATGTCCAAGCAATTCGATTTGCTATTGCCCATCTGCACAAATTGCGTCCTACTTGTTAAGTAATTTTTGATCCATTTTAATGCGGTCCTCTTATTCCATATTTGTAAAGTTTTTCAATCAGTATATCGTGATTTATAGTGTCGAATGCTTTCTTCAGATCAATAAATATGCCCATAGAATATAAGTTTGAATCTAGTGAATCTTTAATCATTTCAATAAATTCCGTTAGGGCTAGTGCTGTCGAATTTTTTTTCCTGAACCCATACTGACTGTCACACAGTATTTTGTGTTTATCAATGTGCTTGTCCAATCTGTCATTGAAGAGCTTTTCTAGGACCTTTGAGCATTGAGGTAAAATCGAGACAGGACGATAGTTGGAGAAATCATATTTATCCCCACTTTAAATTCTACTTGCTAGCAAGCCTTTTTTCTGGGTTATAGTTTGTTCTGTTGGATGGTAGTTGGCTACGTGGTGATGTTAGGACTATTTACTGATATCCATTAAATTCAATCAATCGCCGCCAACGGCAATATCGATCACTGTTTCGCTTCCGTTAAGGCACGGCTGGGACGGTACTTAATGCTGCACTCTGCAAGTTTGTAGACGTCACTTCTGTTGACATTCAAATTCAAGTTCGTAGACGTCACTTCTGTTGACATTCCAATTCAAGTTTGTAGACGTCACTTCTGTTGACATTCGAATTCAAACAAAAGGGGTAGCTCGCCCCCTCCCTCCCATGGTTCTGAAACTGAAAGCTGTGACGTGATATGTCGGCCATTGTGTGTGCATTAAGGGGAAATGTGGTATGTAAAGTGCCTGGTAACTTCCAGTTTTCAGTTGGAGTAAGGAATAATAAATCAATGCATGGAATGTGGGCAGTCTGATTTTGGTTTTATGTTCTGACGGTGAGGGGCTTCATATTGCTTGAGTGTGTGTGGTTTTGTGTATGCGTGTTCTCTTATTTTAGCCTAGTTAATGTTGATAGCTGGGTTCCGAGATGTTTGTAGCCCTTTTTTGTGACTTGATACATGCAAATGTAAACTAAGAATGTTGGTTACTTATGCTTTTGGAGATGAGTGGTATTTCTTATTTGAGAAATGAAAACCACTTGGTAATGGAGATGTGATGTTATATAGCTGTGTGTGTGTAATTACTGTGTGCAAATGGCCTAGTTTGATGTACATGCAGTTGTGTCTGTCTAGCACAGCATGGTTGAGCTGGAAAATGCCAGCCATTATGTGTCTTGGAGAGCAAACATTTGGTATGGATTTTACATGATTATAAGACAACATTTTAAATTATAATTTGCTACAGTTGTGCATTTGTGTATCCAAGATGTTTTGGAATATCTTAACTATTTTGTCAATCAGAAGTGTATTTGTATAGACTTTGTACATGATGGCACTGCCATAATTAAAGTGTTCCTTTTATCTACAGATATCCCTCTCTGCTGCCTGTGAATTTTGATGCTCTCCTGCTTTGACTGTTGTCAAAAGCGATCTACTTGCGACCTTCTTCTGTACATCTGCGATCCACAGATTCAAATCGCCTTGCACTTTTTTTCCTCGCATATATATTCACTTGGTTAATACGCACATAACTGATAATTACTCAGCCATTCTGCTCATTGACTCACACACCCGCACACGTGCACAGACACTTGCACACTCACACACATCTGCACACACTCTCTCACACAGACACACACACAGTTTTATAGTAGTTGCCTAAGTCCCACTGCCAAGGTAAGTTTAAACATTTGTGTATTTGAATGTTGTGGTGAAACTTTGCCTGGCGAAACAATGAGTATGATCGGCATGCATTCATTATTGTTCTCTGAACTTTGAATAATTTTGTTATTTGAATTTAGATGCCACGTGGAAAATTGTACCGACGCGCTCAAGCTTTGAAGCAGAGGATGGCATTGCAGCAGCCTTGGACTCCCCAGCTGCCTGTCCCCGAGTTTGTTGCTCGTATGTATCAGTTTTTTTTTGGGGTTTTTTTTTTTTTTTGTTTTTTTTTTTTAATGTTCAAGTTGCAGAGTTTAAATATAATGTGTAATTTTTTTTGGATGACATTCATAAGTTGGATTTCAATTCCACAGGGTGCGGTACTGGTTTCCGCCATCGTGTGCGGAGATGGCCAACTTCTCACCTGACTCAGCGATCCTTCAAGTTGGTCACTCCTGCTCAGCATCCAGATAAGCAGGTATTTGTTTTTCTTAATGAAGAGTGTACAGGTAGTTGGTAGTTGTGGTCGGTCTGTGTTCTAATGCAGTGTGTCTGTTCTTGCAGCTGGTGTTCGTCGTTGGAGACTCTCACCTGCGGGCTATGGTGGACGGTTTTGTGGACATGCCGGAGGGACCCCTGACTTTTGCTTTTCTGTCTGTTCCAGGTGCGGAGGCTTCTGAGCTGAGGACAGAGGTGTTGCATGCTGCTGTTCCATGGACCCCAGATGTTGTCTGCGTGTGTGCCCCGAGCAACAACCTCACAGCCAGCAGGACCATCGGTGAGGCGTCATTGGACTTCACTGCGCTCCTGAGTGCTGTTTGCAGTCGCTGGCCCAAGGTGAGTATTATGCAATTGCTGTTGACTGCTGTTGTGAGCAGCTTGTATTTTCTTGCTTGCTTATTTTGAAGATGATTACTTTGTTCGTTTTTTTTTTTTTCTCTCTCTCTCTCTCTCTGTAGGTGTTCGTGCTGGACTCCCCCCCCCTCGCCTGAACGTCAAGCCGGACCTACAGGAGTTGTTCCGTCAAGAGTACCATCGTGTTGCAGCTCGCATGGGTACATTGGTTTTAGTCATCTGCTGCCATATAAGTAATTGAATGTGCTATCTGACTCAAATGTTTCTCTTATCAAAATGTAACAAAACATCAATGTTATGATATGTTTCAGGTCTCCCGTACGTGTCTGTGGCTGAGCTCTTCCCTCTGCAGCGATTGCAGCTGTGGTGCCCTGATGGCGTAAGTACAGCTAACGGTTTTTGTGACGTGATGTTTGGAGTTTAAGGTTTTCCTCATATCGAATATAGTTAAATGTATGATGTGTTGACTGTTTTTCAGGTGCACCTCAGCGACACCGATGGATCCCCTGTCCTGGCGCAGCTGCTGTGGGTGGCTGCAATGTACCAGCTGGCTCCTCCTCCTCCCGGGCCCCAGGTGTCTCCCCGGACAGCGCCTACCGGAAGGATCTCCCCCAGACTGGTTGTGACGGGGACCCCCCCCGTGCCGCGTCGACCCCTTGGAGTGGACAGCTGTACGTCAGGGAGCCAAGGTAATGTAATGAAGTTTGAACATTTATTTTGGCAAAAAGAAAATCTAACCTTTTTATTTAATTATTATTATAATCTTATTTTTTTTTTTTTTATTTTTGCGTGTTTTTTCAAGGCTGGAACGTCTGTGGTGGAGCCGTCCGTCATCTCGCCCAACCCTGTGTGGTTCAGCAGCGCCGTGTTGGACGCCCTGGAGAGAGTTTCTCCTTCTTCTGGATCTGACTGCACTGCCTCTCCATCAGCCGGCCAGGTAACTTGCACTCAAATTATATGTATCATTGTTCAGAACAAAAGAGAAAGGCAATCGTTCATTTATTTATTTTTTTCTTCAGGCTTCCCGTGTGGAGCGTCAGCGCAGAGGTGTTGCCACCAGGCGCAGAGGACGACAGCGGCAGGTTGGTACTATTTCAGTATGTGACTAACGTGGATATTTTTTTGGTAAGTTCACAACACATACAGATAGGAAAAAGAGTGCAGCGTTTCAATGACTTTGTCCTTTGCATTTTTTGTAGGTGTCGCCACCGGTGTCAGCTGCCCATGTGACGGAGTCCGCCTCCGGGACCAGCCCCCCAGTGCAGCAGGTATGTGTTAGTTTAGTGTAATGTGATTTATTTTTGAGGACAGGTGGCAACATTTGTTCTTCTGTTTGTTCTTTAGTAAAGCCTTGTTTTTCATGCAATTGTCTTTTGGTCAGGAGGAGGTGACGGCAGAGGAGTGCGTGGAGGTGTCTGCAGCTGCACTGCCGGAGGAGGTGGGGGAGGAGGCTGCTGCAGTGAGCCCTGCTGTGCCCATGGAGTCTGCTGTCCAGGAGGCTACCCAGATGCTGCCGCAGAAGATCGTCAAAGCTAAGGCTGCCCCTGTTTCTGATGCTGTTTCTGATGATGCGGTTTCTGATGCTGGTGTTTCTGATGATTGTGTTCATGATTGTGTAGCTCACTTAGATTCTCAAAGTAATGCTGTGACAGCAGAGGCCAAGAATAGCAAGGGGTTAAAATTGGTGAAAATAGTGCGCGGATCGTTTCCCAGGGGAATGAGCGATTTGTGTATGCAGGATTGCAGTGTATGGCTATAGCTTTGGTCAGCTTGGCCAAACACATGTTGGGGAGTGTGTTCTCATGGGAGAGGCCTGATTTAGATCGCGTGTTGGTTTTAGGCGTTGAGTTTTACACAACTCTGCGGGAGTGTAATATTTTCAGTCATGAGACAAATCTGCTTTCGGTCCCAGATTTGCTGGAGCAATTGGCGATAGATGAACAGATATTTAGGTTTAGTTATGGTGACACAGTGTTGGGTGAAGTAGGTGTGACTGAAGGTGAACACATTGACAACGGTGTTTACATCAGTCTGAAAAATGGTCTGGAGAGGATCTTCTGCCAGTACAGCATGTGTTTGTTGACACTGTGTGCAAACACTTGTGCCATCATCTGTGAGGGTGGACGGTTCGCTGTGGTTGACATCCACTCGCGCAGTAACATGGGTTTGTTGGACGCTAATGGCACAAGTGTGGTTCTGCATTTTGCTTGTCTTGGTGACCTGCACCACTACATCTGTCAACTGGCAGAATGTTTGTGTTCCAGGGAGAAACCCTTTGAGCTCTGTGGCGTTCATGTCACTGTGGGTGCAGGTCCGGGGCTGTCTGGTGTTTCAGTGGACAGTACTGCTTCAGTAGCAGAGTCTAGTGACGTTACTGAGGGAAGGGGACATGATGGTATTTCTAAAGGCAGTTGTGTGTCTTAATGTGGTGCTAATGTTGCTGTGAGTCCACTGCTGTCTGCCATTTCTGTACAAGCTTTTTCGAGTGAGGTAAGCAGTGGTTCATTAACAGTATCTTCAGTTACTGATGGCAGGAAGCGTAAAACCTCTTCTAGTACTTACAATTCAAAGAAGTCAGAGTTTTGATATTGGTGAGGTTGACTGTGATGTAGAATTTATTAATGCTGTGAGCAATGAGGAGCTGGTCTTTCGTCCCCTGGGTGTAGATGTTTGCCAAGCTTTTTGTGAAAAGTTGAATGTTGACTTTGAAGGTTGGTAGTCAACTGTCCGCAGAGGTTGGGGCATTGGGTGTTCCATGTAGAAATGAGAGGATTGTGGCTGATGGTAACTGCTTTTTCAGAGCTATTTCTCAAGCTGTGAGCGGTTCACAGAAGCATCATCGCAAGATTAGATTGGCTGTATGTAAAGAGTTGGAAAGGAATTGCGATAAATATCAAAGTATTTTGAGGAGGGAGTATTCCTCTGTGTTGGAATACCTTCAGCAGTCCAAGATGAAAGCTGTTAACACCTGGGCCACAGAGGTAGAAATCCAAGCCACAGCAGATTGGTTAGGGGTTGATGTGTTTACTTTTTATGATGGACGTTGGCTTAAGTACAGCAGTAGCAGCAAGTATTTGTCAGAAGAGTGCATTTACCTAGAGAATATCATGGGGAAGCATTTTGAGAATGTTGTTTGTGTTTGTAAGCCTGGATTGGCGAGCTGCTATGGTTACTGTAAAGTTGAAGTGACAGGTTACAACATTAGGTCTAGGGTAATGGATGCTTTCAATAGTAACAAGACAGGAATTGAACGTAATGTTGAGTTGGTAGATACTGATAAAGGTGTAGGTGATTGTGGTGATGTGTTGAAGGCTGTAAAATCAAAATATCTGACACAAAAAAAAGGACACAGGAGAAACTGAATAAGTCGCTTGGGGAGGAACGTCATTTAAGGTTTAGAAAGATGTATCATGGGAATGTGATGATCAGGGAAAAGATTAAATTGATGAGGGCAAGTAAATACAGGGAAAATATCCAGCACAGAGAGATGGTTAAAGCAAGCAGTAAAGCCAGGGGTATGAAGAATTATCAGGACAACATTCAGCACAGGGAGAGGGCTAAAACCAAGAGTGTAGTTAGATATAGAGACAGCATCCAGCACAGGGAGAAGGTTAAAACCAAGAGTGTGCTTAAATACAGAGACAACATTCAGCACAGGGAGAGGGTTAAAACCAAGAGTGTGCTTAAATACAGAGACAACATTCAGCACAGGGAGAAGGTTAAAGCCGAGAGTGTGCTTAAATACAGAGACAACATTCAGCACAGGGAGAAGGTTAAAGCCGAGAGTGTGCTTAAATACAGAGACAACATTCAGCACAGGGAGAAGGTTAAAGCTGAGAGTAAAGCAAAGAGTATGCAAAAATATCAAAGCAACATCCAGCACAGGGAGAGGGTTAAAACCAAGAGTGTGTTTAAATACAGAGACAACATCCAGCACAGGGAGAAGGTTAAAGAAGGGACTAGAAGGAAATATCATGATAGTTTAGAACATAAGCAGCGAGTTATTGCTAGTGTGTTGAGTCGGAAACCGAAAAAGGATAAATCCAAAGACTTTGGTTATGTGATGGATCAGTTTTTGGAGCAGGTCAGAGATGGACCAGATTTTGTGTGTTGTGTTTGTTGTAGGTTGTTGTTCAGATGTCAGGTGCTCCGTTGCGACAAGGAAGTTTATAGCTCAAATTTGGCAATGGCTGGTATTGCAGAGACTTGCATTAGTGAAGCTTACTTGCATAAATGTAATGAGGAGTGTAATGTGCCATGTCAGGTGGTTATATCTAGAGGTCAGCTATGGATTTGTTACACATGTCATCACAAGATTAGTAGAGGTCAGATTCCAGCTGAATGCTGGATTAATAACTTGGAGCTTGATCCCATTCCACCTGAACTGGGATGCTTGAATAGTGTAGAACAGCATTTGATAGCTCTGCATATTCCGTTTATGAAGATGCTATGTTTGCCTAGAGGAGGTCAAGGGGGTGTTCATGGACCAGTAACTTGTGTTCCAGCGAACATTGTACAGAATGTAAACGTGTTGCCACGTTCTAGTATGGAAGGATCTTTGGTGCAGGTTAAGTTAAAGCGTAAATTGACATACAAAGGGCATTATGAATATCAGTTTGTGGACACTTTACATGTAAGACAGGCGCTAGAATATTTAAGGAGGACAAATGTTCATTACAGGGACATAGTTTAATGAAGAGTGGATAAATGAGTTTAGGAGGCAGACAGATGAGGAGGAAGAGGCTGAATCCACTAGTGAGCTTGAAGCTGTCAGAGCTGAATCATGTCAGCAAGAACAGGTTGTTAAGGGCAAGTTAACTGTTCAGGAAGATGGCCAAGTTACAGACAGTGCTGAAGGTGTTGATCTAGAAGATTCATCAGACATGGCACAAGATGAAATGTTACACGACAGACAGCAGCACTGTATGTTTCAGGACACTTGTCTTATGCCAGTAGATATAGGTCAGGAAATGTTAGACCAGTACATGGATGTTGTGAATATTGCACCTGCGGAGGGTAATAGTCCAGTTAGGATGCTTTCAGACCACAGCAATGAAGCAAAATGTTTCCCTGTGTTGTTTCCTCTGGGTGGGAATACTTTCCACGACAGTCGTTCTCATCGTTTAACATTGTGGCGTTATTTTAATAATAGGATCATGCATGTTGATGGGCGTTTTGCGCGTAATGTAGAGTACATCTTTTATGCTCAGTACATGTCTGAGCTGGATATGGTGGTGTCTAATGTTTCTGTGGCATTGCGTAAGGGTAAAGGTGGTCAGAAATCTCAAAACATTAGTCAGAATGTATTGGAGGATGAGGCGTCTTTAAAGCAGTTGTTGGAATTTGATGATGGTTTTAGGTTTCTTAGACCTATTAGAGGGACCCCAGCTTTTTGGCAGTCAGTACAGAAGGATGTCTTTGCTTGTGTTCGCCAATTGGGGATTCCCACCTGGTTTTGTTCATTTTCGTCTGCAGATCTGCGCTGGCAGAATCTCCTGACCAGCATCCTGAGACAGGAAGGCAGAACACAGACTGTAGATGATTTGGAGTGGGCAGACAGGTGTGAGCTGCTGCGTGGTAATCCGGTTACAGCTGTGCAGATGTTCAATTACGGATGGCATTGCTTTTTGAAAACGGTTCTCATGTCTCCTTCTCAACCAATCGGTAAAATCATCGATTACTTTTATAGAATCGAATTCTAGCAGCGTGGTTCTCCTCATGTTCACGCTTTATTTTGGATTGAGGGTGCTCCCCAAATTGATAAGAACGAAGATGAGGAAGTGGTTGAGTTCATTGATAAATACGTCACTTCTGAGTTACCCTCAGACGATGACACATTATTGGACATTGTGTCATCAGTTCAAATGCATTCCAAACGACATTCAAAGTCCTGCAAGAAAAAAAACGCAACATGTCGTTTCAATTTCCCAAAACCTGTTTCTGCGCGAACATTTATATGTAAAATTAAAGAATGCAAATGTGATTGGACGAAGACAGCAGATCCAGATCCACAAAACAAGCCAGTCTGTAAGTGTTTTAGCGATGAGGATAAGATGCCAAAGACTTTTGCAGAGTCCGTTCTGACATCGGTTAAAGCAGCTTTCGAATCAGATGTGCCATATTCAGATGTAGAGGAGTTGTTTAGGAGTCAATATTAATCAAATCTTTGAAGAGGCCTATAGGACAATGGAAAAGAAGTATAAAGTGGTTTATAGGAGAGGGGTGAACGAAGTTTGGGTTAATCAATATAGCAAGCAATTGTTGAAGTGCTGGAACGCCAACATGGACATTAGCTTTGTCACGGACGCCTATGCAGTAATCATGTACATCATATCGTATATAACAAAAGCAGAGCGAGAAATTGGCCTATTATTGAATAATGCCCACAAAGAAGCCACAAAGCAAGGTAACCTCTCTGCTAAAGAAGCTTTAAAGAAGCTGGGCAGTGTATATTTACACAATAGGGACGTTTGTGCCCAGGAGGCCGTGTATAGGCTAACGAACATGCATCTGAAGGAGTGTTCCAGAAAGGTGGTGTTTGTGCCAACAGGGAGCAACATGGTGAAGATGAGTTTACCACTGTGTGTTTTGAGGCAGAAGGCATCTTCCCATGATCTTAGCACAGAAGAGATGTGGATGACCAGCATAGTGGACAGGTATAGGAACAGGCCTGACAATGATGCGTTCAGTGACATGTGCATGGCTACATTTGCATCAGAGTATCGCATTCTCTCCAAAAACGAAAAGTCTCATGATAGAATCAAACTGAAAAATGACTTGGGTTTTATCTTGAGGAGAACACGTTCTCAGTTTGCAGTTGTGCGTTACATGCGTTTCAATTTGGACAAACAAGAGGAGGCTCATTTTCAAAGTCTGCTGCAATTATTTCTTCCTTATAGAGCTGACTTAGACCTTAAACCTGAAGGGTTCGAGCTGTTTGAACAGTTCTATAATGACGGTAAGGTAACTTTCAGTGATGGCTCCGTATACTCGGTTCAGGCTGTAGTGGATGAAGATAGGGCGAAGTTTGAAATGGATTGTCCTCATTTGGATCGAGTGCGCGAGATGGCAGAGCAGCATCAGGGGATTGATGAAGACGCTTGGGGTGAGCTGTGCCCAGAACAGGAAGTAGAGCGCCTTGAATGTTTAGAGGAGAGAAGGCAGCAGCAGGAAGCAGAGGTGGAACAAGAGCAGTTGGGGGACTCTATGGACAATGTTCCAGATTTAGTAGATGGTGGCAGACAGGTTGCGCAGTTGGAAAGGTGAGAGAGGATCCTGTCTAGAGGTGAGGGTTTGGCTTTAGTTAGGTCTCTGAATGAGACCCAGATGGCTGTTTTTAATAGGGTTAGACAGTGGTGTTTGCAAAAGGTGATGGGAAAGAACCCACAACCTTTGCATGTGTTTGTGACAGGCGGTGCAGGGACGGGGGAAAAATCATTTAATTAGAGCGATTCAATACGAAGCAGGGAGGCTGTTGTCAACACTTTGTCGCCAACCAGATGATATTTGCGTTTTGTTAACTGCTCCTACAGGCGTAGCTGCTTACAATTTGAATGCAGCAACAATTCATCACAGGTTTAATATTGGCATTCATGCTACTTTGCCGTACACCCCCTTGGGTGAAGAGAAACTGAATTCTCTGAGAGCTGAATTGGGTCACCTCCAAATCCTTATCATTGATGAAATCAGCATGGTTGATCACAATCTGTTGGCTTATGTTCATGGCAGGTTGAGGCAGATTAAGCAGACAGGAGACTTTTCCCCATTCGGTATTGTTAGTGTGATAGCTGTTGGAGACTTCTATCAGTTGCCTCCTGTTAAAGGGAAGCCTCTGTATAGCGGTCAGGTTGCTGTGGACCTGTGGTGCAACTTTCGTCTAGTGGAGCTGAAGACAGTAGTCAGGCAGAAGGACAACGTTTTTGCGGAATTGCTGAACCGCTTAAGGGTGCGTTCTAAGGACACCCCCATGTTGAAGAGCGACATTGATTTATTAAAATTGCGCGAGACAGGAGAAGAGAGCTCAGCTTTGCATATATTTGCGACCAATATGCAAGTTGGTGAGCATAATCTAAAGCAGCTGTTTGCCATGTGTCCTGATCACATAGTCATTGAAGCTAAAGACTTCAGAAACAATAGAAAAACGGGGAAATTAGAGCTGATGGTAGGGCATCACAGTGATGCAACGGACACATGTTTACCGAGCAGTTTGTGTTTGGCCAGGAATGCGCGCGTAATGTTATGCAAGAACGTTGATGTTGAAGATGGTCTGGTCAATGGAGCATGTGGCACAGTTACTCAGATGGATTTTGGTCAGGACGACTCATTTCCACTAACAGTTTATGTAAAATTTGATGATGACCGAATTGGTTCAAATAGGAGGAAAAAACGTGCACATGCAGCAGTAGAATGCAGGTTTTCTACTGCAATTGATCCAGAGGAGGAGAAGACCCGAAAACACGGTGGTTTGCGTCGGCAGTTTCCTTTGAAGTTGGCGTGGGCGTGTACTGTCCATAAAGTGCAGGGATTAACTGTGGATGAGGCCGTAGTTTCTTTAAAGAAGGCGTTTGCTCCTGGGCAGGCGTACGTAGCATTGAGTCGCGTTAGGGCTTTATCTGGACTAATCATTAGGGATTTTGAAGAGCGAGCCATTTACTGCAAAGGCACCATTAAGCAGGCCATGGAGAGCATGCCTCAATTTCTAATCGAGCAGCCAAAACCTTCATTAAATGCACACAGTTTCTCTGTGTATTTAATGAACGTTCAAAATTTAAGTTGCCACTTGTTAGATTTGGTGTCTTGCACGCATCATTTACGGCCACACTATATTGCGGTCACTGAAACGTGGCTCACTACACAATCCTCATTACACTGTGTCCAAATCGATGGTTACGTTTTCCACAGTCGTCCACGCAGTTTGTGTTACAGCAGCAGTAACCCAAATTGTCAGAGCTGCAGGACTTGGAACATGGTGGAGTTGGTTTGTACAATGTGAACCATTTACACTGTGACATTTTGCAGGTTCCCGATTTTAATCTGGAGTGCTTGGTGTGCCAGTGTAACCAATTTAACGTCTTGATGGCAGTAATTTACCGTCCACCATGTTATCCAATTTCTTTATTCAAACAAAATCTGGAAAAATTGCTTGATTGGCTTAATCCAATCCAAAACACAATTGTAGTAATGGGAGATTTCAATGAAAACATTTTAAAAAGAGCAACATTGTGTCAGTACATGCTGAAAAAAGGATATAGTCAGCATGTTACACAAGAGACGACGGAGAATGGAACATTGATTGATCATGTTTATGTTAAAACGACACAGTATGATGTGGAATGTTCAGTGATGCCCACATACTTCAGCGACCATGAAGGTATTCTGTGTAGTTTTAGTATCCAAGATCTGGTGCAGTTAGAGGACACATAGGTGTATTTGTAAACGGTAAGGATGTACGTAGACTCTAGGATGAGGAGTAGGATTTATTTATTGCATTAGGAAACTGACCTTTTTGTCTATTTGTAGAATTCATAGATGTTTATGTTACTGGTGTAGAGTCTGTCCCACTCCAAATCTAAAGATCAATTATTTTCGTAGATTCACATGTGTACATGTGGATTTTAAATTATGACTGTTGATTGGCAATTATTTATTGTGTTAAAATTAGATAATGCAAAAACTGCTAAGAATCCTCATTATCAATCACAAGCAAACGCAGTCTTCCAGTAAAAGGGAAGGGGGAAAAAAGGTTTCCTTTTCCTGCATTACAACAGCATTCATGGGTAAAACATTTGGCGCATAACCAATTCAAAACTGCACGTAGTTATCCACAATAGGTGCATAACATGGAATGCAATTGCCTACATACCTAGAATGAACTGCTGTTAATCATATGCTGTTGTAAAGCAGGTTTTGCTTTACCTTCATGAACGTTCAAAAAGCAAAAGGCACTGGTAATGGCCACTCCTGGTTAATCCTGGGATGGGGTTTGATTCCCTGCGGTGCCCTGCTGACTTTTCTGGCATGTACATGAAAGGCTCTATTCATTTCACTCAGTTGCCTCAAACAACAGTCACTAACTTAAATATGCCTAAAACAACTGGTTGCAAGTCAATGCAGTACAACATTCTTATCCCATGAATAAACGCTACTATCTTAACATCCTTCTTGTATTGGTACTCTCTTGCCTCCTGTCGCTTTCTGCAGGTATTTCTGCCTCCCAAAGTTGTCTAAATCCGTGATGGCAACCAAACGGACTATAGTACATCAAAGTATTGCCATTCCCTCCAACGTGCGCAGATGGGCGAGGACCCGTCCAACACTGCTTGCAGCTTTTATTATTCTTTCTTTATTCTTCTTATGCACCTTTCAACCTAAATTTGACCCCTTAAACGTGCTCAAAAACTCACCAAATTTGAGTCTGGCAAAAAATTTGAAAAAATTTAAAAATTATCCCCATAGGTGCCAAAATGGCTCTCTAGCGCCACCCAGAATCAATAAAATGGCACTTAGACGCCCACCACGACCAGTAGGAAAGTCATAGAGACATGGAACCAAAACTACATTGTTCATCTCATCAAGACCTAAAAATCAACCATCAACACCCCTGACCTAAATCAAACAGAAAGTCCGCAATTTGCATATCAAAATTGCAATTCGCCCCTAAATTTGGCCTAAATTTGCCCTCGAACAAACGCGAACTCCTTTAAGGGCGTTCATCGTTTCGGCTCCAAATGCTAATAGATGACAAAGGACACACTGCTGATGAAAACTACAGTACAACTTTGTCAAAACTCGAACGGTTTGGATTTTATGAGACGTCAAAGTAGGAGTCCGCAGTCACCATCACTGCTTTTTTTTCTATGCGTACGCGATTTCCAACCTAAATTTAACCCCTTAAACATGCTCAGATACGAAACAAATGCAGTAAAAACACCTCAAACTAGCTTTACAAAAATGATGAATTTTCACTAGGAAACCAAGTTAAAGAAGTAAAACGACCGCTGTATACCAAAGTATTTTCTGCGACTGGGTCAATGACACCACAAGGACTCAGCACACACCAGGTTTTAACTTGAAGAAAGTTAAGAAAAATTGCTCAGAGAAACTAATGCTTGGAAGTGGTTCTATATGGCCCACTAGTATCAACCATGAAAACCGTTTAAAATTTCCAAAGCAAATTTTTGAGAAATCTGCATTTTTAGAAAATCATGAATTCTGAGATATATTTCTTTTATTTTTGTAATGTAACTAACAGTTTTCGCCAAACATTGCCTATTTATCAATTCAATGGGGGAGGATCGGTGATGCTGTGGGCCTGTTTCTCTTCCAGAGGCCCTGGGAACCTTGTTAGGGTGCATGGCATCATGAACGCTTTGAAATACCAGGACATTTTAAATCAAAATCTGGTGGCCTCTGCCCGAAAAGCTGAAGATGGGTTCGTCACTGGGTCTTTCAGCAAGATAATGACCCTAAACATGTGGCCAAATCTACACAGAAATGGTTCACCAGACACCGAATCAAGCTCCTCCCATGGCCATCTCAGTCCCCAGACCTCAACCCCATTGAAAACCTGTGGAGTGAGCTGAAGAGGAGAGTGCAGAGGAGAGGACCCAGGTCACTGGATGATTTAGAGAGATTGTGCAAAGAGGAATGGTCGAAGATCCTCTTTCTGTATTCTCCCATCTTGTGAAACATTATAGGAGAAGATTAGGTGCTGTTTTGTTGGCAAAAGGGGGTTGTACAAAGTATTAACATCAAGGGTGCTAATAATTGTGGCACACATGATTTGATGTAAAAGAATTATTTCTTAATGTGGGATTTTTTTCCCACTGAATAAATACACTTGAATTAAACACAATTAAGAACACATCTTAACCAGGGGTGCCAATAACTATGGAGGGCAGCGTACATACACATATACACATACACACATACATACACATATACACATATTATTATTATAAAAAAGAAAAAGAAAAAAAGGGCGGCACGGTGGCATCGTGGTTAGCACTGTTGCCTCACAGCAAGAAGTGTAGTGGCTTCAGCTATCCAAAACGGAGGACAATACTTCCAGATGTAGGTTCTCGTGACCCATCGCTTACAGCGAGCTGAAGCTAAATGTTGATATTTTGAGACACCATTTTAATTATGAATCACTTTTAATCAGTTCACATTCCATTTCATTTTGAAATAAATTGTCTACAGTTTTGTCAAGCAAAGCGGACCGGCCTCGTCTCTATAGCAAGGACTGCTGAGGATTGTGGGTAGTGTAGTGACTCCAGCTATCCTAAACGGAGGAAAAACTCCTTGTTTCTCAGAATCGAAGGGGGGAACACGAAAAATGATGCCCATAACATTATCCCGTCGATGTTGTGTAATGAACAAGGACACTCTGGTGTTTTTGTGCATATACAGTATCTCACAAAAGTGAGTACACCCCTCGCACTTCAACACTTAATTTATTTTTTCTTTTCAAGGGACAACGTTACAGAAATGAAACCTGAATATATTCTAGAGTAGTCATTGTACAATATGTGTAGCAGTGTAGATTTACTGCACTGTCCAAATAACTGAACAGTCATTATTTCCAAAATGGGTGGCAACAAAAGTGAGTACACCTCACCATCAGCATGCCAAATTGTATCCATAGTGTCATATTTAATGTGACCTCCATTTTGTCCAGCACTGCCTTGATTATTCTAGGCATGGAATTCACCAGAGCTGCACAGGTTGTTGCTGGGATCCTCCTCCACTCCTCCATGACAACATCACGAAGCTGGTGGATGTTGGACACCTGCTGCTCCTCCACCTTGGGTGCTCAATGGGATTCAGGTCTGGAGACATACTTGGCCGCGCCATCACCTTCACCTTCAGCTTCTTCAGGAAGGCAGTTGTCATCTTGGAGTTCGTTATCATGTTGGAAAACTGCCGTGCAGCCCAGTTTCCGAAGGGAGGGCATCATGTTCTGCTTCAGAATGTCACAGTACATGTTGGAATCCATTATTCCATTAATGAAGCGCAGCTCCCCAGGACCAGAAGCACTCATGCAGCCCCAGACCATGATGCTGTCACCACCATGTTTGACTGTAGGCAGTACACACTTGTCTTGGTACTCCTCACCAGGGCGCCGCCACACATGCTGGACACCATCTGAGCCAAACAAGTTTATCTTGGTCTCGTCAGACCACAGATCATGATTCCAGTAGTTCATGTTCTTGGACTGGTTGTCTTCAGCAAACTGTTTACGGGCTTTCTTGTGTGCTAGCTTCAAAAGAGGCTTCTGTCTTGGTCGACGGCCATGCAGACCGACTTGGTGCAGTGCATAACAGATGATCTGAGCACTGACAGGCTGTTCTCCCACTGCTGCAACCTCGTTAGCAATGCTGCCAGCACTCCTGCATCTGTTTTCTGAAGCCAACTTGTGCACCTGACGCAGAGCACGAGGACTCAACCTCTGTAGTCGACCCTGACGAGGTCTGTTCCGAGCAGAACCCTTCTTGGAAAACCGCTGGATAACCTGGGCCACCGTGCTGTAGCTCAGTTTCATGGTTTCACAGGTCTTCTTGTAGCTTAGACCATCTTTGTGGAGAGCAACAATTCTCTTTTTCAGATCCTCAGAGAGATCCTCATTAATTGTCAAAATGTGAGGGGTGTACTCACTTTTGTGAGATACTGTAAATATCGCAGATATCATTGTAAAATCACTGTTAACGTAATAAGTGACAGTAAGGAAGATAACTTCCGGGTCAAGCTGAAGCTAAATGTTGATGTTTTGAGTAACCAGTTTAATTATTAATCAATTTTAATCTGTTCACATTCGTATTTTGTTTCATTTTGAAATAAATTGTGCAAAAGCGGTTTGTCAAGCAAAGTGGACTGCCGTCGTCTCCATAGCAATGACCGCTGAAGATCATGGGTAGTGTGACTTCAGCTATTCAAAACGGGGAAAAAAAACTCCTTGTTTCTCACAATCGAAGGGGAAAACAAGAAAACTGATGCGTATACAACTAACCCGTCACTTTTGTGTAATTAACAAGGACACATTGGTGTTTTTGTGTTGAGAAATGTCGCAGATATCATTGTAAAATCACCGTTAACGTAAAAAATAACAGTAAGGAGAATACTTCCGCATGTCAGGTTATCCAGAAGCCAATGGGATGGATGCCCACAGCGTCTGTATGCGCCGTGGTTGGATTAATACTGAAGCGAATGCACGGCTGGGGCACTCGCTCTGAGCTTCAAATATTGCCGCGGACGGGATTATATTGTAAGTACTTGAAAGCCCCCTGCGTCGGGGTAGTACGCTAAAGGAGACCTTTACCGTCATGACCAAGCGTCAGTCTTTGACGCGCTGGGTGAGAGACTGCGTTGTTTTGGAATCTAGAATCACTCCATTTCCACCTTCCGACTTTCTGGTTGATATGGCGGAAAATTGTGCTAACCAAAAATTATTTTTTATTCGGTAATGACTTTTTTTTGCAAACCCAGGGCACTGCGATGTTTGAGTGACGCTCTTGATAGAGTTATGTCTACCACCCATGATGCGCCTTCTCATAACAGGAAGCCGAATAAAAGATCTGATTCCTCTATCATGTGTTGTATCACATATACTCCTTTGAGCCATAAACTCAAAACGATTATTAAGAGTCACTGGCGTGTTTTTAACACTGACCCTGTTTGTGCTAACCTATTTCGTGATCTTCCTCTTTTTATCTACTCTAGGTCCCGTAATTTGAAGGACATCTTGGTGCGCGCTGACTGTTATGATCCTTCTAAAATTCCCAAAGAAAGGCAAGACGATGCCGCCGGTTTTTATCCTTGCAGAAATTGTACATCATGCAAGGATATTAGGAAAACTCATACATTTACTAGTTTAACTAATAAGAGCTACACCATTACTAGATTCATTACTTGTAGTTCCAATAATTGTGTATGCATTTTGTTCTGTGGTTGTGGACTACAATATGTTGGCTGCACTCGGCGGCAACTCAGAGTGGGGGAGAGCTGGTACAAAAGTAACATTTTTCACATAAACGTTATTTTAAAAGATAACATTACAGACCGAAAAAAAAATTCGGAGCGATTGACTACTTTTGTGTGTGCTCTGTCAATATCAGGTGCTAAATCATCCCAATATATATTGACTTCGGCATAGTTTGCCGTCCAATGGAAGTTATGCGCATTGCTACTTTCGACCCCTCCAGTCGGGATGAAAGTAAGCGCCACGGGCGGGACAAAAGTAACCTGATCAAATTAACTGGAATCCTTTGAATTACTGTCGTTTTTCATTTGAAAAAAATCAAACAATGTCTTTGCTAACATGCAATTGTAAATATACAATGCACTCATTTATTCAATCATAAAAATGACATTAAAACAGAAGCAAAAAACAATTGCACATTTGTTTTAAACATTTTCATCACAGTTGTGACAGATATGAGCCGCACCCTCAGTGCATGCCTCATGTGACCACAGCAGACAAAAGATGCACTGCACCCACACTTCTCCAGGCAAAGATGAGGCAAATGTCTCCCCATAAACAAGACATTCCTCCTCATTGCCCCGAGAAACTGTGGTTGCAGTGTATCCGCTTAACGCCTTCTTTGGGCGTTTTGAAGAGGACTGTTTCTTCTGGCCCCTCTGCCGAAGTCTCCTCCTCCAAGGCAGCTTTTACTGGGGGTGTCGGTCAGTATTGCTGTTGACCTGCAACATTCAATGAGATGGTAGTCAGAATCAGCTTGTTTTTATACAAGCAAGAAAATCAAGACAAGTTAAAAACGACACTCTGCTCACCTCTTTCTGCCTCTTCTTTTATTTTCTTTCCTCAAGCCAGCCTTTGGAAATGGGTGAACCTTTTCTGGGCTGAACCTCTGTATTGGCATGCCACTAGATGTTCCTGGAACCACAAGCATACCTGGATAGATAATATTTCAAAAAAAAAAAAAAAATGCTTGGCAAGGCTCAACATGCACATTTAAAAGACACAGACACAAACTCTCACCATCTAGAGGAATGGCAGACTCATGGGGATGCAGTTCAAATGGGCTCTGGCTAGGTTGCTGGTGTCTTACAGGAGCGGGCGCTGGTGATGGAGCGGACATTGGTGATGAAGAGGGCGCTGGTGATGAAGCAGACATTGGTGATGAAGAGGGCGCAGGTGATGGAGCTGGCACTGGCATTGGGGATGGAGCTGGTGCTGGTGCAGGTGCAGGACGGTCGGTCACAAAAAGCTGGAGCAAAGTCTGTCTCACTGAAAATATCTGGATTCAAAGGCCAGATACCGTACACTCGAACCCAGCTGAAATGCTGCTTGCTGTCGCAGCTTGAGGCAGAGCTTTAGCCACAAGACTTGGGATGTTGTAGATGGTCAAAGTTCTTCCAGGGTTCATTCGCATCCAATTGTCTGCTGCAGTGTTAATGTAGTGCTTCAGAGGACCAAAAACGCTTCGGTCTAGCAGCTGAAGACGGTGGGAGCAGTGCGGGGGAAAAGACAGGAGTACAATGCCGTGTGACTTGCAAAAGTCAATAGCTACCACAGAGAGGTGTGATGGATGATTGTCTAAGAGTAGCAGCAACTTTGACTCCGGGGTCACACGGGTGTACCTTGCAAAATGCTGTAAAAATGCCAAGAAATCGGCCTCCTGCATCCACCCTGATCCATTAGCAGAACCAGTGCAGCCAAGGGGGCCATCCCGGATGAAGTGGTGCTGGACCTTCTTCCTTGGGAAGATAAAGTAAGGGGGAACAAAGTTGCCTTGTGCGTTGGCAGCAAAAGCAACAGTCACCAATGTCCCTCTTTCCCGAGAGGTCACAGCACCGACCTGGCGCTGCCCCTTGGTGGCAATGATTTTGTCTGGCACTTGAACCGTTGTGGTACCTGAAATAATAAATGAAATGAATTATTGCTGTTGCAAATCACTGTTGCTTTTTTAATTTATCTAAATATAAATTTTACCTGTTTCATCCATGTTCCAGATGTCCTTTGCTTCAAAATTATAGCGGGTGAGGACAGTCTTTAGGTTTTTAAAAAACGCTGTCACATTGGTCTTGTTGAAGCTGGTGGAACGGGACATGCAGGTGGCTTGAGGTCGACAGATGGAGAGGGTTTTGTTGCGCTCGAGGAAGGAGGTGAGCCAGTCCTTCCCTGCCATCTGGTTTTTCTCCCATGAACATGGGAGTTTTGAGGCCAGTATTTTCCGCCAGCTCATATGCAAACTTTCGCACCTAAAACAGCATGAAAAAAGAGGTTAATTCCCAGATAGCAAGCACCTCAGAGCCGGGGCAGATCCGGAGCTGAGGTGCTTGCTATCTAAGGCAAATGGCGATAGTGGTGAAGCTCTGTCTGCAGTGTTACTCCAACCTCTATAGACCAGGATTGCTTCAAGTGGAAAAAGTCTGACATTTCAAACTTCAGGATATGTTACAAAACTAAATGACCTATCACTTCATCATAAAAATGACACATGGAGCGATAAAGACAATCTTTAAGTCAAAAAAGTTCACCATTTGTCTGAATTTACTCACCACTGTGGAAAAGGGTCTTCCCGGTCTCGTTCCTCGAAGGCTCAAGATTTTTCGCGGTTCTGGAGCATAGATATATATATTTAGAACACTAGATTGCTGATGACATCATATTTACATTACACAAAGTGAAGCACCCGGCCGCCATATTGATACGCCCAACTTCTTCGTAAAAATGAATGGTTTCCTACGAGGCAAATTTCAAATAAGTTAATATAATCGCTGAAATGCCGAGATGTGCGGCTGCGTTTTGCGGCAATATTCATTCGAAGGGCTGTAATAAATCGTTTCATGCGTAAGTTAACGAGAGACGCGAATTTATTACTTTAATTGAAAAAAATCGCGTTTTCGTGCTAACAAGCTAATTAGCCATCTCACAGACTTCAAAAAGACCGCTGACTAAAAGCAAACGCTACCTATCGTTAACCGTCACCAGCTACCTTGATTGGTCACCTTACCGTTCTTAAGAGACTACGTTGACTTGACGGTAAACAAAATTAAAAGGGTGGCTAACAAGCTAGCTACTTTTAATTGAGATGAAACGGCAATATTTCTTACCAGCAAAATATTTAAAAACAGTGGATGAGTTGCTTTGTTTGTATATACAGATTTCCAAAAGATGAGGAGAGAAAGGCTTGGCTGTTAAAACTGAGGCGTGCTGGTCGCATTATTTTATATTAACATAAACATAAAAAAATACGAACTAGCAAGCTAGCTAGTTAACGTTTACCTTGTTTTTAACGTTTGCTAAACATTTACGATAGTCGGCCTCCACTGCTAGAGTTAACTAGCGCTTCCGTTCAACGTCGGCATTAACCATATGAATTAATATAGCCTAAACGATTAGGTAAATGGCAAATATGCTCAACCAGGGTACAATGAAGTGAAGAAATCAGACAGCAATTTGAAAATGTAAACAAACATTTATTAACGTTTCTTATAACAACTAATACTTCCAAGCAATTATCTTACCAGAGGGTCATTAAAAGCCTCGGTCAAGTTATTAGTTAACTTTTCTGCACGCACTTTAACGTTGACACCGAGTCACATTTCGATCTTCCCTTTAGTAAGTGTGCCGCTTTCCATCCTCAAAAAAAAGCACATATTTAGGGAGACAAAATGTTGCTCAGCACAGCGATACCAAAATAACACCGACCAAGACGCAAGTGTTTTAAAAATGAATTTTAAAGTAGGTTAAAAAATGAATGGGAGTCTACGTGCTAACTTTACTTCCGGGTGTATATCCAGATGCTTCACTTGAGCGAACCCTATCAGCAATCTAGTGTTCTATATATATATCTATGGTCTGGAGAGTGTCGCGAGCTGCACGTGCTGACCTAATAAGACGCATCGAAGTGCGGATGGCTGTGAGTAAATCGCCGTATTACTTTCGTCCCACGTTACTTTCGCACCAGCTCTCCCCTACGTATCAATGAACATCGTAGCGCGATTAACAGAAAGGATTTGAAATCTCCGGTGGCACGTCATTTTGTGGAATTCAGTCATAAGGTATCTGATCTCCGCTGGCTTGGCATTGACTGTGTTTTTCCCAGTCGTAGACTAAGGCACATAGACAAATTACTACTTCAATGTGAAGCACGTTGGATCTATTACCTATCCACACTTTATCCAGCTGGCTTAAATGATTCCTTTGATTTGACATGTTTTCTTTTAGCGCGCACCAGCATGTCCTTATATCCATAATCAATTTAACATGACATTCCAGTTTCACTATTTTCTGGTGTTTTGTTCTTTCATTTGATTATACTTTATTGTCATAACTACTTCACTTGTTGTGGTCATCTATGATGATACTCCCTTTTAATTGAATAATTGACGAGTTAATTGTATACCGAGATACTTACTTAACCTAATTGTCTTTTTCAGTCATGTGATGTCTATTTAAATGGTTTTGTCCTGCCACTTAGTTATTAGCACTGAGGATGGTGTGAGCACCGAAACGTCTGTTTTTAAAACTTTCACTTGCACATGGATATTTTTTTCCCGAATAAATTGTTGCATTGGCTTCTCGGTTTTTGGTATTCACCTTTTGGTGTGCGAGTATTTGTGCTGCTCTTATCAGGTATAATTTCTGCAATATTTTATGTTCGAAGATAATGTGTGCTTTTATGTACTCTTATTTTACACTCAAGTGCCGAAATATATTATTTTTCCTGTTGCAAACCTGTAATTTAGTAGCTTATATCCATTCCTATATCGAAGATTAGCCTACTCGCACCCCGTCTCAGTAAAATTCATTTACGGAAAGAACTTGAATGTTTTTCGATTTATATACGGTTTCGTTTTAAAATGCTAATAGGCAATTTTTAACCAATTTTTCATCACAAAACGTTTTGCATCGTCTGTATTTGTTTTAATGATTTGTCATAACCATTCAGATGTTCAAACATAATGTTCGCAAAGCTTGCAACTAGAAAATAATTACAATATGAATTTAGTTCGACCATAACGACTCTCGAATGCACTTAAAAAAAAAAAAAAAAAGCAAAATAAACTATTTGCGGAACCATACACTGGTTATTTTTAGTAAACTTACTATATATCAATCAATAAGGAAAACGCAATAAAAAAAAAAAATCTGCTCAATATCTAATCTCTGAAGGACAATAACTAAATGTCACTTAAAACTGAATGGCTTTTTCGTAAACTGAATTCAGGGGATTAAAAGCGGATTAAATACACCTGGCACTGATTCAATACAGCTCAGTTCGTGTCATCTCTATTTATTACTCATTGTCACCCTAATAATCCCTTTAAGCTCATTGTATTCAAGAATTAATGACCAGCTCAGCGCGTGGAAGAAATTTTCTATAAAATGCCCAACCATAAACTGACATATCACATTCACAACTATGGAACCTATCACGATACGACGCATTTCCCCACAGTTTAGGACTAAGATTGACTCCTTGGCGAGAGACAACCTCAAACCTCTGCAGATCCGAAAACGCATAATTATAATGCATAATGGAGTAATTACAGTTCACACTGTCTAAGCTATATCAGAGTTATATTTAAACACGTCATCTATAATCACAATTTGTTTATTTATACTGCTGTCGGCTTTTCAAAACCAATAAATCAATTGCGGCACACTTCGCTGAAGGTCTACCCACAAACTCTCAAAATCACAGTTTCTGCAATAAAAAGACATATATTTAAAATACCAAAAAAAATTCCTTCAAGAATACAATTGCTTATATTACACTGTCGAATTTATCATAATTTTTTTTTTCTTGTTCATGCTAGGCTTTTTTAACCGAGGAAATGATCAGCCACATGATTTCCAGAGGTCGCATAAGCTCTCACTTCCACTTTCACTGCAACAGGAAAAAAAAAAGATGTTTAATACAAAATGGCATACACAAACGTAACAGTCAAAATGCCCTCTATTCTATAACTTACACGCGGTACTACATTCAGTTCCGCGGAGCCACATGTGGCTATTCCTGGCGGTAAATTGTCCTGTGATACGGCTTATTGGTCAGCAGTGTGAAGTACCGCGTTATCGCGCGTTAGATCGTGGTTAGAAGGGCGAAATGTCCGAGGTAACTGGGCGTTAACTAACGCCGTCTCTTCGGTTTTAACGGCGACTGTACTGTACAGAGGTGTTAATAATTACGACTGAGCATAATTCAGAACAGTTTCCTGTAACAAAATGTACATATTATTTACTCTGGATAAATTTTTGTTTTGCCTTTTTTCAAGAACAGTATAATCATGCAATAAATAAATAAATGGTATACTATTCTGCACTACAATCAGTGCCAGGCTCAACCAACCCCGACCCTCACACATATTTTAGTCGTTCAGTGACCTTGACCCAATTTATTCCAAAAATTAATGGAATCTATGCTGGGTCATTGCCCAACTTTTGGCCAGATTTGGTAAGAATTGAGCCAGTGGATTTCTCATAATCTTGGTAATGAATAAATAAATAAACAAACACGCAACCCTCAAGGGGTAATAAATATTTGTTATTGGAAAATGCATGTTTAGTAAGTGTTTTACTAAAGACGATGAACAATCATGTTATAGTGTTAAAACATTGGTATTGATTAATCTTTGCTGTTCAGTATGTTTTTTAATGTTTGAACACTGATTTTGTTGGGAATACCAGAAAATAAATGTTTCATTTTATCGACCATTTACATTCTTATCTTCATTATGAGTGGGTGTGTAGGTTGGGGCCCCAATGCACTGCTTTGCCCGGGTGCCAGTAATGCTGTGAAGACAGTCCTGGCTTGAAGCAGTCATTTTTGTAGTAACTTGTTTTATTTCAGGTAGGGCTGAACGATTTATCGTTTTCTAATCATAATCGTGATTTGAAACAATGCAATTATGTAATCGCAAAGGCTGCGATTTAAGACTGATGCTATGCAGCGCTTCTGACTGACCCAGGATCTGTTGTGTTGATTATTTTTCAACTATATGCTGTCTTCCTTGAGCGACAGTCATGCCCAGTCAAGCTCTCCAATCAGAAGTGGCATGCTATGTCTGCATGGAAGTAAATCCCCATCTTTATTCGAGAGCGTGGCATGTCGACTTGAGAGCATATCAATTTAATGCATAGATTTTGCAAAGATTCCCCCCAAAATTCTGCTCTTGTGTTAAAATATCCCCCGTTTGCGCTTGGAACTTTTCTCCTCGTGCACAAAACTGTCTCTGCGTGCTTGAAACATTTCTGTTTGTACTCGGAACATTTCTGTTCGTGCTCGGATTTTTTCTCGTCGCAAGCAATCACTGGTACCGTTAACTAGTTAGTGAAGTTATGGCAAAAACAAAAACCGTTATTTTGTCATTTCACGTTTACTGGACCACAATAGAAATAAGTGTGTTCACTGTCTTGTGTCATCCATGTATTTTAATGTTCATTATGGATATGCGCTTTACTAAATAAACTCAATCAATCAATGATCGAACCATGTAAGTTGGGAAACAATAGTTCACTAAGTTTTTTTCGCAGCATTTCGAGCGCCTTCTGAATCGAGGCTATGATTGGTCCAAAGGGTTCTCCATCTCTGAACAGTGCCTGCCCCCTTCTCCGCAGATACAAATCACTTCTGCACCACATTCACCGAGATAAATTCTGCAAAAGTGAGAGCGCACAGAACTTGTATCTGGTTTAAAGGATCCATTACCTGGTATTTACACCCGTTAAAAATACAACCCCAATTCTGAAATAGTTGGGACGAACTGTAAACTGTGAATAAAATCAAAATGCAATGACTTTCAGATCACATGAGCCAGTGTTATTTACAATAGAACATAGATAACATTTCAAATGTTGAAACTGAGACATTTTACATTTTTATCCACAAAATGAGATCATTTCAAATTTTCTGGCTGCAACAGGTCTCAAAAAAGTTGGGACCCAGGCAAAAAAGGGCTGAAAAAGCAATTAATATATAAGCGAATCAGGTGAAGGAACATTTAGCATGTAATTACATTAACTGGCATCAGGTGTGCAACATGATTGGCTAAAAAAGGGATGTCTTAGAGAGGCTGAGTCTCTCAGAAGTAAAGATGATCAGAGGCTCACCAACCCATTAAGGCTTGCGTAAAAAAAATTGTGGAATACTTTATAAACAATGTTCCTCAACGTCAAATTGCAAAGGCTTTGAAGGTCTCATCATCGACAGTGCATAACATCATCAAAAGATTCAGAGAAACTGGAAAAATCTCTGTGCGGAAGGGACAAGGCCAAAGACCTTTACTGGATGCCCGTGATCTTCGGGCCCTCAGATGTCACTGCATCACTCACCGGCATGATTCTGTCATTGACATTGCTAAATGGGCCCAGGAATACTTAAAGAAACCACTGTCTGTAAACACAGTCTGCCGTGCCATCCACAGATGCCACCTAAAACTCTATCATGCAAAAAGGAAGCCATTGTTGAGCATGATGCAGAAGCGCCACCGTGTTCTGTGAGCCAAGGCTCATTTAAAATAGACTGTAGCTAAGTGTCCTGTGGTCAGGCGAGTCCAAATTTGACATTCTTGTTGGAAATCATGGGCGTTGTGTCCTCTGGGCTAAAGAGGAGAAAGACCACCCCTCCTGTTATCAGCGTTCAGTTCAAAAGCCAGTATCTCTGATGGTATGGGGATGCATTAGAGCATATGGTGTGGGACACTTGCATGTTTTAAAAAGCACCATGAGTGATGAAAGGTATATAAAGGTTTTAGAGCAACATATGCTCCCCCCCAGACAACATCTATTCCAGGGAAGGCCTTGTGTATTTCACCAGAACAATGCAAAACCACATACTGCAGCTATTACAACAGCATGGCTTCGTAGTAGAAGAGTCCGTGTGCTGAACTGGCCTGCCTGCAGTCCTGATCTTTCACCAATTGAGAACATATGGCGCATAATTAAACGAAAAGTCCGTCAAAGGAGACCCAAAACTCCCCAGCAGCTGGAAGCCTGTATTAAACAAGTGTGGGATCAAATTCCAATGGATAAACTCAAGAAGCTTGTCTCCTCAATGCCCAGACGCCTCCACTCTGTGTTAAAAAGAAGAGGGGATGCTACACCATGGTAAACAGGCCCCTGTCCCAACTTTTTTGAGACCTGAGCAGCCATCAAATTTGAAATGAGCTCATTTTGTGGATAAAATTGTAAAATTTCTCAGTTTCAGCATTTGCTATGTTATCTCTGTTCTATTGTGTATAAAATACTGGCTGGTGTGATTTGAAAGTCATTGCGTTTTGATTGTATTCACAATTTACACTTTGTCCCAACTATTTCGGAATTGGGGTTGTAAGTGATTTGGGTCTAAAACATAATGTTTTGCAGTAATTGGAAAAAATTACACAACATTATATTTATTTTGTCCTTTTTAGCAAGCCAATCTCCTTTTTAGCAAGCCAATCTTGCTCTCGCGAGAACATTTCGAGTATCTTGCAAATGGAATTAGGAGCACAAGATGGAGCCAGATGGCTCTGGTTTTTTCACAGATCATCTGACTCGATATGCCACTGTCAGGTCATAGTGACAGTTTTAACAAGCATGAAAAAAAAGTGATTTTTTTTTTTTAAATAGCAAACTCTACCTTCAAGAGATTCTCGTGCAGAATTGAAGTCTTATATGTATAGAAGTTTTTCAGTTTCACGTAAGTTATTGGGAAGATCCACTATGCAGTAAGTGGCTTGTACGTTTTTAGTTCTTCCAGAAGGAAAATTAACTTCACAAAGACATCCCTCTGTATCCATTCGCCGGGACAGAAGCACTTCCAAGATGAGTAGAGCAAGACAAACAGTGAGAAAACAGTTCTTACACCTCTGAAATTGCAAATTGCACCCACCCACTCACGATTACACAGGAAAGGTAACATAATGCTTTACAGAAACTTATAGGGTAGATCCACTATGCAGTAATGTTACACATATAAGGTAACGTAATGCCTTATAGCGTAAATCCACTATGCAATAAAGTTCCACAAAAAGAGTTTGGCTCGCGTAAATTTACATAAACCTACTCGAATCCATAGTGCTCCGCAAGTGACCGTAAAGGTCCGCGAACTTATGAGGTAGTGGATCCACCGTCATGTGAATATATGGGATCCTGCTCATTCCGCTACGGAGGACTTTTTTATATCATGCTAGAAACTTATCGACAAAGTTGAATTATTTAGCTTGAAGTGAGTCTGTTTTTTTTTTAATATGACATGCGTCTCATCGATGCTGACGTATTGACAGCAGATTACTGCACGGCTTAGTTCTATTGGCACCCGCGTACGAAGTGATCTGTCCGTGTTGCAACCGAACCGTCGTGCTTGCTACCCAAGTGATGTCACTTGAGGCACTTTGTTACCATAGTTGAGGCACTGTGTGGAGGTGCATAGAACTTGAGTTAACATGGCAGCGTTCACATGACAGTCAGTTTGCGCATTTCAAGCTCTTGATTTCCATGATATTTAGAAAGCAGGAAGCAAAAAAAAAACTATGAAAAATATATAAAATAATGCACAAAGTACCACCATGACATATTCAAATGGGAATAATCAGCAAATTGTGGCAATTCTCCCCACAAATCGTTATTATGAGGCCTAAGACAAGGCAAAATAAGTCAGGTCCACAATCCACGAGACCTTAGAACAAGTTCGACCGCAACTCAAATGCACAGTCAATCCATGTGACATCATGTTCATGAAGCAAGGTAGAACGAGAGTTAACGAAACAAACTCATTCCAAGCTGCATATTCTAACATTCTAAAGGTAGTCATGTTGCATGGTTTACTTTTTTCCAACATGCTGGAAAACGTTTTGGGTGCCTGTTTTCATCCACTAAGTTACACATGACCCTCAATTTGACACCATCTCAACGGACTTATGCAGCATTCTGTCAAGGCTGATCAATTGGTTTGCAGTAAGCTCCTACAAGAGTTCAAGATCTTGCCTTATTCAATAAAAACGTAACACGATTCTTCAGCACCTTGAACAGACCAAAGTCAATAGCATTTTTAGAAGTCCTCGACCTTCTTTCAGCACACCTATGTTCCCGCTTGGCCACTCGGATTTCCTCTGTGTACCATAGTACCTTAGGCCTAACAGTAACAGTTCAGGTCTTGGCAGGAGCATGATGATCCAGGAGGGTAGACAGTGTTTTATTATAGCATTCAGCCAGCATATCAAGTTGAGTGGGAGAGTCCTGACACAATTGTGATGTGGACAGGTCATGCATGAATGCCGATAAATCCATATCTTTAGTTGGACGAAATGATCTCTTTTTTCTTGAGAACTGTGGGTTTGATGTGTTCAGCTCAAATAGAACTGAACATTGGTCCGAGAGATAGCGACTAGGTGTTGGTGCTTGTCCCAAAAGAGAGTCACTCTCCTGAGTGATAAGCAAGTTTCTGAACACATGCGTTGGAAAATCGACATGTTGCAGCAGCCCCATAGATTGCAGGAGGTCCATAAACTTTATACTCTCATTGTCCGAGCATTGATATGAATATTAAAATTATCAGTAATTAAAAGAGGGTCTGTAACCACAACACAAGAGATTCCAGAAATTGAGCAAATTCAGCAATAAATACACTCACAGTCACTGGGTGATCAGATGAATAAGGAGGTCTGTAGATCACAACTAGGTGAAGAGGAAATGAGCCAGAGGCAATGCTCCACTCAGAATATTCAAATGAGTTCAAACAACCCGCACAAATCCTCTTAACTATGAGAGTATCCTGAACCAGAATGCCAGTTCCACCACCAGTTCTATCAGGGCGAGGACAGTCTTACAGTTAATAACCAGTAGGAGTAGCATAAATGTTAGCAGCAATCACACCAGGTTTCAGTAAAGGCTGCAATATCCAATTTGAATTCATGGATATAGTCCACAAAGTCCACACATTTGTTCTTAAGTGATCGAGTATTCAATACACAACACTTCATGAAGCGCAATCTACGGTTATAAACAATAGCAGGAGCAGTTAGAGGAACCTGAATAATGGCACAAATGATGAGCCTCTTTCAGTTTACAAACTGTGATTCTGTTTGTTATGATGGACTTGATCTTCCTATGACTGCCAGCACGTTTCCCACGATACCGCAGACTACCATTCAGTTTTAGGTGTATAAGAACAGAAGCAGGTAGGATGATCCTATTTGAAACACGGCAAAGTTTGAGTAGATCCATTTTCGTATAAGCCTTAACGACTGAACAAGCACACATATTGAATTCACAAGGTATATTTCAACTAGCTACCCAAGAAACCGGTCCAGGATTTAAAGAGACATCCAAATATATGTGATGTCCATAGGAGGGTCATGACCAGCCGTTGAGGAGTTTGTCCATGCTTTGTCCATTTAGAAATGCTGAGACGGGATTTGAAGAAACTGTATTTCGGCAAAGCGTTTTTAAATAAACCACCAAACTCAACAGTCACTTCATGGCAAAATCCAGACTCATAAAGAGACTGAATCATCTGAATCGCCAAAGGTGATTGAAGAATAACTTTAGAAGGCTCCCCATGTAGATTAGAGAATGAAAGATAAAAAGATTAGACAAAAAAAGCCAAAAGTGAAGACCTGACGCTCCTCATGGCAGCCATACCGGCGCCTGTGGACACACAAAATGTTGTCTTTTTGGGTTTCGTTGGTTTATTTTTGTGTTGTGTTGCGGTGAAAGTCCACTTTGCGGATGCAACCAAGGGGGAGTGGGTGAAAGTCCACTTCGCGGTGGCAACCATTATTATTATATTATATTATATTTATTATATGTTATTCGCCTCCGCGTCGTGCCTTAAAACCTTGTAATGCTCACCTATGAGTTGATTATCCCTTACATAACATGCCCAAAGATGAAACATGGGGGAAAAAAGGAAACCTTGAAGTTCGTTCTTACACCCTCACTATATAGGAACTGCCATGTGTTCATGAAAGTGACGTCACGTCCCCGATTAACACAACTGTAACGATAACTTTATTGTTTCATTACGATTCATGAACATATATACATACATACTTTAAGTGCTATCTACATCTGCTGCTGCTGTCTCTCTCAAATTGACATTCACAAAATCAATAACTGCTACCCTTACTCTAGCTCTTTTGTATATTCAAATGTATACCTTGCTTTTTATGTTTTCCTTACTCAAGACCCCCCCCTTACACCTCCCACTCCCACTCCCACTCGCTCACACACTCTCACTCACTCCCACTCCCTCACTCACACACTCTCGCTCTCCCACTCTCTCCACCCACTTTGTAAATAATTTATCAGCTCAAGCTCATTACTAAACTTGCACTCATATAATTGGGTGAGCTTTGCCTCATTTAGCACACTTTTCTTGGGCCCACATTCTCATACAGCACTTGGCGGCCCAGCCATATACTAGGTTGCACCTAGTCTTGTTTTCGGCTGTTTTGCATTCAGGTACCAACAGCTGAGTTGGCAGGAGGGGCCAGATGTGCAGGGGCCTCAGATTATGTGTGTGTTAGTGTATTCATGGATCTCTTTGGGACCATGTTTTTATGGGGGGAGGTTTTATGGCCCCCTGGTCTGCTTGCATTTGAGGTTCATTTGCAGGTGCCTGGTAGGCGGAGCCAGGGCTCATTGGCACAATGGAGAGCACCTGTGGCTCGTTCGCTGAGCAAATAAATAAACCCATATCCCATGTTGGGGAGCTCTTTCTCCTTTTTGACTTTGGCAGGTTCTTTTTGCTTCACTGCTCTTTGCACCCATCCACTCACTACATTACAGATGATACTGACCTTCACAACCCTTACTTGCAATATATTTTTGTTAAATTTGATTTTGTGAGATAAATTGAATATTGCTTTTTAAATGCATCAGTGTGCGCCTCCCTCGTTATGGCTTTTGAGCCAAGTCGTAACATAGCATCCCGTCCAGGGCTCAGGACAGACTTTGCCTTTTTTTTTTTCTTTGCACACAAAAATAGGCTGTTTTTCTGATTATAAGTAGTTCTCACTAGTCACAAGCGGACAGTGTTGTGTTTCAGGAAAACACTATGCCTTGTGAAATTTGTTTAAATGGCAATTTCACCGGTGCCATCCAATTTACGCCATCTGCCAGTATTTTTAGCCATTTCAATAAACCAAATGACAAGATGCCTCAAGGTGGCACTGCTGTACCTCATTGCAGTCCTGTAGTGCCCTTTGCACTTTGGAAACTTGTTTTCCTGGCAATAGATGATGCAAGTTCTTTTTTTTTCTTTCTTTTTTGGAAGGCTCACATTATACTTTCTTACATTCACATCCTAGGTCAACAGTGAAAAGCTGATAGCACACGTTTTGTACAACTAATGGTTTTGAAAATGTGTTTCCATTTAGGTGCCAAAATTCAGGATGATCTTCATTGCTTTGAAGATTTGTATGAGGGGTGACTACTGCTCAATTGTTGTGAAAACAAAGGAAACCTCAGGGTCTTATAGTTTGTCTTCCAAAAACAGGACTTATTCTAATGATAGAATAATATTATGTATCTACTATTTTTCACAGATTTATAGATTGCTTTAAGGACTTTTCATCCCAAAGTAATGATTTATATTTATCAATACCAACAATACATTCCAGTAAAACTGAAAATGTCAATGTTCAAATGTGATGTAACAAATTAGCTTCCCTAGCAACTGATGAGAAAGGAAGGTAACATTTGAAGTTGATTGGCTGAACAGTGAAAGAACGTGTCTGGGACAGGCAATAGAGGAAAGTAACAGATATGCTACCTTGTGCATACAGAAGCTGCTACGTATTCACAAAAGAGACAGCACCTGGCTAGATCCAGTTTGTACCCTCTGAAGTTTAAGATGTACCATCTTGTGTTCACAGCTATGCTGCTGGGAGCAGTCTGTGTCCTTGTTAAGGCTGAGGGTAAGTGCAGGCATATTTATTTTTAATTGCAATTATTTTTTAATGATTTAACTAAAAAAAACTATCTGAGGTACGAAGCATGAAGCACAGTTACAAAAAAAAAAAAAAAAAAAAAAAAAAAAAAAAAATAAGAGACTAAGTAACAAGAAAGTTTAGTCAACATTTACTTGTGAAGTTTCTATGTAACCATACTCTGTGAAAAACAAATGCTAATATCAACTACCTATTTTTTTTTTTTTTAGTTTTTTTGTTTAGAGCATCTTGACTTTAAGTTCAGTCTTTATATAATCTGGAAAAGCTGAAAAGCTCAGGACTGTGGTAAATATAATAAATTAGGAATAAAGTAAATATAATATGTTGTACATATTTGTGATCTTACTCCTTGAGAGGATAGTACAACTCACAGTAAAATCAGATGAAACCTTTTAGTATGTGCTTCAACATAAATCCACAGGTTAACAAAGTCCAAAACTGAAATTTTCAGATTGGCATACATGTCCTTCAGTGATACCATGTGAGAGGCTGACTGACATGATATATAATTACCATGATATAATATTTGCATATCTTGCCATGACATGATATATAATTACCATGATATAATATTTGCATATCTTGCCATTATATCTGATATGACTTATGGCATTTGGTGCATAAAAATGTAAAATGTCTAAGTTTCAACATTTGAAATGTTATCTATGTTCTATTGTAAATAACATATTGGCTCATGTGATCTGAAAGTCACTGCATTTTGATTTTATTCACAATTTGCACTTTGTCCCAACTATTTCGGAATTTGGGGTTGTAAATAAACAAATAAAAATTTGAACAAAAATGTAACTATTTATGAGCAATGATAGAGTGAATGTTCTGTGGATATAAGGTTATGAATATGAGGTTGTGCTGAAAATGCCTATTGGCAACAGCCAATTGTAATGGATAGTCTGCAGACCAATGTTAGATTAATAGTTAAGACATGGGGGAGCATAAAGACAGGGTCATCTAGAGAGGAGAGGGTGTCATAAAGAGCTTTCAGCAAGATGAGCAGTTTGTAATACATGTGTGATGCGAGGAAAACAGTTTACAGAAGATGGCAGTGATGTCAGAAGATTTCTCTTTATCTTAGAGTTAATGTTTATTTCTCAGTGCGAGCGTGATCGATTAACCAAGAGGCTGAGTTCTGGACATCTTGGAGCGAATAGACATTATGATGTTTAGACAGAGGTTAGCAAAAAGGGCACTGCAGTTACCAAAACGGGAGAAAATTAATGTGTACAAATCCATAAAATCGTCCATGAAATTAACTTTTCCATGAAACTAAGGTTCCTGAGAGTGCAAACGTCTTGTCATTAGTACAGAATTGATGATTTAAAAATTGAAAATCTCGATTTAGGCGCAAAGAGCAAGATTTATGCATTATCACAGCTGTGTATCAGGTAATCGAGAGACATCCGATGTTGTACGTGTGGAGTGTATGGTAAGAGTGCAGATGGAGGAGGAAATCTGGTTGTGGATTTGTTGCATAACTTTACAAGGAAAAAGACACCGATTGAGCCAATGATGATAAGCAGCTGGACGCCATCAGAGGGCCTAAGTCTGTGAATGTACAACGTACGTTAATAAATAAATGAGTAAATTAGTCAAGCAAATAAATGGTATTGTCACGCCAAGTGACATAATCTCTGAAAATGCAACACTTATTTTCTCATATTTCTCCCTTGTTCATGTCTCTAGTTCATGTGAACATTTATGTTGTTGGATGTCACACCAATGCCACTGATACAGAAGATGAGACGCAGCAGGATGGCGAAGAGATGTTCTATGCAGACTTTCAAAAGAAAAACATGGTTAATACCATACCAGAGTATTTTGGCCAATGGACTTTTTCTGAGGGGTTTGCTCAAGCTCTGCAACATCGGCAAATCTGCCTTCAAAATGTGGTGACGGCTGCTGAAGGAGAAAAGTTCCCACCTGAAGAGATAGGTAAGACGTGTCTGACACCAAAGTACGGCCTTTTCTTGCTCAAGTTATATGGACAGTGCAAAATGAATGCAAAATGAAGCCACCTATGATGAATTATATAATATCAAATCGAATATTGGTCAAATCTTTTACATAAGTTTCAGTGAATCGTTCAACTGCCCATCTTCCATTGACAGACCTTGTAAGCATAGGGTCATTCATCACACAGCACCCAATATTTATGATTATCATACTTTCCTCTCTTTTATAGATCCCATAGAGTTTGGAATATTTTCATTTCATTAAAACGTTCAATTAGTCAGAGTACCATTATGTAGCAACTGAATAGTGTTACTATAGCTTTAAAGGTGGAACCATTTGAAAAGCACATTGTATCGTAATTTTTTCTCTCCCAAATTTCACACTTTTCATGCACTCTGCCTGTTCGAATAGTAGATATTTTTGGAATGTTTTGTCAATGTCCTAAGTCAGTGATTGTTCAATTAGCATTTTTATCCCACAAATAATTGAAAATCGGTGTGATACAACCCATGTGTGATACAGCTTTCTTGCATCACGATTGGTCAGATTCTGTTCATTGACAAGCATAAACTAATATGTTTGCAAAGTAACTTTACCAATTCTGCTGATAACCATTCTGCATCACTGACGTTAGCTCCAAATTGACAATTTATTCAAGTCAAGGGGATGAATAATTTCTTAGCTAGCATGCTAATGCTTTTGGCCAGTAATGTTACACATGCAACTATTGTTGTAGACACTTGAATTTGCTAATTTAATAGCGAACAGCATTAGCATGCTTGCTAGCGAATTATTCATTCCATTTACTTGAATAGACTGCCAACCAGAAGCTAACATTAACGCTATTACTCCATTTTCCAAATAATAGAACACTGACATTTGATGGGATAAATAGGATCTCGAATTTGTGAGCCCGAGATATCAAATTTATAAAACTCAAGTTGCAATTTTCATTTTTTCCTTGCCGAAGGCTTGGAATAAATGAAAATTACTACTCTCAATGCATAAATTTGATATCTTGGGCTCGCTCGTTAGAGATCCCCTATGTTGTACATTCTCACTACATATTTGTGATCTTACTCCTTGAGAGGATAATACAACTCACAGTAAAATCAGGTGAGACATTTTAGTATGTACTTCAACATCAATCCACAGGTTAAAGAAGTCCAAAACTGAAATCTTCAGATTGGCATACATGTCCTTCAGTGACACCATGTGAGAGGCTGACCGACATGATATATAATTACCATGATATAATATCTGCATATCTTGCCATTATATCTGATATGACATATGGCATTAAAACAATTGCTTGAGTATTCAAAAACAAACGCAACTCTTAAAATTCAATGCACAAATAAATGCAGAATAATTTGTGTCCATTAATCTTTATCCATATCTGTGCCTTCAATTTGTGACTCGTAAAACACAATGGACAAACTAGATAACTTGGTCGCCACAGGGACCGAGTCGTGAATCTCCCCGATCCCCAAATTTCCGAGAAAATGGCCGCCCGCAGCCGTATTGGATGTCCAAAATTGCCAAAAATCGGTCTTGAGCATTGTCAAATAAATAACTTTGCTTGTGTGAAATTAGAAAAAATTTCTGGAATAATTGTCGCTTCCAGAGCCCGGAACAGAAAATCTCTGCGGATGCGGCTGCAGCGGCTTTGGAACCAAACTGTAGTACCTCCCGTCACTATCGTCGGGAGATAAAATAAATGCAGAGCAGGGTTGGAAATTAACATTGTTGTGCACCTGCCACTGTTGATGTTGGATTTAAAAATCTACCAGCCACTCAACTTTTTTTACTGACCACTTTTTTTTTTGTTTTAACTAGCAATGTGTCACTAACTGCAAGTGAAAAAATAAAAGAAGATCCACAATATTCAAGCAGCCCTGCATGAGTTTTCGGTTCTGACTGTGACTCACCTTGTTTTGTACTATGTGCGCACCATCTTGGAGGTTCTCAGGCAGCTATGTACACTGAACAAAAATATAAATGCACGAAGTGATTTTTTTCAAATTATTTTTTATCAATCGGGAAATATTTCAACAAAGCAATTATTATTTTATTCTTGCCTTAATATTCAAGCAACAGAAACATGATTAACAATTTACTATACCCAATTCATGAGTTATCACAGCCTGAACCCACCAGGAGTCAGCGGGCAGAGTTCACAGCACTCAGTAATGAGTGTGTCCACCATCGGCTTCATGTAAAGCTCACAAGGTTGTCAATAGTGGCCTGTGGAATGTTGTCCCATTCCTCCTGCAGCGCAACTCGGAGCTGGTGCACGTTTTCTGGAACCGGAACACGTCTGACCCACCGATCTAGAACATCCCAAAGGTGTTCAGTTGGCGACATATCGGGTGAATATGCTGGCCAATTGAGAACAGGGACATCCTCCTCATCAAAAACCTCTGAGCACTGTGTGGCCGGGCATTATCGTGCTGGAATGTCACGTGATGGAGTCGCACAAACGGTATGACTATGGGCCTCAGGATCTTGTTGCGGTACCGCTGCCCGTTCAAGTCACCCTCAACGAAATGCAGACGGGTACGCTGTCCATGGCATATGCCTGCCCATACCATTACACTTGCACCACCATGTGCCACCCGATGCACAACATTGGCTTCAGTGTAACGCTCGCCCACACATCGCCATACGCATTGTCTGCCATCAGCGCGGTACAGTTGGAATCGTGATTCATTGCTGAATAACACCGTCCTCCACCATGCAAGCGTCCAGCGAAGGTTATGGTTGGCCCAGTCGAGTCTGTACCGATAACGGACGGCGGTCAGGTCGAGACCTTGGTGCGGTCGGCGGGCTGGGAGGTCTGCCTCCCTCAGGCGGTTTCGGACAGTCTGAGCTGATATCCGCCTGTTGTGCAGTCCGGCGGTCTCGTCAGCTGTCCTGGTGGCTGGTGGAGCCGATGATGGAGGTGCTGGAGCGCATGTGCGATCCTGTGTGGGCGTGGTCACGCGTGGTCGTGGGGCATGTGGGCGATTCACAGTGCTGCCAGTCTCTCTGAATCGACTTCTCAACCAGCTGATGGTGGAATGATGCACATTCAAGTGTGCTGACATCGCTGTCACAGATATCCCAGCATTCAGCATGCCAATGGCACGCTCCCTCATGACTTGTGACATCTATGGCATTGTGACTTGTGACAAAAGTGCACATTTTGCGGTGGCCTTTTATTGACCCTGGTGCAAGGAGTGCCTGTGTACTGGTCACGCTGACTGACCAACTCAATGTTATGCTCTATGCAGCTTTTTATTATTATTTTTTGTTTAACCTTTATTTAACTAGGCGAATCATTGAGAACCAGTTCTCACTTAGAATGATGCCAAGAGGCCTCGGCAAGAGCACATAAGCACATAAAGGAGCACGTAAAATCAATACAGTCAACACACAACAAAACACGAAGCGAAGATGGGTACAAACAGCATAGGAGATGGAACAGGCAAAAAGGCAAAAGTACATGAAAAGCGAGTTACAGGGTATTATTCATGGAGTTTCAAAGGCGAAGAGAGAGAGGTGGGGTGATCAGCAGCTACAGCTGTCAAGAGCTCAAGGGCGGAATAACTCAATGAGTGAGTAATCTCTCAGGGAGTGGTCAATGAGAAGTGGGTCACCAGAATTGAGCAAAACAAATCATTCAGTACACCAGTAAACACTATTTGTGGGCATATTTCATTATAGGTCAATTTAACTCAGCATTTTTGGCTTGTGCGTTTATATTTTTGTTCAGTGTACATAAGCTGCTGTGACGGTTGAGGTTTAAGGAGTCAATGGCCCTCATTTATCAAACGTGCGTACACCAAAAAAATGGGTGTACGCCAAATCTCCCGCGAGGATCGGCATTTCTCAATCTGAACGTGAGCGAATGGTCCGCAAAAATCTCACGCCAGGTCTGACCAAGTGAACGCAGATTTGAAACCAGCGAACAACATGCAGGAACGAGTGCAGCTGTCAAAATGAGAAAAAACCATATGCAGCGATGCGGACGTCATGCTGTTGTTGCTCTTATTAGTAAAATTAATAAATAGGCTAAATAGATAAATGAATGAATAAATAAATAAGACACCTGTGTTGAGAAATTAATTAAACTTATTTTTTGAGACAACCTGCTGGTCAGGCCAGACCGCTGACAATTACAATCAATTTGATTAAGCGCAATGCGTGGCTTGGGAGATATGCAGTGTGGTATGTCAGATGCTTATCCATCATATATATAGCCTACTGAACAACAAAAGAAACGCAAGTTAATTAAAGGCAGACTGGAAAATAAGTTTGCGCGTAATTATTTTAGAATATCAAATTTATTACTTGCGCATGCACATTTACACTCGTTTCATCAAACTTTTCTTTATTTTGCGGTCACTTTGACTGAGTAACCATAACAGTACATTAACTAACTAGCTAACTTGCGTTTCTTTTGTTGCTTAATATATATATATATATAGATAGGCCTACGGACACTTTGACCGTGATCACATTTTGACAATGACAGATCTTCTATTGATAGAGGAACAAGCTTCTGTCCGACGTGAGAGGAACTTTCGGTACAGAGAAGATCTTCTCCGGGAAAGTGACGAGTGGCTGCTCGTTTTGTGTGGCACCCAATAAAATGTCATGGAGTAATACTAATAAAAGTACAATGAAGAGTGATCTCTGCAGACTGTATTTTAACAATTACCCTCATGCAGAATTCTCACGATGGAGCAGGAGCCCTGCTGCCACGCGCTCCTCGAACGGTGACCACCGGAGTTTCGAGTCTGGTTGGCCTCCACCGGTTCGTGCGCTGCTGCGCCTGAGTGCAGCAACCCCTTTTTTGGTGGCGATCTTAAAATCGGACCACTTCTATTTAACCTAGGCTACATGTAAAGCATTTGGATTGTCAATTATGTAGGCTATATAACATGAAATATCATGGATCTATAAATTGAATTTATTAAGGCCGATGTTATTCGCACTTATACGTGTGGCCAATGCTGAATTTTTTTCTTGGCAACACTTATAAGTGCGCCAGTTGATAACCATTCCAGTGCCGCTTAGAAAGTACCGCTTAAAATAAATTTGGCCAAGAAAAAATTTTTAGCTTTGGACACACTTAAAATAAATGGGGGCAATGGAGAAATGTGCATCTTGGCCACACTGAAAAGTGCGTCCAACGCGAATTTCGATGGATTTTTGTGCTTGGACGCACTTAAATAAGCGCGAATAGTCACTTCGATTTATTAATGAATTAAATCAAACGTCTGCTGCACTCCGGTTTTCCACCAACGGTGTTTACTGCAGCAGCAATAGTTTTCCAAACTGCAGCCTTCTGGGCTCCCTTTATGCCACTCTTAAGGCTTCCAAATAAAATTATTTTGTTTTTCTCCCCCTCGGATGTGATAATTTATATTTCCTCCTCAGTGAAGTTCTTTCTTCTTTGCCGTCTTTCGAGAGTCCATGCCGTAAAGTGGGCAGGACTATGCCTCCAGGAATATGAATTTATAAGGGCGTGTTATGTAAATTACAATGGTTTCAACTGCCAAATTTGTCTATGCCACGCCAGTTCTACACCGAAATCAGCGACGTACACACTTTTAGTAAATCAGACGTGACACCTGGCGAACACTGATTTTTTTTTTTTTTTTTTTTTTTAAAGATTATTTTTTGGGGATTTTCCCTTTATTAAATAGTATTTAGTGGAGAGAGACAGGAAAGGTGGGATAAGAGTGGGAATGACATGCGGCAAATGGACCGAGCCGGAATCGAACCCAGGCCGCCGCGAGAAGGACTCAGCCTTACGTGGTGCGCGCACTTAAGCCGATGTGCCAACAGAGTGCCCCGAACACTGGTATTTGCACCAGAATCTACACCAGATCCTATGCAAGTTTGATAAATGAGGGCCATTTAGAGGCTGCTGTAGTGGACCAGGCAGTCATGCATGAACATGAGAAAAACTGGATCCGGCAGGTATGGAAGCAGTGGCGTCCTCTGCTCCTCTGCACTGGATTCACCCTGTCAGAATCATCCGGTGACAGAATGTTTATACAAAGTTAGTCGAACAAGAAAATTGTTTAGTTCAACAGCCGCTTGGAAAAATAAGTTCGTTCAATTCATTACATTGTGCTGAACCTAATTCATTACAGTCAACTGACCAACCTTTTCACATTCAAGTAATCTACACTGGTATTTATCCTACCTGTTCTAGGTGCTGGCTAAGTCCTTGGTAGCCTCTCAGGCAATGGTCAATGGCCCTTAGGGGGTGGGAAACCCACCTGGTGCCTCCAAACCCGGTTAGTACAAAGGGCTTTTGCCCAATCATCTTGAAAGTGTGCTCTTGGTTAGCCCTATTAAGAGTGCTTTAACAATAGAATGTATGCAGTCCTGACCATATCTTCAAGTCGTATTTGCCATAGAGCAGCTCTTGATGGCATTCTTGAAAGCTAGTTTCAGGCGGTGAGCCATACAGTGAATGCCCAAGACATGCTTGTTATCTCCTCTCAGCCCACTCACTACACCTTTATGTGCTCCTGTCATCCCTGCTGCACCATCGATCGCACACGCCACCAACTTGGCCTACCACTCCACTTCTTTGCACACCTCTGTCGTCATGTTATCTATTGCCTTGATGATGCTCTCACTGTTTGCTCTCTCCACATCCTGTAGACCTACGAATTGACCTTTCACCTCACCCTGGTTGCACAGGTGCACATAGAGCTTTTTGTTTTCCATCACAGCAGTGTCAGTAAACCCATCAGACGCAATGGTGATGAATCTCGCTGCCCCTTTATTGACTGGAGGGTCTTCCTCTCAACTTCAGTTATGTGCTCAATAAACAACTTGGGTTGCTTCCAGTTTACATATTTGCTGCTTGTGCTTATTCCCTTTTTCAGATCTAGTCTAGAAAATAATAATGAAAGTAAGTAACTTAAGAAGTCAATGGATAGCCATTATTAAGTAACCTTTATGCTAACAACACACAGCTAGCTACTGACATTACAAGACAGCTATTATTATAACCTTAATTTAACACTTAATCTAATGTTAGTAAACAGACTGTTTAAAAATGATGACTTACTTGCATTGCCCCTCATAATCTAGAAATGGCCTTCCTTTTTTGCGATTGCTTGGACATTTCTAAACAGTATGGTTATCTTCTCCAACTGGGCAGTCTTCAGGCTGGTTAGCTGCGGGAGATTTGCCTTCATAGCAACTCTATGCTCTGGGCCGGATTTTCCCTGTACTATTTTTCTGACATGGATGAGGCATTTGGATGATTTGTGAACTTTCATGGCTTCCAATTTTAGGTTTTTAGTCTCTATATTGAAACTACAGTGGATAGAAAATGAATGCACCCCCTTCAATATTTTTATGTCTTGTTGTGTCATGGAATGTAAATTTAATGGATTAAAATGGGACTTGTTTTTCCCTGACCCAAAGAACACAACATACCATATGAATGCAGTGAAATTATTTTAATTTGAAAAAAAGAGTGCATCTAATGAACAAAATTGAAATTTCCTAATTTTTAGGCTGGGCCGAGCAGCGGCCAGGCCGCTATAAACGCGATCGTCGCTGAGTATCTGAGTGACTGACTGACTGCCTGAGTGATACAGTTCAACGATTGGCTGGCTGGCGGGGAAGAAGTTCAGCGATTGGTCGGCCGGCGGGGAAGAACTTCAACGATTGGTTGGCCGACGATTGGCTGGCTGGCTGGCCGGGCGTTGATTTCACTCGTATTTACTGGTCTGTGTATTTGCATTATAAATACATGGGTCTCGAAATTTCGGCTTGGAGACATTGCAACAGAAACTGTTGTTGGATCTTGGATTTGAGAGTTTGCAGCAGAAACGGAAATTAAAAAGTGGAATTGAATGCGCCACACTCATTTATGTGTGTGATGGACTATTTACGTACAAGCTGAAAGTGGCGCCGGCACTATTTTTCAGTATTTTCAAGATACTGAACTATACAAACTATATTTGAGGTAAAATTGACATAAATTCCTCACTTCACAACACACTTTTTTTTATTTTAATCCGCAGCAACTGAAATAAATACCAAACAATTCACTATTTGGGGACACTATAAAATTCCAAAACTTTCTTATTTCTCGGCCAATTCTCATAATCTTGGCGTCAACTAAAAGGCCTTTTCGAGAGCTTTCAATAGGTCATAAATTCATTAAAATTAATTGCATGTCAATTTTTTAGTCCCATACTTAACCATATTCAACCATCACCAATATCGTCTAACGCTTTATGCAAATACATGGCAACTCCTTCACTTGAACATATTTAATAAGCGGTTTTACTCAAAACTGTGGATTCTTTGTCCATAACGTGCCCAAAGACGAAACATGGGGGGAAAAAAAGGAAACTTTGAAGTTCGTTCTTACACCCTCACTATATAGGAACGGCAATGTGTTCACGAAAGTGACGTCACGTCCCGGGTTAGCACAACTGTAACGATAACTTTATTGTTTCATTACGATTCAGGAACATACATGCATACATACTTTAACTGCTATCTACATCTGCTGCTGCTGTCTCTCTCAAATTAACATTCACAAAATCAATAACTGCTACCCTTACTCTAGCTCTTTGTCTATTCAAATGTACTGTATAACTTGCTTTTGATATGTTTTCCTTACTCAAGACCCCACTCCCACTCCCTCACACACACTGACTCACTCCCACTACCTCACTCACACACTCTCACTCTTTCACACTCTCACACTCTCCCCACCCACTTTGTAAATAATTTATCAGCACCAGCTCATTACTAAACTTGCACTTCGTATAATTGCGTGAGCTTTGCCTCATTTAGCACCCTTTTCTTGGGCCCACATTTTAATACAGCACTTGGCGGCCCAGCCATATACTAGGTTGCACCTAGTCTTGTTTAAGTATACACCCCCCTGAGTACTTGGGGGGTGCACTTGGTGGAAGCACCTCTGGCAGCAATTACAGCTACCAGCCTTTTAGGGTGGCTCTGCTCAAGGTTGGTGCACCTGGACTTTGAGATCTTCCCTCACTCCTCTTTGCAGAACTGTTCAAGCTGGGAGAGGTTTGTTGGTTTGCGCTGATGGACAGCAACCTTCAAGTCAATCCACAAGTTTTCAATTGGATTTAGGTCAGAGCTTTGGCTTGGCCATTCCAGCACATCTACCTTGTTCTTTATAAGCCACTCAGTGGTAGCTTTGGCCTTGTGCTTTTGGTCATTGTCGTGCTGGAATATGAATTTTGGACCCATTCTCAGTCTGCGTGCAGACTTCTTCTGGTTCTTCTCCAGAATATCCCTGTATTTGGCCCCATCCATCCTCTCTTCAATCATGACAAGTTCCCAAGTCCCTTTAGATGCGAAACATCCCCATAACATCATGCTGCCACCACCATGCTTCATAGTCGGGATGGTGTTTTTTTTGGTGATGAGTGGTGTTGGGTTTTCGCCAAACATAGCGTTTGGCATTCATGCCAAAAAATTCTATTTTATTTCATCAGACCACAAAATGTTCTGCCAGTTTGTTGCAGGTTCCCCAAGGTGTTCTTTTGCAAATTTCAAGCGGGCCTCCTGCTGGACCTTTCTGAGAAATGGCTTTTTTCTTGCCACCCTTCCATACAGGCCAGATGTGTGCAATATCTTTGATATAGTTGTATGATGCACAAGTTTCCCTCTGTTGGCCATAAAATCCTGGAGCTCTTTCAATGTTGCCATTGAATTCTTGGTAGCCTCTCTGACCAGTTGTTTTCTCTCCCGGTCATCCAGTTTAGACGGCTGCCCTGGATTTGGCAGACTGTGAGTGATGCCATGCACTTTCCATTTCTTAATTATGGTCTTAACAGTGCTCCACGTTATCTTCAAAGCCTTACAAATCTTCTTATATCCCTCACCTGATGTGTACCTTTCAATCTTCTTATATCCCTCAGCTGATGTGTACCTTTCCACCACTTTGTCAGACTTCTTTTGCGAGATCTTTGGAGCTCATGCTTCTGCCTTTCAGTGAGACTGCTCTTGCATACTAAGGGACCATGGTAAATAGCTGTTTTTATCCTGGCTTTCAGTGAGACTGCTCTTGCAGACTAAGGGACCATGGTAAACAGCTGTTTTTATTCTGCCTTCCAGTGAGAATGCTCATGCAGACTAAGGAACCATGGTAAACAGCTTCTTTTATTCTGCCTTTCAGTGAGACTGCTCTGAGGGACCATAGTCAGTGACGTGCCGTCGGAGGTCAATTAGGGTAGGCAGAATCCTCACCGTTAAACAAACGATAACTCTATTACTTTGCTTGATTAGCAATTTGAGGATTAACTAATTTACAAGACTAAACGACAGGATGGCTTGCCAGTTCCATCAAAGACATTATTGCTCAGTGCATCAAACTTAAAATGCTCACGAGACAGCAAGTTTGTTCTTATTTGCTTAGAGGAAGCTAACGCAATGCCATTAACAAATATTAAAATCTTTCTTATGCAGCGTTCAAAGTGTGGTCAATATGTTTACGATAATATTTCCCCCCTTAAACACGTACTTTTTAATGCCATTTTTAAAAAAATAGGGAGTCTTCTTTCATAATCTGATAAACAAAAGATCAAAACAATATACGGAATTACGGAGAGAGTTGAGATTTTTTCCTAATTATTTATTCACATTTATTTCATTGCAGTCTCAAATCAAAGCATAAAGGTAAATGAATATTTTTGTCACTATCACCTCTTAATCGTTACAGGCTTCACTGACCAGAAAAAAAGGTCAAATTGATTGATTGACTATCAGGCATAGTACGTGCAAACAGGTTGACAAAATCTAATGATAAAAAAGGAGAAGTCACTGCCTAACGTGACCGCACGTCCCTGACCATGGTAAACAGCTGTTTTTATTCTGCCTTTCAGTGAGACTGCTCTTGCATACTAAGGGACCATGGTAAACAGCTGTTTTTATTCTACCTTTCACTGAGACTGCTCTTGCATACTAAGGGACCATGTTAAACAGCTGTTTTTATTCTGGCTTTCAGTGACACTGCTCTTGCATACTAAGGGACCATGGTAAACAGCTGTTTTTATTCATGTCATCAAGTTAATTGCTGTGACTCCACACAGGTGTGGGGCAATTGGCTATTGTTTGGTCTTGAAGGCAATTTGTCATTTCCTGCATAGTTTAAGGGATGATTCAGTAAAGTGGGTGGATACTTATCAAACCAATTTATTGCAATTGTTCATTTTTAATTAATGTTAAAACATTTTTTTTAATTGGTTTATCACTTTAAAAAAGGTTAAGTACTGTATGTAGATTTGTAGGAAAAACATAGATTAATTGCACTTTAATTACAGGCTATATGTCAAGTAAATCTAAAAAAATGTTCAGTGGGTGTATTCATTTTCTGTCTACTGTATTTGTGCTCTTTTTGGCACCCAAAGTGTGCTGATGAGGCATCAAATGGAACATTTTCTGGCTTGTCTCCTCGTAAATGAACCAATCACGGGACTCTTCATTGCAGGATTTTCTCCACTTCTCACTAAAACTGTTTTATAACATTTGCCCCTGTGGCCTGTGTTTCCAGCCAGGAAATTTTCTCCACAGACTTCTTGCGATGTAACGATGTAACAGAGTAGGGTGGGTAAGCAGGCAGGGAAAAAAATAATACATACTCACGATTCAACCTCCTTTGGGGATTATGTCAGACATTGCTACTTTTTGCTACCCACCACAGTGGCTGGTCGATTGAACAAATTCACCCACCACTGCACAAAATTACCCACATTTGGTGTGTGGCGGGTGCTAATTTCTAAACCTGATGCAGAGTAATTTATATCTGTAAATCTGCATCTGTGCTTATAATTTGTAACTCGTATATCATCATTTGTGCGTCAACTTTTTTTCTAAGCAAGCATTTTTAAATGGAGATATATTTGTGAATTTCCACCAACAGTATAGATCATATCAAAACGGAATTCTATCGCGGTAGGGTCGGGAGAAGGTAACAGTAACTTCAAAGCAAAATAAGGGTAGAAACGCGGTAGGTTGTCTGAGAAAGCATGGTGCAGGGATACAAAGCATTTACAAATATAGTACTCAGTCACAAAACCCTTCCAGGATACACATCACAGGTGGTCCAGCGTGTGCTGAAGAATGTCATGGTTGGCTGATCGGCCGGTAAGCATCTCCCAGCAGGGGGTGCTTTCACACGCAGTCACTGTAAATGGTGAAAACTTACCAACCCCACACTACCATGTAAGATTATTTCTTCCTATTCATATATTTATTTGCTTAAAATAGGTGCTTGTCGTTGTATTTCTATTGTTGTAGATAGCTTTAAAATCGCAGGTTTTTAATCGGTAAACCATTGCATTTAAAGGGACGATGTATGAGATACAACCAGAAGTATACTGCATGACGTGGCTTGATGTATGGGGTTTGTTTATGAGGAGAACAGCGGCGAAAAAGAGCGGTTCTTTTGGACAAAAATCATAAAGCTTTCTATATATTTTAATGCTATTTAGTGCAGACAGGAAAATTCCTTTATTTTTGTTGTTTACTCTTAACGTTTTGTGAAAATGAATGATACATGTTACCATATAGGACACATCTGCTGTCATAGTTTAGAGAAATTTTCACTTTGTTTCTGTTATAGTCGTAGATAGCTGGACATCGAGAGAGAAGATTTTAGTAACATTATGCACTCATTCACACAGTTGACACACGCTTTCACATGCACTATAAAGCGGTTTCTCACAAGTTTTAATTGAAAGTGCATGTTATGTTTTTTGAAGCGGCTATTCGCCCCGCAGCAAATAGGAAACCACACGTGGTCAGGAGCTATATTTTCTTACCTGGCGCCGCCTCACGATCACTGTCGGCAGTTAAAAGGTTTACAGCATTAATCTTGCGAAACAATGAGTTAGTCTGGCGGTAGAGTAGCGATGCAAAGATGGCAAGACAGCGGTAAGTTAGGGAGAGTTCTCGCAATTTTTTAAGTTTTGATGTGAGCTGGATGGTATTTGTGATGATTCTTTTGAGACTGTTCTATCATGTGATTTTGCAGAAAATTCACCAATGCAGGGAAAAATGTCAAATGTCATCGGACATGTGTCACATTACAGGATTTTAATCTGTATATTTGGACCTGATTCGGTCTCTCTAATTTACAACTTGCATGTAATCATTTCTATGTCCAGTGCTTTCCAGTTGATAGCGGTAATGTATCTTTTATTAATGTAACTCGCAGTTAAAGTAAACAGGCGTTCAGAGCTTACACAGAGCTCTAGGGCCATTTCCTTAAGTGTAGGCTGGATTTCTAGGCTGCTATGTCATTGCAGGCTGTTCCATTGTGAAGGTACCTTCGAATACAGGCCAGAAATACTGACTACATCTTCCCAGATGTTAGACAAAATTGACAACATGGAGAATGAGCATAAACGAGTTGACAATTCCATCTGATATCAGGCAAGATGAAGACAGCATTCCTCGGCAAATGCATTTCGCAGCCTAGAAATGCAGTCTACCGGGGTCGCAGCCTATGCTTTGAGAAACAGCCGAGATTTTAGTGCGCGAATTCTACCCAGGACCGACTGTATCCCTAATTTCGCCCAGCCCCTACATAATCGGAAAACCAAATGTAAACAACACTGCCTAAGTTGCTCAGCTGGAAGCTAGCTGGCTGATTAACCAAAAATGTCTTTCAGTAGAAAGATAGCTAATGTTACCACAATTCTTGCTCATTTCCAGTGTCTCTACATTATCTTCGTGATGTCATGGAGATCTTTGTCATGTCACTTCATATATTTGACGAGACGATAAACAGTCATGACCAGATCAGATGACATGGGAGCAGCTAACAGACTGCAGTCATGCTGTCCAGCATCATGCTGGCCTCCATTGCTGTCACCCCTCTCTGTTTCTATCACAGTTTTTGTGGTTTGTGCTCACTTTGAGAACTTCATTGCCTGCCATGCTCCATTGCTTTGCATGCAATGATGCAGCGTAAAAAATACAAGTGCATTGATTTGACTGTCCAAATCGTAGTCATTAGCTAAGCTAGTTTCCCAGGTTACAAACATAGAGTGTATAAAATAAATACCAGCAGGCTGATGCGGAACGGTTGGTGGCACCTTTTCAGGATGGTTGGGAGCTGACCAATCAGAGCAGACTAGGCTTTCCAGGAGGGGTGCAACCTCCCTAGTTCAAGTTTTTATGGGAAATACAAACATATGCTGGATCAATCAGCACCCTGCCTGCAGTTTCCAGAGACGGTAATGGAAAAAAAACACCCTGGGTGCTTTTCATTATGCTAAAGTGTCTTCTCATTTCCCTCACTTGCCTCTCTTTGTTGAGTCTTAGCTCCCCCCAGCGAGGATCTGAGAGACAGATGCAAGGGAGAGCCGCAAGGATGGAGGAGCCAAAAGTTGCCAAATCATAAATCCTTTACTGTATTAAGCAACGTCACATGTGGAGGCATGGCATTTAAACCTCACACTGCTCAAAAAAAGGCCTCTGCATAGGGTACAATCGTATTTCCTTGCTTTAAGCTCCTCCAGAAGCTTCCTTTCTCCTTGCTCTGCATCTTCTCCAGGAGCATTTAAGAGATTGGAAGATTCTCCATGATGGCAGAGGAGGAATCATTTCTGAGTCAGGGAAGGAAAGAGGACACGAGGAAGCATAACCCCCAGTTTATACCAGATGCGTGTTTGTTCCATCTGCGCTCCACCACAGCAGCACAGCTAATCAGTTTCACTTTAGTCAATGAGGGCGTTTACACCAGATCCGCTGCGTTGCATTTCTCGTCTGTCCCAGCTCCGGCAAACCGCAGCCATGCACAGCAGATACGCAAGAATTCTATTTTTGCCGGATGCTGCAGCACAAATGCAACACTTCAACACAGCAGATCGATCCGTACACAGACACAACATTAGAAGATACGGTTAATTTGCTTAATCCGTTTTGGTGCCAGTTCGTTTTGTGGGCTAGGACAGCAACCGAAGTAAGAAAATATGTAGGCAAATCTTTATCAACAAGCACTTTACAAACAAAAGGCTCCTCAGAGCCTGTACTTGGGCCGGGCCCAGGCCTGGGCCAATCCATAGATATATATATTTAGAACAGTAGATTGCTGATGATGTCATATTTACATTATCCAAAGTGAAGCACCCAGCCGCCATACTGATACACCCAACTTCTTCACAAAAATGAATGGTTTCTAATGAGGCCAATTGCAAATAAGTCAATATGAGCTTTAAAATAACGAGATGTGCGGCTGCTTTTTGCAGCAATAGTCATTTGAAGGGCTGTAATAAAACGTTTCATGCGTAAGTTAACATAGAAACACAAAATTGTCACTCTAATAGAAAAAATCGTGTTCGCTTGCTAGGTAGCTAATTAGCCGTCCCATTGACTTAAATAGACTGCTGACTAAAGCAAACGCTAGCGATCGATAATGGTCTCCAGCGAGCTACCTTGGTACCCTTACCGTCGCGGGGACTGCATTGACTAAACAGTCAATAAAATGAACAAGGTGGCTAACAAGCTAGCTACTTGTAATTGACATTCAAGGACAATGATTCCTACCTGCATATTATTTACAGCAATGGACAAGTCGCTTTGTCTGTTTACAGTTCCAAAAGACAAGGAGGGGAGAAAGGCTTGGCTGTTAGAAATCAGGAGAAAAAAACCATTCTCTATCCCCTCGATCCGTGCTGTGCAGTGATTAATTTTTGAGAGCAGTGTTAGAATGGGACAGGGGCAAAGATGACGCTTTGTAAAGGAGTAGCCAGAGTTAACTAGCGCTTCCTTTTAACAGCGTTGGCATTAGCCATATGATTCAGTATGAACAATTCGGTCAACAGTAAATATGCTCAATCAGCGTACAATGAAGTGAGGAATCCAGAGAGTAATTTGATAACGTATACGGACATTCATCGACGTTGCATATAATGGCAAAAACTTTGAAGCAATTATCTTATCAGAGGGTCATTAAAAGCCTCGGTCACCTTAACTGAACTTTTCTGCTCGCACTTTAACGTTGACACCGAGTAACATTTCGATCTTCCCTTTAGTAAGTGTGCCGCTTTCCATCCTCCAGAAAAGCACATATTTAGGGAGAAAATGTTGCTCTGCACAGCTGATACCAAAATCACCCGACTTCGACGCAAGTGTTTTGAAAATATAATTTTACAGCAGGCGAAAAATGAATGGGAGTGTATGAATTTAACTTACTGGTGTATACGCTCCTGGGACAGATGCTTCTCTTGAGCGTACCCTATCAGCAATGTAGTGTTCTATATGTATATCTGTGGGCCAATCACGAAACCGCGCGCGTGCATGAGCAGGACAATCGCGACCCCGAAAAAAAAAAAAAAAAAAAAAAAAAAAAAGAACGGGCGAAACTTAGACTCGTGGCCTACCGGCCCGAGTAATGAAAAACCCAACAAAAACAGGAAATTAAGAATATGTATTAATAAATAAGCTACTTATCCATGGTAGAGGCACAAAATCTTGAAAAATAAACAAATCGAAGCCAGTCAACTGTTCCTATACCCTTTCGGTAAAGAACAAAGGCTATTGCCTGTTTGTAGTTGCGCTTTATACAACATTTAACTTGAGTGATCATGCGTGATTTTGTAATTACCATGTGATCTCGGCAGGCTTGCTCATTAGTCTCCCTACTCTAGCTGTCTGGCCCAGGTATGAAGTAAAAATGCAGCTGGCGGGAGTTGATGGATGGCAATGCATGCAGCAAACACGCTGCAGGGCGGAGGCGGACCGAACACGCATCAGGTGTAAATTCCGGGTAAGTTAGCATAATTAAAAACACACCCAGTCACTGCCTGATCTGCCTCGTCTACCAGATGGGAACCATTCGTCACATATGTACAACCCCATTTCAGAAAAGTTGGAATGGTGTGTAAAATGTAAATAAAAACAGAATGCAATGTTTAGCAAATCATATAAACCATCCTCCTGAGACCCGGAAGAAAAAAGGTTTTTATATTTTGATTTCTTTTACATAACTCAAGTAATTGAGATGTAAGAAACATGTCACAAAGATTCTTTTTTCAAAAATATTCAGAGGTTGGGAAGGCCACAGCGTCATGCTTAAATGGCACATAAAATCAAAAAATGGCGCATTATGAAGCCACTGAGTGGCCCTAGAATATGCCCGTGGGCCAATTAAATCTTTTTTTTTTTTTCTATTATACAGAACCAAAATTCTTCAGAAAAAATAAAATTCCACTGATCGCAGTTAGTCAAGTGTGTTCTGATGCTCGTCGATTAATTCTAATTCCAGGCCCTCACGCGGTCCATCACCATTGCGAGGCTGTGGAAATGCCCATCGGGTGACTGATTTAGAGTGTATTTTCTCAGCGGAATGAGTTCGTGACAAAGTCCTTTGATGTCACGTCGGATTCACATCAGTACGCAGTATCAAATAACACTGTCCCGGAACTGAGTGTTGCAATACTGATAGGGTATTCAATTTGAAAATTATTTCTTAATTGTCTTTCTTAGTCAGAGACTGTTTACTTTGTTGTCATTACGGGAAAGGTTCATGGTTCACTTTCAATCATCATGTATGGGTTTCTGACAAAAGAAAGCAGGTCAGATTAATTTTGGATCAAACAAACAAGCAGTAATCTTTTATTTAGAAATACCACCACAGCGGTCTGGTCAATTGTTTGGTTGATGCGATCAGGATTTGTTTTGGCCGAGCAACTGCAAATAACTCCAGAATAATACATTTGCGATGTGGCTGGTATTGCTGTGACGGTCCTTCACTCTCAACCCGGCCTGTGCTTACTCTGAATAAATTATATTAGGTAGTTAAGGTAATATTGATGTTCTGCACAATTCCTCTAAACTAATAAAAGCTACATTTTTATAGTAGGCATAATTTTTTTTTCATATACAGTTGCAATCAAAATTATACAACCCCTGTTGCAAATTAGGTTTACTGGCAAAATTTACAAACTTTCAGCTGTTTGCAATGAACAAATCAAACAATAACAATTTAAATGGCTCAACACAACAAATATTACAAGTGGCTTCTCCAAATTCAACACAAAATTCCACTTTGAGTGACTACTGCAGGCTAAAAATTATTCAACCCCTTCATGACATGCATCTTTAACACTTAGTAGAGCACCCTTTTGCCGCTATGACCTGCTGGAAATGTGATGCATAGGCAGATGTCAGCTTTTGGCAGCATTCCCAAGGAATCTTAGCCCAGTCCTCATAGACAGTGCCTCCAGTTCACTAATATTCTAGGGTTTGCATGCTGCAACTGTGTTCTTCAAATCCTATTAGAGATTTTTCATGGGGTTCAAGTGAGGCGACTGTGATGGGCACTCCAGAATCTTCCCAGACTTCTTCTGAAACCAATCCTTGGTGTATGTTGAGGTATGCTTGGATCATTGTCCTTTTGGAAGGTCCAATGATGCCAAAGTGTCTGCTTCTTTACAGACGGCATGACATTTTCTCCTTGGATATCCTGGTACTTGACTGAATCCATCTTGCCCTCCACACTTTGCAGATTTCTAGTGCCAGAGGAAGCTAGGCAGCCGCAGAGCATCAAAAAGCCCCCACAATTCTTCATTGTAGGCAGGATGTACTTTTCAGCATATGCTTCTTTATTCCTCCAGCAGACATACCACCGATTCAGAAGCCCGGAAAAATTCCAGTTTTGTTTCATCACTCCACAGAACAATACCTGTGGCTTATTCATATGGTTTAGAGCATATTGGAGCTTTTGCTTTTGGATCAGTTGTGTTGTGTCTTGTAGACCTTCAACATTTAGTATGCGCCCTACTTCGCTAACTGAAACCACAGTGCCTCCTGCCCAAGTCTTGCTGTGGGTCTCCTGCAGTCACTTAAGGGTTTTCGACCACCTGTCTCCTCAGGAATCTGGTAACAGCCATTGATAGCATCCTCTTTCTGCCACACCCTGGTACAGTCACCACTCTTCCTTTAACTCTTAACTTGCGAACTATGCTTCCAACTGTATCTCTACGAAAATTTAGCGCCTGTGCTGCCTTTTTGTATCCTTTTCCTTGTTTGTGCCAGGCAATGATCTCCTCTATTAGCTTTTTGGACAATTCTTTTGACAGCTATATTTCTAATATGCAATCATATGTCACTGTCAACAAACCCCTTGCCAGTGCAAGTATTTGATGTGTTCTATCTCAAGCAAACCTGATGCAACTAATTAAGCTCTTGATTAGCTGCATTAGATGTGCTTGAGACAACACCTGGTTTGCAAATATGCTCTTATGAGGGATTCTATTCGGGGGGTTGAATAATTTCGAGACTGCAGTAGTCATTAAAAATTGCATTTTGTGTTAAATTTGGAGAAACCACTTGTAATATTAGTTGTGTTGAGCTATTTAAAATGTTCTTGTTTAATCTGTTTATCTCAAACAGCTGAAAGTTAATAAATATTGCTTTTAAACCCAATTTGCAACGGGGGTTGAATAATTTTGATTGCCACTGTATATATGCAAAACTAACGTGTAACACCTCCTCTCATACCTGCATTATACCCTGCTTAAATATGCACGCAAATGTGCGTTTCAGTTGTGGCTTATGGTTTGCCCTCAGCAACAGTTAAGATGTGTGATATAGGCATTGGCCTACTTTGATTGCTCATTTCGATAAAGCCTTGAAACATAATGTTAAATAAAAAATCTGGAGCTTGGCAGCATTTCGTAGCAGACTATCGAAAAAAGACTGGAATGAATTTGCAAGCAAAGTTTCGCTTACCCAGTTCAACGACGAACATAGCACAGGCTACACTTGAGAACGGTAAATCAGCGAACCTACTGAATATTCTTTCCGTGCAATAACATGTTCGTGCTTGATTGGTGAACATTGAGACCGAGTTGTTATATGTTAGCTATAGTGACGCGAACTGAGTTATTTTTATGCTACTTAATTTGGAACTTTATTTATTAGTATATGTAGAGCTGCAGCCAGTGCCGCTACAAGATGGTAGTGAACTGTGTGAGCAAAGTCAAAAACCATCAACTTGGAACTACTTACCAGTAGACTAATGCTAAAGCCAGTAGTTTTACTGAACGATTGAAATTGCAATGGTCAATTTCCCTCTTGTGTATTTGAGTAAATAGTCTTGTCTTTTGTATTAAGTATTGATTCTGTTTGTTTTAGGCAATATTGTAATGCTAAACATTAAAAGCAAATGTATGCATCAGTATATTTTTAGCGTTAAACACACAAAGCAAAATGTATGTGTATATGTATGTGCATATCATGGGCGTAGGAATCAGCCCGGCAGACCCGGCGATCGCCGGACCAATATTTTCCCGAATACGCCCCTCCCCTTCCCCTCTCTCCCTCATGTCATGTCAACTTAGACCGTCTCGCCGATCCCAGCTGCTTGTCTATCATATTAATGCACTGCCGCTAGACCAGTGTCATTAGCGTTCGTCAGCAATACTGCATACTCTAATAAATTATGATCCAGTGCAAAAAACGTTCTTATTATTATTCGTTATTAATTTGCGCGCAATTTTAGCATTACAGGGCTATTGTTGGTGACCTCTTACGCTTGTTTAATACATACAATTTGCATCGAGAGCGATGGTTTACTCATTTATTTAGAGTTTTGCCCCTGAGATAAGGACTATGCTTGAAGGGCTGTCAGTTTCTCGGGGATCACCTAAAATTGCTAAACTGCCATCCTCACATTGCAACAGACAATCACAGAGTGCAATGTTATTTTAATTCGAATGTAACGGATTATTTACCAGACCTAAGCAGCGCAAACTATCGTTATCCCCATATTTGCATTTAACTGCTTGATCTGGATGCACTTCCTTGTATGAAGAGCTCCCTTTCAATTTTTTTTATTCCAACTGATTTTTTTAATGACAAATCTTCCACCAAACGCTGACTGGCATCTGTGATTGGCGTATGCCGCTCAGATCTTTTCAAATTGCTGGCAATCCAGGGTGCGCACAGAAAACCGAATGCTTTGGAGGCGCGCCGTGCTTTTAGAAGGACCACGTGTCCAAAAGAAATTATTTTTTTTACGCGACCCCAAGCTTGGTGGAGGGGGCGAGTGAGATGGGGATTATGTGCGGAAGCAGTGTATTCTAAGAGTGTCTAAGAAAGCTCACGAAATCCTGTCTCTTTTCATTAACTAGGTTAAAAACTAATGGTTGCTAACACGTTTTAAACAGTTCGTACTGTGTTTGTTGGTATCCACCTTCCGAGTTCATATAGTTATCATTAGGTGCACGGCCTGGTTTGTGCCCCTACATTCCCAAGATTTCAATCCGCACAATATTAATGCAGCCTGTGTTTTTACTTCATATTTCTAGAGCGAGGGGTTAGTTATGTGCGTGCGTATTGCATGTCCACATATGATATCTGAATTAGCCTATGACGGGATTTACCCTTTCTTGGCAATCTTGTGTCAGTGTTTTAGTATTTTTTTTTTCTTAGATAGGTGGTCTAATTGTATTATATGGAATGAAATAAATAAGGTAAATCAGATAAATCAATAAATGTAAAAAAGCAAGGGACAAAAAGAAAATAAGGAAACTGGCAGTTTCTATGGGTGGATAACCCTGACACCATTACTCTGGATGTCACCTTCTTTTATATATCTCTATTTATAAGGTATTCTATAAGCCTCCAATTCATTGCTTGAACACTGTCTCAAAGGTTTATATCAAGTTCATGGATGAAATGCTTCAAACTGCGAATGCTGGAAAGTGCATACTATAGACCACAGACTGAACCAATCTGCTGTTGTGAACGTGAAGAAACACCACCCAAAAGTTGAAACTGTTGAGGCTAAAGATGAGTCTCAATGCAACCGCAGCTAACGAAACCAATCCCCAGTTTCAAAAAATTTTCCAATGATGGAAGGGGGGACACCCCCCTTCCATACCATCCCCCCAGCGCTGTCTGCCAGACCAATATTAATTTGCTTCCTACACCCCTGCATATGCAGTATTAATTTTTATCAAAGGTCTATTAGGGTTAAAATTATTGGCGCATTTAATTTTTGGTAATGGCCCATACATTTTGAAAATGGCCCATTGATTTTCCATGACACGGGCCATTGGCCCATGGGCCTTGCAGTCCTTCCCAACCCCTGAATATTATCTATTTATATTTTATCGCATGTCCCTTGTAGGGGACATTGGGTCCAAAAAATACATTCAAAGCCATCAGTTTGGTATTGGTAAGATCTCATTTGATAGCCATTTCTATTCCATTTTTTCTCATTTAAAACATGTAAAAAACCAGTAGAAAACCTATTTCATCAATGAACATTCATATTGCAACTTAGTAATTTTTTTAGTTCAAAAAATGTTTTTTAATCTTTTAAGCACTTTTTATTCATCATTTATGGTGCAAACCCCAATTCCAATGAAGTTGGGACGTTGAGTAAAATGTTAATAAAAACAGAATACAATGATTTGCAAATCCTTTTCGACCTATATTCTCTTGAGTACACCGCAAAGACAAGATATTTAATGTTCAAACTGATAAGCTTTGTTTTTTTTTAAAAAATATTCACTCATTTTGAATTTGATGCCTGCAACATGTTCCTGAAAAAAGCTGGGACAGGGGCAACAAAAGACTGGGAAAGTTGAGAAATGCTCAAAAAACACCTTTTTGGAACATTCCACAAGTGAACAGGTTAATTGGAAACAAGTGAGTGTCATGATTAGGTAGAAAAGGAGCATTCCCAAAAGGCTCAGTCGTTCACAAGCAAGAATGGGCCGAGGTTCACCACTTTGTGAACAACTGCGTGAGAAAATAGTCCAACTGTTTAAACACAATGTTTCTCAACGTGCAATTGCAAGGATTTTAGGGATTTCATCATCTACAGTCCATAATATCATCAAAAGATTCAGAGAATCCGGAGAAATCTCTACATGTAAGCAGCAAGGCCGAAAACCAACATTGAATGCCCATGACCGTCGGTCCCTGAGGTGGCACTGCATTAAAAACTGACATCATTCTGTAAAGAATATTACCATGTGGGCTCAGGAACACTTCGGAAAACCATTGTCAGTTAAAACAGTTTGTCGCTATATCTATAACTGCAAGTTAAAACTCTATCATGCAAAGCGAAAGCCATATATCAACAACACCCAGAAACGCTGCCGGCTTCTCTGGGCCCGCGCTTATCTGATGTGGACTGACGCAAAGTGGAAAAGAGTTCTGTAGTCTGACGAGTCCACATTTCAAATTGTTTTTGGAAATCATGGACGTCGTGTCCTCCAGGCTAAAGAGAAAAAGGACCATCCAGATTGTTATCAGTGCAAAGTTCAAAAGCCAGCATTTGTGATGGTATGGGGATGTGTTAGTGCCCATGGCATGGGCAACTTGCACATCTGTGAAGGCACCATCAATGCTGAAAAGTACATACAGGTTTTAGAGGAACATATGCTGCCATCCAAGTGACATCTTTTTCAGGGATGTCCCTGCTTGAAAGACAATGCCAAGCCACATTCTACACATGTTACAACAGCATGGCTTCGTAGAAAAAGAGTGCGGGTAATAGACGGGCCAGCCTGCAGTTCAGACCTGTCTCCCATTGAAAATGTGTGGCACATTATGAAGCGCAAAGTACGACAACGGAGACCTGGGACTGTTGAGCAACTGAAGTCGTACATCAAGCAAGAATGGGAAAGAATTCCACCAACAAAGCCTCTACAATTAGTGTCCTCAGTTCCCAAACACTTATTGAGTGCTGTTAAAAGGAAAGGTGATGTAACACAGTGGTAAACATGCCCCTGTCCCAGATTCTTTGGAACGTGTTGCAGGCATCAAATTCAAAATGAGTGAATATTTCCAAAAAACCAGTAAAGTTTATCAGTTTGAACATTAAATATCTTGTCTTTGTATTGTATGCAATTGAACATGCAAAATGGCAGAAAATGAGCGGAAGCAAGTCCCACTGTCCCCTACAAAGCACATGGACTAAAAAGTGTATTTTAAAAGGATTAAAATTCACATACACCTCTGAAATCTTAGTAATAATATAGTTAAAGCTTTCATAAATAAAAAAAGCATTATCAACAATACAAAAATGATATTTGTATAAATTTGTTCAATTACCTCCCTTACAACCATAGAAGGTGCTTGCTCTAACTACTGCCATTTTGCAAAGACAGAACATGTGATCTGTTGGCCACACCCCCTTTTGCGTGACATCAGTGGAAAACCCAGGATGAACTCTTCACAGTGCTTTGGGACTCGAACAGGCTACATGCATGGTATTTAAAATAGAGGCCTCGGTGCCATATCCCAGACAGAGGACAAAAATGAATTGCCGGGTCTTAGAAGGATATTGAATTGAAAATAGCGCAAAGACAACATAGCAAATGTTGAAACTGAAAAATTGTATTATTTTTTGAAAAACATCCACTCATTTTGAATTAGACGCCAGGAACACGATTCAAAAAGGTTGGGACAGGGGCTACAAAACACTTGAAAAGTTAAATGATGCCAAAAAAAATACACCTGGTGGAACATCTCACTGCAAATGAGGTTAATTGGCAACAGGTCAGTCACATGATTGGGTATAAAAAGTCTTTCAGGCATAAAGATAGCAATGGTTTCACCACTCAGGGAAAGACTACATGGGAAAATAGCTCAACAATTTAAAATAATGTCTCAGAGTAAAATTGCAAAGAATTTGGGGATTTCATCCATTACATTACATAATATTATCAAAAGATTCAGAGCATCCAGAGAAATCTCTGTACACAAGAAACAAGACTGCAAACCAATGTTGAATGGCAATGATCTGCAGGCCCTCAGGCAGCACAGTTTCAAAAACAGGCAAGATTCTGAAGGGGAAATCACTGCGCTAGCTCAGGAACACTTCTGTAAACCATTCTTAGTATTCACCATTTGTCGCTGTATCCGCAAATGCAAGTTAAAGCTCCGCCATGTACAACGATCCAGAAATGCTACGGCCTTCGCTGGGCCCAAGCTCATTTAAGATGGACTGAGGCGAAGTGTGAAACTTTTCTGTGGTCTGACCAATCAAAAATGTGAAATTATTTTGGGAAATTATGAATGCCGTGCCCTCTGGGCTATAGAAGGGAGGGATCAGCTTGTTACTGGTGCACAATTCAAAAGCCAGCATCCATTATAGTATGGGGGTACATTATTGCACATGGCATGGGTAACTTGCACATCTGTGAAGACACCATTAGTGATAAACAATATTTACAGGTTTTGGAGTGTCATATCCTGCCATCCAGACATCTTTGACAGAAAAGGCCTTGCTTATTTCAGCAAAACAATGCCAAACACAACATTCTGCACATATTACAACAAAATGGCTCCGTAGTAAAAGAGGCCGGGTGCTGAACTGGCCTGCCTGCATTTCAATTCAGGCTTTGGCAATCTAGTATACAAAAACTTGTGGCACGAACGAGCCGGATGTAACCGTAAACAACCTTAGGGGATTTAGACTCAAAAATGCGACAACAAGCATCTTCCTTTGTGGTGAATTTTTAGTGCTTGTAATATTACCGTTAATGTATTGTGTGCATATCAAGAGTTTAATTGAAATTACTGCAGTAAACTGAAAAAAAATTGTATCTCTCTCCTCACTCGTCCCAAGCCATGTCAAATAGGTTGGCTCTGTTCTTGCTAGCAATATAGCGAGCTAATGCCAAGTCCAATCAGAAAAAGAAATGCAGTGTCATCTGAAAGAGAGACCCATTGGAGAGACCTGTCTTTGCCCGAGATTGTGATTTAACACATACACTGAACAAAAATATAAACGCCCCATGTCAAATATTGATGCCACATGGAGTGAACAACTCTAAGTGAGCATATGCTGACTTTTACTTGTACAATAGGGATATTTCTCTTGATTTGTGTACCATTTTTTTAATCCATCTCTCTGTGAGCATTTGCTCAGTGATGCAGTGATTTCACTCAGTACATGGGTGTGGCATTTCCAGACGGTGATCAGACAGAATGAGCAATACCCAGACACTCCTTATACTGGGGACAGTGGCCCTCATTTATCAAACTTGCGTAGGATCTTGTGTAGATTCTGGTGTAAATATCAGCGTTCGCCAGGTGTCACGTCTGATTTACTAAAAGTGTGTACGTCGCTGATTTCGGTGTAGAACTGGCGTGGCGTTGATAAATCTGGCGGCTGAAATCATCGTAATTTACATGACACGCCCCTATTAATTCATGCTCCGGGAGGCATAATCCTGCCCACTTTACGACATGGACTCTCGAAAGACGGCAAAGAAGAAAGAACTTCACTGAGGAGGAAATATAAATTATCACGTCCGAGGTGGAGAAAAACAAAATAATTTTATTTGGAAGCCTTAAGAGTAGCATAAAGGGAGCCCAGAAGGCTGCAGTTTGGAAAACTATTGCTGCTGCAGTAAACACCGTTGGTGGAAAACCGGAGTGCAGCAGACGTTTGATTTAATTCATTTATAAATCGAAGCGACTATTCGCACTTATTTAAGTGCGTCCAAGCACAAAAATGGATCGAAATTCGCGTTGGACGCACTTTTCAGTGTGGCCAAGATGCACATTTCTCCATTGCCCACACTTATTTTAAGTGTGTCCAAAGCTAAAATTTTTTTCTTGGCCAAACTTATTTTAAGCGGTACTTTCTATAAGCAGCACTGGAATGGTCATCAACTGGCGCACTTATAAGTGTTGCCAAGAAAAAAATTCAGCATTAGCCATACGTATAAGTTCGAATAACATCGGCCTTAATAAATTCAATTAATAGATCCATGATATTTCATGTTATATAGCCTACATAATTGACAATCCAAATGCTTTACGTGCAGGCTAAAAAAAAAAAAAAAAAAAAAAAAAAAGTGGTCCGATTTTAAGATCGCCACCAAAAAAACGGGTTGCGGCGCTCAGGCTCAGCAGCGCACGGACCGGTGGAGGCCAACCAGACTCCAACCTCCAGCTGTCACAGTTCGAGGAGCGTATGAGTCCCCACCGCCTCGATTGGAGCTGCATGAGGGTATTGTTAAAATACAGTCTGCAGAGATCACTCTTCATTGTACTTTTATTAGTATTACTCCATGACATTTTATTGGGTTCCACACAAAACGAGCAGCCACTCATCACTTTCCCGGAGGAGACCTTCTCTGTGCCGACAGTTCCTCTCACGTTGGACAGAAGCTTATTCCTCTAACAACAGAAGATCTGCCATTGTCAAAATGTGATCACGGTCAAAGTGTCCGTAGGCCTATATATACTGAGCAACAAAAGTAACGCAAGTTAGCTCGTTAGTTAATGTACTCTTATGGTTACTCAGTCAAAGTGACTGCAAAATAAAGGAAAATTTGATGAAACGAGTGTAAATGTGCACGCGCAATAAATAATAAATTTGATTTTCTAAAAAAAACTACAAGCAAAAATTATTTTTCCAGTCTGCCTTTAATTAGGCTAACTTGTGTTTCTTTTGTTGTTCAGCATATATCTGACTGGATGAGCATCTGACATAGCCTACTACACTGCATATCTGCCAAGCCACGCATTGCGCTTAATCAAATTGATTGTAATTGTCAGCTGTCTGGCCTGACAAGCAGGTTATCTCAAAATATAAGTTTAGCTAAATAATTTCTCAACACAGGTGTCTTATTTATTTATTCATTTATTTATTCATTCATTCATTCATTCATTTATTAATTTAGCCTATTTATCTATTTAGCCTTTATATTCATTTTACTAATAAGAGCAACAACAGCATGATGTCTGCATCACTGCATATGGTTTCTTACTCATTTTGACAGCTGCACTCGTTCCTGCATGTTGTTTGCTGGTTTCAAACCTGCGTACACCTGGTCAGACCTGGCGTGAGATTTTTGCGGACCGTTCGTTCACATTCAGATTGATAAATGCCGATCCTTGCGGGAGATTTGGCGTACACCCATTTTTTTTGGTGTACGCACGGTTGGTAAATGAGGGCCAATAAGAGTGCCACCCCAAAATGTCAAATTTTGTCAGAAGTCATCATGCCGCAGATGTCTAAGGTCATGCGGGAACGTGCCATTGGCATGCTGGATGCAGGGATGTCCACCAGAGTGGTCTGCATGCAGTTCCTTGAAGCAGAGCACATTCCAGCTCTGGACTGGCCTGCGTCAGAGCCATGTAGAGAGAGAGTCGCGTCAACGGAAGTCCAAAATTCTCTATCGTCACGTGGTTCATGGAGACTGCGAATAGTTCCAGGAAGTCGCTGGCGGGCAATTTAAATGCGTCTGTCAAATAGGCTGCAGAGAGACATATCTGCGACTCTCGGTAATTACTAGTCAATAAACGGCGTTATTTCTGCCTTGTTGACGTATTTTAGGCTTGAGTGAACATTTGCCGTCTCACTTAAGTGACCCCAACGTTAAACAACCGCGAAAAAGCTACATTTAACGGCAGAATGTTGAACATTTGCACTCAAAATATGCAGTATTCGAGCGGTTTTAGTGCCTTAGAATTATTAAAATTAAGATGACTAAAACGAGATTTAGTCATTTTAAAGAGCGTGTTCCTGTTGTCGATTGCTTTGAATTCTTGGCCTTTGCTTTGGACAACAATGCTTCTTTAATCCCATCCTAATGTTTATTATGCAGAGGGAGGGGAAGGAACGTTTCAAAACGGTTTAATTTTCTACCATTTCTTTATTTGCTTGAGGTTTCAATTATCCCATGGAAATGGAGGATCTAAGTTATCAGTTTAGTAATGACTAATGTAATCTTCATGACTTTCAGAAAGCACAGAGGACTGACAGGTGACTATCAATGAGTATCAACTGACAGCACAATTAGTCCCTGCATCATTAAAAGCATCATAATGTTCAGTGTGGCATCTTAGAAAATCCACTGGAAATAATTACAATTTATCTGTTCATAACTTTTATGCACATCTGCACTTATCACTAAACACCAATATATAAGTTCAAAACAACTTTTTCATGGACTTTTTGCATGCAGAAGGTATACATTTATCTAGGCTTGCATGAACAGTAATATTTTTAGAAAGGGCTCATTAAACACTATACATCCAGACAGAACACACAAACTTATATCGCTATACGCATACAAACACATACATTTTATGCATATCTTTTTATTTTGCACTTACGTACTACAATTACTTCATGAAAAAGAAATCTTGAATAAACTCAGAAACATGAATAGCATGTGAAGCAGTTTGTCTGTGCCCTCTCCTCCATGTTGTCCTTGTATATAATCTCTACCATGGTTTGCTGTGCTGCGTGGGGATGCTCCAATTGCTGGGGGGGTTGAGTACAAATGTACAGTTTGTAGGCTCAATTCAGCAGGAGAAATCTAACAATCATTAAAAATTACAACAACAAAAATGTGAGGTGATCATATTCAAACACCGCACATGCATTTTTTCACAACCAAAGACCACACGATTTGGAAGCTTATTGTCCAGTTTATTAAAAGTAAGGAACAGGTACAGGCTTGCACAGCTTAGGGAGTCAAGACTCAGAGTGCAGGGTGAGTGTCGTCTGTCTCATTGTAGGGAGTTCTCTGGCTCTTATTGAATCGCCTGCAGTTCTTCTGCTGAAAGAGAGAGAGGGGGAGAAAAAGACAGGAGAAAGGGTTAGACACACCTATATGGGCTTGGATGGGAAATAGTGCTGAGAGATGAGGCGTGGTCTTTGTTTCCCAAGTTAGCATATGGAACTTAAGTAGTTGTGATCAGCTTTTGCTGCTGATATTTAAGACAGTATGGCAAGTGGCATCAGTAACAAATGAAACAGGAATTAGTATAAAGTTGGATCATGTTCTTTGCAGTCTTTCAGACAAGTAATACAGTACAGCTCAATATTTTTACTATTCAGTATGATTCCCCACTTAGTCTTCTATGCTTAATTTTCCAAAATGTTTGGCCTATTTGGCCAATACTTTGTTTTCAATCTTCAGTTTGGTCCTCCAGCTTCCCTCTCCCTGAATCATTAATCCAAAATTAGCAAAATGAGCAGCAACATAATACTGACAAGTAATGGTCAATAGAATCTCAAATCCTAAAAACCCGAACGATAGACAACGTTTTAGTTCATTGTAAAGCAGTAAAAAAAAAAAAAAGCTAAAAAAAGGGGAATAAATAATCGCTCTGCGTTACATCAAGCTTTTAATATTTAGCCAAACTGGATACCAAGTGAAAAGTTGGTTAAATCGGTATGGCTAAGCGCTGTTGCAAGCTCGCTTGCTTCCACTTATAACTAAGTACACATCACTTAGCTAACTAGCTAGTGTGCACGCAGTACGTTTTCATAACCATTATGTAAAATTAGTTTTGTTGGCAAGCTACGCAGTTAAATAAATCTATAAACCATTGCTGGTTCAGCCGCTAATGTCTGTGACTCATACCCCTTTTCCACTGAGCTGGTTCCAGTGCTAGTTTGGAGCCAGAGCCTGACTTGGTTCTTTTCCACAGCCGAAGCACCAGCTCCTGGCTCTCAAAACTGGTGCCAGAGCAAGAACCAACTCCTTGCTGGTCTGGAGCTAAGCACCGATTACGTCAAGGGCTGGGGGTGGAGTTATTGTGACCAACAAGACCAGCACAAACACTGTACCACCATTTTCAAAACAACAGCTGAGCGAGTGTAGTCTGCTTACCTTTTCAAACAAACAAAAATGGAGAAGGCTAAGCGGCAGTGGTCTGAGGAGGAGACCCAGTGCTTCCTGGCACTGTGGTCATCCTCCGAGGTCCAAAAAAGTCTTCAGTCTTCGTTGTTTTGCCTCCTTATGGCGCGAGCATCGCTAGGTAGGGAGATGCATATACAGTGACGTACAGACGTTATACGGTGATGTAATCGTGTGGCTCTGAGTTGGCTCCTTGGCGAGGTACGTGGGTTGAACCAACTAAGCACTGGCACTAGCACCAGGTTCTTTTTGGTGGAAAAGGGGTATCAGTGACTGACTTTGAGGAGTTAGCGTGCATACTTTGTTAGCACTGAGCTAACAGAAATTACATAGGTTTTCTATTAAATTGCGCAATTCATTTATGTGATAAAATCTTAAACTCTTGGTCGTGTCATTAGAAACTGACAAAACTCCCCATGACTAAATTTTGGGTTTGTTACTCGCTAAAGTTTACGACAAAAGAAAAATTTACTCAACTTCTTTCATAACTTTCATATGACATGCCCACTCGTGCAAGATCCTCTGGAAGAAATGTCAAGGAAATGGCACACAAATGAACCGAGCTATTAAGTAGAAAGAGAGTGGTTTTGGTTGATAGTTGTGTAGCTTGAGAGGAGAATTTATCATTTTATATTTGACTGCAGAGTTAAAATATCATCTTTATGACAAATGTATGCATTATTAAGCGTTATTCAACTTCATTGTGACTGTCAAATTGCCAGCTGTAGTCCCAAAGATCAGTCTGTTTATTTCTTTTAGACATAGTGATGGTTAAATTAATTGTAAAGGTTATTTTTTCAATAATTGTGATTGAGTTATATATATATATATATATATATATATATACACATATTATTTATTTATTTATTATATATGTATATATGTGACCTGTCATGCAAAAAGCGTACTATCCAACCAAAGCATGGATTTTGTGATTTTTACTTTAATTGGTTGGATAGTACCCATTTGGTGTGACAGGTCTCATATATTTTATATATATATATATATATATATATATATATATGCACACTCATACATACACACATGCACACATACATACATACACACACACACACACACACACACACACACTACCGCTTGGGATCACTTGCAAATTTCTTTGTTTTCCAAAGAAAAATACATTTTCATGCATTTCACGAACATTTTTTTCCATTTCACAAACGATTAAAATTAATCAGATGATTTTCAAAGAATGATCTACATTTTTGCATAGAGTCCTACTATCAGCAACTGTCAGTCCTCTGCATTAATCTCCTGGTATGGCTGCTAATCCAGGTTAAGCATTATATAAGGCTAATTGATTATTAGAAAACCCTTCTGCAAATGTGTTGCACAGCTAAAAACCGTTGACCTAATAAGAGAGCGCAAAAGGGAGCATGGCATTCTTGAGGTTGGTTTAGTACCTGAAGCATCAGCAGTTGTTTGTTTGTTTACAGGCTCAAAATGGCCAGAAAGAAAGAACTTCCTTCAGAGACCCATCAGTCTTTTGTTGTGCTTAGAAAAGAAGGCTATTCAATGCGAGAAATTGAAAATTTAAAATCTCTTACCATGCTGTCAACTACTCCCTTCAGAGAGCAGCACAAACTGGCACTAAGAAGGACAGAAAAAAGGAGTGGGAGGCCCCGATGCACAACTGTGCAAGAAGACAAATATCTGAGACAGTGTAGTTTATGACAAAAAAGCCTCACAGGGGTGTCAACTAGCAGCTGCGCTAAATAGTTCCGTCAAACACCAGTTTCAGTGTCAACAGTGAAGGTGGCTTTTTTTTTTTGATGAAGGCAAAGTTTGAAGTACATATTCATCATTTTACATTAAAAATCATTATTTCTAACTCAGACAATGTCAGCATGTTCTGTTCATTTGCTATATTTCCTATTCAGACTAATTTCATGTGTGTTTCCATGGAAAACAAGAAAATTTCCAAGTGATCCCAAACTTTTGAGCGGTAGTGTGTATATATATATATATATATATATATATATATATACCCCGATTCCGAAATAGTTGGGACAAAGTGTAAATTGTGAATAAAATCAAAATGCAATGACTTTCAGATCACATGAGCCAATATGTTATTCACAATAGAACATACATAACATTTCAAATGTTGAAACAGACATTTTACATTTTTATCCACAAAATGAGCTTATTTCAAATTTTCTGGCTGCAACAGGTCTCAAAAAAGTTGGGACACAGGCAAAAGAGGGCTGAAAAAGCATTTAATATATAAGACAATCAGCTGAAAGAACATTTAGCAAGTTAACATCAGTTGTGTAACATGATTGGCTATAAAAGGGATGTCTTAGAGAGGCTGAGTCTCTCAGAAGTAAAGATGGCCAGAGTCTCTCCAACCTGTGATGGCTTGCGTAAAAAAATTCTGGAATACTTTAGAAACAATGTTCCTCAACGTCAAATTGCAAAGGCTTTGAAGGGCTCATCATCAACAGCGCATAACATCATCAAAAGATTCAGAGAAACTGGAAAAATCTCTGTGCGTAAGGGACAAGGCCGAATACCTTTACTGGATGCCCGTGATCTTCGGGCCGTCAGACGCCACTGCATCACTCACCAGCATGATTCTTTCATTGACATTACTAAATGGGCCCAGGAATACTTCAAGAAACCACTGTGAGTAAACACAGTCTGCCGTGCCATCCAGAGATGCCACCTAAAACTCTATCATGCAAAAAAGAAGCCAATGTTGAGCATGATCCAGACGCGCCGCCGTGTTCTGTGGGCCAAGGCTCATTTAAAATGGACTGTAGCAAAGTGGCAAAGTGTCCTGTGGTCAGACGAGTCCAAATCTGACATTCTTGTTGGAAATCATGGGCGTCGTGTCCTCCGGGCTAAAGAGAAGAAAGACCACCCCTCCTCTTATCAGCGTTCAGTTCAAAAGCCAGCATCTCTGATGGTATGGGGATGCATTAGTGCATATGGTGTGAGACACTTGCATGTTTTAATATCATTGGTTGTTTCTTCTTTTGGGTTATAAGACTGGACATTGATTGGACAATCAGATATGTACAGATGCCTTTGCATAAAAACAAGGTAGGTTGTTTTCTCTTCACGCGCACAGTTGCGCAGCTGAAAATGACGTGATTTAACCCTTCTGTTCTGTTCGGGTCAACTTGACCCATTTCAAGTTTTTACTAAAAGAAAAATGATATATGGATAAATTTTTTTAACCTGAAATTCTTTGTCTGGCTCATTTCAGTCAGAAAAACTCATGCTTATACCCATGAATAAATTGTTCTATTTTATTGAAGCATAACATTGTATTTTGGCGGCAGTTCTGCTCTGGACCCTAGCACTCTACCAGTCAATATTGTTGCTTTTAAGGAACAAATGCAGCAGAAAACAAAAGCAACATGGTATGATACCACTTTGTTTAAGCCGAAACTCAGAACGTACAAAAAATGCAAAACTACCTTTGGGACCAAGGAATATGTATTAAAATATGTCCCGTCGTCAACGTGCAACCCTGGCTCAATTTAGTGCTGGTATTCTCCCATTGCATATAGAGACAGGTTGATGGCGTGGTGTCCTGTTGGAAGATAGTTTGTGTACTGTCTGTAGTCAAATGTTAGTTGAAGCTGAATTTCCTTTCTGTGTGTTGTGCTTATAATGATCTCAGTGAGGTTTTGTGTAATGAGGCAGGAAAGTTGAACCCACAGAAAATTTGTCGATCAAACAAAAATTCATATATTTGATTCAATCAGAAAGTAAAGCTGTCTCCAGATTTCTGGAAAGTGCCTTTGATCAACCTAAGCGTGTTTTATAGTGTGATGTACACTAGATTTCAAGCCAGTTTGCTGTTCATTTTAAACCTACTTTGTTATATTTTGTATAAAGGTCTGGATTGTGTTTTGTGCTGCTTTGTATTTTAGTACATTGTAACAAAGTGACTTATGAGCCCATTGGGGCTGGGTTCCCTTTTTCAATGTATTTTAAACTAAATATTTTGTAATCACAATGGAATAAGTCACTATAAACAGATTCATTCATTCACTCTGGAGGAATGTCCTACCTAGGCACAGCAAACATACAAACATAGTTAATCATGAACAGAAATCAAAATCCCCCCGATGTGAGCAGAACCAAACAGGTGGAGGCTGGGGTGGAGGAGGCACGCAAAAACCAAAGAGCGTGTTGCATACAATGAAAAGTCATTGCAAACAGCAGCAGAAGTGAGTGAGCTTGACGTCTTTTAAATAGACCGCTGTATTACCTCATGTGATGTGTATCCTCCAATTGTGTACCTGCTAATGCTGACGTGGCTGGTAGCTTACCAGGCTGCTGTCAGCTGATGTAGCTCTACTCGAGTTTCCTGCCTGAACTAGTTACACTTATTTCAGTCAGGAAAACTCAAGTTTCAATAAAACAGAACAATTTATTCATGGGTATAAGCATAACATTGTATTTTGGCGGCAGTTCTGCTCTGGAGGAATGTCCTACCTAGGCACAGCAAACATACAAACATAGTTAATCATGACCAGAAATCAAAATCCCCCAAAACAGCAACCGCTGCCAAGTGAGGCTAAATTATGTGTTCAGTTGAGCACCCACTGCCTCCTGGGTAACCAGGAAGTCCATAGAGATATCCAGGGTCAAAACATTGGCTGCTAAAGGCTGCCAAGTCTTTAGCGCACTTTTGCTACCACCAATGCAAATAACCTGGATCAGGATGGACATTCTACCATTAATGTACTTGACCTTACCATGTGTAGCCTGGTTCCACCGAGGACCCGTTAGGCTTGTTTCCCAGAGAACACACCGCTTGGTGCCCTCACATCTGTACTTGCGGGCAGGGCTTCACTGTTGGTCTGGATACTTGGCCAGATCCTCTAGAGCAGTGGTTCCCAAACTCGGTCCTGGGGACCCACTGTGTAGGTTGGTTTTTGCTCAAACCACAGCTCAAATCTCAGAATGCTAACAAGTTGTTAATTGTTTTTAATTGCTCTATTATTGTTAATCCTGATTATTTACCCTTTTAGAAAACATGCCGAAAATGGCCATGATGAAAAAAAAATTTCATAGTGTGCTATATTGGAAATTACTTTTCTGACATAAAAATGTGGAAATCTGCAATTGATGACATGAAACTGTGAATTGGCTTCTAATTTATAAAATTTAGGACACATGGTCACTTAAACTAACTATCAATAGGCAATTTAGAATTGAAGACAAAGCATATAATAATGAGTCAAACCTGTTAAATGTTACTTGTTTGTTTCAGGAAAGAACTTCAGCACCTGCAATCAGAAACCTAATCAGCAGCTTTTTGATTGATCACAATCTTGCATTTGATCACATAAAACATCGCTCCCTTCACTTGCCATGCTTAGTTGGAATACATCAAAATACAAAATATGAAAGTTGGACTTTGCAACATCATGGAATGCATAGCCATTTCTGTTATAATGTGGTTCAAGGGGGTAAATGTCCCTCTCATCTGAAAAAAGCAACTAATTAAAAAAATGGCTTGTTAAAATTTTGGGATCGTAATTCTGGTTGGAACAAAAACCAGCATACACAGTGGGTCCCCAGGACCGACTTTGGGAACCACTGCTCTAGAGAGTAGGCGCATGCCGCTCCCTCTAGTGCACGTCTGCAACCCCTACAGATGCAAGAAGCAAGATCTTGGTCCTGAAAAACATTCTACCAAGTGAGAAAAACTATGTGTACAGCCGGAGCACCCACTGCCTCCTGGATGACCAGGAAGTCCATAGAGATATCCAGGGTCAAACATTGACTGCTAAAAGCTGCCCAGCCTTTAGCGCACGTCTGCTACCACCAATGCAGATTACCTTGATCAAGTATGGACATTCTACCATTAAAGTATGGCCCAGCCAACCACCTGCGTGAAGCAAAATATTTTTATTAATTCATTTATTGTCCTTGGAATTTCGCCGGAGTAGCGTCCAACGCAGCTGGCGACCATCAATCATGCATAGAGCAAGGCAATTGCAGGTTTGATAGCTGGTTTGCCATCAGCAGCGATTCAAGCAGTGCAGAGTTCAGCAGGCAGCCCATTTTGATCGGGATGAGTTTCGTAAAACTGCAAGCTGGACATGGGGTTCTCAACATCAGGTGTGAACCAGGGCACATGGGAGATGCAATGCAGATCGGCGTTATGACCGCAGATAACGTAACATGGAAAAGGAAAAAAAAATAATAAATATATATATATATATATATATATATATATATATATATATATATATATATATATATTGCAGTTAGAGAATGACAGGAGTTCCTTTCCTTTCCAAGCCTATCAATTTGAATTTATTGAATTAGTGATCATTTCTAATTTTACTAGATAGGCTTTGATCATTTATAGGATTTAAGGCACAAGAGCAAGTAATGATTAATCATACTTCACAAAACCCCCCAAAAATGTGAAAGTTTCTAATGAGGTCATATAAAGAATAAGATGCAAAATAAAAGGCAAGCAGGAGGAAGCCATTTCTCCCTTCTCGAGCTCATTAATTTGGGACACTGGATACCAAGTGTAAAAAGTTAGGCAGCACAGAAAAACTACATGACCACGGGGAATAATTTTTAATGTGTAGCAATTCCTGACATCTAGTAGTGGCATACAAATGATTGAGGCAGGGTTGGGCAAATTTATTTCTTCCAATTGCGATGACTAATTGAACAAATGGGTTATATACAAAAACATGTATCTACTCATGCAGTAGATAGAGAAAAATGTTTCACATAGGGAGCCAAATACAGTGTTTGTTGGTCGATCGAGGGAATTTAGAGAAACGTCAGATTTCAGAGGTGCTTCAGCCAATGAAGGCAATTAACTAATTAAAGGCCAGAAATTGGGGCAAAAAACCAGGGACAGATACGGCCCTCATTGCCCAACTCTAGATTAGAGTATTCTCCCTTTAGGATAGTCAATTCAAGCAGAATGTGATGTACCATGTTGACATGCATTCACATTCATTTCAAGCCATTTTAAGCAGTAATCTAAATCTAACCACGTTAACATCACCTTGGCACTTCAAGGATTTCCAACGCCCTTCACAAAACAGCTGCTTTTAGAATGCCAAGGGTTTGGAGGATTTAAGTCATGAAGTGAATGCCCTCCCAGTGATTGAAACTCCCAAGCTGTTGCCCATACTGAATACAGCAACATTTTCAATTGTGAAATAAATTCAACAAGCAACACCAGCATAAATCACACCTCTACGAAGTACGGACATGAAAATCAACGGAATATAATGGTCAGCTCATGCATTGACTAGCTTATGGGTAACTGTCAATTTAACTGCACCTTAACGAAAGGAGAAAAACTTTAAAAGCCAGCCATTATATAGCGCAGGGCATCTATATTAAAGTGATTAGGCCTCAGCAACCACCAGGATGATCTGCTCGAAACAACTCATGGTGCTTTGCTATATGAAGCATCAAACAAATAATTGACATTCTGATCACAAAATCAATTGCTGTTAACGCATCCCTTTGCAGTAGATATATCATGCTTGCGCTTGAAAAAAGTTTCTTAGACTATTAGGGCTTTACTCTGTCAGGTGAATGAGGTTGGATTGGATGAAAGTTCGCAGATGTGCTACGTTGCCTCAGATGCAGTCCAATCGCGAGTTTTGGAACAAGCTCAGTAAACAGCCTTCGGAAATGCAAATTGTACTCTAATGCACAATACCATCCCTAAACTTAGGTTTTTATGTTTAAAACAATATCGTCAGCAAATGTATAACGTTGCCTTGATTAACGTTACACGTTTGCGAGTCTTAATAGTACATTGCACCACACGAAGCCGGCTGCAGCAGACATAAGCGAACAGCAAACACTTACGAAAGAATACCGAGATAACCGTGACAACATTTCACTCTGCAAAAAAGGTTATGTGGCAAGGACCGCAACACGGCTAGTGCCAACCAAGTCCTTTTAATGTTTTCATGTGCTGAACAAACCATATGCGGAAACGACCATTCGTGCTCAATTAGGTCTTACGTTCCTTTACAATGGACAAGACATTACCCACAACTTGATCAATCCTGTTCGTACTCCACAGCTATAACAAAAAATGTGGACCAATGTTGCATACAGTTGACCTATGACTTAGTTATTTATTTATTTATTTTAAATCAGATGGTCAGGAAAATGGTAGAATTGAGGAAAAGGAATTATTCTCGGCCACGAAGTCATATGAGTGAGTATTCATGAAGTTTCCTCCCGTGACTTGTATACAATGAAAGCAATCCCAGGCAGTATTTTTATTAGCCGACATCATCGCCCATATACCGTGTTAACGTTTGTTGTCAAACGTCCATCTGCAGCAAAGAACCATGTCGACGCTAACCATTTTCTGACGTTATGTTCACCGCTGATCATCCGAACATCACGATATTAGCCACACCATTTCAGTCAGGCATAAAAGCATGGAATTTATGCTGCATTCGATTGTACTCGGAACTCGGGTAAATCCGACCTTCCGAATCGGAAAAGTGCAATCGAACGGCCTTTGAGGTCGGAACACTGACTCGGGAATTCGGGCAGGATTCAAGCAGACCGAGTCGTTTGGATTGATGTCATAGCAAAATGGCGCTGCACACCGTGAGAAGAAAAGTGTCTCAGTTCTCCTCAACTTGTACTGTTGTGCGTCGTCTAATTTAGCGTTCGCGTTGCTAGAAGTGCTAGAATTACACTGTAGTGGCATTTGCTTTCCCACTCTGTTGATTTGTGATTAAAAAGCTCAGTACGCGTATGAAGTCGGGATGACAAACCACAGTAATGTTAACGTTACTGAAGTGTTTTGTGTTCAAAAGATTGTCTGTCCTTACGTTACATAGAATAGTTTTCCCCCACATTTAAGCTGCAGTAGCCTATAATGACAAAACAGTAATTTTTGATGCTCGGAAAACTTCCAAACAAACATCATCTTACTGTGGACGGGCATGTTTCCGAGCTTCTTCTTTTTGACGTTTTTTGGCGTATGAAACCAACGTTAAGGTGCATTACCGCCACCTTCTGTGTTGGAGTGTGGACCAGCGTTATCTATCTACCCCCCCAAAAAGATAAAAATAAATAAACAAATTAATCTCGACTAAATCCTTCTAATTAACTCCGTATCATTTAAAAACTTGAAAAGACCTCCTACACCAACTGTTAATACGTTCTTAAGTGTCAGCTCCCCCTGTGCAGTCCTGACTTCTCTCTTTAATACTTCACGTTCATGTGAATATTTTGGGCACCACAAAATAACATGCTCCACTGATTCTACTTCCTGACAATGCTCGCATAGCCCTGAGGTATGTTTCCCTATCAGGTGCAGTGTCTTGCTTATTCCAGCATGTCCTACCCTCAGTCTGGTGAAAATCCTCTCCTCTTTGGTGGTTCTATTGGCTGGTCTTACTTTGCCAACTACTGACTGGACTGCATACAGGTGTCTTCCTGTAATAGCTGTATCCCATTCGTGCTGCCATTCTCTCATGATCTTCTCCTTAATTAAACCTTTTGCTTCTGACTTGCTCAATACGATTTCTATGATCTTGTTCATTTTTAATGACTCTTTAGCTAATGTATCTACTAATTCATTACCCATAACTCCTCTGTGAGCCGGAACCCGCATAAATGTCACCCCAATGTTCATATTTTTAATCCGGTGCAAAGCAGCAAGAATTTCATAAATAATATCCTGCCTACTGTCTGATATAGATGACTGCAAGGACATTAGTGCTGAACATGAATCAGAGCAAAGAACAACCTCTCTGATTTGTGACTCTTCTACCCACTGCAATGCTGATGTTATTGCCAACATCTCAACTGTGTAGACAGACAAATGATCTGAGGTTCTTCTTTTAACATAGACTTCCATTGTTGGGACACTGAAAGCAAACCCAGTTCTCCCTGTATCAGGATCCTTAGATCCATCAGTAGACAGGCACAGCTGATTGGTACACTGTATTCAGCCTATCCTCAACTAACTGAGAAATATTACCAGATTCTTTCTGCTCCTGAAGCATAGATAAATCAATTGAAACTGCAGGAAACAACCATGGTGGTGTTACTTATAATGGCACTGTAGGTGAGTATCTTAACTTATCTAATGCCGTATCTTTAGCTACTTTCACACTGCTCCAAGCAAAACACTCGCGCTTGGCCCTTTCACTCTCCCAACAGGGAAGAAGCACCTTTGTTGTTGGATGTCGCCCTTCAGAATGCCCTTGAAGATTAGCCCAGTAGTTCATCATTAGCTGCTTTCGTCTAAGATGCAGTGGCATTTCTCCCACCTCAACCTGAAGAGCAGACAAAGGAGTTGATCTGAAAGCCCCGCAACACAACCTCAAGGCTTGAGACTGCACCACCTCTAACTTTTCCAGTGAAGACTTAGGGCTCTATCTTTCACACTGCCTTACCCGTTGCCACTACCCGCAACCCGTGAATTACGCATTTAGCAGCTTCCACTATCCCTAAACGATATCTTGCGGCCACACTACCCGCTATGCATTATGCCGAATCCTTTATTTGCGCCTGGAGGTGTGCCCGTGGGCGTGTTTATGCGCTTTCCCTACAATTGCTATCTTGACCACACACGTTAGGGAAAGCGTATAGCGAGTCCTAAAACCACGCGCTACCCGCATTTGGGCTTTCACAAGAGCGCTATGCACTGGCACTCAGCAACGGAAATTTTTTTTTTTCCAGCGAGGCGGCATTTCAGAACTCTCTTGCGAATGAAGGTAATTTCGGCGTCAAGTATGTACACCTGTTTTTACAGCACGGTCACGCAACTTGATGTAAAAAAAATAGACAGCTGTCCGATTGGAAAATGTAAACGGACGAAACCACGTAATTGTCACTAGAATTACCTTAATTCGCTGAAGAGTTCTGAAATGCCGCTCTCGCTGGAAAAAAAAAAAAGTTACGTCGCTGAGTGCCAGTGCATATATACCTGATTTTATTTTTTCTAAAATGGGATTTTGTTCTATGCTTCATTTCAGGCGGGAGAGGGAGTTGGAAGTGCATGGCGAAACGATTTTTTTTTTTTTTTTTTTTTTTTGAAGTTTCCATCAAAAAAGGGGTAGGCTTGATTTTTTTTTTCACAACATACCAAACATTAACAATATGTCAATGTCAAATAATAATAATAATAATAATAATACAATTCATGATTAACTTAACAAATACAGATCCTCCCCTGACTGGATTTGACCTCATGCACGGACAATTTAACTTCCGTCAACGGAGAAACGTGGCGACCTTCTCTCTCCATCACGGATTTCGGTTTGAGGATTTGGGATAGCGCCAGCCTGCTCCGAAAAGGCAGTGGCACCTGGCACACAGATTGGTTTAACTGGCGTAACGCCCAAACCACGCCTATGCATAATATAACGGGTAGCGCTGGTGTTTTAGGGATATAGGCAGGTGTGCAAGATAGCAACTTTCGCGGGGGAACGCCTCTTACGCAATGCGAAATCCCCAAATAACGGGTTTAGGGACTCTGGCGTAAGATAGGGCCCTTAGATGCTGAACCATATGGAGCACTCCCATAATCTAATACTGACCTGATCAGTGCAACATAAACCATTTTCAAAGCTGACCTACTTGCTCCCCATTCTGATCCTGTTAAACATCTCATTACATTCAGTATTTTTTACACTTAGCATGCTCCTTATTAATATGCTCGCTCCATGTCAACTTTTCATCAAACCACACACCCAAAAATCTAAAATCTTTCACTCGTTCTATTATTTGCCCATACATCTTTAACTGAGGATCACCACCCCTCCTTCTTGTAAATAATACTACATTGGTTTTTCCTACAGAAAACTTGCATCCCCAAGAATAGGACCATTTTTCCACTACATTGACTGCTTCTTGTATTTTCTTTCCAATATATTCAATATTCTTCCCCCTTTTCCATAAGGCCCCATCATCTGCAAACAATGACCGCCCAATATCACCCTGAACTTGGGGAAAAAACATCATTTATCATAATGGAGAACAGTAAAGGACTGATAACACTCCCTTGAGGAGTACCATTATCGACCTTATATTTCTGTGATATAGCTGCTCCAATTCTAACCTGAATAAATCGGTCAAATAAAAACTCCTTAACCCAATTATATACCCTACCTGTTGTTCCCATCATATTTAATTTGATCATTACTCCCTCCTTCCATACCATATCATACGCCTTTTCTACATCAAAGAACACTGCCATTACAGATTCTTTATTCACTTGTGCTTTCTTGATCTCTGTTTCAAGACACATAACAGGGTCCATGGTCCCCCCTACCCACTCTGAGAAGGAGACAGGAGTCCTCTGCTTTCCATATAAAATGTCAGTCTATCTGTGACCATTCTCTCCATTAACTTCCCAATATGTGACGTTAGAGCTATAGGTCTATAGTTCATTGGACTTGACGGATCCTTCCTGGCTTCCTGATAGGAATAATCACTGCCTCTTTCCAACTACTTGGTAATTTCCCCATTTCCCACACTTTATTATATATACCTAGCAGCTTCATGGATGCTAAGACCCCTAAGTGCTTTAGCATTATATAGCAGATCTCATCCCCACCAGGAGATGTTAGCCCAGATCTAGCTAGTGCTCTCCTCATTTCAGCCAAAGTAAATGGAGCATCCATTACACTGTCTGTATCCTCCCTTCTTTCCAAAATCCCAGGATGTGCTGCACTTGTTCTTGCTCTTCCTCTCATGCCCTCCTCAGACAAATTGTCAGAGCTATGGATCTTAATGAGGGCCCTAGCTATCATTTCAGCCTTCTCTTCCTCAGACTCTGCAGTTTCCTCCTCCAGCTTCAAAACTGGATACTGCCATTCTCTCCTGACACCTCTCATGCTTCCAATCATGCCCCAAACATCCCCAACAGGAGTTGATCTACCAATTTTATTACGAAAAATCTGCCAACTTTGCCTTTTCGCTTTACGCACAGTTCTCCTAACAACTGCTTGAGCTTGCTTATATTTAATTAAGTTCTGGAAATTATGTGTTCTCCTTAAAACCTTTAAAGCTTTATTCCTTTCTTTCACTACCATACTACACTCATCTGTCCACCAGGGCACAGCCTTTCTCTTCATTGTTCCTTTACTTCTAGAAATTGTCTGATTAGCTACTTTTATCAATATTGCTCTAAACTTTCTATCAATCACCTCCACCTCCTCATTTAAATCTATTCTAGTCATTTCTCTCTCACACATATATTCAAACTGCCCCCATTTTGCACTATTAAATATCCATTTCCCCCAAAATTTCCCTTGCCTTTCATTCCTTTGGAGTAATACACTACACAACACTGGAAAATGATCACTCCCTACTGTTGTGTCATCTGCCACTTCCCACTCACATATTCCTGCTAAATTCCTAGACACCAGAGTTAAATCTAGTGCTGAAGTGTTCCCTGTACGCACATCTATCCTGGTCCCTCTACCATCATTGACACAAACCATGCTCTTTTCTTCCAGCAGTTCTTCAATTACCACCCCATTAGCATCTGTTCTTGCTCCTCCCCATAAAGTACTGTGAGCATTGAAGTCTCCACACGACATCATCCTATTTCCATCCATCCCCTCAATTTGCATTAACTTATCCACCTCTAGTTTCTTACAAGGATTATAATAATTAATGACTACCAGCTCTCCTTCACTAGTCCATATCTCAACAGTGACATATTCTAGCTCATTTGCTATACCTACCTCTCTAAAAGAAACATCATCTCTGCTGAATGTTGCACAGCCTCCCCCTACTCCACCCCCCCATCACACCTGACGGAAACATAACCAACTATCCTGAAATCCAAATTTGGATATAGCCATGTTTCCTGTACACAAATAACATCTGGTTTACTGGGTAACTCATCTACATACTTTTTAAATTCCTGTCCATTAGCCAACAAACTTCTCGTGTTCCATTGCAGTGCAAAAACCATTAACAGCACTAGACCCCAGCCCATGCCTGCTCCTGACTTTCTTGACTACTGAGACTCTTATTCACCTCCTCCCAAGTCAGCCCACCAGCATCTAGATAGTAGTTTGCTGCCTTTACAATCCTTTGGATTCTCTCTGTTTTTGACTTGACCTCCATTGAGACATTGACTACACCTGCAATGAAAGTGACTAGTTTCTTTACATCAACCATCATCTTCCCCTTGCTTGCCTGATCTGGCTCTCTCACTTCTACTGGTTGCATTCTTGCTCTGCTTCTCTCCATCCGTCCATCTTGCCCCTCTCTCTGCGTCACCATCTTCACAGCTTCTGCATAGGTAATCTTATTCTGGGTTCCTACCTGTTGAATCATCACTTCCCTTTTCATTACTTCACACCCCCCATACGCCACACTGTGATTGCCACCACAGTTACAGCATTTTGGCTGCTCATGTCTACATTGCCCATACTCATGATCCTCTCCACACCTGGCACATCTTCTCTTTCCCTTGCAATTCTTGGCTGTATGTCCAAATCTCTGACAGTTGTAGCACCTCATTGGTTTTGGCACATAGGGCCCTATCTTGCGCCAGAGTCCCTAAACCCGTTATTTGAGGAATTAGCATTGCGTAAAAGGCGTTCCCCCGCAAAAGTTGCTATCTTGCACACCTGCCTACATCCCTAAAACACCTGCGCTACCCGTTATATTATGCATAGGCGTGGTTTGGGCGTTCGCCAGTTAAACCAATCAGTGTGCTAGGTGCCATTGCCTTTTAGGAGCAGGCTGCGCTATCCCAAATCCTCAAACCGAAACCTGTGATGGAGAGAGAGGAAGGTCGCCACGTTCTCCGTGACGAAGTTAAATTGCTCATGCATGAGGTCAAATCCAGACAGGGGAGGATCTGTTTTGTTAAGTTAATCATGAATTGTATTATTATTATTATTATTATTATTATTATTATAGTTGTTATTATTTGACATTGACATATTGTTTAATGTTTGGTATGTAATAATAAAAAAAAAAAACATCAAGCCTACCCCTTTTGTGATGGAAACTTCAAAAAAAAAAAAAAAAAGAAAAAATGCGTTTCACCATGATTGGGACATGCCTCCAATTGAGCTGAGTGGGTGTTGGAATGACCCACTAGCATAGAAAAAATAGTGCCACAGTAACCCTAACAGCAACGGGGCAAGGCATACGGACAGCTGGCAGCGGTGTATACATCATCTGCAACCAGGTGACATAATTCCGTCACTGCCTGATGGGAGAGGCGCAGTTTTGTCACGCGTTCTCGTTCTGGGGGAAATAATATTCAGGGCCGGCGCTAGACCTGAAAATTTGGGAGAAAATATCCTTCCCTTTATGGACTACAATTAGTCCTGGCTAATTCTAGATGGTTTTCCCTGAACACGTTTTCCAAATCAAGAATAATCAAGTGGCAATTGAAGACACGGCTTCTCTCCCCCATGCGCTCTAACAGCGACAAAATAATGGGCTACATTCAGTACAGAAAAATAATTTAATTATAAATAGGTCTATGCCCTGGCAATCAGCAATGGTAATTTTTTTCCAGCGAGAGCGGTTTTTCAGAACTCTTTTGCAATTGAAGGTAATTTCGGCGACAAGTACGCACACCTGTTTTTGCAGCACGGTCACGCAACTTGCTGTAAAAAAAAAAATAAAAAATAGAGAGCTGTCCAATTGGAAAATGTAAACGGACGAAACTACGTACTTGTCACCAGAATTACCTTCATTCGCTGAAGAGTTCTGAAATGCCGGTCTCGCTGGAAAAAAAGTTACTCTTCGGATCGAAGCAAATCAAACGCACATACCTTCCTAACTAAGACAGCTAGACTCAGCCGCGAGTACACGCTGGTAGATGCCTTCCGTGCGGAGATATGAGCAAAAAATTCCTCCGAAGAGACGCATTTCAAACGGGTTCAAACACTTGTCGCCATCCTCTAATCCCTACATGCAACGGTACGCCAGGGAATTCCCATTAGAAGACATGGCAACAAGTGTGTGAAACATGTTGCTTCGGAGGAATTTTTGCTCATATCTCCGCACGGAAGGCATCTATCGGCGTGTACTTGCGGCTGAGTCTAGCTGTCTTAGCTAGGAAGGTATGTGCGTTTGATTTTCGATCCGAAGAGTTGGGGAAAAGTTACAGACGTAGAGCAAAAAAGTATGCCTGAAGTCAATGGATTGAGCAGTGCCTCTGGGTGTACGTTGAAAGTCAGATTCATAAATACCCACCCACAGTGGCACGCGGGGTCTACCCCTGGCAGCATTGAGCTGCGTATCACAGGATTTATTTAATTTTTAGCAAAAACCTACCGGAGACGCAAACAATCTCTGCTACCTTCCTCCTCGTACTGTTTGTTTGTCATTGTCCCCGTAATTTGGCAGGGAACCCTCTAATAAAATCGAAAAAGACGAAACTATAGTTTCTCTTTTATATCTTTACAGGGAACTTGAGAGAAGCGGAACTATTATTTCGGAGGCACGTGGCCTTGAAGACAAGTACACACCGTCTGCTATCCCCTGATTGGATATTCGCGTCACGTTTGCCGGATTTATTACCATAAACCTGGGATATCCCAGCTTCTTTGACGCGCCGCAAGCACCAAATTTGACGCGCCGCTCCCATCATGCATTGCGCCACTGCTTCGGACGCCTTCGCCGCTCTCCGTAGAAAATGAATGGGAGGCGTAGGCGTCAGTTGACGCGCCGGACCAGTGTAAATTCACCGTAACACAATTTAGATAGCATCTGATTGCAGTAGTAATCCAGTTTCATGAGACGCGCCAATTAATCATGAGAACACTGAGAGAATAAACGCCAAAAGCAATATACCTAGGAAAAAGCGCAAGCAACAATGCATTGTAAACTGAGCAGACACAAAATAGCAGCATAATAACCACCAATGACAGCAATGAGGTGCAAATGCAATCTGCGCAGCGGGTGACTGCTGCAAGCGCCAGTATGAACAGCAAGCAAAAACCTAAGGGCGTGTTGCATAGCATGAAAAGTCATTGCAAACAGCAGCAGAAGTGAGTGAGCTTGATGTCTTTTTTTTTTTAAATTTGGCATCTCAATCCCACCCGAATCTGGAATGCCCAATTGGTGAACTATGTACAAGGCTTGCTCGATTATCGACCCCTTGCTGCCAATTCAGGACAGTGTAGACAGGTCGCAGCTCTCCTCCGAAGCACGCGCCTGTCAACCACCGCTTCTTATACACTCATTGGTTGAATCTTCGCAAGTTCAGAACGAGGGCGGAGGATACCCGGACATGACCAGGCTTAGAATCTTCCTGACGAGCGCCCATCTGGCCAACAGGAGGCGCTTGAGCAACGAACAAGGCAGCTATTGTAATCCCTACCCGGCAGTCCCTTCCCAATATGCAACCCTGTAGCGCAATAGCCAATCGTGAGCTACTCTGAAAAAGGTGCCGAGTGGTACGAAGCGGGGCTCGAACCCGCGACGTGATAATTATTTTTGCTTTGCAACGCGATGCTTTACCGAGTAAGCTATTCGGCAACCCAACATCCCTCAAATAGACCGCTGTATTACCTCATGTGATGTGTATCCTCTAATCGTTGTGTGCTTGCTGATGCTGACGTGGCTGGTTGCTTACCAGGCTGCGGTCAGCTGATGTAGCTCTACTCGAGTTTCCTGCCTGAACTAGTTAGGCCCGAGCCTGGCCGAAGCCGGCGAGGGCCTATTAAAACTGCATGGTTCCGTTATTAGGCCCGAGCCTGGCCGAAGCCGGCGAGGGACTATTAAAACCGCATGCAGTGGCGGCTCCTGACAAAAAAATCAGGGGGGGGGGGGGAAATTTTTACGAATGATTACACTGATGAGCTATTTGTCAAATACAGCAACAGACTGTGTCTCAATCTTTTTGAGCCTGTTAAATAAACTCATAATCATTGCCTGTTATGTCCATTAGGTGGGAACATACAACAGAAAGAGCAGGACAGAAGTTAGCCAGTTATAAGTTAGTCATTTGCCTTTATTACTCCACTTTCCCACTAATTCGTAAAATTCAAAATACCCATTTTGTGGAAGTAACATGCATAGACTGAACGTAGAGATGGTACAAATACTGGTAGGTAGGTGGCAATCGCCTCAATTTACTTTATAGCAATGCCTGTTATGTCCACTAGAGAGAAGCACTGCGAGCACACAAAGTTTTTCTCTAGGTACTTGAGTTGCAATGATAAACTGTGGTGAAGAAAGTCACAGAGCCAGGAGCCGTCAACTCAAAAGTAAAGAATGGTTTATCACTACAATTAATCACTCCACTTATTGATGAAGCCGTGATACCTATTTGGGCGGCTACACATTCCTACAGCCAAAGTAAAAAAAAAAAAAAAAAAGCGTGACAAGACGGCGAGTTGCAATTCATATGCAGGGAGTGATTAGCTAGCAAGCTGCGTATCATAATGCTTTTGATTCAGTAAATTGTCTGGCGAGCAGTTTCTTTGTTTTACACAAGGGTAAAAACCCAGCCGTCACCCGCTCCACTACTGAATGATATCACATTAGCTGTGGGCAACAATCATTATTCAGAGCACAAAAGTACAGTCCCCAAGCTTCACTTCGCATGCTGAAAATCACCAATGCACGAAACGAAATAACGATCTCAGTCCAATCCTTCACAACCGCTGTAGCTGACAAGCTAAATATTTGCCACAAGAATATAGTCGGCTAAAGATGAGGTTTTTACAGAGGCCAGGATTACGATTAAGCACCTTTCAATATTCACTAACGCTGCTGGTAAACCCCTCCACTGCTCAATGTCAACTTGTTCAAAAGTGCTAACGTTCAGCTGTATAACTGCTAAATGTGTGGCTATCAATATACATCCCGCGTGTGACCGTAGATGGCCACTAATTACATGGCAAACGCTGGTAACTTCACCAGAAAGCTAAACTGACCACTGGCTGACAATACTGCTTTTTGTCGGATTTCGAAAAAACATACTTGTTGGACGGATCTTTGAATTAACGTATCAGGGGACTGTATAATGTATAATACAGTGGGAAGGGATGGTCATCCGTCAGGCGCTTTTTTACGAAATGGTGTGAACATACGTATTTCCTCTTGGGTGGATACTTCAGTCTCCGCGCGGCTAGCCACTCCTAGCGCCGACTCGCTGGCATCGAGTGTAGACTGTAAGGTGCTGGGCAAGGGCAATCTTTTCTAATCACCTTGTGAATAAAGCACTCTGTTTCCATACAAACTTTTATCTTTTTTTGAGTTGTTGGTACAACCAACAACGGAACAAGTGGAGCCTGAACGCATTCAGCCTGCCTATCTCTCTTCAGCACAATGAGCAATGACCGGAAGTAGGAGACCGTCTCGGTTCTCATGGCTGCGCGCTTTGTTAGAACAGGTGGATACCCACGACCAGGTCTGCCCACGACCACTGCTGTTACGTAATATGACGAAAGCACGTTGAGGCAAGCCCTCCCGGAACCCATTGAGATTGCATTGAAAGGCCTTGTACTGGCCAAAAAATGACGTTACTCGAGAGTCAATGGCCGTTTCTCAATATGCGTTCTTCTCTGTACTTCTGTTCTTGTGAACTTGAGAAACGTCATCCCACTGAGACCATGTACTGTCTCAATTCAAAGTTCGCATCTCGACGAGAACGGTTACCAGTCCCGGAAGTGTTCTTGACACGACCATTTTTCCGAGGATGCGTGGGATGGTAACTTGTGTGAACTTCACAGCACGCATATCCCAGAATTCTTTTCGGCATCTAAGCGGGAGCGGGACGCGACATTTTTTTTCCCACGAACTTTCTGCCTTCATTTGCATATTTACCTAATGCGCATGCGTCAACTCATAGACTTGTGCGCTTCGAAACGGAGGGGCCTCCAGAGGACCAAGCGTACATTAGCGCGTGTAAACATTGTCGATCGCATACATTCGACTCTGCAGATGACCTTCATCCATCGGTAAGTATTAGGGGTGTAACGACTCTGAATCGATGTTTTTTTTAAAGCGTAGTAACACCACCTGTTACCATGGGGCGAACATCCGAGCTTTCCCTTTTCCTTTATTAACCCCGTGCTGTCCTGAACGAAAGTGCCTAACATCAAAGGGCATAGGAAATGCTTCGGAAAAACTTGACTGACATCAGCATTTTCCAGCTACATGCTGAAAAGGAGCCAAGCACATGAAAACAAAATCGTCTCCTATTAACTAATTAGGCAACTCTAAGAAAAGTAAACCTGTTCCCATTTACTTTGCTTGATTAGCAATCAAATGGTGGATTCGTTTACACTCTAAGTTGAATGAGTAGAGCTGTTTATTAAGACATGTTTGATTGCTGCATTTTGAAATTAAAATGGCCGTAGAACAGCAGATTTGCATGAACACGATTGCCATTGCCACGCCATTTCGCGCTACTGTGATAATTTATATCTCACATTCACGTTTCATCCGCTTTTCAGAATGTTTTCCACCTTGTGTATTTTTTAGACTTTTTTAAACTCCAGGGCGATCTTATAACAAATCTGTTTTAAATTAATCTTGAATAATGTCCTAAAATGCTACAATCAGAGATGTAATTCAGAGGAAGATTTTTTCTAATTATTCAAATTGGCATTCTTTCAATCTAACACCGTAGGCCAGTTAGGTTTGTCTGCTTTTCACCATCACATCTTAATCGATATAGGCTACTGGCTAAATTTCTCGATTGTTATTTAGGCCAAGCACATGGTAGCAGATTTAAGGAAGGGCGGACCACCTGCAATTAGCGAAATCTTAACTCGGGGCTTCTTCCCGTTTTCCGCATTTTAAATCGTTTTAAGCCACTTCAGGTGTGTATATTTCAAGACATTATACGCGACCGCCTTCACACCCCATTACGGCAAGTTATCTCATCACACTTAAAAAAAAAAAAGAAAATCCTCGTTCAACATCGCCACATCCCGACTCAGCATTTCATCTCTCATTGTAGTAATTTTAGGAGAACTATAATGATAAAATAAAAGATTTATTTTCAGATCGCCCAGGATTTAAAAAAATACCACGAGGTGAAAAACATCAAAGCGGATGAAAGCGTGAATGTGAGCTTTAAATAATCACAATCACACGAAATGGCCAAACACGCTCTTGCAAATCTATGCCCGTTTAACTTTAGGAATGCAGCAATCAAACATTCTGTCGTAATAAACAGCTCTACTCATTCAGCAAAGTAAAAGCGAATCCCTGTTTGATTGCTAACTGAGCAAAAGTAAACGGGGACAAGATTAAGTAACCTAATTGGTTATAAGGAGATGATTCTGTAGTCCTTTACTTGGCTCCGTGCAGCATGTCGAAAAAATACTAATCAGTCAAGTTTTTTTTCCGGAAGCATTTCTCAGGCCCTTTGATGTTTGGCACTTTTCGTTTCAAGACTGCGTCGGGTTTAATAAGGAAAAAAGGAAAGCTCGGATGTGCTTTGCTGTTTCAAGAGGAAGAGTGGATCAAAAATTCAACAGTGGAAGAAAGAAGACATGTGGTCCCTAAGTGCAACACTAGCCTACGCCTTTAGTCCCCCAAAAATAGATTAAATTCCCCTTGGTGACGAAAATAATTAAATTATTTTTCTGTACTGAATGTAGCCCATTATTTTGTCGCTGTTAGATCGCATGGGGGAGAGAAGCCGTGTCTTCAATTGCCACTTGATTGTTCTTGCCCTGTGAGTGGTCAACTGTCAAATACAACGCCATACAACTTCTGATATTTGAATAATATGCATGACGTCATGTTCGCGCCGATCTCTGATTGGACAAGAGTCTACCATACTGCCTGAAAGGTTCAGGGAAAAAAAAATTCGCGAAAAAAGCGGCGGGACGCCCCTGAGAGAGAAGGCCAGGGTTACGTAATCCAAAAGCGTAGTTGCTAACTAAATGAGCAACTTACATAGTTCGTCCATTCACAGTCAATGGGTCCAACTATGTAAGTTAGCATCTGTGATTTCGGGAAATACACCCCAGGATCGGTAAAGATGCTTTCACACTGGACGCAAAACGAATTTTTCGCAGGACAGATTTACATTCAAAGTCAATGCAAAGAAGCGAATACACGCGTTTCGCATGAAGTCGCGTCTTTGCATTGACTTTGAATGTAATCTGTCGGTATTCGTTCGCTATTTCTTAGCTAAATACTATTCTGCTCATTTTCAGGCGAGGAACTATTATCTGAGTACATTTGGATTATTGGCTGCTTTACAATGTTTTATGTCGAATATGCTCCAATGTTATCGTAGTAGAGAAACTCCGCAACAGCCGGCGGAACGTAGCTAAGCTAAGCACCTTAACTAGCTCACGCTCACAGACCCCTCTTCCCCCACAGATAACATTACTGCGAAAAAAAAAGGATGATGGCAGTGGAAGTCGCGGCTCACTGGCTGGCGTATTGTGTAATACCATCGAGAACGGGTGGTGTGAAACCGTCGACAGCGTTCTGAGTGCTCGTAGCCTTGGAAGTGCACTCTTCCTAGAACGACTAGCGAGAACATTCCTGCCAAGAATGCAAGTTCGTTCTTAGCATTCTTGGTATTGAGAAACGGCCAATGAGAGACCCCTGGGGCAATTTTCAGTCTGAGTGAAATCGCCCCGAAAGGGGCGGGACTATTGGGAACGCTAGTTTATCATGATTGGACAATGCCATTCAAAGGGAGATCAAGTGTAGAACAGTGGTAGAGCCGGGAAAAAAAAAAAAAAATCTCTTTTTCTCATGACAGTCGCCTAATCGCCCTAATGGACAATCCGCCTCTGACCGCATGGTTCCGTTATTAATGGGGCCGACCCGACTGCAAGTCGTCCGAGACCCTATTGAAATCGTACTGTTTATTATTATTATTATTATTATTATTATTATTATTATTATTAGGGCCGAGCCGACTGCAAAAAGATCCGAGGACCCTATTGAAATCGTACTGTTTATTATTATTATTATTATTATTATTATTATTATTATTATTCTTGCGACAATTCAAAGGCCAATTTTCGCCCCTTTCCCAATGGTGAAAACGCGTCTAACTTTCCACATTCGTCGGCCGGATCGAAATTCGATATTTTTGGGCGCTCTTACCGTCCGACCCCAAATGCCAAAATAGCGCCCCTAAACAGGTTTCAAAATTCCCATAGGGAAATTTGGTTACTTTCTCATAGGCAGATGAAATTCGGAACATATATGTATCATACCCAGACATACAAAAAATTTAATTGGAGCCACGCCCTAAACCCAACAGGAAGTCGGCCATTTTGATTTGAATTTTTGAATTTTAAAAACGAACTCCTCCTAGGGATTTTTGTCGATCGACTTCAAATTTGGTCGAGATCATCTAGAGAGCAAGCTGATCAAAAGTTGTGCTCTGCATGTCTGTAGGTCAAAGGGCGTGGCTGCTAGGGCGGAACAAATTTTGGGCACTCGCCAAAAAAATTTCAAAATGCTCTCAAGCCAACATACTTGATCGTAGCAGCTTCAAACTTGCTGTAAATGATGATGGTTCCGCCCTGAACGTCAGGATATAATAACTTCCCACTTCACTAATAGCGCCCCCCTGTGGTAACAGGAAGTATCCATTTGGTTATTTTGAAGATGGATCCCTTGCCATGAAAATACGTTTGTGTTTTTGATGTCTTTACTGAACTCGTATCATCAGAAAAATTGATACACAGGTCAAGGATGGCAAGCTCTTAAATCTGATAGGGGCCTCGCCTATGGGGGAACAAAATGTCTCCATAGGGCCCCCCTTGTGGAAACAGGAAATGCCATATTTTACATTGACATTGGCGATTTGCTCGAAACTTCACATTTGTGCAAAGGGTCTGCCCCTGAATGCAGCTGCACACATTTGGTTACGCACCAAGCCCCCCCGGTGTATGAACTATCAATCTGTCATATCTCCTTTGTGCTTTGTCCGATTTGCTCGAATCTTCATAACAGGTTGGTGCCTGTACTTGGCCTGTCCTATAGTCGTGAGTGCACACCTGCACCCATCAGTATGTCACCACCACCCGCAACATGCACAAGGGTGCGAGGGCCCATTCAACGCTGCTTGCAGCTTTAATTAGGGCCCGAGCACCGACCGGTGCCAGGACCCGCTCCTGGCACCGAAGGTGCGAGGAACCTATTGTTTTTGAAGGGATTTTTATTATTCTTATTATTATTATTATTTTTATTATTCTTATTATTATTCTGCTGCAAGAATTCATTTTTGAGGGCTTTTCCATGCCCAAAAACTCACCAAAATTTGCAGACATGTCAGTCGTGGCGAAAATTACAAACTATTGTTATTGTTGTGCTTGGACATGCCCCGGTAGCTCTATAGCGCCACCAAACACACGGCCATTTTGGAACACAATTGCTCGGATTTGCACGAAATTCGATATGGCCATAGTAGTCATTATGAAGTTTTTTGCCAATTTTTTTGAAATTTTTTTGCCTCACAGGAAGTAAGCTATGAGCCATTTCCTGCGGTTTTTCAGATTTTCTGTAACGCATTTTTTGAGGCCCTTATCATCGTCAAAAACTCGCCAAACTTGGCTCATAGGTTGAAATTATGAATTTCTTTGATTTGATGTCCCATTTGCCAGTGGATGTGACATGGTGGCTCTATAGCGCCCCCTAATACATAATTGCATTTTTGAGAGCCTCAACATTCTCGAAAACTCACGAAATTTCGCACACTTATTAAGCCTGTCATACGTTTTACTATGATATAGGGTTTACAGATGGTCATGGCAAAATCGCATTATAGCGCCACCTAGAAAATTTCAATGAAGCAGCCCTCGCAGCGAGTTAAACCTACATGTACGAAATTCGGTGTCTATGTAGATTATGCCAAGACCTAAAAAAAAGTCTCTTGGTGCCGTGACCTAGACCCAACAAGAAGTCCGCCATTTTTAATTGAAATTGCAACTTTTTTTGATTTTTCGCCATTCACAGGCGCCGTACTTTAACGAACTCCTCCTAGAGATTTTATCCGATCAACTTAAAATTTGGCATATGACATCTAAAGACCTTGCCGATGTTAAATTGCGAAGCGTTTTTGGATTCATCTCACGATGTATCCGTGGCGTTGCGGCGAATTTCGATGTTTCGCAATGAAACAGGAAGTTGGTTTTACTCCCACATACTATGTGAGATTTGCCTGAAACTTTACAAGCTTGATAATAGTCTCCTCCCAAGTATAAATATGTGCTGATATTAGATCGGGAGAGGCCAGGTGGCTCCACAGCGCCCACTAGCCACGGCCATGTAAAGATAAAAGTGCTTGAATGTTCATGAAATTTGGTGTGATCATTGAATTTGTCATGCAGGGTTATGGTAATTTTTTTGAAATTTTTTTGGCCAAACAGGAAGTGAGCTATGAGCCATTTCCTGCGTTTATCCAAATTTTACGAACACATGTTTGAGGGCCTCAGAATACTCCAAAACTTGGAAAACGTTGCAGAAATTATAATTCTCTTATGCTCATCAATTTGATACACCAATTGGAACTTAATGTGGGACAATGGCTCTGTAGCGCCCCCAATCATTTTTGTAAAACAATTGCCCTTTTGATTGTCTAAACATGCTTGAATACTCATGAAATTTTGCACACGTATTGAGCTGTTCATTCCTTTGACTAGGATTTTGAAATCACCCATAGGTGTGGCAAAATAGCATTATAGCGCCCCCTAGAAAATTTTCATGAAGCAGCCCTCGGGGTCGTTTTCACCTACATGTACGAAATTCGATAGACATGTGGATTTTGTCGAAACCTAAAAAAAAGTCTCTTGGTGCCATGACCTAGACTCAACAGGAAGTCTGCCATTTTTAATTGAAATTGCAACTTTTTGAATTTTTAAGCCATTCACAGGCGTCGTGCTTTAACAAACTCCTCCTGGAGATTTTATCCGATCAACTTAAAATTTGGCAAATGATATCTAAAAGGCGTTGCCAATGTTAAATTGCGAAGCTTTTTCGGATTCATCATACGATGTATCCGTGGCGTATAACAAATTTCGATGTTCGCCATGAAACAGGAATTTGGTTTTACTTCCATACTTTGTGAGATTTGCCCGAAACTTTACAAGCTTGATAAAAGTGTCCTCTCAAGTATACTTATATGTTGATCTTAGATCGGGAGTGGCCAGGTGGCTCCTGGCGCCCACTAGCCCACGGCCATGTTAGGATAAAAGTGCATGAATGTTCATGAAATTTGGTGTGATCATTAGATTTGTCATTCAGGTTTATGATAATTTTTTTTTAAATTTTTCTGCCAAACAGGAAGTGAGCTATGAGCCATTTCCTGTGTTTTTCAAATTTTACGAACACACGTTTTTAGGCCTATGGATATTCCAAAACTTGCGGGCGTTGCACAAATTGTCAGTGTCTTAATGTTCTTCAAATTGATATTCCAATTGGCAATTAATGTGGTACAATGGCTCTGTAAGCGCCCCCCTAATCATTTTTTTTTCAAAAGAATTGCCCTTTTAGGGTCTCAGCATGCTGGAAAACTTATAAGAATCAACACACTCGTGGAGCCTGGTATTACAATTACTATGATATGGGTTTGGCTCGCAGGAATGTCAAAATGGCATCGTAGTGCCTCGAGAAAATTTCAGCTCAAAACAGTTCTCATGGTTCAGTTTACCTTCATAAACAAACTTTGGTGGAGACATGAAACATGCCAAGACTTGTAAAAAAATTATGAAGTGCCATGAAACGAACCCAACAGGAAGTCCATTATTCTGAATTCAGAACAGCCGTCATACTTTCGTGTACTCCACCTATTGATTTCAGGGATGGTGTTTGCACTCCACTCAGGAAAACACATTGTACAGTCTAGCAGTGTCCAATGGATGTGAATGCACACCTGCAGCCGTCAACATCTCGCCACCACCCCCAAAGTGCAAGAGGGGTGCGAGGGCCCTTTCAACGCTGCTTGCAGCTTTAATTATTATTATTATTATTATTATTATTCTTGCGACAATTCAAAGGCCAATTTCGCCCCTTACCCAATGGTGAAAACGCGTCAAACTTTCCACATTCATCCGGCCGGATCGAAATTCGATATTTTGGGGGTCATTCATGGTCCATTTAAATTGCCAAAATAGCGCCCCCTAAACACGTTTCAAAATTCCCATAGGGAAATTTGGTTACTTTCTCGTAGGCAAATGAAATTCGGTACCCATATGTATCATACCCAGACATGCAAAAAATTCCATTGGAGCCACGCCCTAAACCCAACAGGAAGTCGGCCATTTTGATTTGAATTTTTGAATTTTAAAACGAACTCCTCCTAGGGATTTTGTCCGATCGACTTCAAATTTGGTCGAGATCATCTAGAGACCAAGCTGATCAAAAGTTGTGCTCTGCATGTCTGTAGGTCAAAGGGCGTGGCTGCTAGGGCGTGACAAAATTTGGCGACTCGACAAAAAAATTTCAAAATGCTCTCTCGCACATATACTTGATCTTAGCAGCTTCAAACTTCCTGGACATGATGATGTCTCCGCCCTGAACGTCCCCATATCATAATTTTTCACTTTACTAATAGCGCCCCCCGGTGGTAACAGGAAGTGACCAGATTTTACTTTGAAAAACGAACTCCTCCTAGGGATTTTGCCCGATCCACTTCAAATTTGGTCGAGATCATCTAGAGAACAAGCTGATCAAAATTGTGCTCTGCATGTCTGTAGGTCAAAAGGCGTGGCTGCTAGGGCGGGACAAATTTTGGCTACTCGCCAAAAAATTTCAAAATGCTCTCAATCCAACATACTTCATCGTAGCAGCTTCAAACTTGCTGGAAATGATGATGGCTCCGCCCTGAACGTCCGCGATATAATAACTTCCCACTTTACTAATAGCGCCCCCCTGTGGTAACAGGAAGTATCCAATTTGGTTACTTTGTCGTAGGCATACGAAATTTGATACATATGTGTACCATACCCAGACATACAAAAAACTCAATGGAGCCACGCCCTAAACCCAACAGGAAGTCGGCCATTTTGATTTGAATTTTTCCATTTTTAAACGAACTCCTCCTAGGGTTTTCGACCGATTGACTTCAAATTTGGTACAGATCATCTGGAGACCAATCTGATCAAAAGTTGTGCTCTGCATGTCTGTAGGTAAAAGGGCGTGGCTGCTAGGGCGTGACATGGTTTGGCGACTCGCCAAAAAAATTTCAAAATGCTCTCACGCCAACCTACTTGATCGTAGAAGCTTCAAACTTGCTGGACATGATGAAGTCTCCGCCCTGAACGTCACGATATAATTACTTCCCTCTTTACTAATAGCGCCACCTGGTGGTAACAGGAAGTGACCAGTTCGGTTACTTTGTTGTAGGCAGACGAAATTCGATACACATGTGTATCATACCCAGACTTACAAAAAATCTAATTGAAGCCACGCCCTAAACCCAACAGGAAGTCGACCATTTTGATTTGAATTTTTCAATTTCAAAATGAACTCCTCCTAGGGTTTTCAACCGATTGACTTCAAATTTGGTACAGATCATCTAGAGACCAAGCTGATGAAAAGTTGTGCTCTGCGTGTCTGTAGGGCAAAGGGCGTGGCTGCTAGGGCGTGACAAAGTTTGGCAACTCACCAAAAAATTTCAAAATGCTGTCACGCCCAACATACTTAACCGTAGAAGCTTCAATCTTGCTGGACATGATGAGTGCTCCGCCCTGAACGTCAGGATATAATAACTTCCCACTTCACTAATAGCGCCCCCTGGTGGTAACAGAAAGTGTCCATTTCTTACTTTAACATGTACTGATGACACATAGTTGAACCCATCAACTTCATTCCACTTCTAAAACATGCAGAACAAGTTGGTGAAGCTACTTTATGAATGCTGTGAAGCTACAAGTAATGGCGTTCCTGTGGCAACGCGAAGATGGATCCTTGCCATGAAAATACGTTTGTGTTTTGATGTCTTTACTGAACTCGTATCATCAGAAAAATTGATACACAGGTCAAGGATGGCAAGCTCTTAAATCTGATAGGGGCCTTGCCTATGGGGGACAAAAATGTCTCCATAAGCGCCCCCTTGTGGAAACAGGAAATGCCATATTTTACATTGACATTAGCCGATTTGCTCGAAACTTCACATTTGTGCTAAGGGTCTGCCCCTGAATGCAGCTGCACATTTGGTTTCGCACCGAGCACCCCCTGGTGGATGAACTATCAATCTGTCATAACTCCTTTGTGCTTTATCCGATTTGCTTGAATTTTCATCACAGGTTGGTGCCTGTACTTGGCCTGTCCTATAGTCGTGAGTGCACACCTGCACCCATCAGGATCTCACCACCACCCCCAACATGCACAAGGGTGTGAGGGCCCGTTCAACGCTGCTTGCAGCTTTAATTGTTATTATTATTTATTATTAGGCCCGAGCCTGGCCGAAGCCGGCGAGGGACGATTAAAACCGCATGGTTCCGTTATTATTATTTATTTATTTATTTATTTATTTATTTTTATTATTAGGCCCGAGCCTGGCCGAAGCCGGCGAGGGGCTATTAAAAGCGCATGGTTCCGTTATTATTATTATTATTATTATTATCCTTTCCGCACTTTGAACGTAAATTTGACCCCTTGAACATTAACGAAAAGTCAATTTTATTTGACCGAAAATTCAAGCCTGGCGAAAAAAAATTTTTTATTTGAAGTCCCCAAGAAAAATATTGAAAAATGACTTGGCCATGCCCTGTCAAAAATCAAAATACATTACGCTAATGGGAGCCCACCCCAAACTTTTTTCCACATAGAAGAATGAAACTTGGTCGAGACATAGCCCATGTTGGGACAAGTTAAAAATTACATTATGGCCCCACCCTAAACCCAACAGGAAGTCGGCCATATTGGGCGGAAGCGTGGACATATAAAATTACACCCCTCATACTTTCAACATCTCGTCCTAGGGATTTCATCCAATTTGCACCAAACTTGGTGAAAATCACCTACACACATTTGTGGTCAAAAGTTACTATTTACATTTTTGATAAAATGTTGGGCGTGGCTGTGATGAGCTTACAACGAAGTGACCATTTTCAGAAGTATAAAACTCAGTATATCTGGGCGCCCCGGTGGCACATCGGTCTAAGCGCGCGCACCATAAAGGCTGTGTCCTTCTCGCGGCGACCTGGGTTCGATTCTGGCTCGTGTCATTTGCCGCATGTCATCCCCATTCTTCTCCCCAACTTTCCTGTCTCTCTCTGCATTCTAACTGTCAAATAAAGGTTAAAATCCCCCAAAAAAAATCTTAAAAAAAAAAAATTGTATATCTCACGCATACAGTGTCAAATTGAGTTGGACCCAATGTAACATCTGTGCGGAACGACAATCTGAACACAATGATATGTAACTCATATAGCTGTATGGCAAAATGGCTCTTTGACGCCACCTACATTTTTTGAATGGGAGAAAAAAAAATAATTTTGAAATAGTTAAAAGAAATTTGGTGCACACATCTATCATGTCAAACTGAACCAAAAAGCAAATGAGGACCCATCCCTATTTTAAATCGTGTTCCCATGGCAACAACAAAAATGCTCAATTGAAATGAATGGGTTTTTGGCTTTCACCCCTTGAACATAAACAAAAAGTCAATTTTATTCGACCAAAAATTCAAGCCCGGTGAAAAATTTCTTTATGTAAAGTCCCCAAGAAAAAATATTGAAAAATTACTTGGCCACGCGCTGTCCAAAATCAAAATACATTACGCTAATGGGAGCCCACCCCAAACTTTTTTCCACATAGAAAAATGAAACTTGGTAGAGACATAGCCCGTGTTGGGGCAGTAAAAAATTACACTATGGCCCCACCCTAAACCCAACAGGTAGTCGGGCATATTGGGCGGAACCGTGGACATATAAAATCACACCCCTCATACTTTCAACATCTCCTCCTAGGGTTTGCATCCAATTTGCACCAAACTTGGTGAAAATCATCTACACACATTTGTGGTCAAAGGTTACTATTTACATTTTTGATAAAATGTTGGGCATGGCTGTGATGAGCTTACAACGAAGCGGCCATTTTCAGAAGTACAAAAGTATGTATATCTCACATATACAGTGTCGGATTGAGTTGGACCCAATGTAATGATATGTAACTCGTATAGCTGTATGGCAAAATGGCTCTTTGACGCCCCCTACATTTTTTGAATGGGAGAAAAAAATATTTTGACAGTTGAAAGAAATTTGGTACACACATCTCTCAAGTCAAACTGAACCAAAAAGCAAATTAGGTCGCAAGGGAGGTGATCGGATGGGAGGGCGAGGGCCATAACACCGCTTGCGGTTTTAATTACACTTATTTTCTGTGAAGAACATATAAAAGAAAAAAAATTGAGTATACATGCTACAATGCCCCCACACATTTACATCCTTCATACGATGTTCGGGTCAGTTTGAACCCGATACACACAGAGACACAGAAACAGAGAGAGAGAGCACACACACACGCGCGTGCCTGCGCGCACACACACACACACACACACACACACACACACACACACACACACACTCTCTCACTCACTCACTCCTTCTCTCTCTCTCTCTCTCACTCTCACTCTCACTCTCTCACTCTCACTCTCACTCTCACTCTCACTCACACATACATATAGGGGCTCCAAAACTCTAGCAGGTCTTGATGCCCGGTCATCAAACCTGATGACCATCGACAATATGTGAAAGCTTCTTATGTTAGCAGCTGAGCGGGGAGGCTTCCTCATTGGGGATGAGAGATAGTCAAGTATGACCTCTGGCTTACACTCATCCCAGCAGCTGATCCCTCCATCCCTTTGTACACATAGGTAGAGAGAGAGACGTACACACTCACACACCTGCAAATTGTGACAATCCCAACACTGTGAGGCCGTCTGCACCTATTTTCCCACATTCTTTACCTTCTGAAGTTAGGGAACCTACACTATGTTACAACATAGTACCCCTCGTGCCTGCACATTGGGGGAGGGGCAAAACAGAGAAATAATGCATAATAATTTATACAGGGAAGCCAGAGGGAGGAGCCCCTGAAAAAAACCAGGGGACATGAGTGGTGCTGGATATGACACAGTGCCTCAGTGGCCACAACATCACCTTTGATGCACCAAAATTTCGGTCACCGAAATTTTCGGCCGAAAACGGCAAAAAAAAGCATTTTCGGTTTTTGGCCGAAAGACTTTTATCACCAAAACAATATGGCCGAAACAGGATGTTGTGATGACGTAAGCAAAAACCGCGGCCAGCACGCGCCTGTCTGGATTAGAGCCAACATGTCTGCGGTGTGGGCGTATTTCAATATAAGCCCCTCAGAACAATAGTGGTCTAACTCCGATTTTCTAATTTTCAGAGTTAAACCCATATTTTTCATGCTAAAGGGAAAATCTATTCATTCAGTAATGGGCCAGAAGATTGTTAGTTTCACCTCTGAAATATGGATAGTAGTGCAAGAGTGGTCTAACTCCAAAATTCTTAGTTTTTAAGCGAAACATGCAAAAATAACAAAAATCGTCAATGTCGACAACAAAATACCTTCTGACCATGAGAGCGAAGATTCAAAGGATGTCACTTCCAGACAGATCTAAATACTTACTGGCATGCTGAATTTGACAACGTAGAAACTTTGGAGGCTGTTTTCTCAAAATGATAAAAAATGGAGTTAGACCACTATTGTTTTGAGGGGCTCATATATCAGAGAAAGACCCACGGATAGCCATTTGTAAATAGTGTCATGCTGAAATCTCAAGAGGGGGTGCTTCTGCAAAGAGTTTCTCCACGTCGGGTTTAATTTACCACCTGAAATCAAAACATCCCGATCGTCATGCTGAGTATGAGAAGAACGCGGCACAGAAAAGGAAAGTCCCTCCCAGCACACCCATTCCGTCTGTGGCATTGCATTATGAGCAAGGGCATTATAAGCAAATAAAACGTGAAAAAACATAAAACATTATTGTTTATTAGCTTGACATTCAGGCTTCATGAAATATTTCACTTTGAAATTGGAGGCAAAACACGTAGCAAATGCGCAAATCGCAGGAGATGGCAGAGTATTAGTATTTATGGCTTTACGATGCGTCATCTCATCTTTGATACCTTTCCTAAGAACAACATGCTTCATCAGCACCCGTAAAGTTATTTTCCACGCAATTTTCATAAAATAGGGGCAGCATAATAACTTTCTCAAGGGGAATTAGGGGAACAGAATTGGACAAAACACCGTTGCTTCTAATTTTGCTACGAACAGGGTCACAGACAAAGAAACGCATTTCATAAATGCAGCGAGAGACTGTTCAGTGCTGCAGCTCATGTTCTCGATGAGAAAAGGAACAGACGTCACTGCGATAAAGCAGAGAAGCTACTCTTCATCAAGAAAAACTTGCCACTTTACCTCAAGAAGTAGAATGGGCTTGTGATAGTGCTTATAAACTTAGCACAAAAAGTAAGGAAATTTGTGTTTAGTAGATTATTTCTTTGTTGTAACCGTGCTTCTTGGCAATAAATCTTATACCGTTGGAAAGCCTGTTTATTTCCCGTTTTAAATGGTGCCACATTTGTAAGGATCATGCATTTGTGGGATGAGCAGCAGAACTGAGTATGTGGGTTGCGCCCATGAAAAATTTGCCAAATCTTCTCTGCCAATGCCAAACAGCTTATTTTGCCATTGACTCTTGTTTGGTGTTTGGTGGATTGGATGATTGAAGTTTGAAGAAACAAGACATATTGGCAATTTAACAATTTGTCCATTTAACAAACGGGAGCCTCAGTAGCGTGTGGAAGAACCATACACAGCCACAACAGCCTGGCACCTCCTCCTCATGCTGGTCACCAGCCTGGTCACACACTGCTGTGGGATAGCATCCCATTCTTCAACCAGCATTTGTCGCAAGTCAGCCAATGTGGTTGTGTTGGTCACTCTGGCACGAACAGCACGCCCAAGCTGATCCCACAAGTGTTCAATGGGGTTGAGGTCAGGACTGCAGGCAGGCCATTCCATCCTCTCCACTCACAAATTCTGGAGGTAGTCTCTGATAAACCCCACTCTGTGAGGGCGAGCGTTCTCATCTTGGAGGATAGAGTTCGGTCCCTGACTGTGGAGACATGGGATTGTCACTGGTTGCGGAATCTCATCTCATTATCTCTCTGCATTGAGATTGCCTCCAATGATAACAAGCCTCGTTTTTCCAGTGAGGGAGATACCGCCCCCCACCATCACACTGCCTCCACCAAAAGATGTTAATCTATCAGCATAGCGTTCTCCGCGTCTTCTTCCCACTTTTACCCTACGATCCAACTGCCGTTGGCAGAATCTAGACTCATCGCTGAACATAACGTTCCTCCACATGTGCAGGTTCCAGTGCACGTGAGCCAACAGCAGCGCAAACAGGCCTGACAGTGAAGGGCAGTCATGGCAGGCCTCCTGGCAGCCCTATGAGACCAGAGATTGGCTGCGTGCGGTCTGTTCCGGATTGTCTGGGCACAGAGCCGTTGGCCCATATCGTGCTGCAAACCTTGACTGCAAATCTGTAGAAGACAGCCCTCACGGTACTCCACGTGCTGACAGGGTGAGGAAACGGTCTTCTTCAGGTGTCGTCTTCTTGGGACGCCCACTTCGCAGCCTGTCTCGGACATCCCCCGTTATATGGAACTTGGCCTTCAGTATGGAGACGGTACCAGGGCTCACTCCAAATAATGCCGCAACTTGGTTTTGGTAATGGTTTTGCGGAACACCAGCTTGAAGTTGCCCTATCGCACGGGCCCTATCCAGATCAGTCAAACGTGGCATGCCGATTCCTGGAGCAGACACCTACTGACCACTGTCGCAGGGCCCATGCTCACAGATGTCACCAATTGGCACCTGATTGGCAGGACCTGGGGGTACCAGAAGCTCAGAACAAGAGTGAGCAGCAACAGCAAAAGAAGCTGTTTGGCATTGGCAGAGAAGATTTGGCAAATTTTTCATGGGCACACCCACATACTCAGCTCTGCTGCTCATCCCACAAATGCATGTTCCTTGCAAAAGTGGCACCATTTAAAAGGGAAATAAACAGGCTTTCCAACGGCATAAGATTTATTGCCAAGAAGCACTGTTACAACAAAGAAATAATCTACCAAATAATAATTTCCTTACTTTTTGTGCTATTTATATTTATTTTCCACTTTGCACATTTGCAATTCTTGGTGCATTTGTTGTTGTAAAAGGCCTATGGTTAACATATGGGCTATGGCAATCTCTGTTTTGATACACGATGTTGTAGGCCTACAGAGAAAATATTGTTACATCTTTCAGCAGTTACACTTGTTCTGAATGCACTTTGTTGTAGTAGTCCTACAGAGAAAATGTTAAAATGCACTTGATTTAAATGCACTTTGTGTTTTGTGAGAGAACATATTTAATTTTACAGTTTTTCAGCAGCCAGTAATAGGCCAGTCAGTTATAGGACTGTAGGTTATTCATGAGTGGGGCCAAGTAAAACATTTTATTTATAATTTTATTTTATTTTATTTTTTTTTTGTGCTTTGTTGGAATGTCAGTGCTAAATAAATATTTTAATAATTTTGTAATTGATTTATTCTTTGAAGCGTGAATATTAATTTATGCAATTGCAATGCCTTGACTTTCGTTAGATAAGTACACAGTCACAGCCATAAATGCACTTGTACTAAAAATTGGCATAATAATTTCTTTCGGTGTTTCGGTTTTCGGCCAAGCGTTTCTCATTTTTTGTTTTCGGTTTCGGCCAAAAATTTTCATTTCGGTGCATCCCTACTTTGATAATTTCTTTACGTCCTACAACCTGGGACAGGAACTTCTCAAAAGAATGCTGACAATGATTGGAACAATTAGAAAAAACAAGACAGAGCTCCCACCTCAGCTTCTAACAGTAAAGAACAGGCCAGTCCATTCCTCTAACTTTCTGTTTATGGCCAACTCTGCCCTGGTATCCTACATACCCAAAAAGGGCAAAAATGTGGTGCTCATGAGCACTGTACATAGGGATGGAAGGATCAGTGACCAGGAGGACCGTAAGCCAGAGGTCATACTTGATTATAACACCACAAAAGGAAGGGTAGAGAACTGTTGGCCCGGTACAGCTGTCAAAGAAGAACTTAACAGTGGCCACAGTGGCGTCGGTGAATGGGGTTTTTTTTTTTTTTGTTTCTTTTTTTCAACTGTTGATTCTTGCTGACTGTTGAAAGGACAGTGTTTGTGCTGTGGATACGAACCGGACTGTTAATGCGGTAAAAAGTCTACATTTTCTCATCACGCATGATCGACTATTACTAATAACAGAGCCATGTGCTATTAATTGATCGGCCAGGGCCTTATATGTGTGATATGGCTGAAGGTACGAAGAACACTGAAGGGCCGCAGCTCGAGGTCAGTGAGCTGCTGACGTATGTGTTTCACCACATGAGAAGTTATGCATCAGATAATATCGCAAATGTCGTCTTGAAATTCTACTGCGCAGATGCCATTTGTGAGGCAAAGAAGCTTCTGTGGAAACGCTACACGTCTGATCTACCTTCGTTCATTAAACGCACAGAGCGTGGACATCAGACTGCTTCTGAAAAGGAGGTTGATGACATTATGAAAAGCGCGAAGTTAATTGATGCAAAATACTCTGACAAAAATTTACCAACAGTATTTGTGGCTGCTGATTTGTTCAACCTTTCGGATAGCAATCCGGGTGACTTAAGCCTAATTTATGGTCGTCCAACTCCGTCCATGCGCAAACACGCAGAGCCCCTCTCCGACGTCGCAAACCCTCTCCGACATGCTCTCTGACGCATGACGGACACCTCCCAAATTTTCTAACTATCCGTCAAAACGACGGAGACCCCACGGATAGCACAAGCCTGTGATTGGTCAGCTAACAACATCATTTCCAGAATGCCGCTATTTCGTTATGAAATAGTAGGCGGGTCTCCGAAAAAAACGCTACGCCCCCTGTTGTCCTGGCGGTGAATTGCTTTGCAACACTCATTAAGCAACGGAGAAGTCTGAAAGGTCCTCATCTCCGTCGATACAACTGCGTGTCTATGCATTGACAGAGTTGGACGACCATAAATTGGGCTTTAGACCCGCTGTTGCTGGCTGACAGTCGCCAAGCTGGAGAGACAGATGGCCAGTATGTGTTCACATCCTGGTCCGTCGTTTGCTAGTGTAGTGTCGTCCCCTTTACCTCCGTCAAGGGACTACACCCTATGAGAGACGGACTTCGTGGGTCGCAGTCTAGCGACGCCACACGCATGGACGTGCTATGCATACCGAAGTCACAACAGTTTCCACCTGATGCCGAGCCGCCTGCCGGTTGGTCCAATACGGTGCACCATGCTCTTCAGGTGAAGCTCCCCCCGGAGAAGCTTGCAGGTGCTGGGGCTGCTCCTGGGCTGGACAATGACGACTTTGTACTCCCACAGGCACAGCGTAAGAGGGCCGCACGACAGAACCGCCGTGATAGCCACTCCGATGGAACTGCCAAACCTTGCGACAAGCCCAAGGCTGTCTACGGGACACACTAAGGTACCGGATACGCGCTGGACCACGCCGACATGAACTGTTTGTCTTCCGCGCTCACAAGAATGTCTCAGAAGGCAGTCTTTGGCAGTTCCTCAAGGACAATAGTGTCAACATTCATGAACTGGAGTGTGTGTCGAATGAAAACTCCTGGACTAATTCGTATCGTATAGTTGTGGAAGCAAACAATCTTGACGATATTCTCAGTGCCGTTTTCTGGCCAGACGGTATTGGCTGTTGCCACTATTGGCGAAAGAAAACCATGACATAACTATTGAGGATAGAACTCTATTTGATAATGTTGTTATTTTGTCTGATAATTGTGACGGTATCTCTCGGTCTAAAGACTATGTAGCTACATAATGTGTTGTGTGAATATAAATGTGATTTTTTTTGTCTACAGGAAACATGGTTATTGGATAATAATATTCTTGATATTCTCATAGTGTACATGATGACTATTTGTTTCATGGTAAATCTGGTGTCAATACCACACGGGATATATTTGTAATGGGCGGTGATAGGACGCCAGGTGCCGCGACCAGTGAGAGAAAGAACTGAGAGCAGCCCAGATAAGAGACAAACACAAAAGAGGTACACACCTCTGGTAAAAGCTCGCGCTTCCAAGGATGAATAAAAGTCTGCAACACGGAAGCAGTGCGAGAGAATCAACAACAAGAGAGAAGAGAGAAAATTTCTAAAAGAAGCAATTCCTAACAATAAATGGAATATAACAAATCACTAGGAAATCTGACTAGAGATTTTCTCCGGCCGATGTGCTAGAAACAAACAGACACTCTAGCGATAGGCGTGGCGAACCCCCGGCCATATATATAGAGTCCGGAAAACTCCGCCCCAGCTCAATCAGCCAGCTGGGCCAGGAATTCGATGGAAAAGAAATCCGATATCGTCCCAGACGATAGAACAAAGAAAGGTCCAACAAAGAAACGCACGCCGAATCCACGACAACATTTCCCGAGCGCCCAAGTGGCGGTGTAGGCCTATACTGTAGGCCTATAACAAAAATATTTCTAAGTACGTTACATGTATAAAGGTTGATAACAGACGGGTCTGCGGTGTTGTATTAAGTCTAAACTCTGACTTTACTGTTTTGATACTCTGAGTTCATTTGCCATGCGATAACTACTCTTCTAGTACTGTTGCTACTGAGTATGCTGAGGTTATAGATGTGCTAGAAAGTACACTAACTGAATATAACTGTAATGCCCGCATAATCTGTGGCAATTTCAATACTTGTTCCCTTCAGAGTAATGCTTACTGTGCTCTACTCATGGATTTTATACGCCGTAACAGTCTGGCAGTTGACTGGGAACACCCCGTGGCTGTCTGCACCAACACTTACACTAATTTTGCTGTACAACATGAGTCATGTATTGATCATTTTATTTTAAGTCAAAACGTGTTTGATCCAATTGTTCATCATGGTGTATATTGTGATCCTCTCAATCCCTCTAATCACAATGTAGTGTTGTGTCATATACAGTTTAATATTGTTGAAATGAAAACTTATGTTGGTCCCTCTGAGGGATCAACCAAACGGTGTACATGGTATAAGGCGTCACAGGAAAATATATCGTCATACCAAAGTGATCTTGATATATTGTTAGATAGCATAACTGTACCTAGTGTTGCCTTACAGTGTTGTAATATGTCTTGTTCTGATGTGTCACACAGGTCCGATATTAACCAGTTTTGCCACTCTATTGACTGTTGTGTGAACGCAGGGGTAGCCAACATTCCAGTGCAACGTCCCAGCAAGCGTAATATCCCGGGCTGGAATGATCTTGTCAAGCCAGAGAGAGAGCAGTCTCTCTTCTGGCACTGGGTGTGGTCAGATTGTGGCGAGCCCAGGCATGGGAAAGTGTAGGACATAATGCGTAGAACACGTGCTCGATGTCATTACGCTGTCAGACGAGCTAAAGCTGATGAGCTGTCTATACGTAAGGAGAAACTTGCTGAGTGTGTGTGGGGCTCTACCGATATGTGGCAGGAGCTCAAGAAAATAAATCTAGTGTCGAAAATTATACCTACCTCTGTAGATGGTGGACATAGTCCTACAGAAATAGCTGAATTATTTGTATCCAAGTATGAATCATTGTTTAATAGCGTGTCTACTAGTCAACACGAACTTTGCGAATTGTATAATATTTTAACGGTTTCGCCAATAAGCGGACATGGAGTCAGGGTCCGGAGTTTTCGCATCGCCCCAGAAGCGGAGCTTTGCTTTATTTCCTCTGCCATACTCATGTAAACACGACAATTGCTTCTCAGAATGGAACAGCCTCTCAGTTACAGAGCATATTACACACACCGCTCAGGCCGCTGATCAGCCTGCTTATATGCATCTCCTGGATCGCTGTGATTGGCTCTCGTTAGAACGGAGCACTGCAGCCAATCACAACGGCCCAGGGGAAAACCGAGCTAGTTCGCACCGCAAAACGCTGCAACACAGAACTCTGGCAAAATCGCCACAATGTTATTAAGTGTGGTTTAATCAACGACCACACGTCGTGTTATGTTTCAAAGAATATTATCGTTAAGTGTTTTTATAAACTTAAAGCTGGTAAATGCGATGGTGGATCAGGATTTGATTCTGATCACTTGCTTAATGGTTCTAGCAAACTGTTTGATTTCATATGCTTATCATTTAACAGTATGATTATTCACGGTCACGCGGCCAACGATTTGCTGTCCTCTACTATTGTATCTATTCCCAAAGATTTACGCGCATCCTTGTGTTTCTCTGATAATTATCGGGGTAGGCTATTGCTTTATGCTGCTCCTTGTTTAAGGTTCTTGAGATGGTTATTATTGATACGTATAGTGCATTTTTGTATACGTCTGATTTACAATTTGGTTTTAAAAGTGGTCTATCCACAACGGTGTGTACTGCTGTGTATTTAGAAACCATTGACTATTATTTGTGTAGAAATAGCGATGTATATAGCGGTTTGTTGGACGCCAGTAAGGCGTTTGATAAAGTTCACTACGGTAAATTATTTAAACTATTGATTTCTCGCGGTGTGCCGCTACTGATTGTTTGTATATTATTGGATGGTTATGCCCGCCAGAATGTGTGTTTGTCTTGTAAACTCATGTAAATCCCGGAATTTTAATGTCTCTAATGGTGGTAAACAGGGGGGCATTTTCTCTCCCATTCTTTTTATTGTGTATATTGATGAACTTATCGTAAGACTAAAAAAGGCCGGTTTAGGTTGTCACGTTGGCTTTCATTATGTTGGTGCACTAGGATATGCCAACAATATTACTCTTGTCAGTCACAGTATTAAGTCACTTAATCAAATGTTATCCTTATGCAGTGCCAAACAGTTTAATATTAGGGTAGAGCGGGGTAAGAAGCCCCCTTTAAGCAGGAATGTTCATAACTGAAGGTAAACAACATGAATTAATAATTTTTTTGCTTGAATGGATAGTATTGTAATGTACCAACTGATTCTGACTGCCACCACCTTTTTTTAACCGGTATGGTCCGGTAGTCGTCAGCTGAATTCCACACAAGACCAGCACACAATTCACATATAAACGGTTTTATAAGTTACATAAATTCATAAAATGCTCAGTTAAGAGGAATTACAGGGGATTTGGGCAGTTCCAAAACGCGTTGATTTAAACCACAAACCACAGCACCTAAATGAGATATTGCTCACACACGATAAGATCCCAAAAGAGAATATTGTACACGCAAGGCTATAAGCTAAGTAGGCACATACCACTACAAGCAAGGCACAACAACCGACATAAGGTGGTTCATTCGCAACACATTTTAAAACACTCTTCCCAAAAAAACCCACCCGCAACATACACACTTAACCACTGTAATTCCCCTCCCCACACTCCCCAATACACACACACACACAATTCATAAAACGGCGTTAAAACAATTGTCCGCACTTCCCTCCGTCCAGCAGCCGTCAAGACCGTCCCGTGGGCTAGTAAGTTCAGTTTTCAGGCACCGGCGTCTTACCTGCGCTCAGCTTTCCAGCGGATGGAGCGCGGCCTTTACAACACAGCTAGTTCAGTCACAAATCCATCTGCCTCTTGAGTTCACAAAGTACGTGCCCTGCCGAGCGTTCTCACCGCATTCACGCTCTTCCAATGCCTCACGCCGTCTGCACCCCATCGACCCAAGGAAGCCACACACAATCCTGAAAAAACCTTCCCCCTCAGGTGTCTCCCATCACTCAATCATTACTAATCACAGACAATTGTTTGCGCCACACTACGTCACTCACCACCGAGAACCACCACATTACCCCCCCCCCTTTAACAAAAGACTCGTCCTCGAGTCTCATATAAAACGTAGTTTTTAGTCCATGCTGGGGGTTTCCTCGCCCTTCCAGATCGCACCACATAACTTAAGTCCTGGTTCTGAGCCCAATCCGAGGCAGGAGCAAGGCCCACAGCAGAGGCAGGAGCAGGAGCCACGGCAGAGGCAGAAGCAGGGGCCCCGGCAGAGGCAGAAGCAGGGGCCATGGCAGAGGCAGGAGCAGGGGCCATGGCAGAGGCAGGAGATGACACAAAAGGTTTCAATCTATTGAAATGCTCAACCATACTTGTGCCACCCCTTTCTGGCTGTATTCTATACAACACTTCTGAGATACGCTCAACAACTACAAAGCGTCCCCGAAATTTCCTCTGCAACTTGGGGCATAGGCCTCGTCGTCTTGTTTCATCCTTTAACCAAACCCACTCCCCAACAGAATAAAACTGAAAGTTCACCTTAAAATCAAAGTTTCTCCTTTGATTGGCTGAAGCCTTAAGCTGATGCCTCTTCACCGCCTCAAAGAAAACCAGACATAATAGATGCATGTCCGGTGGCGCTGCTCGTGCGGCGACATGCTCGCGAATTTTTCTCACAATTTTCGACTTTTTTTCCGCTATACGAGTGCGAGTGTGGATGCTTTTTGTGGATTACGATGGAGTACAAAGGTTATTTTATCTTATTATGGATTATACTTTCGCTTTTTACCGTTACGTTTGCTGAAAACGAGGACTCTTTTTTGCCATTGGTGAGCTATTCGAGTGAACGGCTTCTTTTTCTGCGGACCGGCTCAAACAACAATGACATTTCCCGTCTAATTCACACGGACGGTTTGCCGAAGGAGATGAAGCGTCGTAAACGTGGTAAGCGTGGAGGGGTGAAGAGGAAAAGGAAAGCCAGAGGATATAAACTGTACCTGCCTTCAATGATTATGGGAAATGTTCAGTCTTTGTTGAACAAAATCAATGAGCTCTGTGCTAACACACGATATGTGAATGATTTTAGAACTATAAGTCTGATGCCATTCACGGAGACATGGCTGACGGATTCCATCAGTGATGACCATGTCGATATTGATGGTTTTACGTTTATCCGATCCGATCGTTCCGCATCATCCGGAAAAGCCAGTGGTGGTGGACTTGGCGTGTACGTGAATACAAAGTACTGTCACCCGAATAACATCACGGTAAAACATCAGTCTTGTACACCTAATGTCGAAATTCTCATTCTCAGCTTACGGCCATACTATCTGCCTAGAGAATTTAGCCACGTCATCCTGTGTACTGTGTACGTGCCTGACCGTACTGTTGCCAAGCCAGCAGCTATTGAAATCAGCCAAGTTATGCAGAACATTGAGTTAACTCTCCATTGCATGAAATGTTATTTCGACATGGAAATAAATGTTTTGCATGTTTTTATTACTTAAAATGAGCTGAATAACAGATATATTAAAAAAAAATCTTTAAAAAAGTTTAAAGGGGGGTCGTTGATAAATTGTTGCCATATGGCAACAATATGCAATCGTGGAAAATACCATAAAATCAAAATTTTTTTTACCAAAAACTCATTTTATTCATAACAAGACTCAACAAATCCATCTCATACTTAGTAAAATGTTTAAAAAAACTTTGATACAGTAAAAACATCATATAATTTCAACAGTTATCTGAAATGTCTGGTAATAATAACCTGGAACCTGTCTCACTGAAATACATCGTTCATTTCATTTTGTTTAATTTCATTCAGTCGTTTTTTGCGGTTTCATTTCATTTCATTCTCTTCATGCCTTGTGAAAGTCAACAAAGCAGTTCCTCTCTGCAGTGAAGCAGAGGAAAACTGCACACTTGGATCATTTGCTTCTCACAATGCCCTTGCATCCTGGCATTTTGCATCTGCCCTTCTCAGATGCATGCAAGGGCCAGTGGTCGGTCTTGGTCTCCCGAACAGGATCTGGCGGGACATAGCTTTGGGGCCCACTTTTTTTTTCCCCCACCACAACAGCTTGTGAAGGTCTCCCCTTCCTCTTGTTGCTCACCTTGCCCTCCATGCACAAGCATGAGGCCACTTGGATTTTGAAGTCCAACAGTGGGAGATGGGCAATCTCTGGCATCTGGGACTGGCAGTCTCTTCTGTAAAGCAGCCATGCCTCTACCAGGGTCAAGTCAAGCATGTGGAATACAATGCGGTGGTACCATTTCTTGGACTGGATCTTGGTGCGATAGAGGGCGATTAAAGAATCCAAAAGATCCACTCCCCCCATGCTCTTGTTGTAGACTGCTACTACATTGGGGCGTGAGACACGGACCACCGCTTTCTCTTTTTTGTCCCATCTTAGGACTTGTGTGGAAGGGTTTGCTGCTACAGATGTGCTTAGGAGGGTCACAGGACGGTTGTCAAACCATTTGACAGCCCAGAGGTTCACACCATTGTGAGTGGTCATCTTCTCTTCATGTGTTCCCCGTCCTTTTGCTTTCATTGCACAATCATCCATAAATGTGCAGCCTGCAAGACGGCCCTGTCTCACAGTTCCAACACTATGGATCTTTTCCTTCTCCAGGAGTACCTGCAGGTCCACACTGCAGAACCAGTTGTCAAAAAACAACTTGTGTGAAATGTTAGTGGGGATAGCTGAGGCCAACTTCAGCACAGTGTTTCCGCTTGCACCGATGTCAGGGAATCCAGGACAGGGTTGAATGGGCCCTGTGTACACATCAAAGTTGCACACAATGCCATGTTGGTCTGCTAGGACGAAGATCTTGTAGCCCCAGCGCTTTGGCTTCATAGGTATGTACTGCTTCAGTTGGCTCTTCCCCTTGAATGGCACCATCTGCTCATCAACACAGAGCATTTCATCCATGGGTATGCTCCTGAAGCTGTCATTGAGGAAGTTGAGGAGAAGTCTCACTTTGAACAGCTTATCGCCCCCTGGTACCTGGTTGTTGTTGTCAGCAAAGTGGAGATGTCTCTTGATGTTTTCCCATCTATTTAAACTCATGGTGCTTGCAACCATCTCCACCCTTGTTTGTGGGTTCCAGTACAACCTGGTTTTTGGCAAGACATGGATAGACATGCAGAAGCACACTCCAATGAACTGCTCCATTTCTGCAACTGTAACATTGAGGGGTCTGGTGACATTACGCTGCAATGCATATAGATTTTTTTGCCTGACAACTTCTTCGATTAATTCTCTGTGGAAAAGGTGGCGGAAGTAATCCACTGGTTCTGATACTCCAGATGGCTCCGGGAGGGAGCCTTTCCATTGTGGCACAGGTGGAATGGTTCTGTTTTTCTGCCACTTAAGGTTTTTTGCCTTATGGAACTCTGGTACGTCATCCCTCCCTGCTTTGTCTGTTGACACTAACAACAAAAATGTGTATTTTCAATAACAACAATGGAGAGCATGAAGCATGAAACATTTAGTTATTTTTTGTCTATGTCACTCAGGCACAGAAACTAACTTACTCTCACAGACATACTCCTACTCACATTCACACAACCATGCACACGCTCCTCAGGATGAACTATCTAGTACTTCTACCTGCTTCCTCTGGCTCTGTGTCTGTGTCTGACTCTGACTCTGACTCTGAGCTGCCCCTGCTCTCATCCAGGTTTACATCAACCTTGTTGTCTTCATCACTGTCCACCAGCTCATCCTCACTCTCCTCTATTGGAACAGCTATTTCTGCCCTGTTCTCTTTCCCTCTCCCTCTCATAGAAGTAGCTGGGATGCATCTTTTATGGAGGAAATGGGATAGTATGTTACAGATAACCAACAAAATACCTTAAATCACAAAATATAAAAAATTTATAATGTTTTTACCTTTAAAATATAAGCAAAAGTTGTAAACATAGTCTCAGAGTAGTTTCATGCTATGTAAGTCAATGGGACTCCATTTGGTTGAATGCACCAGGACGTTTCCATATTTGCATACAGTTGCCATATGGCAACAAATGTATTTTAGCATATTACAAAAAACTACTAAAATCAAAACTGACTATAATGTTAAAAAAATTAAAGTTTACTTACCCCAGATAGTGATTTCAATTTTTTATTTGGTGAAAATCCTCCAAAATTCAGAATAAACGGCAATCTTCGGGAGCCCCAGACAGTGATGCTGACATGTCAGTGTCCATTAGCAAAAAGGACTGGCAAACAGGATATCCTGGTCATGTGCCCTCATAAATTGTATTTCCTTCAAAGTAAAAGCCCCCTTTTCACAACTAACTGTAAAAACATAGATTTTATACCACACCTTTTTAGAAAATTAAGATAAAGTAATTGTTGCCATATGGCAACGCTATGCAATAGAGGGTTAATGGCTCCGGATGCCCTAATTCTTATCAATGGGGATTTCAATCTCTGTAAATTGCTGAACACCGGTGTTACCTACTATCAGCATATAGACTGTCCTACACGTGGTTCAGTGACACTGGATTATTGTTTCTCTAATGTCAAGAACACGTATACTGCCAGTCAGTTACCAGCTTTTGGCAAAGCCGATCATAATCTCATTCTGCTATGTCCCAAGTACAAGCCCGTTGTTCGGCGTGAACGGCCTAAAGTCATTCATGTTAAACAATGGTCTCAGGATGCTATTCATAGCCTTCAGGCTAGTCTGGAATGTACAGACTGGGATATGTTCATCGATTCCACCCCGGATTTAGATCAGCTGACTGAGGTAATCGGTGATTATGTGAACTTCTGTGTAGATCTTTCCATTCCATCTAAACAGATCAAGATATACACCAGCAATAAACCATGGATCACGAAAAATGTCAAGACAGTTATCAACAGGAAGAAATTGGTTTTTCACCAGCGTGGTTCAGAGCTGAAAGCTGTCCAACATGAACTGAGGAAAACGATTCACCATGAACGGAAATTATATAAAGATAAAATCGAACAGACCTTTACTCAAAATAATATGAAGAAAGTATGGCAGGGTATGAAATTGATGAGCGGTTACGCAAGCAAAAATAGTTTTAGTCAGGACTTTTTTGCAGCGTCATCTGTCAAGTATGCCAATGAACTAAATCTAAATCTGAATGTTTTAGCACCTCTGAGGATGTGGTTCGGAGGCATTTTAAATCACTGAACGCCTTTAAGGCACCAGGTCCAGACTGTATCGTACCTAGGGTTTTAAAGCAGTGTGCAGATCAACTGGCTAACATTTATTCATTTATTTTAAATTTGTCTTTTAGTACACAGTCTATTCCATCCATCTGGAAAAAATCATGTGTCATTCCTGTTCCGAAGAAACAGAAAATAACGTGTATGAACGATTTGAGGCTGGTCGCATTGACATCCGTTCTCATGAAAGTATGTGAACGCATAGCGCTTCCGCAACTTCGTGAACGTTTAAAAGCTTATATTGATTTGCAATTGCAATTTGCATACCGAAGTGATAGAGCTTGTGAAGATGCCATTTTAACCATCCTGGACAAAACATCTTTGTTTTTAGATCCTTAAGCTTGGTCAGAGCAGAAAAGTCAACGTGGTATGAGTAAATCAAAGGATAGTAATTATGTTAGAATATTATTTTATGATTTCTCGTCGGCTTTTAACACCATTCAGCCGTCTTTTCTTGCTAAAAAATTGATGTCCATGAACTTATTACCATCTATGATATTGTGGATCATCAACTATCTCACTGAGCATACGCAGTATGTTAGACTGTGCTCGAATTCAAAGGATGGAAGTAGTATAACATCTGATGTGATTGTCTCCAACACCGGATCGCCACAAGGAACTGTGATGGCTCCCTATTTATTTTCGGTCTATACATCGGACTCTAGGTCTGGCTCAAAGTCTTGTTCTCTCGTGAAGTTTGCGAACGATACCGCCATGGTCGGATTAATTACAAACGATGATGACTCAGTTTTTCTACGAGAAGTGGATGGATTTGTTAAATATTGTGAAGATAACTTTTTAGAACTAAATGTGTCCAAGACTAAGGAAATGATAATCGACTTTCGCAAGGGTAGTATTCCACCGCCGCCAGTAGTAAACAAAGATTCAGACATTGTGCGTGTTTCAGAGTACAAATACCTAGGTGTTATGTTGAATGATCACTTGAACTGGTCAGGTCACATTGATTTCTTGATGAAAAAACTGAATCCGAGATTGTATTGTTTGGGGAAGCTAAGGAGACTCAATGTTGATCCCAAGATTCTGGCCTTGTTCCATCAGTCCATTATTCAGAGTGTATTTTCATTTTGCATTGTTTGCTGGTTTGGCAGTGCCAACCAACAGGATAAAGATAAGATAGGAAAAATCATCCGACGATCTAGTCGAATTATCGGTAAGTCGCTTGACTCAGTATACCGTTCCCATCTTCAGCGTAAGTTCGCTGCTGTGATGGATGATGAAAGTCATCCACTGCACCATGAACTCGCTGATCGACTGATTGTCCGGAGTGGCAGGCTGAGGACACCGGCTGCGGGGACAAACCGGTATAAGCAATCGTTTGTGCCAATGGCAATTTCCAATTTTAATAGTGAATTCCGTCGATAGCTACAAGCAGCACGTGTGGGTGGAAGGACTGTGTGTACTGTGTTATTGTATATTACTCTGCCAACATATTTATTTCATATCCTTTTACACGCGAGCAATGTAATTGCCCATTTTCTGGTGCTTAATAAAGTTTTACTTACTTTACTGACTTACTTAAGACAGTGGACAGTACATCATTTATCTTAGAAACATAATTATTTACAGATGTAAATTTCTCCTGGTTGCCTATATTTAACACTAGATCCACTGGCAATTTCTTGCCTAAAAAGGACCCGAAAAGGCAAAAACCCAGAGTTTGAATGTACACTGCTTCGATATGCCATCATAACATAGGGTAACAGAGTATCCCAGTTCAACTGGTTTGCATCTACAAACAGGGCCAACATTAGCCTAGTAAAACCAGACTTTGCTACTTCGCTGTGCTTCGTACACAGAGTCTGGCCAGTCATCATTGACAAGTGTTTACTTCCTGGTGGGTGGGCGCTTGTCTGAAGTTTAAAATCATTGGTGTACCCGTAAACTAATCACTAACGTTTGGCGATGATGTATGTTATGCGCCGGCTCAGCCGCCTTGTACATCTGCTATAAACACAGTCCTTCATACCAGGAATGCAGCGAAAACAAACTGATCAGTACATTAAAGTTAATACTGTACCCATACATATGCCCATCTACCAAATTTTAGCCTTCACTCATTCACTTAAAAGAACCAAAGGTGCTCTTTCTGTTCTCCTTACAAGAAACAAACCGTTGAGCTATCGTTTTTCCTGCAGATACTGCTGCTGTAAAAAAAAACATAAGAGACCCACAAACAACGGCAGAATCGACGGGAATAACGCATTATTTACATCAGGACAAAATCTGCATTGACACGAAAACTGGACTCTTAACCATACTTGCGCTAACATCATACCGAGCTCGCTATCGAACTTTATAGCAACACAGTTTGGCTCTAAGCGTTTGGTTGTCTCAGATAGCCATTTCATTCATGGATAATGACAACATAACACTGAGACAGCGAATAGGTCTTGTGACACGAACAAAAACACTGCTTTGAAAAAGTTCGCTGCTAGCTTAAATAGTGTGAAATTCGCGGGCAGTGAAACACTAGAAGCTACAAGCTAGCCGAGGTGGTTCGTCTGTCTCTCACAGAGATGAACAGGGTGCCTATTTCATGATGGCTATTAAGTAGATATGACAGTCTGTAGGGAGTAGCGCTACAACATCATTTCCATTTAAAAAACTAACCAAACATTCATCTTGTTGTGGCTATAAGTCGCTGATACCAGGGATTTTATCCACGACAGAGCAAATGGCCTACCGTGTATCTATGTCCGTGGCCATTGTTGATTTCGGAGACTACAATTTCAAACTCGGCGCAGCTGCTACATCATGGCTCTCGGCCACGCCTTCTGTTCGTTGGTTGGTCCAGCGGACTTTCTGCCTCGTTTCCCTCGGCAGAGCTCCGAGTGACCAGACTGAGTACTGAAGTGAAATGAGTACGAAGGCTGGCGGAGTCAGGCTAGGCCAACATGGCTTCTAATGTTCGATTAAATCTTTCTACCGTCCTGTCTGACTGAGGTGAAAAAGGGCTAGTCCTAGTTTTATGTATACTCAACAGCCTACACAATTCATTAAATAATTGTGATTCAAAGTTTCTACCTTGATCAGAGTGAATGGCACGGGGTGTGCCATACCGACAAACCCACTGCTCAGTAAAGATTTTTGCCACTGTGCTTGCCTCCTGATTCACCATGGGGTAAGCTTCGGTCCACTTAGAAAAATAATCACCTATGACCAATATATACTTGTTCTTTGACAATGTTTCTGGTAGAGGGCCCATAATATCTAAAGCAACCCGCTCATGAGGGCGTGATGTAATAGAAGTTTGTAAAGGAGCATGTGGTGCTTAGCCGGCAGCTCTGCAAGAAGCACAATTCCTGCACTTCAAGCACCACCTCGTAATGTCCCCAGACCACCCTGGCCAGTAAAATCTATTCTTTACCTTACCCTGTAATTTCGGTACCCCTAAGTGGCCACCTGTTAATGCATTATGTAACTGTGAAAGAACATAAGGTACCATGGTTTTAGGGAGGACTACTTGCCTCCTCGAGTCCATACTCTCTAGACCCCCCAGCATCTGTACCAATAACCCCTCCCGCACTTGAAGCTCATTCCATAGCCCCCTAAATTTCTGAAGTTCTGCCGGACAACTTGACTCAGTCCCATCCCCGCCCACAAAGGATTTATGCTGCATCAAAAGCTTAATATCTGGGTCCCTCTGTTGTGCTATCTGTAACTCATCGCTATCTAGGTCCGCAATCCCAAACAGCCGCCAATCCCCTTCTAATGACTGCTCCCCCCTCCCGTCCATGGAGGCCCTATGTGGCATACTCTCGGAGGATTCCTGTAAGGTTCGGACAGAGGTAGAAGTTATAACTGGTTTCAAGGACTGATCGGACATCTCTATAGCCCCACCAGTCGCCAAAGTCGGTATTCTAGATAAGGCGTCAGCATTCCCATATTGTTTACCTGGTCGATGCACAATACAATACTGAGAACTGGCAAGCTGCTCCATCCAACGGGCCAACTGGCCCTCCAATCCCTGAAAGTCATGCAGCCAGCGAAGTGAATTGTGGTCAGTGCATAAAATGAATTCTCTACCAAGCAAATAATGTTTAAAAAACTTCATAAAAGTCACCATTGCGAGTAACTCTTTTTTTAGTGGTAGCATATTTACGTTCTGCCTTTGTCAATGCCCGACTCGCATATGCGATCATTCGTTCAAAACCGTTCTCCTCTTGTGCTAGCACTGCCCCTATTCCACAATCACTGGCGTCAGTATCAAGAATGAGTGTCTTCTGAGGATCTGGATAGGCTAAGATTGGGGCTGAAATCAAACATGTCTTCAAAGCCACAAAAGCATTATGACAATTTTCATCCCACTTAAACCTCCTCCCTTTCTCCGTCAGAGCATGCAAAGGTCGGGCTATTTCTGCAAAGTTTTTAACGAAACGGCGGTAACATGAAGCCAACCCTAAAAAACTACGTACTTCCGTCTGGTTTGTAGGTTCAGGCCAAGACTGCACAGCCTACAGTTTTGAGGGATCAGCCATTACACCCTCAGAAGATATAACATGCCCCAAGTACTGGACTTCCGTAGAGAACAGGTTGTATTTAGACGGTTTAACTTTCAGGGTAGCCTCCTGCAGTTTGGTGAGAACTTCCCCCAGCTGACTGCTGCTGGAAGCTACGACCAAACACAAAAATATCATCAAGATACACTAGACACGTCGTCCACTGTAAATCAGCCAACACTAAATCCATCAGCCTCTGGAATGTACTTGGGGCATTTGTTAAACCAAAAGGGAGAACATTAAACTCCCATAACCCGCTCTTAGTGGCAAAAGCAGTTTTAGGTCAATCCCTAGGGTCAACCTCGACTTGCCAATAACCACTTGCCAAGTCGAGAGTGGAGAACCACTTCGCATTTGTTAAACTTTCTATATGTGGAAGGGGGTACGCATCCTTTCTTGTGACATCATTAAGTTTACGGTAGTCCACGCAAAAGCGTAACCCACCATCCTTTTTCCAAACAGGAACAACAGGGGCCACCCAAGGGCTTACAGACGGTCGAATAATACCACGCTCTTGCATCTCATCTCTCGAATATGATCAGTGACTTCCTGCTATAAATGTAGCGGTGCCCGACGAGGTGCCATTTTAATAGGGGCTGCTTGTCCGGTGTCAATTCGATGAAGGGTTAAATGAGTCGTCCCCAAATCGCCGTCATCACAACTGAAGACAGACAAGTGGGCAGACAAAAGGTTATAAATACTTTGCATGTCAAGTTCACCAAAACCTCTATTGTGCAGGCCAAGTGTTTTGACCAAAGACTCAGTAGACCAACCTGCCTGGGGCTGGTGGGTCACAATATCCCCCTCCCCGACACAAACATCAGGACAAAACGTGCCTCAAGAGATCCTCTGTTTTAAGGTATGTGCATTATTGGCTATATTTATGAGTCTGACAGGTATCAGACCTTTCTCCACTTTAGTCACTATTCTTGCAACTAACACATCAAAATTAGAAGAAAGGGCCCCAGAGGGTTCCAACATACCTTCCATACCTTCTAGAAAGGCCCCACCGACTGTCCCTGGAATGATCACCTCACTCCTGGGAGGGACAAGAAGATCCTTTTCAACAGTCACTGGCCTATTCTCCTTTAAAGAATTAATGAGTTGCAGGGGTAATTTCTTTCCCATTAACAAACAGGATCCCCCTTTTAAATCAACTACCGCCCCAAACTTGCATAAAAAATCAGTTCCCAATAAGCCTTCTTCTGATGGAATGTCCGCCACAAGAAAATCTGTTATTAGAGCCAGGTTATCAAACTCACACACAGTTTGCCACCTCCCAAATATATCCATGGGTCCCCCATTAGCCACAGACACTTTACCATTATATCCTATCAACTGTGCATTCTCCAGTTTGTTTTTCAACCAGAATTCATGAGATATAAGTGATACTTGAGCCCCTGTATCCACTAGGAGGGGACGATTCACTCCACCCACTTTAGCCGACAAATACACCCCTGCCCCACATGCATGCCCTAGGGGTTGTACTCTCAGGCCAGAATAGCAGCTACGAGGGGCGGGCATTTGGACCTCTGTGCGAGCCCCTTCTAGTTTAAATAAGGACAATTTTTCCTAATGTGACGGTCACAACCACATTCCCAACACCCCCCCCCACCCCCATTCCCTTCCATTTCGATCAGAAATGGGACCTGTTCGCGGGGGATTTATGGGGCCCGGTTGCAATGGCAGGCGATTCCCTACAGGACTGTATTGCAAGTTTACTTGGGACCGTTTTATTTCTGCTACTGAGGTCTGCAGAGCTTGCATTTCTTGTCTTAAACTCTCCACCACCCCCAATAAGACACCCATCTGTGACTCATCTGTCACTGATCTGCCACTCACCCTCATTACCTTAGATTCAACTTTAGCTTCAGTTCGTTCTAAATCACAGATCAGTTCTAACTCAGTTGCAATATTAATGGCTTCCTCAAAAGTAGGAGACTTAGCACTTCGTAGCTGAATTCGCAATTCCCCCCTGCCCACATTGGCCATAAAATGATCACGTGCCAACAAATCTCTGGTCAAGGGGTCTACTGAGATATATGCTTTAGACACCAATTGCCATAATGCATTACCAAATTCCTGAGCTGATTCAGTGGGTAACCTTTTCCTAGGGGAAAAACTCACACTATGCCATTCCTCCCCACATGGTTCCAAGTATTTACCCATTGCTGTTTTTACACTTTCATAACTACTTTTATCTGCTGCGCTCAAACCTGCATATATATCTCTGGCTCGACCTGAGAATAAGAAAGACATAAATTTTAATTTTAAACTGTCATCCCATTGAATAACTTCACCTGCCAAATCAAATTGTTCAGACCAATCCGACCAATCCCTCCCCATTCCCGTAAAATTTTCGGGCATAAACACAGGTCTTTGTACAAATAGTTGCGCTGACTGTGTAGAGCCAGGCCTGCGTTCATTTCGGCTTGGATCATTGTCAGGTGCGCTAGAACTACCTGCACCAGCCTCTTGTATGGAATCAGGAGACGACATAATTTAATCCCTCTGCTGCCACCAGTGTAATGTACCAATTGATTCTGACTGCCACCACCTTTTTTTAACCGGTATGGTCCGGTAATCGTCAACCGAATTCCACACAAGACCAGCACACAAGCACACAATTCACATATAAACGGTTGTTTTATTAGTTACGTAAATTCATAAAATGCTCAGTTAAGATGAATTACAGGGGATTTGGGCAGTTCCACAACGTGTTGATTTAAACCACAAACCACAGCATCTAATCGAGATATTGCTCACACACGATAAGATCTCAAAAGAGAATATTGCACACGCAAGGCTATAAGCTAAGTAGGCACATACCACTACAAGCAAGGCACAACAACCGACATAAGGTGGTTCATTCGCAACACATTTTAAAACACTCTTCCCAAAAAAACCCACCTGCAATTTACGCACTTAACCACTGCAATTCCCCTCCCCACACTCCCCAATACACACACACACACACACACAATTCATAAAACAGCGTTAAAACAATTGTCCACACTTCCCTCCATCCAGCAGCTGTCGAGACCCTCCCGTGGGCTAGTAAGTTCAGTTTTCAGGCACCGGCGTCTTAGCTGCCCTCAGCTTTCTAGCGGATGGAGCGCGGCCTTTACTACACAGCTGGGCGTAGTTCAGTCACAAATCCATCTGCCTCTTGAGTTCACGAAGTATGTGCCCTGCCGAGCGTTCTCACCGCATTCACGCTCTTCCAATGCCTCACGCTATCTGCACCCCATCGACCCGAGGAAGCCACGCACAATCCTTAAAAAACCTTCCCCCTCAGGTGTCTCCCATCACTCAATCATTACGAATCACAGACAATTGTCTACGCCACACTATGTCACTCACCGCCAAGAACCACCACAGTATGTAAAGTTGGCTACCACATCTCAAAAGATTGATGGCATAGTCACTATAGAAATATTTTTATATGTTTAATTACTTTTTTTTTTTTTTTTTTTTTAAAAAGGTCATCTTACCCTACCCCTGGGGTAAGATGCCCTTCTGGATTGGGTAAGATGCCCCTTATCTAGAATAACTTGTAAAGCCTAATACATACTGATTTTACTGCATTTCACATGAGTAATTATCATCTTATAGCTGTCTTAATTGGCAGGTACACATCATACAAAAGATCAACATCTTTTTAGAAATTTCCTTGCTAAAGAAATGAGGAAAGAAAAAGGTACATTCTCCTAAACTTAACTTTTTATTAACTGACTAAACACTAAGCCACACGAGATGGCAAGGTACTGTTGGCATTAAATGCATCAAGGAAAAGATGGTTATATCTTGTGAAATACTAAAAAATATGAGGCACCACATTAGATAAACAAAACATGTAGCGGTATAGAATGTATATGAGTATCCATGAAAAGTCATTAAAACTAAGGGTGACCATAATGCACTTCACCCAATATATTTCTTATTAGGCCCTCATTGATGCATATATGATTCATTATTGTGTAACTCCATATGGCCCTACTTGTAACATGTATGGATACACTTAACTTTCCATTCCCAAGTTCTTAATAAAAATCATCATGTCTGATATATATTTGCAATAAATAGAACATAATGTTTTAGAAAAAACTCATAAAACAGAATGAATATGACTCCAAATGGGGTAAGAGGCCTTCCTTCCCTAGGGGCATCTTACCCCAATCCAAAAAAGGCATCTTACCCCCAGCACTATCATCTTGGTTTTGGTTCATTAACCCCAATTTCTCCTAATATCACCACACAGGACCCCCTTTCATACATAGAAAAGGCTTCAGAGAGTTACACTGACATGTCCTGCAGACTCCTGAAGCATTCAAATACTTGTGCCAAAATGATTCATTTGGTCATTTTTTATAAGAAAGACAGTCAAAACACAAACTTTTTCAGTGCTCACATGTCACTTGCTCTGTTGACTCATCTGTTGCTGAGCATTTCTCTCTAGGTGGCAGTGCATTTATATAAGTCAAGAGCCCCATACTGGGCACAGCTGAAATTGAATTATAGGCAAAGGGCCTCAATATTTGGGAGCTGGGAGATGTCTATTGGACGGTGACGATATGTGAGATTAATTTTGTACAACTGTGAATATTACCAGTACTAAGATATGTACTATAACACAGCTTCCCGTGAGTGAGAGTGTGGATGTGTTTGTGTCTGTTTTTCTGTAGGGTAGATGTTATTTGGACTGTATTGTGTATGTGTTTTTTTTCCTTCTGGTTTGGCGTGGGCGGGATGGGGGTGTATCCTTTGTTTATAGTTGCTGTTTTTGATAGTTCTTATGTTTTTCCTTTTGAATTTTCAAAATTCATACTAATTATACGGCACTGATAATAATAATAAAAATCTTGAATGGAAAAATGTTAAGTTGATATCCAAATGATGATACACAAGTTACAAATTTGAAGCACACATACAAATCTACTGATTTAAATCACTCTGCATTTATCTGTTCATTGTTTTACAAGTTACAAATTAGAGGCACAGAAATGGATACAGAAGCAAACCACTGTATTTATTTGTGCATTTTGTTTCAAGAGTTGCACAATTTGGCATTTGTTTGCAAATACTTATGAGATTGTTTTAACCTCATGGTGACTGACATTGGAACATCAGCAGAGTATTCTAGTCAGCGAGGCAGAGCATGGTGAGCAGGTGCAAAACAAGCCTCCTGGTGAACCCAATAATTATTCTCTTGCTGAAGTGTATGTGAAAAAGGAAAAATAATGATAAGTATTGAGCTTGTGTGGATTGGATGACACAGTTGCAAGGATGCTCCAGTTCCTTAATTATGGCTAACTTATATTGCGGCCTGAGGCTGCAGGTTTAGAAGGTTAAATGAAAAGTAATGAAATTAAATATAATCTCAGTTTTCAGTCTCGAAAAATCAGATTTGGAATTTCAATGAATGCAAAGAATAATACAAAGCAACACTCTTATTAAAATTTGAAAATAGTGATGATTAATTATTCTGCAGATCCCCCTCACAGTGCAGTCTACTCACTGGAGGAAGTGGAGATGGGGAAAGGAAACCACCTCATCTGCTTTGTGACTGGCTTCTTTCCCCCACCTATTAAAGTGAAGTGGACCAAGAACAATGTTCAAGTGAAGGATGGAGTGACTCAAAGCCGATACTACCCGAACACTGATTTCACCTACCAACAGTTCTCATCTCTGAGCATTATTCCTGAAGAGGGGGATGTCTACTCTTGCAGCGTGGAGCACAAAGGGCTTCAGGAACCTGATACCAAATTCTGGGGTAAGGATCCAGTAGTTTAGAAGATTCTTAATTACTTCTAAAGCAAAACTTTGATGTTTGTCAAAAATGTCTTACACATTTCATGACACAATAAGCACAACTGCATCTGGGCACAAATGTACATGCAACTTACTTCCCTTGCAAACAGAATCTTTGTTGCAAGGGATTTGTTCACAGCATCATCAGTTGGCTGGCACAATAAATGGGTGTGTCACATTCAGAAGCATTCAATGCTGTTCAACAAGTTTGGAGCTGAATAATGTTTTGATAAATAAACAAAACTTATTACAGTCCCGTACCCCATTCAGCTCTTCAACCTGCAGCAGCTCATTCTTGTAGCACCAGGACCAGCACTCATCCGTGTCTTTTTTCTTGTTTTCAACTTCACCCCCACCTAAAAGCACACACACTCTCACGCACATAATAAGATTCACATATACAGCCTTTGTGAGAATGTATAAACCTGAACTATCCTACACACTGGGGATAATTCTAGGATCTCACCTTTAGGGGGGCTCGGACCCAAATGATAATGTGACATGTGTACTGTGCTTTGCAAAAATGCCGCTCAACCCAAATCACTCGTTTAATTAAAAGTCGAATATGTAGTTTGCAAAATTATTCAACCCTTTTTAAGTTTGGCAAATATCAATTCCTAATTAGTTGGGTGGTCTAATATTGTGTATATTAAAGGTTCAGAATGAACAAAGATAGATTTCAATGCTGGAGTGACACTCCGCGAATGCAGGCATCCACCAGGACCAATAGCCTACAGTTGTATGATAGGAAAGTCTGTTGGAGCAATTATCATATTTCTGCAGTAGTTGGGATGGAAATTGGATTTTTTTTCCCCCACAAGAAATCCAGACTAGTAATCACACAGGGTTACTAGTCCTCTTCTATTTACAGCATTAATAAGATGTCTGTATCTCAAATCTTTATTTGGTTTTTTTAACTGTAACCATGGGTGCAAGAGCTCCGTCTGCAGACGGATTTCCATCAATTTATCACGTACCTATACCGTCTTGTCCGTCTCGTAATGCGATCGGGATATATTTAAAAGTTGTTTGCATACACTATCCACCCCAAAAACGATGAAAATCCACCAGGATTTGCCAGTTCTTCTCCTCCCAGGTGAGAGTTTGGGCTCCGCAATTTTGTTTTTCTGCTCTCTGGGCTCACAGCCATGCTGCGTTCTGATTGGCCATGAGACGGAGAATAATCTTTTTAATTTAGATCGCGTCTTTCTGCGGAACCGCTTTGTCTTCCCGCTTCGTTTCATTGACTGAGAATATTTGCACGTGTTTTAATTATTGCTACATCGATCATATCCACAAATCGGATGAAAATGATCATTCTGATCATTCATTTCTATATTCTCTTTTCATTGTGAAGCCAGTGTTATGCCCTAACTGGTTTCCAAATTAACTGGTTCCCTTGCGCGTGCACATGCTGCTTTCGCTTGAACAGCTGCAGTTGTGGAGGCTGCAGTCTGCAGATTCCTCAAACATTCACAAACCTATTACCAGCGATTTTCAAGTCGCAGCTCTTATCTTTTACAGGAAATATGATTGTGTCAGTGTGAACTACTTTTAAAGGCACCTTTGAAGAAATAAATTTAAGGAAATATAATGTTCGCGCCAAGTTGGATTCGATCCACCTTTAGCAAAAAGTATACAGTTCCTGGTAAACGGGATGGGAATTAACTCGTCCGTATTCTAAACCGTGTTCGAGCTCGACTTGCAAGTGAATATTCAATAACTGATCCAGGCTTGTCATCTAGTGACAGAATGGTGTGACTGCATGCATAAATAGAGCAGCCCCATGTCCACTGGTGTCTACATCTGCGCAGAGGGGTTAATAAACATCTTGATATGCCACACTGTGTAGCAGATGGGATTATATTGCCAACAGAGAAATGCTAGCTAACAGTGAGGTCAGCAAATGTGTCAGAAAAATTTGAGAGAGGTAACATCTTTGCACACATAGAAAAGATCTTCAATTCATTATTTCAGAATTTGCTTCAAAAACAGAAGTGTTGCATATTTGTTCAATGAACATGGCCATTTTAAAATTAAACTATGAAAGGCTGTATGTAAATAGTAATATATGAATAACATTCATTTCGCAGTGTCCTTGTTAAGCAGTTTATTCACAATATAATGCGCTTGGAAACAGTCAAAGCCATTCATCCGTAGAGAACACAAACATTGCGATGATGTTTCATTCTAGCATGTAAGATGTTTTAGCAAGACGCCATAAAAATGAACTGATTCTTTTCACGTGTACAAGTCTAAGAATCCATTAAAGTTGGCATATGACCATCAACTTAAGACAGGGATACTGAGACTCATAAGAATGACTCATTTTGCCACATATTCTGTGACTGAGGCTCTAGTTAATAATATTCTTTTGGCTGGCAGGAATGAGATTCTAGATAAGACTTCCCGAGAGTGGTCTCAAAATTTGGGATTTTATAGATGCATATACAGTATATATTTTGGAAATATTTGTTTGTGCATCAATAAGAGTCTTTATTTATTTATTTATTTATTTATTTATTTATTTATTTATTTAATTTATTTATTTATTCATTCATCATTGTAACCAGTAAGCTATATTTTGTGCAAGGACGTTTTAATATGCATATTTGAAATCAAAATGATTCTGCACCACTGATCCGTGTTGAATGAATGGATAGCGGACAATGAAATAATTTTGAAGTAACCGCACGCCATATTGGTGTGCTCGACAATAATCTACAGGGACATACAGTGGGGTGCAAAAATTTGGGCACCCCTGGTTTAAATGTCTGTTACAATTAAGCTCCAAGTGATTGAAAGCAAACCTGAACACTAAATGCTACAAAATTAAACATGACACCATTCTGCAAATTTAAAAGCGAGGTTTCTTTTTATTTTAATTTTTCTGAGTTTTTAAATGATAAGAAAGGAAAAAGGGCCCTGTGCAAAAGTTTGGGAACCCTTTTGGATTATTCTTTGTTACCTTTTAAGAAGATGATTTACTAGGGCCCAAACCCAGGTGATTTACTCATTAGGGCTTCAATGAGTCACGTGAATATAATTCCAGGGTTGAACTATATATTCTGAAGTAACTCCATGCCTTCTGAAGTATCTGACAGTGGTGGCTATTGTGTCTGGTGTTAAAAACCATGTGTTCCTCTAAACAGTTGTCCAAGAATGTCAAAATCAAGATAATTCACTTCCGCCAACACGGAGAGGGCTACAAAAAACTCTTGCAACGTTTCAAAATACCCATTTCTACTGTCAGAAACATCGTAAGAAAATGGAAAACAAATGGAACAATTGAAATCAAGGCAAGATCTGGAGGACCCAGAAAAATTTCAGATAGAATGGCCCGAGATCTGGTGAGAAATGCTCAGAAGAACCCACACATCGCTGCAAAAAAGAGTAACAGACACAGGTCTAGTTGTTCACAGGACAACAATTCAGCGTACCGTAAACAACAAAGACCTGCATGGCAGAGTTGCAAGAAAGAAGCCTTTCCTACGAGCTCAACACAAAAGTAAGCGACTGAAGTATGCAAAAGAAAACCTTGAGAAACTTCAAGCCTATTGGAACAATGTGCTTTGGACTGACGAAACCAAAATTGAACTTTTTGGCCACAAATAAAGAAGGTCTGTTTGGAGAAAAAAGGGTGAAGCATTTGTAGAGAAGAATATGTCGCAAGCTGTTAAGCATGGAGGTGGATCCATAATGCTTTGGGGTTGTGTAGCAGCTGGGGGCACAGGCAATATTGTGCGGGTGGAAGGAAGAATGATTCCACCAAATATCAAGACATTCTAACATAACATAACATAACATAACATGAATGGCGAGAACAGGCTGTTCAGCCCAACTAGACTCACCAGTTTCTTTGTACTATCGTGACTATATCACTTCAGATACTCAATGACTCAATGGTATCTAACTTTAAGTCAAGCCTGCTCTTGAAAACTCCCAAGGTCTCTGCCTCAACAATATGGTCAGGCAAGCTGTTCCACACCGAAATTACTCTTTTGGTGAAGAAATATTTCCGAATATCAGTGCTAAATTTACCTTTGGTCAACTTCCATTTGTGACCCCGAGTTCTACTAACAACACTCGGTCGAAGGAATCCTACATAATTCACTTTGTTAATCCCTTTAACATATTTAAAGACCTCAATCAGATCAACCCTTAGTCTCCTTTTCCTAAGACTAAAGAGATTAAGGATCTTCAGCCTTTTCTCATAGCTTTCATCTTTAATACCGGAATTAGCCTTGGCTCTTCTCTGAACTTTCTCTACAGCCTCTATGTCTTTCTTAAAGTATGGTCCCCAGAACTGTACACAATACTCTAGATGTGGTCTGACGAATGTGTTGTACAAAAGAAGCATCACCTCCTTGGATTTGAACTCAATACTTATAATTCTAGAGGCTAATGTTCAAAGCTCACTCCAGAAATTGAAGCTGAAGAGACGTTGGGTATTCCAGCAAGACAATGACCCGAAGCATACCTCAAAATCCACTGTGAAGTACCTCCAGGAAATACGGATGAAGGTTTTGGAATGGCCATCAACAGTCCCCAGACTTGAATATTATTGAAAATCTGTGGAGAGACCTCAAACATGCCGTGCATGCAAGAAGGCCAAAGAATATTTCTGAGCTAGAGGTGTTCTGTCAGGAAGAATGGGGAAAAATTCCAAAGACAAGAGTTGAAAGACTTAACTGGCCACAGGATGCGTTTGCAAGCAGTTATAGCTGACCGAGGAGCTATGTAAGCTATGTAAATTTATAGCTATGTGCCTGAAAGATACCTTTGTAAGCCTAGTGTATTGAAAAACAGCGTTGATTGTTGATTGTCATCAGAAATGGTATGCATCTAAATTGAAAAATGTTCTTTTTTGTCGCATTTTGTCTGAATGTGAGTCCTTTCTTCACACAGAGCCTGAAGCTAACCGTGGATCAGACTGGGGAGCAACAGTATTCTGTGGAATAGGACTGACTATGGGCCTGGTGGGAGTTGGAGTTGGAACTTTCTTCCTCATAAAAGGAAACAATTGCAACTAAAAGAGGTACCATCTTGTATGCACTGTTTGTATTAGAGCAGAAATGTTGTTACTGTGATAGAGTGCAAGGATCACCACGCTATCTACAAATGAACACTGCTTGAATAGTATGCAATATATGTTGTGGTTTAAGCTATTTATTTAAGTGTTTTCATTTTTAAGAGTTCTTTTATTTCTGGGTACACCGTAGAAATATTCTTAATTTTTATAATACAATAATGGTCATTTTAGAGAAAAAAAATCATACTTAAAGGCAAATCACATGACACATACCGGCCATTAATTACCAATTAATTACAACCCCAATTCCAAAAAAGTTGGGATGCTGTGTAAATTGTAAATAAAAACAGAATGCAATGCTTTGCAAATCCAATAAACCCACATTTTATTCACAATAGAACATAGACAACATATCAGATGTTGAAAATGAGTCATTTTGCTATTTCATGAAAAATATTAGCTCATTTTGAATTTGCAGCAACACATCTCAAAAAAGTTGGGACAGGGCCATGCTTACCATTGTGTAGCATCCCCTCTTCTTTTAACAACAGTCTGGAAATGTCTGGGGAGTGAGGAGACCAATTGCTGGAGTTTTGGGGGAGGAATGTAGTCCCACTCTTGTCTGATGTAGGATTCTAGCTGCTCAACAGTCCTAGGTCTTCTTTGCCGGATTTTCCCGTTTTATGATGCGCCAAATGTTTTCTATTGGTGAATGGTCTGGACTGCAGGTGGGCCAGTTCAGCACCCGGACTCTTTTACTGCAAAATCATGCTGCAGTGATGGATGCAGTCTGTGGTCTAGCATTGTCTTGCTGATATATGCAAGGCGTTCCCTGAAAGAGACGTTGTCTGGAAGGGAGCATATGTTGTTGTAAAACCTCTATATACTTTTCAGCATTGATAACGCCTTTCCTGATGAGTAAGATGCCCACACCATAGGCGCTAATGTCACCCCAAACCATCAGAGATGCAGGCTTTTGAACTGCGTGCTGATAACAAGCTGGATGGTCCTTCTCCTCTTTAGTCCGCACGACATGGCGTTCGTGGTGTCCAAAAAGAATTTCAAATTTTGATTCATCTGACCACAGAACAGTTTTCCATTGTGCCTCAGGACATTTTAAATGAGCTTTGGAACAGAGAAGACAGTGGCGTTTCTGGATCGTGTTCACATATGGCTTCTTCTTTACATGATGCAGCTTTAACTTGCATTTGTGGATTTCACGGCGAACTGTGTTCACAGACAGTAAAATCTGGAAGTGTCCCTGAGCCCATGCAGTGAATTCCAGTGCAGAATCACGCCTGTTTTTAATGCAGTGCCACCTGAGGGCCCAAAAATCACGAGCATTCAATACAGACCTTTATACTGGCCTAAATTTATGGACTTATTTGTTTTGATTTCTTTGTATGTGTGGATTACTTGGGTTGTTACTGACATCTGGTAAAAATTTCATGTCAATAGCCCCATTAGAAATATATTTACTGAGAAAAATGTTGACGCATTCAATGCTTATTTTTCCCGTTGTATATTGGTCTTGATTATTCTGAAAATAAATTGTATGATTATAAATGAAGTGATGTTAAACAGGAACGGCTTTAAAGCAATTATGTACGGATCAGAGGCTCATGTTACGCCATACCAAACTTGCCCTCAATACCTGGGCCATTTGGCTTGAAGAGTCTAAAAAAGCAGGTAAACATGTTGGCAAAATAAGATGTCAATACATAATTTGTACAATGTTTTGTGTTCTATATTTTTGCAATGGACACACAATAGTCCATCAATAACGTGTTAGTTTTGAACATGCCCAGGCTTTGTGCCGCATTAAGCCGTAATATCAGGAACAAGTTAATTGTTTTTTTTCTTTCCATTGCAGACAGATGAGTGATAAATTAGCTAGTAGCGATAGCTACTGTAATATTTTATATGACAGTCCCCCATAGGTTGAAAAAATATTTCCTAGACCTGTTCAAAACGACTGCAGAGATTACACACTGAACATGTGAAACACTCAATTGGGGAGAAATACAGAGGTAAAACAAATAACTTACATATAGAAAGGTTCTTAGTAATAATCTGGATCAGAAACTGAAGCACATGCACATCTTGCATAAGGCTCATTAATAACTGAACTGATTTTGGGGAACAAAGTGGTCAAGCTAGAGCATCAACTGAAGATGATTCCAGGACCAGGATGCGCAGCAATAAACAGCTATGATTCTGGGGACAAGAAGAGAGCAGGACTATGATTTTTATCTTTAAGCATTGCTGGATATTTGGAATGGCCTAGTAGAGGGAAGCTTATAAGGTGTCTGAAGCATTTTGTCAATAAAATAACTCAGTTTCCAACATGTAAAGCACTTATTTTCTTTTATGATGAAAAAATATGCATGTACTGGTGAAGAGCAAAGTACCTTAAGATCAGAGGTGTCTGAAAAGGTTCCAAGGCAGCAAGTAGAACACTTACCTTTTCTCTGTCCTCACGGAAGCTCGCTGATATCATGATTTTGCTCTGCAAGAAAAAATAAAAATATCGCGTGTAGGGTAATCCAATCCAACTTTATTTATAAAGCACTTTAAATACAACAAAGTTGGCCAAAGTGCTGTACACAGGCACTAGGAACAGTATACATAAACAGATATTCATATAAAATAAATAAATCCAAAAGATTTAAAAGATTGTAAGATAATACACAAATAGGAACAAAAGGTGTAAGAGCACAAATAAAAGAAATAAAAGAATGACAACTCTCATGCCGAGTTAAACGCCAGGTAAAAAAAGTTTGAAGACGAGATTTAAAAACTGGTAAAGAACAAGTCTGCCGAATGTCGACTGGCAACTCATTCCACAATCTGGGAGCAGCAACGGCTAAAGCCCGATCCCCTCGGAGTTTCAGCCTAGTTTTCAGGACAACCAGGAGCAGCTGACCTGAGGGACCGTGAAGGTGTGTAGGGGTGAAGCAGGTCAGAGAGGTAGGGTGGAGCAAGACCGTTAAGAAATTAAAACGCAAAAAGAAAGACTTTAAAAATTATACAATAATGCACAGGGAGCCAGTGAAGGGAAGCTAAAATAGAGGAAAAGTGCTCATGCTTGCGTGTACCAGTTAGTAGATGAGCAGCAGCTTTTTGCACCAACTGCAAGCGTGAGTTTCAGTAGTCCAAACGAGACGTTATAAAAGCATGGATCACCCTTTCAAAGACCTGCCTTGATAAAACAGGCTTAACCATGGCTAACTGCCTGAGTTGATAAAAACGGCTTAAACCACAGAGCTGATCTGTTGATCTAATTTAAAATCTGGATCCATTTTCACACCCAGATTTGTAACTGTGGACTTTAAAAATGGTGCCAAGGGACCAAGGTCAACAGGGGGGGGTAACAGAGTTGCCACTGGGTCCAAACAAAATAAACTCTGTTTTTTTGTCATTAAAATAAAAAAAGACTTAAAGCCATCCATGCTCTAATATCATTGAGGCAGTCAAACAGAGGTCTGGCAGAGTGTGCATCTTTCCGATTCAGTGGTGCGTATATATGGGTATCATCTGTGTAACAGTGGAATGAGACACCATGTTTCTTGAGGATCAATCCAAGGGGGAGAAGGTACAGAGAGAAAAGAAGGGGACCAAGGATTGATCTCTGTGGTACCCCATAGGAGAGAGGGGCTGTGGAGGATCCAAAGCCACCAATACTGCCAGAAAAACTTCTCTCCAACAGGTAGAACCTAAACCAGTCAAGGGCTACTCCTTTGATGTCCACCCAAAGAGTGGTTAAGAGTGGTGTTAAGGCAGGCCAAATGCAAAACGCAACACAGACTGCAGGAAGACAATGCAAGAGCCAAGAGGGAACTGAAATGTTTCAAAAGTTTGAATAATAGCCAATAAATAATGAAATTACATTTTCTATTTGTTTTTTTTTTGTTTGTTTTTTTGGTTGTGTAGAAATGGGTTGACAGTCACCTTTAGCTCAGAACAATTCCCTGCAATAGGTCAGCAAGCAACTACTCTTCTGAGAGTTGCTGTCAATCACAGCTGGCCATCATGACTTTACATCCCCTGTTTATGATATCAAATAACTGAATATAACCAAACTTATCAGAAAAAAAAAACATAAATAAATCAGCATGGTAAGAACTTCCTAAAATCTTCAGACAAAAATTATTTGACACAAACTTTAATTTTTTACGAAGGCCCATGTCCTATCCATGAGCATGCAGGGGGCAGGACTTTAACATGTACAGTAAAGTAGCCAACCACAATAGGGCGAACAAGATGTCTGGCCTCACTTTTGGGGAGATGTTAGCTCGTCCACCTTTATATACAGTCAATGATCTATCGCCTTTAAATTTTGTTTGCAGGAAGAATGGGAGAAAATTACACATGAAACAGTTAAACACTTGGTGTCCTCAGTACCTTAATGGTTTTTAGTGATGTTTACCTTCTTTTTAACAAGACTAAGAAGTAACTACTATCCCAATTTTTTTAAAATGTGTTGCAAGAATCAAAATTGAAATGAGTTCATTTTGAAAAATGAATAAATTTCATTTGGTGAAACCACACATAATGTTCTGTCCTATTTTTTGCAAAATAATATAAATCAAAGAAAATACAAAAATGGATGCGTTAAGGTTTAATTTTACTTTGACGAATTTGCCGACTTTTTCTGATTTGGAGTTGTGATTATTTAACAGTCAGTTCCATGTATTGTGATTGGCTACCATACCACTAGCATTACATAGTAGGAAAGGCTATGAGTACTTCATCACGTCTGAGCTGCTCTACATTCCCAAAGCGAAATCGCCAATGTTACATGCACTAACACGCTACAGTATCTAATGAGAAACGTTATTTTAGGCTAATGGGAAATGCTAAAGCAAACGAGTTTTGGTTTCTCTCAGGAGAAAATCTATCTTATTTGGCCCATTATTAACTTAGTGATTTATTTGCCTATTTCAGTGTGTACTCGCTGCTCTGATCTATTTCAGGCTCAGATGGGACGTGGGATTTTTACCTTGCATTTGATGGAATGGTATGAAGCATTAACTGTATACAGTCAATGGTATGAAGTTTTCGGGAAACCCACCTTGGATCTTTGCTGATTTGCGTGCTGGGATTTTTGATGGGATTCTTGTGGAAAATTATGCAAAGTCCTGAAATCATATGTTCTCCTTTTATCCAGGTTTTCATGGGGACTCAACATCAAGACATGGAGAAGACTTGTGACATAACTCATGATGAGCTTGTCCAGTTCAGCTATGTCAGAAATAATATGCATTTGTGTTCAGAAATACAAATAATACAGTTAATAACATGAGTCATCAGACACATATTTTAGCTCTGTGATTTATTATGAAAGCCAAAAGAAAAGCAAAGAAAGTGGTATGTTCTTGTACTGTACTGACTGGTACTGTTTATGGTTAGTCAACAAAATTTAAAAGTGGAGTTAAATATTCATTCACAGGCACTACCAGTTCACCTAAGTACAATAACATTTGCAAATCTCCCCATTTTTTAATCAATAATGAATAATAAAGTGATCCACTGGGTGAGCATATATTTGTTTTTACAAGTAAAAGTAAAACTGAAAACCCTGGTGCTGAGAATTCCTTAGTCCCAAAATGTCTATTTTGAGAAAAAAAAAAGGGTTTGCATATATAATAGATCCATAAAATCTGGCAGTTGAAAACCCCAGTGCTAAAGTCCTAAAGTGTCAAAATGTTAATTTTCAGAAAACAAAGAAAGTTGACTTATGTAAGACGTTTTCCCATCCTTACTGCTCGGTGTGGGAAAATTTGACTTGAGTACTATTAGCACGAGGTTCTTGTAGTCACTCAAAGGCTTATCAAACATTATTTTGGTGACAATCATTTTTGCACAGCAGTTATTCAAATGGTAATTTTCTCTCTGCAATATCATGAATAAAAATGCTTCACCTAAGATATTTGCATGTCATTGGATGCTTTCTTTTACACAAGCATTTTACAGAGCATTTGTTGATATACATCAGCCCTTGGTATCTTGTACAGATTTAGGGGCTGTTTTCTGCTTCTGTTTGACGCCCAATTAATGTTACAGTTTTGATTCATAAAATATTGCAACGTAAAACAAAGCTGGCTCAAGGCACCTGCTTCGAATGTTATCAGTCAATTGAATGGGGGTCATTATCTGCTATCAGCACCATAGATATAGGTTAGCAAGAAAAATTGCTCATGAAAAATTGCTCTTTTCATTACGTTAAGGCTGCGTTTCAGGGTTAAGGAAAGGCAATCGTGGTTTTTAAAAGGTTAAGGTCAAAATTCAGGGTTAGGGAAAGGCAGTCATGCTTTTTAAAAGGTTAAGGTTTGAGCTGAGGATTTGGGAAAGGCGATTGTGCTTTATGAAATACAGTTCATTCTTTTAAAGGGTAATCATACCTCATGCTAATAAATATTTAGCTGCCAGGGGCTAGGATCGAACCTGGGCTTATTGTGGGAAAGTTGAGTTTCACACACCCATCCAACCACCCCAGCCTCCATTCTAACATGAACTTTTGCTCCATGTATTAACATTATATGACTTCATCGTATTAGAAAATGCAACTTCCAACTAACTGATCAGCGACACAATCGATGATAACGACCAACTCTACCCTTTATTAAGTACATCAGGGCCCTCCTGGCCCATGTCTATGGCACTAATAACAGATGATAACACCCATTCAATCAACTGATGATATATTGATTGATTGATGACATATGAATAGCCTGCCCTTGCATAAACCAGGGAGCAGTGGAAGGATTTTTTTAGTTTTATCGGCCATTGATGGTTGAATCTGCCCTGCCAGAAGCCTGAAATACAACCCCTATTCCGAAATAGTTCGGACGAAGTGTAAATTGTGAATAAAAACAAAATGCAATGACTTTCAGATCACATGAGCCAATATGATATTTACAATAGAACATAGATGACATTTCAAATGTTGAAACTGAGACATTTTACATTTTTATCCACAAAATGTGCTCATTTCAAATTTTCTGGCTGCAACAGGTCTCAAAAAAGTTGGGACACAGGCAAGAAAGTGCTGAAAAAGCAATTAATATATAAGAGAATCAGCTTAAAGAACATTTAGCAAGTAATGAAGTTAACTGGCATCAGGTGTGTAACATGATTAGCTATAAAAGGGATGTCTTAGAGAGGCTGAGTCTCTCAGAAGTAAAGATGGTCAGAGGCTCTCCAACCTGTGAAGGCTTACGTAAAAAAATGTGGAATACTTTAAAAACAATGTTCCTCAATGTCAAATTGCAAAGGCTTTGAAGGTCTCATCATCGACGGTGCATAACATCATCAAAAGATTCAGAGAAACTGGAAAAATCTCTGCGTAAGGGACAAGGCCGAAGACCTTTACTGAATGCCCGTGATCTTTGGGCCCTCAGACGCCACTGCATCACTCACCAGCATGATTCTGTCATTGACATTACTAAATGAGCCCAGGAATACTTCAAGAAGCCACTGTCAGTAAACACAGTCCGCCGTGCCATCCACAGATGCCACCTAAAAGTCCATCATGCGAAAAGGAAGGCTCTGTTGAGCATGATCCAGAATGGTATGGGGATGCATTAGTGCATATGGTTTGGGACACTTGCATGTTTTAAAAAGCACCATGAATGCTGAAAGGTATATAAAGGTTTTAGAGCAACCTATGTTCCCCTCCAGACGACATCTATTCCAGGGATGGCCTTGTGTATTTCAGCAGGACAATGCAAAACCACATACTGCAGCTATTACAACAGCATGGCCTCGTAGTAGAAGAGTCCGTGTGCTGAACTGGCCTGTCTGCAGTCCTGATCTTTCACTGATTGAGAACATTTGACGCATAATTAAACAAAATGTCTGCCAAAGGAGACCCAAAGCTCTCCAGCAGCTGGAAGCCTGTATTAAACAAGAGTGGGATCAAATTCCAATGGCTAAACTCAAGAAACTTGTTTCCTCAATGACCAGATGCCTCCACTCTGTGTTAAAAAGAAGAGGGGATGCTACACTATGGTAAACAGGCCCCTGTACCAACTTTTTTGAGACCTGTAGCAGCCATCAAATTTGAAATGAGCTCGTTTTGTGGATAAAATTGTTAAATTTCTCAGTTTCAACATTTGCTATGTTATCTCTGTTCAATTGTGAATTAAATACTGGCTGGTGTGATTTGACAGTCATTGCGTTTTGATTTTATTCACAATTTACACTTTGTCCCAACTATTTCGGAATTGGGGTTGTAAAAAGTTAAGAATATTGTTCTGGATGCCTCTATTGTTAGTTTTGGTGTGGGCTGCATCATCCACTTGAGTTTAAACAATTTTTATTTGTAGTTTTTGTGGTTATCATTCTGTCTGGACAACCTTAAACATCTGTATCATTGATGAGAATTTGATCAAATATTTGATAAATGTATTCACTATCTGGTTAGATTGTTGTAGTGGTGTGCCATTTGTTAGATGTTCCTTCATGGGATTGTTGGTAGAAATAAAGACAATAGAGGAAGGAAGACTCCTCACCGAGGAGTAATTTGTGGTATCAGTCTCGTGGGTGCCTCGCCCCTTTAGATAGACTTGCGGCGAGTCCTTAATGAATTAATTCCAATGGGGAGAAGTGAACATGAGCACAGATTTTGCCCTATTGTCACAGAATTAAATATTATACTTATTTTTCACAGGTCACATATCTTCCAAACATTCTGGCACTGCAATGGCATTTTTAAGACCAAAAGATCAGGAGAAAATGAACTTTGTTCGAGACCTGTGTCTCTCTCAGCAGCGCTCATGTAACATCTGGCAATACAGAAATACAGCATGGACCTCGGGAAACCACGAATAAAAATTTAAAACTGAAATAATGTTTGTGTTTTTATATTCAGTAATCCTGTTAGTGTCATCAATGTTTGATCATTTTTAAAGGGGAAAAGGAATATATTTGATCGCTATGATCTTGAACTTGATTGATATCATATTAAACAAGCGGGGAAAGCGGCAAAATAAAGCGCAAAAATCAAATGTGAAGCATATTTTGCATTGGCCATGCGAGTTATAAATGCAGAAACTTTGTGAAGCAATAGGTTGCAATAATAGGAACAAGCTTTCCATATTTTCGTTTCTGAAGGATGCAGACACGTAAGGAATAAATTAGCAACTGTCATTACATACCAGCTTCTTAGGCTTAAACTAGCTGATGCAATGCCCTTCACGCTATGGCTAATGCCAGTGACAGTAAAATACGTTCCGTAATTTGAGTATTATTTAATTTAGCCTTTGTTATACCGGAAGTCCCACTGAAATTAAAAAAAAAATACAGACCTGGCCAAACATTATCTTGTTCAAAACCTAACAACCACTCAAAGAGTAAACGCTAGCAAGCCAAAATCTAATTTTTAAGCTCATGTCAAATAACATTTGCGAACACCGCAGCTTGCCAGCTAACTCATATTCGTAATGCTGAGTACAGCCATTAGCTGTGTTGTAAAATGCCTGATGTAGCAAAGTAAAAGGAAATACACAACAGTCGTAATTTTAATGTCACGCCCATATATATTCTCAGTTCAGATGCCTTGCCACTACATTTTACAACAAGGAGACACGGATGACGGCCAAGAAAAAAAAATTCTCTGATGCAGATTGACATGCTCACATCAGAGGTCCAGTGGCACAAGTTGGTTTTATTTGGCAGCCTGAAAAATGGCATCAAAGGCTGCCAGAAGGCTGCGATATGGAAAGAAATTACTGCTGTGGTCAACAGCTTCGGTATGGATTTAAGAACTCCAACTGAGGTCTGAATATTTTCATTCATTAAATGTTTAAAGAAAAAAAAACAGGCTATAGGCCCAATAGCTTGTATATTGCAATTCTTTACATTTAGGTGAAGAAGAAATGGTCTCATTCACAGATCGCCACTGAAAAGCATATTGCTGCGCTGGAGGAGGACAGCCAGACACTAACAGATGGAGGAGCGTATGGTGGCTCTTCTGAGATCTCCCTCTGTTTTTGGCATAATTGGTGGGGCAGATACGGACGCACCACTTGTGGCTGAGCCAGATAATAGTTAAGTCAGGGGCGCCGCTGGCAATTTTGGGCCCTATGATTGGAAATCGATTCCCGCCCCCCCCCCCCACACACATACACACATACATATATAGTGACGTTATGACGGTTTATAATACCTGATTGTATTATTTTGCTCAGCCAATAGTTCCTAAATGCTTATGTAAGGGTAATGAATATTCATGAGTGCTTATAAACATTATGACTAGCCTGGGAACACCATAGATTCTTCTTTATGACATCATGCAGGAGTCTCCTTTATGACATCATAATTTCATTGTTTATCCATTCCTGTATTATTGTAATTGTTACGTTCATTCGCTCAGTTATGCGGTAAATTGTTCACATTTAATCCTTCTTCTAAATTCGAAACTTCCAGAACATTCTGGAACACACACCTGTCCGTCAAATAAATTGGGGGCTCGTCCAGGTTAACAACATTTTTGTAGAGCTGCCGGATAGCTCACTCGGTAAAGCATCGCATTGCGAAGCAGAAGTGTCTATCACGTCGCGGGTTCGAGCCCCGCTTCATACCAGCCGGCAGTGGTCGGCAGCTTTTTCAGAGTAGCGCACAATTGGCTATGGCGCTACAGGGTTGCAAATTGGGAAGGGACTGCCGGAAGGGATTACAATAGTTGCCTTGTTCGTTGCTCCAGCGCCTCCTGTTGACCAGACGGGCGCTCGTCAGGAAGAGTCTAAGCCTGGTCATGTCCGGGTATCCTCCGCCCTCGTTCTGAACTTGCGAAGATTCAACCAATGAGTGTATAAGAAGCGGTGGTTGACAGGCGATGCTTCGGAGGAGAGCCGCGAACTGTCTGCACTCTCCTGAATTGGCAGCAAGGGGTCGCATACGAGCAAGCCTTTGTACATAGTTCACCAATTGGGCATTCCAGATTTGGGTGGGATTGGAGATGCCAAATTTAAAAAAAAAAAACAAAAAAAAAACAACATTTTTGTGTATTGAGCCACTGAACATAGCAAAATGGCTGAGCCTGCTGAATTTGTTAAAAATCCCTCCCTTGACATATTGGAAACTTTCAAGAAAGACCAGTTATTGGAGATCGCTAAAATCCTTGAGATTGACGTAAAAGGATCTATGCAGAAATTTGACATCAAGAAATTGATTGTGGAAGCTTTCATTGATGAAGACCTGTTGGTAAAAGAAGCCTTGCAGGATTATAGCAATCCCCAAGACCCCTCTGTGGTGGCTGATGGAGAGCTTCGGCTCAAGGAATTAGAACTTGAAAAACGCCGAATAGAGGCGGAAACTGAAAGGCGCCGAATAGACGCCGAGGTTGAAATGAAAAGAATGGAAACAGAAGCTCGTCTCAAACAACAAGCCACCATGGAGGACGCCCAACGCAAATATGATTTTGGCAAACATGTCAAACTGGTACCACCGTTTAATGAAAATGCGGTGGACAAATATTTTGTCAATTTTGAGAGGATTGCCACCAGTCTTGAATGGCCTGTGGGGGCATGGCCACTTTTGTTACAACGTGTGTTAAAAGGCAAAAGCCAGGAGGTGTTCACTGCACTTTCGTTACATCAGGGTCAGGATTATGAGGTTGTCAAGGCCGCTATTCTGAGGGCCTATGAATTGGTACCAGAGGCTTACAGCCAAAAGTTTAGAGGTTATCGGAAACAAGATCATCAAACTTATGCGGAGTTTGCCCATGAAAAAGAGGTACCGTTTGACCGCTGGTGTACCTCCAGTAAAGTCAACAATGATTTTGATAAATTGAGGTAAACTATCATACTTGAAGAAATCAAGAGATGTGTTCGCGATGACCTCAAAACTTACCTGAATGAACACAAGGTTGACACACTTGAAGAGGCAACCATTCTGGCTGATGATTATGTTCTCACTCACAAGTCAGTGTTTTCCAAAAAAGGTGACAATAGTAGACCAAAACAAAATTCAGGTGAAAGGTCTGATTCCACTGGTAATCGTGATAAGTCCAATGTTAAGGATGGTCAGGAAAAGAAGTCGAAGAAGGGTCAGTCTAAGTCCAGTCCAGTTTGTCTCTATTGTAAGAAACTAGGTCATGTGATGTCTGATTGTTTCGCCTTGAAGAAAAAGAAGCAACCTGATGTTAACCCTAATGCATTTGTTTCCTCCAAGAAGCCTCGTTCTCATGAGACACCTGTTGTTCCTGAACATCATGTTGAGAAATCTGACATCAGAAGGGAATTCATTCCTTTTGTGTCTGAGGGTTCTGTGTCACTTGTTGGTCAAACCGATTCAGTGCCGATCAAGATTTTGCGTGATACTGGGGCAACTCAATCTTTGTTGTTGGAAGGTACATGACCTTTTGATTCGAGTTCTGCCACTGGTGAATTTGTTATTTTGCAAGGTGTTGAATGTGGTTTTGTGACAGCTCCCTTACACCATGTTGTGCTGAAGTCAGATTTGGTGTCAGGTTCTGTTGTGGCTGGGGTTGTTACTGGTGAAAGGTGTTTCTTTGTTGTTAGGAAATGAATTGGCTGGAGGTAGGGTGGTTGCTGAGCCCAGAGTGGTTTGAGAGCCAGTCCCGTTGTCCAGTAGTGACATTGTTGTGGAAGAGAATCCTGGAGTGTTTCCTTCTTGTGTGGTGACCAGCTAAGAAAATGGTCGAATTGCAGGATGCTAATGTTGAAGATGACAGTGTGGATTTGTCCAGGACATTTCTAGATTCCAAGGAGGATCTTCCTCAATCTTCTGATGCCATAAGGATCTTGCTCAACATTCTGATGTGAAGTTAGAGACACCAGTTCAGTCTACAACAGAGATGTCCTTGTCCAGAGAGAAATTGATCCAAGAACAAAAGATCGATCCTGATTTGAGCTCTCTGTTTGATGCTGCTCTCCCTAAAGAGGAGTTGTCCAAGGTCCCAGTTGGATACTTCGTCAAGGATGGAGTTTTAATGAGGAAGTGGAGACCACCCGATGTCCCGGCCGCTGAGGACTGGGCAATTATACACCAGATCGTAGTTCCCAAGACGTTTCGTCCGGAGGTTTTGAGGTTAGCACATGAGGTTCCCTTTTGAGGTCATTTAGGTGTGAACAAGACCTGCAACAAGATCATGAGGCACTTCTACTGGCCGAAGATAAGACAGGACATGTCACACGTGCCAGATGGCGGGAAAACCGAATCAGAAGATCTCTGTCGCGCTACTGAAGCCCATTCCAGCCTTTGAGGAACCATTCAGCAGAGTCCGGCAACCAGTACCTGCTGACAATTATGTGTGCATATACACGTTTTCCCGAGGCAATTCCACTGAGGAGCATCAAGGCTCCCAAGGTTGTAAAGGCTTTGATCAACTTCTTCACTTTGGTTTAGTCTGCCGAAGGAAATCCAGTCAGATCAGGGATCCAACTTCATGTCTGGCCTGTTCCAAAGTGTGGTGTGTCAGCTTGGAGCCAAGCAGATAACATCAAGCGCCTACCATCCGGAGTCCCAGGGGGTGCTAGAGAGGTTCCACTCCACTCTGAAGAACATGATGAGAACCTACTGCTTCCAGAATGAGAAGGACTGGGACGAGGACATCCCACTGCTCATGTTTGCCGCTCGAGAGTCGGTGCAGGAATCTTTGGGATTCAGCCCATTTGAGCTGGTGTTTGGCCACACAGTCCGAGGTCCACTGAAGCTGTTGAAAGAGAAATGGCTGCAGGAGCCCAGTGAGGATGTGAGTCTGTTGGATTATGTGTCCAGGTTCAAGGAGAGACTACGTTAGGCTTGTGAACTGGGACAAGAAAACCTCAAGTCTGCCCAGTGAAAGATGAAGTGACTGCATGACCGAGACGCCAAGAAGTGGAGCTTCAACCCTGGAGACAAGGTGTTGGCATTATTGCCCATTCCTGGAAGCCCTCTGCAGGCGAGGTACCATGGTCCATATGAGATCATCCGTAAGGTGTGGACTACATCATCAGGAATCCTGATCATAGGAAGGCCTTGCAGCTGTGCCACATCAACATGCAGAAGGAGTACCATCAGAGACCAGGGGCTGGTTGCACCAACCGTCCTAAGTGCTGTCCTAAAGTTAGGCACGAAAATGGCTTGCACCAACGATGACTTATGACAAGCCTTGTCTTAAGTGCTGTGTCGTAAGACAAATTGGTGCAATGGCTATCAACGGCGAAAAGAGCTGTTGCACCAACACAAGTTAGGACACGGAATTACGACAGATACCTACATGTGGTGGGAGGTGACTTAAGTGTGCTGCGATCTTAAAATAATTTTTTCTTTTTAATTTATATGTAATAATCTCCTAAAATTGCTACAGTGAGACCACTTCAAGTATGTACATTTCAAGAAATTGCACGCAACTGTCTACATACCCCACGGCGGCAAGTGGTCACGCTTTGAAAAAATCTAGGTTTAACATTGCCACATCCCAACTCTGAATTTCACCTCTCATTGTAGCATTTTTAGGAGATTAATTCAGATTAATTAAACAATGAGATTCATTTTAAGATCACCGTGGATTTTAGGCATATAAAAAATACACAAGGTGGAAAACATTCTGTATAACAAAAGAAACCTGACATTGAGATATAAATTATCGCAATCGCACAAAATGGCCAAATGTAAGCCCACAAAAAATCGTGCAATCACATTCTTGCAAAACTATGCCGTTCTGTGGCCATTTAATTTTCAAAATGCGATAATCAAACATGCTATCTTGATAAATTGGAGTATCTACTCATTCAACTTATTAAATAAGCAAATCTACTGTTTGATTACTGATTGAGCAAAGTAAATGGGGACAGGCTTAGAGTAGCCTAATTGGTTAAACAGAGAGGATTTTGTAGCCCTTTGCTTAGGTCCATTCAGTACGTGGCCGAAAATTACTGATGTCAGTCAAGTTTTTTCCAGAAGAATTTCACACGCCCTCTGATGTTTGGCAGTTTCTGGGTCGTTCATTCAAGACTGCACCGGGATGCTGTTTTTTTTTTTTTTCTTTGCTATACAGCGGCCTCCATAATTATTGGCACCCCTGGTTAAGATGTGTTAAAAGCCTTAAAATAAATTCAATTTTTATTGCAGAAGCATACTCTCACATTGAAAATTGTAGAAAAATGTAACCTTCAACTCAAGTGAATTTTAAGGGAAAAAAAAAATTCCTGACTAAGAAATAATTATTTTTCATAAAATCACCTGTTCCACAATTATTGGCACCCCTAAAAATTCCTAGGAAATAAATGTAATTGAAGTATTTCTGTCATTTCTACAGTAGTTTACAAAGTTTATCAGAGTATCTAGGAACATTTAATTAGTAATTCATCACTTCCTGTTTCCCTGGGGTATAAATATGACGTGACACAGAGGCCATTTCTCTTATCCACTCTTCAACATGGGAAAGACAAAGGAACACACCATTCAAGTAAGGCAGATGTGTGTCCACCTTCACAAGTCAGGCAATGGCTACAAGAAAATAGCCACTGGCCTTGCACCTGCCCATATCTACTGTCAGAGGAATCATTAAGAAGTTTAAAACAACTGGAACAGTGGTAAACAAGCCTGGACAAGGATGCAAGGTTATTTTGCCACCACGCACAGTGAGGAGGATGGTAAGAGAAATAAAAAGTTCTCCAAAGCTCACTGTTAAAGAATTGCAACAAATGGTAGCATCTTGGGGTCACAAAGTCTCCAAAACAACCATCAGGCGCTATCTACATGCCAACAAGCTGTTTGGGAGGCATGCACGGAAAAACCTTTTCTCACTCACAATCATAAACGCAAACGTCTGGAGTTAAGCTAAGCGGTAGTGGGACTTCAACTGGGACCATGTGCTTTTGGTCAGATGAGACCAAGATAGAGCTTTTTGGCAACAAACACTCTAAGTGGATCTGGCGGAACACAAAAGATGAGTATGCAGAAAAGCACCTCATGCCCACTGTGAAGTATGGGGGAGGATGGGTGATGCTGTGGGCCTGTTTCTCTTCCAGAGGCCCTGGGAACCTTGTTAGGGTGCATGGCATCATGAACGCTTTGAAATACCAGGACATTTTAAATCAAAATCTGGTGGCCTCTGCCCGAAAGCAGAAGATGGGTCGTCACTGGGTCTTTCAGCAAGATAATGACCCTAAACATGTGGCCAAATCTACACAGAAATGGTTCACCAGACACAGAATTAAGCTCCTCCCATGGCCATCTCAACCCCATTGAAAACCTGTGGAGTGAGCTGAAGAGGAGAGTGCAGAGGAGAGGACCCAGGTCGCTGGATGATTTAGAGAGATTGCGCAAAGAGGAATGGTCTAAGATCCTCTTTCTGTATTCTCCCATCTTGTGAAACATTATAGGAGAAGATTAGGAGCTGTTTTGTTGGCAAAAGGGGGTTGTACAAAGTATTAACATCAGGGGTGCTAATAATTGTGGCACACATGATTTGATGTAAAAGAATTATTTCTTAATGTGGGATTTTTTCCCACTGAATAAATGCACTTGAATTAAAGGTTGGATTTTCCTCTTTTTTTCATTGTGGTCCTAAATTATTTAGAAAAAAGCTGAATTTATAGAAGCTAAAGAACACATCTTAACCAGGGGTGCCAATAATTATGGAGGGCGCTGTACTTCAGAGAAAAACCACCTCTTTGCTTTTGTGCGTGCTATATGTAGCTGTCTTAGTTCCATTCATTCTATGTTTATTTATATATTATTGTATATATCATATAAACTGCTCATGCATGCATACATACATACATTACACCATAGGTCGGAAACAGCCAGCCCGTGGGCCAATTTTGGCCCACGAACAATTTTCATTGGCCCGCCAGATGATTCCGATCACAGTTTTTTTTTCTCTCTCCGAGCGTTTTTTTTTTTTTCAAACGCAGGCTATTCCTGCGATTCCTGCCTATAGCCTACCAGGCACCTGATGTTAAGCAGAAACGAGAGAATACCAGAGCCAGGATTTGCATTCTTAATCTTAGTTGTCTTCATTTCACTTTCTTCAACTAAAAAGGAAAAGTTGCGTTTTTGACATAATGGGGCGGCCTATGAAAAGATGCACTGAACTTCAGGCCGACAGTCGTGCTGCAACAAAATATTTGCGTCAGAGTGACACAGGAAACTAGGTTTATATTTTTTTTTAACTGTGGCATGATCCAGGAGGCTTTCACGCAAAGTAAAATAAAATAAAAAGATGATCAGGCAGTCGCACAATGGCAGAGGTGATGGGCACGGATGCTCCTGAAACGAAACCCACGAGCTTTTAATCGAGACGCTTTTAAGGACACACTCGTGGCTTTTTCTTGGGATGTTAGACTTCGCACTAGGATGCCGCCGCTCTTTGTATTACCATCTGTCAGCGCTTCAATTTTGCGTTTTCGTGCCGCAGACCGGAGCGGATATGCAACGTTGAAGGAGCCGTGCTTCGTTTCGTGATGCTGCTTGACATTATACATAATACATTATACTCTTTGCAAACCGCGATAACTTCCTTGCATATGAGGCACATGGGCTTTCCATTACTACAACTGGGTAAGATGAATGCAAATTTGTCTCTCCATTCCTCTTTATAGGCTCTGTTTTCGCTGTCAACTTTCCTCTTTAGACCTTTTGACAGAGACATCTTTTTAATTCAGCTCACTCCTCTCTGCACGCTATTTCCACCAATACAGCAAACATTGTATTACGGCCAATGTTATTTGCACTTATTTAAGTGCGTCCAAGCACAAAAATTGATCGAAATTCGCGTTAGACGCACTTATAAGTGTGGCCAAGATGCACATTGCTCCATTGCCCACACTTACTTTAAGTGTGTCCAAAGCTAAATTTTTTTCTTAGCCAAACTTATTTTAAGCTATGGCCAAGAAAAAAAATTCAGCATAGGCCACGTATAAGCGCGAAGTGTGGCCAAGAAAAAAATTAAGCATTGGCCACACGTATAAGTGCGAATAGTCAGTTCGTTGTATTATTATAAGGAGGCGGTCAACCAAGTATTTCAAAATAAACATAGCCCAAGATAGACTAATATTACTACAGTACGATGACCGGTTCCACAAACGGAATTTGTCTGAAGCGTCTGGTATCGATACAGCATTCGGTGGCGGAAAGTTATCTGTTTTCACCAATTTGCGGAAATTACTCACGCACTTTGTGGATCAATTAGTTTTCTTCAGTCATTAGGAATAAAGCCTTGCAGTCATTTTTCAGTGGCACGTCCTTTGACCGGTACCGCAAATAATTTCCAGTTTCGCAAACAGTGCCCTCTGCCAGGCCAAACTTATGATATTCTTTGTTTATTGGCATAATTACGTGCCCCTGGCCACAAAGGAACAGACACATGTATTTTCCACCAATTTTAGCCAGCATTACTCTGCAGGGTATATCATAATAATTGGTCAAATTTATGGATAATTGTTCTGTGTGTCGACATTGCGTCAGCTGGAATCCACGTGCGCTGGCCTCAGTTCAAGACGATTTTGTACATCCATCGATACTCAACTGCTATCAGCGACTATGGATGATTCTTTCTACTCTTTCCAATTCAAGTACATACCAAGTATACATTAAAATTATCAGGATGAGACTACAAGTTCAGATTAACACAGGACAAGAGTAATGATCAACCCGTTGAGCCACAGAAAAACAGTTATGGCCGGGGAAAAGATGTTTTATTTCACATTGACTACATTAAACTTTAATAAAATTCTTTCAGAAAAATAAACAAGAATAAACATGTCTCATATATTACCAGTTTGAAAACCTACAAAATGGCGTTTGCGGAACTAGTCGAACCACAAGCAGTCACTCTAATGGGTGTTGATGAAAAAGTATCAAGAGTACAAAATTGGGATTTATATGGTCAAATATACGATAATTTCCGATCATAATGACACTAATAACGTGATGAATCCCGGGAATACACGCGTTTAACGGCCAAACACTGCACAGTGCACCTTATCACAGGTGTTGATTGGGTACTGCTGCAACGGCGAGCAACAGTTATCGGGCATTTATTTCTCTATCAAGCAAAAATATCTCGAAACGATAGTTAAATCCACAATAATTTACCGTTCCAGCGGTGTCAAACTCAAGGCTGACAGCGAAGTCCTTTTCCCGCAAATAAAGTTTGATTTCTGCAAATTGCGGAATCGGTCAAATTGCGGAACCGGTCAACCCACTGTAGTAGCCTAATAGACCTAACCTGGGCCTATCATTGCCTTTTTTACAATTTCAGATGACTCAATATTGAAAGAGATACTAAGTCCTTTAAGATTATTAAATTATCAAAAGAGACTTCCAATGGGCTTGTGCACAGTCCACATAGTTTATTTATCGTCATTAGTTATTTTTATTAGACTCACCATTCTCCGTGTAGGCCTGGTTTTTGCGAGTGGACCTTAGGGGCACCTATCGCAGCGTCTAAATAGGCTGTAGCCCGGCCTCTGGCCCGCCACCTAGTGGCGAGGAAAAATCTTGGCCCGCAGCCCAAGTTACTTGCCGACCCCTGCATTACACCATCCAAAATTGACTTTTTACCACTCAGATTTGACCTTCCTAAAGTTGGAGACACCAGTCAGGACTTCACAGCCAGGGATCTTTGTGTATTTCATTTAGGACATGTCCTAAGACATATCTTCAGATACTGATTTTACGACACGCACAAGAGTTTTTGGTGAAACGGCCGTTACGACATGTCTCAGCGCTGTCTTAAGTTTGGTGTCTTACGACATGCACTTACGATACGTTTGGTGCAACCGGCCCCTGGTGAGGTCGCGACTGTCAGCAGTTGTTCCCAAACTGGAAGGACCGAAGAACCTCAGGCGGTGAAGCTGGTAGACGATCGTCCTGTCCGATTAAGTAACTCTGAGGTCTTGGCCAACCTTCCACAAAAGCTGAGTCACCTACCTCGTGAAGACTGACGGCAGCTTATGGACCTCCTCCTGGAATATAAGGCCATATTTCCAGATGTGCCCAGCAAGACACACATCGCCAAACATGATGTGGACGTTGGGGAGGCGCCACCTATACAGCAGCATCCCTACCGCATCAACCCGCAGAAGGCCCGAAAGAAGGAGAAGGAAGTGTCCTACATGCTGGAGAACGACATCGTAGAGGAGAGTCAGAGTGACTGGGCTTCACCTTGTGTCCTTGTTCCGAAGCCTGACGGTTCCATCAGATTTTGTACAGATTATTGGAAAGTGAATGCCGTGACCTAGACGGACTCCTACCCAGTCCCCCAGATTGCTGATTGCATCGATCAGATCGGCAAGTCCAAATACATCATGAAGTGCGATCTGCTGAAAGGATACTGGTGTGTCCCACTGACTGAGAGAGCCAAGGAAATATCAGCATTCGTCACCCCCAGCGGTTTATTCCAATACAAGGTCATACCTTTTGGTATGAAGAACTCACCAGCGACCTTCCAGAGGATGATGAATCAGTGCCTTGCAGGTCTTGAGCGTGTTGGATTTTATATAGATGACATTGTTGTGTATAATGACACCTGGAATGATCATCTGTCTCGGTTGAGGGCAGTTTTCCATCGGTTGTAAGAGGCCAATCTGATTGTCAACTTGGCAAAAAGCGAGTTTGGTCAGGCTAGTGTCATTTATCTAGGTTATGTCATTGGTCATGGTCAGGTAGCTCCTGTTGCAGCAAAGGTTTAGAGCATTGTTGATTTTCCTGCGCCTGAAAACAAGCGTGGCTTGATGAGGTTCTTAGGCATGGCAGGTTATTATAGGAAGTTCTGCAAGAACTTTGCAGATGTCACTGCCCCTTTGACTGATCTTCTGAAGAAAAATAAAAAATTTGTCTGGTCAGAGTCTTGTCAAAAGGTGTTTGACAATGTCAAGTCCCTGTTATGTGCACAACCAGTTCTTCAGGCTCCTGATTTCAGCAAACCTTTCACCTTAGCAATAGACACCAGTGATGTCGGTGCAGATGCTGTATTGTTACAGTTGGACGACAATGGTATCGAACATTCAGTTTGTTTTTTCTCTAAGAAGTTTGATGTTCACCAAAGAAATTATTCAACTGTTGAGAAGGAAACCTTAGCTCTGGTTCTAGCTGTGCAAAATTTGAGGTCTATCTTTCCTCTTCAAATCAACCTATACTGATGCATACGGATCATAATCCATTGACGTTTCTGAACAAGATGAAAAACAAAAACAGAAGAATATTAAATTGGACCTTGTTGTTGCAAGAGTACAACCTGATTTTTAAGCATATTTGTGGTGTTGACAATGTTTGTGCAGATTCACTTTCTCGTTAAGTCTCAATTTGTTTCTTATGATTGCTATTAATTTGTATATAGTTAATTGAATTGCTTTCGAGATTTAGTGTTCTTTTGTTATTGTATTTACCCACAATGCATAGCACTTTTGTCATAAAAAGTTGTCATACATTCCAACTTTTTCTTTTACGGAGGGAGGTGTGACGTTATGACTGTTTTTATACCTGATTGTATTATGTTGCTCAGCCTATAGTTTCTATATGCTTATGGAAGGGTAAATGATATTCAAGAGTGCTTGTAAACATCATGACTAATCTGGGAACACCATAGATTCTTCTTTATGACATCATTCAAGATTCATCTTTATGACGTCATGTAGGAGTACAAGGCCTATATAAAAGGAACTCGCAGCCAATGGAATGAATCTTTTCTGGCCTGCTATACCTGGAGGCTAGACCGGCTTTGCTGTTTGCAATCGGACTTTGGATTATACAGATACTTCTTGGATACGGACTTTGCGGTTATCAGAATCGTCGCCTTTCGGACGTTGTTGTGAACCGGACCATCTTGTTCAGGACACTGCGATCAGGATCACCACATCGAAGACATCAGATTCCAGTGGATTTTCACCATCATCGTGGGAACATCGCAAGGACGGACAGTTCGGGCTAGTGAATAGTATTTCTCTCTTTAATTTGGTAATTTCATTGTTTATCCATTCCTGTATTATTGTAATTGCGACGTTCATTTGCTCAGTTATTTAGTAAATTGTTTAAATTTAATCCTTCTTCTAAATTTGAAACTTCCAGAACATTCTGGAACACACACCTGTCCATCACAATATATATATTGATCACTGGTCTCCTCTGACTGGTCTCCTCTGTGGTTGCCTCATGGCTTCAAGATGGCCCTGACACTAAAGCACCCATAAGAATCATATATTCAGAATCTGTCATCCCTTATACAAATTTACTAAAGTTAACTATAGTTTACTACAGTAAAATTGATGTAAACTATAGCAAACTACACTTTACTACAGTAAACTATAGTTTGTTGCATATATACTATTGTAATTGAATATCATTGCTATAGTTTACTATAGTTGAGTTTGACTTTTGTGATTTACTTTAGCATCACTATAGTAAACTACAGAGTTACTATAGTATATCTATAGTAATTCCGCTACAACTATTTATATACTATGAAACTATAGTATTTTACTGTAGTATTTTGTGGTAATTTTTCATAAGGGATAGGCCTTAACAGTAGGTTATAGGCTACATTGGCCACATATAGTTGTGATACGGGCTAACTATTTGATTGGAATGAGCTGGGCATGGATGACCTGCAAGAAAACATCAACTTTGCATTTTAATAAAACTAACTCACAAACCTGTCTTCATGTGCCAATTTTTCCAGTTCATTTCAATAATTGTACACTACGGTAGTCTAACAAGTTTGCAAAAATATTCAGTTTCCAGAAATCTTAACCTCAAAGCCTTTATTCAGGGACTATTTTAGGCTATGTATCATCTTGTAACCTATAGTGCTCACCTTCCTCCCATTCGACTGTATCTTGTGTATGGGGGGTTGAGGAAGATTTCCTGGGGCGGCTGCATTGGTGCATAACGGCATTTAATATTAAAGGTGCATTTCGGAAAAATACGTTTTTGTCGATTGTTAAACATGAACGTGTTCTAGGGATCAAAGTAAATAATCCTACCAAAGAACTTTATCCATCAGGACAGAAAGTATAGATTGATGTTGATACGAGCTATGGATGCATGCATCCAGTGACAAATGGTTTATTTATTTATTTATTTATTTATTTTATTTTATTTAGCTCGTTTGGTAACACTTTATAATAATGATTATTTATAAGACATATATAAGATATTAGTAGATATTGAACTAATCATGAATAAACCATTTATATACATTTGTAAATGAGTATTAAATCATTTATAACTAAAGTTGTACAACATTTATATATTATTTAGACATTAAAAATGCTGCATCAACATTGTTTGTACATGATTTATTCATCTTCTAATGTTATTTAATGTGTGGGAAGACATTTTTGAACGATTTAAGAAAATATTCTTTGATTAACTACATACTATATTGAGTTTTTCATGGTTAATAAATGATTTGTTAAGTCAGTATAAATCATGCATAAATCACTAATCCCAAGCACTTCTTTCAGTACTGTAGCAGAAAAAGGAAAGTCAAAGAGGAGGTTAAGTGCATAAAAGAATTAATATGGATCGCTGCTATATGATAACAAGGATATTGTGGATACCTTAAATAGTTTTTTTGTTGAGAATTTTACCTCGGAGCAGGTTTTTTTTCGGCCAGAGGGCATGTCCAACGCTCAAGATTATTTTGCGGAAATTGAGGTTAGGGATAATGAAGTATACGACAAGTTGCATAAACTAAAGGCAGATAAGGCAGCGGGTCCTGATGGCTTATATCCTAGAGTGCTCAGGGAAGTTAGTGAGATCATCTTTAAACCACTCTCCGCTATCTTCAGACGGTCTTTAGAAACTGGAGAAATACCAAATGATTGGAAGCAGGGCAATATAATACCAATATATAAGAAAGGGGACCGTACTGAGCCAGGAAATTTCAGGCCAGTCAGTTTAACTTGCATTGCATGAAAAATACTGGAATCTTTCATAAAAGACGAGCTGGAATTATTTCTTGAATGTAATAATATCTTGAGGGATAGCCAACATGGTTTCTGTAAGGGAAGGTCATGCCTGACAAACCTCCTGGAATTTTTTGAAGAGGCCACCAAGACTTATGATCAGAGCAGGGCTTATGACATCATATACATGGATTTTCAGAAAGCATTTGATAAAGTACCGCAAAAGAGACTAATTTTTAAAATGAGCTCCATTGGAGTTACAGGAGATATTCTGGAGTGGATTCAAAACTGGTTACAGGACAGAACACAAAGAGTGGTGGTCAGTGGAATCTCATCTGAGCTAGGTATGGTGGGGAGTGGCGTCCCTCAGGGGTCGGTGTTGGGACCCCTGCTGTTCCTCATCTACATTAATGACCTTGATAGGAATATTGAGAGCAAATTAAATTTGCAGATGATACTAAATTGGGAGGTTTGGCAAATAGTTTAAACTCTACAAAAAAGATTCAGGTTGATTTGGATAGAATCCAGAATTAGGCAGAAATGTGGCAAATTAAATTTAATGTACCAAAATGTAAAGTTGTACATGTAGGTAATAAAAACATTAGACAGGATTACCTCATGGGAGGTTTAAAATTGGAATGTGCTGCACATGAAAAAGATCTGAGAGTGAGTGTTGACCAAACCCTCACAGGTTCTAGCCATTATGCCTTTGCAGTTAAAAAAGCCAATCGGATGCTGGGATACATTGCCAAAAGCATTGTGCACAAACCCAAGGAGGTTATACTTCTCTTGTACAACACATTCATCAGACCACATCTGGAGTATTGTGTACAGTTCTGAGAACCATACTTTAAGAAAGATATAGAGGCTCTAGAAAAAGTTCAGAGAAGAGCAACTAAGCTGATTACGGGTATAAAAGATGAAAGCTATGAGAACAGGCTGGAGATCCTTAATCTCTTTAGCCTTAGGAAAAGGAGACTCAGGAGTGATCTGATTGAGGTCTTTAAATATGTTAAAGGGATTAACAAAGTGAATTAGCTAGGATTCCTTCGGCCAAGTTCTGTTAGAAGAACTTGGGGTCACAAATGGAAGTTGACCAATGGTAAATTTAGCACTAATATTAGGAAATATTTTTTCACCCAACGAGTTATTTTGATGTGGAACAGCTTGCCTGACCATATTGTTGAGGTAGAAACCTTGGGAATTTTCAAGAGCAGGCTTGACTTAAAGCTTTATTTATCTTTTTGAAGTTTTTAGACAATGGCTTAGCCCGAGCACCTCTAACTACGAAAGATAAGGAGTTTATACCAGCTAGCTTTAGTTTGGGGCTCGTTCGGCTCACGCTAATGCTGCTTCTAGCTGGTGATATAGAAATAAATCCGGGACCACAGCCTACTGCTAACACTGAGCTAGCGCAGCTAACGCCGCTAGCCCCACATGCTATAATGGCTAACAGCGGACAACTCAACCAAACTGCGTCCTTCTCACCATCTATGATGTTCCCCGGCGGAAGCTTAGCAAAGACGGCAGCCGTAATAACATCGACGACCTCTCCAGTGGGTGGGCGCCTACAGCGTACTGCTGAGCAGCTGAATGCCCCCTTCCCAAGGCTGCAAATAATAAAAAGGATCGTGAACAGAATTAAATTTAATTTATCTAATTTTAGATTTATAAGGATTAACTTGACTTCAGAATCGGCTAAGCTATACTTTGATGCAATGATTATGCCACACATGTCCTATTGCATAATTAGCTGGGCAACAGCCTGTAAAACAACTTTAAAGCCGATTGAAACCGTCTATAAACAGGCCCTAAAAGTACTTGATAGAAAACCTAACATGTACCATCATTGTCTGATACTTAAGAAACTTGAGCGACTAAATTGTGACAACAAAATAAAATATGCTGACGCTGTATTGATCTATAAAATTCTTCATGGTCAAGCTCCACCCCCATTACTTGAATTTGTTAAAAAACATTCAAATAGATCAACCAGAGCAAGCTCTAGAGGCGATTGTGTTGTACCATTCACGAAAAGTGCTTTTTGTCAAGCTGTATTTTCTTTCCGTGCATCCCAGACCTGGAACCAAATACCCAGCATTATACGTGAACTCCCAACTTTTACCTCTTTTACAAAACTTCTTAAGGCATGGTTATTGGAAAATCAGACCTGTGATCATCATCCTGACTAAAATTGTACGTTTGTCTAATGGGCTAACTGGTTGGGGTATCATTTTGTATTTGCTTAACTGTGCGTGCTAATTCTGTGCGATAATGTGTATATAGTACATTTATGTATATTAACTTGGTGCAATATTTAGACACATCAGTATGTGCAATTTTGTGCTATGGGCATGGAGCAATTTAATTTAGTCCTGCACTTTATTGGGCATTGTGCAATTCAACTCAATCTTGCACTTTATGCGCTAGACACTTTAGCAAATGACACTTTAGCACATGGCACTTTAATTAGCACTCCAGCACTTTTTAACTTATTTGTAATCTTTCTGGTCCCGTTACTTTTGGCCAGTTAGCTATGCTTCTGGTCAAGCTGTATTTTCTTTCCGTGTATCCCTGACGTGGAATCAAATACCCAGTACTATATGTGAACTCCCAACATTTACCTTTTCACGAAACTTTTTAAGGCATGGCTATTGGAAAACCAGACCTGTGACCATAATTTTGTCTAAAATTGTATGTCTGTCAAATGGGCTAACTGTTTGGGGCACCATTTTGTATTTGTTTAAACTGTGCGTGTTTATTCTGTGCAATAGTGTATACATAATACATCTAGGTATACTGACTTAATGCTATTTTTAGACACATCAGGATTTGCAATCGTGTGCTATGGGCACTGTCCATTTTAATTCAATCTTGCATTTTATTGGCATTGTGTAATTCAATTCAATCTTGCACTTTTATTGGGCATTGTGCAATTTCAATTCAATTTTGCACTTTATTGGGCATTGTGCAATTCAATTCAATCTTGCACTCAGCACTTTAGCAAATGACACTTTAGCACATGGCACTTTAATTAGCACTTCAGCACTTTTTAGCTTATCTGTAATCTTTTTGGTCCCGTTACTTTCTGGCCAGTTAGCTATTGATCTATGAATGTATGCATGTATGCATGTATGTATGCTGTTTATGTTTTATATGATTTGTGTATGTTGCCTTGGGTAGCATGGCATATTGTTTAATTGTCTTAGTCCTGCTTATTGTACCTTTTATTGTCATTGTTTTATGTTTAACTTCAACCTGCCTATGGGACTGGGGATGGAAATTAGCCGTCTGGCTATAATCCCACATATTCACATGCAAATGTTCATTAATATGTGTTGTTCCCATTTTTTAAAGATTTTTTTTTGGGGAATTTTTCCTTTATTTGACAGTTATACAGTGTAGAGAGACAGGAAAGTTGGGGAGAAGAATGGGGGAAGACATGCAGCAAATGACCTGAGCTGGAATCGAACCCAGGTCGCTGCGGGAAGGACACAGCCTTTATGGTACGCGCACTTAGACCGATGAGCCACCGGGGCGCCCCGTGTTGTTCCCATTTTTAAAAATAAAGAAATCTGAATCTGAAATCTGAAAGCTAGATACCATTGAGTCATTGAGTATCTGAAGTGATATATTCACAATAGTTAAAAGAAACTGGCGAGCCTGGTTGGGCTGAACGGCCTGTTCTCGCCACTGATGTTATGTTATGTTTATGATAAACGGTGTCCATTAAAGATTATTAATCATAAATGCAATTTTCATAAAAAGCCTTGGATAACAAAGAGCTTACAAAATTCTTGTAAAAAGAAAAACAATCTTTATAGAGATTTTGTGAATGTCATGGTTATGGTTTTTTGTCATGTTTATGTTCATGTTTATGTTCAGGATCTGTGTTCATGATTTTGTCTTTTATTTATTCTTTTTGGTTATTGTATTCTCAGGTTTTTAGTTCAGTCCATTCTCCAGCTCCATTGCACTTGTCTCCCCTGTCTTGTGATCTAGTTTGTTCAGTCCGTCTTCCCGGTCTGTGTGCTCACATGCTTCGGGTGATTTAAATGATTTCTGGTGTTTAATGTATTCCTTCGATTCTCGTTTACTTCCTTCGCCTTACTGTTCTGATTACTAACAAAACTAACATTTGTATTTTGTATCATAGTCTACTAACACAACTAATCCATGTATATATGTTACTAACTTACTAACAAGCGCTCTAGTTAAATCTATAAAATTGCACCGCTACTAATTAATACTAATTCCCTCTCAGCAATCGCCCTGTTCTAGTCTCCGCCTCTTGCTCAGCTGTATCTGTCTCCCCTCATGTTTCTGCGTAGATCTCTTGCACGCGCTTAATTACTTTCGTGCACTCGTTATCTGTGCACTTAGAACTCCTTGACCGGAGCTGTTTAAATGTCATAGGCTGTTTGTGTGATTCCCGTCCGTGTCTTGGCTTTCGCCAATTTTCGTGGTTAGAGTTTCCCTCATGTGATTCTCCCGTTGTAATTAGCCTGATCCAGCTCACCTGTTCCCTGCATAGCATGTGACTTCCCTCCCGTCTATTTGAGTCCTCACTGCAGTTCTGACTTTGTCAGAACGTTGATCAATATTTCTTTGTGCAGAGCGCTGTGTATGCCATTGAGTATTGTTTTTTTTCTACTGGTTTGTCCGACTACGATTCTTGCCATTGCCCTTCTTGTATTGTTTTGTCTTTTTGGATTTTGACCCATTTTTGTATGACCACGATTTCTGTGTTTGGATGCCCTGTGTATGACCCTTGGCTTTGTTCATCGACTATGACTTTTTGCCTACCGTTTATGTACCTTTGCCCATCTGTCTTCGTGGTTCTGACCACTGCCTGTCCAGTCGACACTGTTTTTGGATTTCGTATTGTGGCTTGGCAATTCTTGTGTTTTTTGGCTTTGACTCGGACCTCATTAAAGGCATACGTTTTTTGGATTTCCATCTCTTGCGTGTGGTTCCTGAACGCTACGTCACAGTAAAATTCAGAACAGGTATTGCTGAAAGGAAATACAAGGTATATAAAAACAGGCTGACAACAATTATGAGAATAGCCAAAAAATAATATTATAATAAAATGTTAATTGATGATAGAAATGATATTCGACACACTTGGAAAATTCTTAATGGTATTATTGGGAATAAACCTGTGGCCGTAGGCCAACCTGGTTATTTTATTAATGATAATAATCAAGTGTTGAAAAATATGAATGAGCCGGTAAATGAATTTAATGCTTTTTTTTTTTTGCAAATGTCGGACCTAATCTTGCCAGTTCTATAAAAAAAAACACGGTGATGGGCAAATAGAGGCAAACTGGCATGGAGAAAGCAAAGTGTTGCACTCCTTCTTTCTTGGAGAAGTGAGTGAAACTGAAATCAAATCTATTGTTGCATTATCTAAAAATAAGACATCAACTGATAATGATGGTATTGACATGATTATTGTGAAAAAAACCATTGATTGTATAAGTAAACCGTTAAGTTATATTTTCAATCTTTCTTTTTGTTCTGGGGTATTTCCAGACAGATTGAAGATAGCAAAGGTTATTCCACTTTTTAAAACAGGAGATAAACACAGCTTTAATAATTACAGACCAGTGTCCTTGCTTTCACAATATTCAAAAACACTTGAAAAACTGTTCATACAAAAATTTGATACTTTTATTGAAAATAATAAATTACTGAGTGACAGTCAGTATGGCTTTCGGGCAAACAGATCCACATCATTAGCATTAATGAACAAAGTGGAAGAAATTACATCAGCATTAGAAAGTAAAAAATACACAATAGGGGTTTTCATTGATCTAAAAAAAGCCTTTGAGACAATAGATCATAATATCCTGGTATCTAAATTGCATACTTATGGTATAAGAGGAATAGCTCAGAACTGGATCAGCAGTTATTTGGATAATAGGCAACAATATGTATATTTTGCTGGTATTACATCTGATCATATGAAGATTAAATGTGGAGTCCCACAAGGTTCGGTTTTGGGACCTAAACTCTTTATTTCATATATTAATGACATCTGTGACGCATCAAAATTATTACAATTTGTGTTGTTTGCAGATGACAATTCTTTTTTGTTCAGGAGAAGATTTGCATACACTACCGCTCAAAAGTTTGGGATCACTTGCAAATTTCTTTGTTTTCCAAAGAAAAATACATCTTCATGCATTTCACAAACAATTTTTTCCATTTCACAAACATTTTTATCCATTTCACAAAAAATTAAAATTAATCAGATGATTTTCAAAGAATGATTTACATTTTTGCATAGAGGCCTATTATCAGCAACTGTCAGTCCTCTGCATCAATCTCCTGGTATGGCTGCTAATCCAAGTTAAGCATTTTATAAGGCTAATTGATTATTAGAAAACCCTTTTGCAATTGTGTTGCACAGCTGAAAACCGTTGAACTAATAAGGGAGCACAAAAGGGAGCATGGCATTCTGGAGGTTGGTTTAGTACCTGAAGCATCAGCAGTTGTTTGTTTGTTTACAGGCTCAAAATGGCCAGAAAGAAAGAACTTCCTTTAGAGACCCATCAGTCTATTGTTGTGCTTAGAAAAGAAGGCTATTCAATGCGAGAAATTGCGAAGAAACTTAAAATCTCTTACCATGCTGTCAACTACTCCCTTCAGAGAGCAGCACAAACTGGCTCTAACAAGGACAGTATGACCGTATGGTACGGAGGAAGACTCAATCAAGCCAATCCATCTTGTGGGAGATGCTCCAGGAAGCATGGGGTGAAATCTCATAAGATTACCTTGAAAAATTGACAACTAGAATGCCTAAGGTCTGCCAGGCTGTAATTGCGGCAAAAGGTAGTATTTTTTATGAAGGCAAAGTTTGAAGTACATATTCATCATTTCCATTAAAATCATTATTTCTAACTCAGACAATGTCAGCATGTTCTGTTCATTTGCTATATTTCCTATTCAGACTAATTTCATGTGTATTTCCATGGAAAACAAGAAAATTTCCAAGTGATCCCAAACTTTTGAGCGGTAGTGTATATTGACAGAAACTATTGCAAATGAAATGGTCAAGCTAAAAAAATGGTTAGATGACAATAAGTTATCATTAAACTTGAACAAAACAAAATTCATGGATTTTTGCAAATCGGAGAAAAGAGAATGTTTCACTGTGTAAAGATGGAATAAGTATAGAAAGAGTGTCTGAAACCAGATTTTTGGGTGTTATAATGGATGATAAATTGACATGGAAATATCATGTATCACATGTGAAAACTAAAGTATCTAAAAATGTTTTTGTGCTCAACAAAGCAAAGTATTTGTTGGACTATAAGTCAATGCAGATTTTGTATTGTTCTTTGATTTTGGCGTATTTGCTTTACTGTGTTGAAGTGTGGGGCAACACATATAAGAGTAATGTAGAACCATTATTTATTTTACAAAAAATGGCAATGAGAATTATTTATAATGTACATCCAGGAGAACACACAAATGCACTGTTTATTGAATCAGGGCTGTTAAAATTTAAAGATTTAAATGAACTTCAGACTTATTTAGTTGTGTACCAGGCAAAAAACCGAACACTACCAGAAAATATACTGAAATTATTTGTTTTACATTTAGGAGATGAGCAACATAGAAGGAAATTTAACATTAAGCATCCGTTTGCACGGATTACATTAAAGTATATGTGTATATCTGTAACTGGGGTGAAACAGTGGAATTCCTTGCCAAATGATTTAAAGGGCTGTATGAATATCTTTAGATTTAAGAAAATGTATAAAGAAAGAATAATTAGACAATATGATGATGTCAGGTAATTCGTTTCTCAGATTGTAAATTATTGTGTTTTGACCTTTGATTATGTTTGTTTATACTACTGTACCTAGTGGTTGCTAAGCAACTGTGATTGGCAGGCCATCTGTTCTTTTCCATTTCTGGATTGTATATTTGAATAAGGGGCAGGTAAAATAAGATTTTCTTCTCCCTGCTCCTTTCTGTCATGGGTTATGTAAACTGCTCAGAGCTGAATGTATTTTGTGAATTTCTTTTTGTCTCCAATGCCATGAGCAGAACAAATAAAAATGAATGAATGAATGAATGAATGAATGTTATGTGTTAAGTCTTTGTTGCAGCCCAAAGCATTTCTGGAAAAAATTATCGGTACCAAACTGTTTATTATCAAACCATTTCTATAGGCTATATTTACAACTTATTAGTACATCATTTGTAAATGTGCTACTTTAACATTCATAAGTGATCTGTATATCATTTTTTCAATATGATGAACCTTATTAATAAATTATTAGTGAAATAGTGTAGATATGTTAAAAAAACCCCCACTGTACCATTAGTTTATTCATGTTTAACAAATGATTTGTTAGACATTCATAAAAAATCTATAAATCATTTGCAGATGTTATTACGTCCCTTAATCTACAGTGAAAACTATTCATTATTTACAAATGTCTGTTACTGTTTATAAAGGATTTGTGGACCTTTTACTCACCTCTTATGAACGATCTGGCTTTTATGAATACAGATACGAAGCAATTACTAACTTGTTTTTTCATGTTTAACAAATGATTTGTTAGACATTCATAAAATATCTATAAATCATTTGCAGATGTTGTATGTCCCTTAATCTAAAGTGAACCCTATTCATCCTTAACAAATATCTAGTAATGTTTGCTTAAGATTTACAGACTTTTTCATCACGTGATAAATGTTGTAGACAACTTTTGGATCCATCCTTCCGATGAAATGCCATGAAACCATGAAAAACTCAATACATGTACTTAATCAAAAAATATTTTCTTAAATCATTCAAAAATATTTTCCTACACATTAAATAACATTAGTTGATGATGAATAAATCAAATACAAACAATGTTGATGCAGCGATTTTAATAATTTATAAAACATGTAAAAATGTTGTACAACTTTAGTAGTAAATTGTTTAATAATAATTTAAAAATGTATACAAATGGTTTATTCATGATTAGTTCAATATCTACTAATAGCTTATAAATGTCTTGTAACTTAGGTTATAAATGATTTAATAATCATTTACAAATTATATAAGTGGTTTGTTCATGATCAGTTATCTATCCACTAATATCTTATAAATGTCTTATAAATGATCATTATTATAAAGTGTTACCAATAAATTTATTCAGAACATTATGATAAGCTAACACAATTTGAGTTATTATTTTATATTCATCTAGTGGCGTCGCCAAGGGGGGGCCAGGGGGGGCATCGTGACTTTGATATTTTTTGTGTTCTTCAGAGAGTTGACCAGCAGTTTTCATACCAAGTCTCAGGGCTCTATCTTAATTAGGCATGGGCAACGCTCTGCATAAACTCTAATGGAATGCGTAACAGCTGAACTGGGGCGGTAAACAAGCCTCAGAAAACTTATAAAAAATGACGTAAATACCATTTTCATACATGAAGAACACCATGGTTTGATTAAAAGCAACCTTTTCAATAGGATACCCGCATTTCATACATGAACTCTGCGTATTATGGCCAAAAACGCGATTTGAACAGAACTATTGTTCGCCCGAAGGATGAATGCATGACCTCAATTTGCGCCGTGTTTACAAATTTTCAAGGGCACGGCGTGGCAAAAATAACCATTTAGGAGGTAGATTTCAAACAGCCCGCGTCGACGTCTTATCCCAGCTACGGCCCTGATTTGCTTACAGCCATCTAATTTGAGAAATTACGAGTCTGTTCGTCCAGGCTAGACCTCCAGGGGATGTGAAATAAGTTCGACAGAAGTTGGTGAAGTTCGTCACGAAGTTCGCCGTGATTTCTTCTCAACAATACCAAGAACGGTGAGCGTATTTTTTTACTTTACCCTACATAGTTTGTTGACAGAATATCCTGTGACCCTATTTGTGAAGTTTCAGCAAAATATACCAAGGAATAAACCGGCGCCAGGCGTTTGAAGCCCACCGTCACAAGATTAATTCACGATACGCTTCAATTCGAGACTGCAAGGATGGAAATCTGAATAATCAATTAGGAAAATTCTCGGCTCTCAGTAATTCTGTATATCGTTTAAACATTTTGTTAATCGGATTATGAAAGAAGACTGAAAATAAGCGCCCGCTTTTTGTTTGGATGTAAAAGCGCGTATTTAAAGGAGAATACATTGTATATTGATTAAGCGTTGAACTCTGCATAAGTTGAACTGTTTTAATATTTGTTGATAACATTGCTTCAGGTTCCTGGAAGCAAGTACGCGCAAATCTGCTGTCTAGTGAGCATTTCAGGTTCGATGTACTGAGTAATAACGCCGCGGAAACTTAAACTGGCCCATCATTCTGCCGAATAGTCTTACTAAACTAGTTAATCGTCTGATTGCTAATCAAGCAAAGGGGAGGTTTCTGCCTCGCCAAACTAACCTCCGACTGCACCTCACTGTGTTTTACTATGAATTATTCACAGTAGCTCATTGAAATTATCATGGGAGGAGGGTATATGGACATAGTAAAAAAGTGCAAGTTTTTTTTTTTTTAAATCACCACGGGTTATTGAAGGGGAAAGTTTCAGAGCAGTGGAGGGCAAACAACTGCCGGCATCAGCGACTTCACTGCATTTTATATAGTAATGGGCAGTAGCGTTAATGTTTGCCCTCCCACCGATAATTTTGACATTTTTGCAGGCCATTGATCCAAAAAAAAAAAACTTCACAGGCAACCCATTCATACCATTTTTTTTAATATCAATGCAAAACCTAATGTTGAACATAATTGGGTGAAATTCAATGCATTTTCCATTAAAAAGGGCCTAGGGGGCGCTGCTGTACTTCAGAAAAGGGGTAGATGACTTTAGCATCAATTATTTCTGTTAGGGTACCCTAATGGATAATTTGGCCTGGTTTATTTCTGAATAGACTGTATTTTCGAAAAATGCCCTCAGGGTTCACCCCCAATTTTCACAATGGGTTTTGTTGAAAAATGCCGAAATCAGCCATTTTGGGACCCTGTGGCTCTGAAACCCTTTCCTGTAAAGGCGTTGGACTTGTGGCAAAGTCTTCGTCTGTGTCTTCTGTACTTACCTGAAAAAAATCATTGGAAAATAATAAACACTTTGTTCTCAGCAACTCAAGAAATGTCATTTTATTCATTTATATTGCCCATGCCTATCTTAATTTGTTACAGAATAATAAATGCATTAAATTTTGAAAGAATTAGTATGATTTGTGTTTTTTGCTTTTTCTAGGCCACAGTACAGATAAACTAAACACACTGAGTAAAGAAAAGTTGCTTAAGCCAAGAGTTCAGCAACTATTCTGATGAGAAAATGAAACTTGCTGGTCTGTCAGCTCTGAAAATCCATTTCTGAGGCCCTCAAACTTCCTCCAAAATTAAGGCGATTTTGTTAAAATTGACCCCCCTTCCCTAAAACAGGCTACTTTTCAGGAACTAGCAATAATTGAGATGAAATATTTGACCTCAGTACTGCCAATGCATATCTCTTGAAATGTGCAAAATTTTATTAAAATCAAAATTTTGATGTGGGGGGCTCTGGTTGAGTTGACACGGAATGACCCTATTGTAACTTGGAGATCGTTCAATGGACTTCCACAGTTACAAATTTTACAATTTCCATCATTACAAATTCTCTCATAGAGACACATTCTGAGCCAATTAATATGATAATATGAAGAATCTAACATTCACTCTTGAGGACATAACATTACGTATTATAAATAATTGCACCTGATTGTGCTTTGGCCGTATATGTTTTCCAACGTTTCCGATGACTTCATTAATTTTCCAGTCAATAAAAAGCAGAACTCCTTTTAAAACAAAAAGCACATTTTCAATGGAAAAAAGGTTTATAGCTACAGAATCATCAAGCCCAATAAATATTTTGACCAATATTAACAGGCAAATAAATGATTAAATCAATTTATTTTTGATAAAGTTAGTTTAGGTAGGTAAGATTACCAGAACAACAAGCAGCACTGTAAATTGGGGTGTCATTATTTATCAATAGAAATTTCCGTAAAGTGATTGGTCTTGTGTTCCAGCAAAAGTCAAGCGATGAGGTAACAAAAAAAAAGTAATAATAATATAGCAAGTAATGTTAGATGACGGCATTGATCCATTTATGGGAAGCCAAACCACTAGGGGCTACTGCTCACTCCAGCCTTTAACCCTGCTATTTTCAAAGTCTGGAAAAAGTAATGTAAAACGATTAACAAATAGCGGCTGGGGACATCACTTTCATTTCTTTATACTTAACTAGCTTTATTTTGATACCAGTATTTCACCTGTTTTAGATACGATCGTAAATATATTTAGTTAGTGCGAACAGTTGCTGGTATATACTGGAATGGGAGGTCAAGCAATTTTTTTTTCTGCTTTGGTGAGACATTTATTAATAAGCATAATCAGGTGAGACATTTACATGTATTTGATTTCTGTAGCTTTGATCAATATTTGTTCAGTAAAATCATTAGTTGTAACTGAAAACATAATCAGGTGAATCATTTATGTATCTACTCGTATCCAATTCCTCTGACTGTAATTTTCCTCTCCTTTTTAGTGTATTTTCATTCATTTTTTATGAGACCAATACTTCTGTGCGCCACCAATATTTTCCAAAGAATCCCATAGAGAGCCTGCCAACCAATAGGGGAAAGAAAAAACTTAAGAGATAATCAGTGTACGACCCATGTATTGTGATTAGAGCAAAGTTGGTTGAGTTTTTCCCATAAATATTACTTTGTAAAGAATGCTGAGTTAGTACTTCTTGCGCAAGGACTACTCTCCGGGTTTAGATTATTGCACGGTTCTAGGCTGGAATAAAGATAACTTATGGAGATTTTGTCTCTCTCCAATTATTCACGAACAAGGGGACCTCAAAAATACGCAAACATCTGGTTGGGAAGACAATAAATTTGGCGAGCCAGCGGCAGGAGTCGGCAAAGGTCGGTTACACTCGGAAGGGTGGGCAGTCTTCCGGTGCTCGGAGATGGTGCGAGGAGCACACACACGCACACACACACACCCTAAGCTGCCAGCAAACTAAGTATAAGGTGAGCAATTTAATTAAGTTAACTTGATTTCATTATCTTGCTCAGATAGATAAGTAGGGGTGTTGTTTTGTGGCCCTGATCTGGAGCACTGGAGACAAGTGACCTTTCGACTCAAAGAATCTAGATACTAAATTGGGGGAAATTAAAAGGAGAGTGACAAGATCTGCAGAGTTATCAAGCAACTACTAACACTGCACGCGCAACAACTAACTGTGAGTGATTGTGTGGAACTCAGAGCACATTCTGTAATTGGTTTGGTGTATGACTGTTTGTTATGTGTGAGGCCTGTGCCGGGACCCTAAGGTAAAAAAAGGGAATTAATCTGCAGGTTCTCTTTCTCTGAGGTTTTAGAGTTTGTTAGGAGTGAGGCCTGTGCTGGACCCTAAGGTAAGGGAATAACCTGCAGGTTCTCAAGTGGGGCCTGGACAGACACCTGAGAGAGGTCTAACTGCAGGATCCGTTTTAGCTTTTTGTTGTTGTTGTTTATTATTTTTCAAAAAGGGTATGCAGCACACATGGCGTAATAGGACCTGGCAGATTAGTGGGTCTAGTGAGGACATTGACAGGAGTGAGGTTTATTTGTTTGGTCCTAAGGGAGGACAGACGGGATGTGAGGATTGCGGGGTCCCGAACAGACATGGACGGGATGTGTGTACTGTGGGGTGCGGCGCCCTTTTGAATGAGTGTAGAGTGGATGTCAACAGTGGTTTTGTTGCGTATTACATTAGTTAGGAGTGTTAGGAATGTACTAAAATATAAAAAATATAACAGCATAACCCCTAGTCTGCATAGGGAGGGGAGAGGGCCCCCCGAACCTAGACGTCAACAGGCGGCGGAACTGCAAAGTTCCTAGGGCACATTAAAGGGTTTTATAGTGCAGGGGAGAGGACTGAAGGCCCCCGTGTCCAGTGAAGTATGAATTGACATACTGCCGTGGTACCGTCTAGTCAGTGTGTTAGTCGCATGTAAGTTGAGGGCAACACGTGGTACGTGGGTGACAGCCCACACCTAAGCAGAGGGGCATTGGAGACGACCTCTGTGAACAGGCGAGGCTGGTGAAAACGGTCAAAATTTCTACACCCATAGCGAAGTCGGTTAGGGATCAGACTGTCAGTTCCCACTTGGGTGGCTGGTAACCACTACGGGATTCGGGGATGGCTATCGACTGGGTCACCGGCCGGTCGGGTCACAGATGGCAGTAAGACCACAGAGAAGGTGGCCGCTGCACTCGGCTCAATGTACTGTCAGGCCACCACAAGCCAAAAGTGAATGAGTCAGTCAGCGAAAAGGAGACACCGGGAAGCAGAAGGCAGAGTTCTCAACCTAGGGCAGCCTGGGCGAAGATCTCTGTGGGAAGGGATCTAGCCTGGAACTGCGCCCTGGGAGAGGGAGGTTCGAAGGATCTAAGTGGCAATAAGTATTAAAATTATTATTAATGGTCATAACTATTTGGCGGATTAAAAGAAGTAGTAAATTGCATGCATTAAATGTTGATTATCTGAGCGTTATCATATCTGTCTACAAGGAAGAGGACAAATCAGCATAAGCGTGTTTATAATATAGACTGTTTACTAAGCGTTGTAACTGTTAAAATAGACATATTGCAATTTAAAACGTGGGGAAAGATAATTTGGTTAAGTAATAAAATTTAGAATAATAGATAAATAACAATGGCAATGCCTGTGGAGGGATTAAGAGAGCAATTTCCTACCTTTGAGAATGATATTAAAAAAATTGTCAAATAAGTGGGCAAAAAGAACAAAAAACACAGTAACAAAGTGGCCAGAAGAGGGGAGATTTGATCTTGCAATATGTGGAAAAAATGATGGGTATAATAACAAATTATGCATCGCGGCAAAAAGGCAAAAAGGGTTGAAAAAAAAAATGAGCTGGCAATTCTGGAACTGTTTAGAGAAAGGGGAATCCTAAAAATTTAGGATCAGGATAAACATTTTGCAAAGCAAAGTGAAGCTGCGTCTCAGTCAAAGTCATCTGAAAATTTTACTGACAATATTTAACCCAGCGCCGTATGCCCCCCCATATTCAGAAACAGGGGGAGAGACAGCAGCTGAAAAAACCTGTATCCAGTAATATCAGATTTGGAAAAACCAGTTGTATGGCTATAAGGGTAGGGAGTAAGGAAACAAAATTGCCGTTGGCAGTGTGTGAAAGAACTCCAATAATTTTATTGGGAAGGGATGCAATTCGGCTTTAGGTTTAAATTTGAATTGTGCAGAAGAAGGAATTGATTTAACGGGGATGTATAGTATACAAATTTAAAAAAAAAAGTGAATTAGCAAAAGTTTATTGGTTGGGGGATATAGAAGACCAAATTAAAGAGCAAGTCTGGAGTACCTGGGGAAAATATGTAAAGGCTGCAATACCCCAGGCTACATAGCCAGAAACTGAATTGCATTGTAAAATGATATTTGACCCCACTCAGGACCCAGAATTGGAAAAGAAATGGACACTTAATATTGATTTGGAACAGGACATTCAATCAGCAGCGCTTCTTATTGGTCAGGAAGGAGCAGCACTTAAAATAGAGAAAACAGACTGGGTTAGGCAATGGTTTGGACTGAAAGAGGCAGCACCTCATATAACACTTAAAATAAGCTCGGGTTATCAGCCTAGGGATCTAGGGCCAATGGTAAAGAGGGCTGAAGCAATGCAATTTTTTACTCTAATAATTCAATAATTTGGTATTCAGATGATCAAGCACTGATTAAGATGAGGATTAACTGTAAATTGATAGGGAAAATAAAGCAAGTGAAAATTCTTATTGAAGAATCAGAAATGAACTTAGAGAACAAATTGAGACAAAATTAGACAAATTACCAGAACAACTGTGGGCTCGACATGATACAGATGTGCCAGAATGCTATCAGCAAACCAGTTGAAATTTGGCTGAAACCAGGGTGTCGAGGCCCTTATACACCACAATATCCTTTAAAAACAAGAAGCTATAGAGGGAATAAGGAGTTTAGCCATTTTAATAGCTGTGGAGATGCAAAGGCATTGTTCGGCATTGTTATAGGTTTGGTTAAAGTAAGTGGAATTAATTTGGGTGGTAAACAAAGCAGGACTTTAGCCATTTTAATGGCTGTGGAGTTGTAAAAGGACAAAGTTGCAGAAGAGAACAGAACAGTTATTCCTTATGAAAACCAAATAAAAGTCCCTATTTATTGACTAAATAAAGGTATGCCCTTTTTGAATGATCAGTCACTACAACCCCAATTCCGAAATAGTTGGGACGAAGTGTAAATTGTGAATAAAATCAAAATGCAATGACTTTCAGATCACGAGCCAATATGTTATTTAGAATAGAACATAGAAAACACTTCAAATGTTGAAACTGAGACTTTTTACATTTTTATCCACAAAATGAGCTTATTTCAAATTTTCTGGCTGCAACAGGTCTCAAAAAAGTTGGGACACTGGCAAAAAAGGGCTGAAAAAGCAATTAATATATAAGAGAATCAGCTGAAAGAACATTTAACAAGTAACTAAGTTAACTGGCATCAGGTATGTAACACGATTGGCTATAAACGGGATGTCTTAGAGAGGCTGAGTCTCTCAGAAGTAAAGATGGCCAGAGGCTCTCCAACCTGTGAAGGCTTGCATAAAAAAAATTGTGGAATACTTTAAAAACAATGTTCCTCACGTCAAATTGCAAAGACTTTGAAGGTCTCATCATCGGCAGTGCATAACATCATCAAAAGATTCATAGAAACTGGAAAAATCTCTGTGCGTAAGGGACAAGGCCGAAGACCTTTACTGGATGCCCGTGATCTTCGGGCCCTCAGATGCCACTGCATCACTCACCGGCATGATTCTGTCATTGACATTACTAAATGGGCCCAGGAATACTTCAAGAAGCCACCGTCTGTAAACGCAGTCCGCCGTGCCATCCGCGGATGCCACCTAAAACTCTATCATGCAAAAAAGGAAGCCGTTGTTGAACATGATCCAGAAGCTCCGCCGTGTTCTGTGGGCCAAGGCTCATTTAAAATGGACTGTAGCAAAGTGGTAAAGTGTCCTGTGGTCAGACGAGTCCAAAATTGACATTCTTGTTGGACATCATGGGCGTTGTGCCCTCCGGGCTAAAGAGGAGAAAGACCACCCCTCCTATTATCAGCGTTCAGTTCAAAAGCCAGCATCTCTGATGGTATGGGGATGCATTAGTGCATATGGTGTGGGACACTTGTTTTAATGTTTTAAAAAGCACCATGATTGCTGAAAGGTATATAAAGGTTTTAGAGCAACATATGCTCCCCTCCAGACGACATCTATTCCAGGGAAGGCCTTGTCTATATCAGCAGGACAATGCAAAACCACATACTGCAGCTATTACAACAGCATGGCTTCATAGTATTTTTTTTTTTTTTTTTATTGTGAAACAAAACAGAATACATAAAAGGACATGTACAGTAAGGCTACATACGTACGTGGAAACATGACTTAAAGGTTCATAGAACATGATGAAACAACAATTAGTGATTGTGGGTGCGTGAATGCGTGGGTGCGTGCGTGCATTGTAAGTAATGAGCCACAAATATAAATGGTAGCGACAGACATAACAATAATAATAATAATAATAGTAATAATAATAATAATAGTGATAGGAATAAATAATAATAATGATAAAAATAGTAATAGTAATAATAATAATAATAATAACCATAAAAGTAGTAATGATCAATAACATCATTATTTTCATAGGCATTGGAGGGAGGGGGCAAAAGAGAAAATAGACAAACAGATAAATAAGATAAGCAAATAAAAGAAAAAATAAATTAACAATAATAATAATAATAATAATAAATAACTGGAGGAAGAGAAACAAGGATCTGCCTCAGATCCCCACACAGCCACAGAGCAGGCCGACCCCCGCCCATGTCTGCTATGGGACGCAAGGGGAGCAGGCTACACCATGCGGCACTGGCCCGCAGTCACCCACCAATCTTCCCCTCCCGGCCAACTCCTCCATCTCCAGGTACCCCAGGCCCCATGACGCACGCCCCACCTGCCCTATATACATATAGCTGTGTTTGTCTGTGACTAGACGTGTAGTGCATTAAAAACAATGTGGGCATTCCATTGTGGGGCCCGTCCTACGACCGGCCGCCACATGCATGCCCCACTTGCCCTATTCTTATTTTTATTTATTTATTTATTTTTGTTTATTTTGATTTGTTTTTGTTTTGTTTTGTTCTTTTCCTAAGCTGGTGTGTGATGCATTAAAAAAGTGAAACGCGCAGCATGGACCCAGCCCAGGGAAGAAACCAGGCCTGAGAGGAGGCCAAGAGGGGGGAGGAAACACTACCCCACCATCAACCACCGGGATCACTCAATTGCAGGCAGGGCCCGGCCCACCCAGGCCCATCAGGGACCCGAGGCAGAGCCTATGTAATAATAATAGTAATAATAATAATAATAATAATATAAGTGACGACAACGATGACAACAACGATAACGACGACACCGGTAACAATGATGACAACAACGACAACAATAACAATAATAATAACAACAACAACCAATAATAATAATAACAATAACCATAATGAATGAAAAGCAGGAATACATTTTTTATGTTTTATCTGTCCCCTCCTTCTTTATCCCAAACTAATCATCTAATAATAATAATAATAATAAATCAATAAATTAGAAAGATAATAGTATATACACATATATTTTTCTCGCTTTTTCCTTTTTTTGTGTGTGTAAATGTGTATGTATATATGCATGCGCGCTGTAGGGATCCATGCGTAAGGTAGATTGCGATGCCCCGAGAGGGCCAGGAGTTCTCAGCCCCTCAGGACATCGCAACACGCATGCATGTGAAGATATTGATAAAGATATTGGGTAAATTGGCTGACAGACAAGAAAATAAGTCAGATGGAATTCAGGAATTCATGTTAAGAAATTAATGAAAGCTGACCAGACGGACTGAGGTTCTGTTGTGTTAATGAGAGGGAGGGTCGCGATTCCAGGGAGATGTAGTCAGTAAGTTTTTCCAGTGAGCCAGATGTATGGTGTTTCGTGATTTCCAGTTCATGAGGATAGTTTTCTTGGCGATAGGGCCACAAGGAGAAGTCTATGGTTCCTTCCATCTAAGCTGAATGCTGATAAGTCTCCTAGGAGGCAAAGTAGGGGAGATAATGGAATGCGGCAGCCCATGAAGCGGGATAGTGACTCAGTGACTTCTTTCCAAAAATGTTTGATGGGGTGCAGTGCCAGGTGGTGTGAATGTAAGTGTCAGGACAGTTTTGTGTGCAATGTGAGCATATTTCTGATGTGAAACCCATTTTAAACATTTTTTGCCCAGTTTAGTGAGTTCTATGGAGTATCTTTTACTGTATGAGTTGTAGGTTAACATTTTTAGTCATGAAATAAATATTTTTACAGATTTGGGTCCAGAAGTCAGCATCAGGAGCAATGGAGAGGTCTTGTTCCCACTTTATTGAAGGTAGAGATATGGTTTTGTCAGATTGTGATATTATTTTATATATTTTGGAGAGGAGTTTTTTGGGGAGGGTATATTCATAAATTCTGAATTACAGGGGGAAGGCATAGACTGGTGGTTTTAATATTGATTTTCGATTGAACAGATGATTTGAGTTCTAAATATTCCAGAAATTGATTACTCCTGATGCCGAACTCCTGGACCAAATGGGGAAATGATACCAGGGTGTTAGTATGAAAAATATGTTTAAGATGTGTGATGCCCTTTTCTGCCCATGTGTGGAAATTGAGTGGTTTTTTATTGCTCAAGAAATCTGGATTATTCCAAATGGGGGTGAAATTGGATGGTGAGAGAGAAGAGTTGGTGATTTTGTGAAATTTCCACCAGGCTGTCAGAGTCAACGCTATTGTTATTGTATTGAAATATGAGTGACGTTTGATCAATTGAATGAGAATTGGAGTGTCCGAAATCCGGATGTCTTTACAGAGTGTTTGTTCTATGCCTAGCCAGGTGCGGTCTGAGTGATTGGGGTGTGTCCACTTGTATATATACTGCAGTTGATTTGCCAGAAAGTAGTGATAGAAATGTGGTGCATCTAAGCCGCCTTGTGGTTTTGGTTTTTGAAGTGTGGTCAGTTTGATCCTTGGTGTTTTATTTTTCCAGTAGAATTTAGTGATTATTGAGTCTAGAGTGTTAAACCAGGTGAGAGTAGGGTGGGTTGGAATCATTGAAAAGAGATAATTTATTTTAGGAAGTATAGTCATTTTAATAGTTGCTATTCTGCTCAGAATGGATATTGGTAGGTTCATCCAACGGTGGAGATCATCATCTATTGTTTTTAGTAGTGGAGTGAAATTGAGTCCAGTCAGCTCCGACAGCCTGGGTTCAGCCAAATTTCATTGATGCCTAAATATGTAATGTGACCCGTGCATAGAGGAATGGGTGATATATGGGCTGCCGCATCCCATCTGGTGTTATGCAATGGGAGGATAGAGGATTTATTCCAGTTTATAGAGCAATCGGAGATCTTGGAGAATGATTCGATGAGTTTAATCGTTTCTTGCAGAGATGATTGAGGGTTTTGAAGAAAGAGTAAAATGTCATCTGCATACAAACTAATCTTATGCTGTGTTTGGGGTGTTTGAATTCCTTGGATATGGAGGTTCTGATGGATGGCTGCTGCTAAGGGCTCGATGAAAATGGTAAATAAAGAGGGAGAGAGTGGGCATCCCTGCCTAGTCCCCCTGTGCAGTGTGAAGCTTTGTGATGTTAGTCCATTTGTGGTGACGGTGGCTGAAGGTGCAGTGTAGAGAATCTTGATCCAGTTGATAAATGATTCCCCAAAGCCAAATGTTTGTAACGTGGTAAAGAGAAATTTCCAGTTTGCCCTGTCGAAAGCTTTTTCTGCATCTAAAGTGGCTATGATGGTGTCTTTCTGTTGTAATGATGAATAATGGATTAAATTAAACAGCCTACGTGTATTATTGGATGCCTGTCTGCCTTTGATGAAGCCGGTCTGATCTGGGTGAATTATGTAAGAAATGACTTTTTCTATGCTGTGAGCGAGAACTTTACTGATGATTTTTATGTCTACATTGATTAAAGAGATGGGGCGGTAATTTGACGGCAGGGTGTGATCCTTATTAGGTTTTGGGAGGAGTGAAATTACGGCTGTGTTCATATGTGCTGGAAATTTTGAATTTTGTTTTATTTCAGTTATTGCTTTAATGAAGAGTGGGGCTAGGATGGACCAGAAGTGTTTATAGAATTCAGCAGGGAAGCCATCAGGACCTGGTGCTTTGCTGTTTGGCATGAGGTTGAGGGCAGTGGAGAGTTCTTTTTCTGTAATTGGTGAGTCTAGTGTATTGACTTGTTCTGTATTGAGTCTTGGAAGTTTAATATTCCTAAGAAATGAATTGTCCTCCTGTTTTGGGTCATTTTCAGATGAATATAGTTTAGCATAAAAGTTTCTAAAAATTTTATTTATTTCCTGTGGTGAGTTGGGAGGCTTCCCTGCTGAGTCCTTAATGGTGGAAATTGTTGCTTTTTCTTTGTTTCGTTTAATTTGATTTGCCAAGTATTTACCAGATTTGTTGTTATGATGAAAATTTTCTTGTCTGAGTCTATGAATTAGAAATTGAGTTCTTTTGTTTATAATGTCATTTAGTTGTAATTGATATTTTCTTAATTCATTTTGAGTTTCTTCCGTTGAGTTATTTGCATTCAACGTTTGATTTTTTGTTCTAGTCTGACTTCTTGTTCCTTATCTTTCTTCTTTTTATGGACGGAGAATGAAATGATTTTGCCTCTTAAAACTGCCTTACCTGTTTCCCAAAGAAGTGTAGGTGATGACCCTGGGGAATCATTTATTTCTAGGAAGGATGCCCACTCTCTTTTAAGGTAACTGTCAAACTCTGGGTCTTTAAGTAGAGATATATTAAAGCGCCATCTGGGGATGTGTTTATGTTGATTGTTAGAATTCCATATAATTGTAACTGGTGCGTGATCGCTGATTATGATGGGGTGGATTTTTGAATCGGAGATGTCTGATATAATTGAGTTACTGGTCAGAAATAAGTCAATGCGAGAGTAGGAATGATGGACTGGTGAGTAAAAAGTGTATTCTCTGGTAGTTGGGAGTTGTGACCGCCAACTATCACCAAGACCAAAATCACTCATGAACTGTTTTATTGTCTCGGTGGATTGCCAGTTGCGTTTATTGCTTGTATTATTAGATCTGTCAAGTGATGAGTCAATAATTGTATTAAAATCGCCTCCTATTATGACTGGGCAGTTGGAAATGTTTGAGATGGAAGAAAAGAAGTTGTGAAAAAAGTATGAGTCATCAGTGTTTGGGCCGTAAATATTACCAATTGTTAGCGGGTTATTGTTGATTGATATGTTAATGATGATAAAACGTCCTTCAGGGTCTGCGATGGTTGTATTATGGACAAATGAGATTTTTTTTGCTAATTAATATACACACATCTCTTTGTTTTGAATTGTAATGGGCGGAGAATGAGTGGATAAATTGTGATGTTTTTAATTTGTTATGGTCTATATGTGAGAGGTGAGTTTCTTGCAATAAATAAATATCTGCATTTAAGTAGTCCAGGTGATTGAGTACTTTTATTTTTTTGTCTGAGAGGCAATACCACGGATGTTCCAAGTTACAAATTTGAGGGATGGTATGTTAAACAGGTTGTTATATAGAGCTCAATGCTGGTGCAGGTGTTGTGGCACCCCGAGCGCTTCTCGGCGTCCCACTAACTCAACCTGGCACTCAAGAGCACACAACAGGAAGAAACCGCGTGGCTGGGTAATTGATGATAGGTATTTTCCTGCAGATATGCGGGCCAATAATTGGTTAATTGGTTGATGAGGAGCCACACCTGGGCAACATTGATCTAATGAGGCCTAGGGCTTTGAAAAGGGTTGGAACTGGGAACATGGGGGAATTGTAAGCTGGCAGTGTGGTTTGCCTGACCTATGTTTGTCTCCCCAGCACTGTGTTAAGACTGGAAGACGGCAGAGTTCCCCCTACCCCAGGGATTTGGAAGCCCTCAAGCTTGGCAACTACTTTTGAATGACTGTGCTGTTTTTTGGCCCCGGCCCCTTTCCCTCACAAGAGTATTTTTTTTGGAAAAATAAACCAAATCTGATTTTTCCCGCTGAATTTTGCAGTCTGTCGACTTGATTCCCCACAGTGTATCTGTCGGGTGTGTGCGTGTGTGTGTGTGTGTGTGCGCGGGTGCGCATGGCACCAATACAAACAAATCACAAAACAGTGCAATAAAACAAACAACAAAACAGAGCAATAAAACAAGCAAACAAACTAAAAAAAAAAAAAAAAAAACAAACCACATAGCCACAAAGCTAGAAACAGAACAATGCAGAATTTTGCAATGTGCATAAAGTAATGTGCAGTGAGATTTGGGTGCAAATTATATACAATAGTCCATGTTTATTTAACTCATGTTATCAGAGAGGGTGAGGGAGAGGGCTGAGGTGTGTGTGTGTAATGAGGCGCGCGCGGGGGTGGGGGGGGTCAGAAGATTTTTAGAATAGCCAGGGGGTGATGTCCTTATCTTTGAATAACTGTCCGTCAATGTATAATTTGTCCACTGATATGACTGCTCTCTTACCTTCTTTCATCATTTGCTTGCGGATGGGGTGGAGCTGTTTGCGTCTGTGGTTGATTTCTGGTGGGTACTGGTTGTTGAGTCCATAGTCCGTTCCTTTTAACTGTCTGCCTTGCTGTTGTACCAGTTCTTTCTGTTTGAAGTGCTCGAATTTGATGATGATGGGCCGTGGTCGGGTGGTGTTGCTGTATTTCTGTCCCAAACGGTGAACGCGGTGAAATGTGATGTTATTGACGGTTTCAGTGGAGAGTTTGAGCTGTTTAACCATGAAATCCTTTAGTGCTGCTTCCGGATGGTCTGTGTGCCGTTCGGGAATGCTGGTGAAGATCAGATTGTCTCTCATGCTGTGTGACTGTAAGTCCAGTATAGTTTCTTTCATGATCTTGTTTTCGGTAGTGACAGAGGCAAGCTGAGTGACGACAGAGGAGAGCTGGGTAGACATGGCTGAGACGGAGTGCTGGAGTGATTTGTTTTCCTTTGTGTGTCTATTTGTTGTTGGCTGTATTCCAGGCTGTGGCGGAGTTGTTGAAATTCTCTGTGTAGTACTTTGATTAATGCCACTCTGGCGTCCAGTCCGGTAAGTTTATTGTCTATGGATATGAGTGTGTTGTTTACCTCGGAGCAGCAGGGTGGTTTCGGCGATGTTGATGGTGAAGTAGAAGTAGTGGTAGATGAGGCAGGTGAATCCTGTGTACGTGGTTTTTTGGATTTTTGTGAGCGCCCCATGATGCAGAATCTATTGTAGCAGTCGTCGATATAATCTTCCAGATGATCCAGGTCAGTAGTGTAATCCGGATTATGTAGTAGAAAAAAAAAAATTGAATAGTTAAAGCGAGGAAAAAAAAGGGGAGAAAAGGGAAAAGTCTATAAAGTTTATAAAAAGTTTATAAAGCTGAAAAGTTTGGTTTCGGTTTTTAGCTGTCTAGCAGCAAGCTGCCATGCTGAATCGCGCACCGTCTCGTGCACAGTTACGTGAGCGTTCACAGAGGCATCATGCACGGCTTCATAGTAGAAGAGACCGTGTGCTGAACTGGCCTGCATGCAGTCCTGATCTTTCACCGATTGAGAACATTTGGCGCATAATTATACGGAAAGTCCATCAAAAGAGACCCAAAACTCTCCAGCAGCTGGAAGCCTGTGTTAAACAAGCGTGGGATCAAATTCCAATAGCTAAACTCAAGAAACTTGTCTCCTCAATGCCCAGACGCCTCCACTCTGTGTTAAAAAGAAGAGGGGATGCTAAACCATGGTAAACAGGCCCCTGTCCCAACAATTTTGAGACTTATTTGAAATGAGCTCATTTTGTGGATAAAACTGTAAAATTTCTCAAGTTCAACATTTGCTTTGTTATCTCTGTTCTATAGTGAATAAAATACTGGCTGGTGTGATTTGAAAGTCATTGCGTTTTGATTTTATTCACAATTTAACTTTGTCCCAACTATTTCGAAATTGGGGTTGTATAAACAGAGGGAAGTTTAGAGGAAGTAACAATTGAACGTCAATTGCATAAACATGGACAAGTGTTTCTAATGTTGTGGCTTTGAGTAAAAAGTGAGGATAGGGGAAAATGATTAATGTACAAGAAAGAAATACATTGCCGAGTCCTTTAAAATAAAAGTGATTACATGTATTGAGAGCTTCAAATAAAAACAACATAGAATGGACATAAGTGAGATCAAAATATAAGATTGGGAATAAAACAAAAATGCACCATTTGATGCAGGACAAGGCCCAATATTTAAATGCCCCCATATTTGACAGTTAGTAATCCACTGCAGAGAAAACCACCAGTAAAATCCTAATCCTCTATGAGCGTGAAGTAATTTCACCATTTGAATTTGTTAAATATTTGTAAAATTCTAAATAGCTAGAAAATCTAAGCAGTTTTCTGTAAATAATTAGACTTTGTGAGATTGTTGTGCTGGAAGCATATCTCTGAAAAGAAAAGGAAGGAAAAGGAATATTTAGAAACAAGAAGAATAACACAAAGTGTTCAAAATTTGCCAAAGTACTGTTAAACACTATATACAGTAAGTATCAGGTCCAATAAACAGTAAATTTAATTGATACAGAGATTTTTCTCTCAAGTATTGGAAACTTTCAGTTGCTATTTGAAGGTTAGAAATTTGTGTTGAATGATCAGAAAAGTAGCAGTTAACATAAAATATAGTATGAAATGTAATGGTTAATGTTAGGGTTTTAAAAGAATGAAATAAAATCCAGTGAACTATTGTGGGATTGGAGACTGGATGGGTTTTTAAACAAAAGTGCACAGAGTCCAAACAATACAGCGAATGGAGGAATCGGGGACCATAGCAGATAAGGGAAAACAGAGAGGTGAAAGGTCGACATACATAAGTCTGAGAACAGGAGGTTAGAAAGCGGGGTCTAAGCAATGCGATTGCATGTGGAATTTTCTTCATTTGTCAAACAAGAATAAGTTCTGCCCAGCAAATGAGTAATGTGAAGGATCAAATTTTATAACAAATGACACATTGTGATTTTAAAAAGGTGACTGAAAGCTTTCCTGACCAAAGAAATGCAATGAATGATTAATATAAGATCTTTTTTCCGTTTTGAACAGGAACTAAGTGTCAACCAGTGATTCTACATGGTAAAGAATCTGAGTGGCTAATAACCTTTCCCCTGTTTATTTAACTTTTACAGGAAAGGATCCAAGCAAGTGGAAAAGCAACAAAATTATGTTGATGGGGTTTTTTGTTCACTGTTGTTTGTATCTAACTCCTCTTGAAACGTTTCCACAGAGGACTCACTGCAGAAGAGAAAAGATTAAAATAACCTTGAGTGAAAATGATAAGCTGGCCAACTAAGGATTCAACCGTGGGTTTGCAACTTAAAAGTTCACCTTCTAAAATAGATTTAGGGAAATCAAATTCGGAGTATTAACACAAGACTAAATTCAAAAGGTGGTACCAACGTATAATTGAAAAGCTCGACTAATAACGTGATCACATATTATTTTTCTTCCCGTTCTAAATTTATTTTTGATTAGGCTGACAAAGTCTTTTCCTCCTGACACAAGTAGTGAGAGAGAAGGTGACTATGACTGTGACAGTGAGGGCAACTTGAGTCTTACTGTTCAAATAACAGAAACAGACTGAGCTGACCAGATTTGGGACAATTGTATAGCTTTATGTGCTGGGAGCCCAACAGAAAAACTATTACAGTCGAAATATTCAATATGTGCCCATTTTTGTGAATTAAAAAAAATTTGCATATTGTAACACAGTCTAAAGCAACTCCACCTGGTTCTGCTGATGACATGAGGAATTGTCAAAATGGCTGGGGCTAATAAACCCTGACTGTGCATCTCCTCCATGCTCTTAGCGGAACCCTAGACTGAGGTGGGTTGCTAAATCATAATTAATTGAAAAAACACTTTGAAAAGATATTATTGTCACTGCTCCATTTTTTTGGAATGTACTGAAACACAAAATTATGAGTACTCTGCCCAAAAATATAGATTTAAAATTGACAGGGGTTCAGATGTGAGGATGAGCAATTTGGGAATTATGAATGTTTTAATAATATTAATTTATCAGGGTGGCACATGCACTGTGGTCGACAAATAATCAAGGTGAAATTAATGATTTTGTAAAGCACATCCAGAGCAAGGGGACAAAAATACATTAGTCAAATTTCTTGAATTGGGACTTACTCGGCTGGTTAAGAAAGAATCTAAGTGTCAGAAACTATAATTGTAGCAACTCTCGTTTATCTGTTTCAAATTGTTATTGATGAATTGTAACTTTAACTGTTTCATCAATTATTCCCACAAAGCTACTGCAATAGCACCAGTTCCACTGGGATCATCTCATAATTAACCCATTATGAGGGGCGAGGAAACCTATCCCCTCCACAGTACCAAGATCAACACTTCTGCCTGCGTGTGTGTTGTGACTCACTCCAGAGATGGGTAAGATCTCCTATAAAGGAGACAACCTAAGGCAGGGGTGAGTCGACCCCCAGGTTATTGTTGAAATAGAAGTATTTTGGGAGATTTGTATTATTGGCTATTGCATGGAGGCAGCATGGTATTTTAAATGTAAGTCCTTGGGAAGGCCTGGATGAAACTGTTCTTCAAATGTTCTGACTCCAAATTGTCTGCACATTCTTTGCAGCAAAAGTAAATATTATAAAATCTGATACATCTAATGATGAATTATGCAGGTGTGGATAACCCTTGTTCTGTATGTGCTGAGTGCATTGTGGATCTGCATGTGCCTGTGCCTGTGTTTGTGTTTGTATTTTATTTTCTCACTCCAGTGACAGGCGAGTGGCAGTTTAGTGTACCAGCCAGTCAAGGCCTGCTCCTTCCTGGAGCCTCCCTGAAGTTTTGAATGAATATGCTGAAACAATTGTTCCCGCCATGAAGGCTCGTTCACCAAAACAATCAGATGGAAAAATTGCAAATCAATGTTGAATATGGACTTGGACTTTGGACCAACTTTGGACTGATTATCTGCAATAAGCAAAATGACTGGATTCAAGTGGGGCATTAGACTGGGACTTCTTTTACCAGAGCAATGGCAGGCCTTGAGAAACCCGGACACAAAAACAATTGGAGTTCACATGCTGTTATACAAGACAGACTGTTTTAACTGGAAATGTTACAGACAGAAAGAACCAACAAGTGATTTTATGTTCGGACTCTTTAGAAATTTACTTGTGTGTAGTATGGGGTATGGGGGTCATAGACCGTGAGAAGACAATGCTGTGCCATTTTTCGACCAGGACTGATGTGAGGCCATGATTGGGATGGCCTCAACAGGAGGAATGTTGAGGATTATATTTCAATATTTTTCATCATATTCATCAGTAAATCAATAACCAGATTATGAAAGAAGCAGTAACATATACACATGCACAGACACATACACACACACACACACACACACACACACACACGCACACGCACATACACATAAAACACACACACACAAGCAGTTCACACACGCATGAGCAGTGCACACAGACACATGCACACACACACACACACACAAACACACACACATATACAAGCAGTTCACACATGCATGGGCAGTGCACACAGGCACACGCACACACACACAGACACACACACATACAAGCAATTTCATTCACACATGCATGAGCAGCTCAGACACACATAAGCAGTGAGCTTCTTTAGCTTTGATTAGTATCTATTCTGTTCAGTTGTTTTGAAAGCATAATCAGGTGAGACATTTAAATGTATTTGATTTCTGTAGCTTTGATCAATATTTGTTCAGTAAAATCATTAGTTGTAACTGAAAACATAATCGATTGAATCATTTATGTACCTACTTGTATGCTATTCCTCTGACTGTAATTTTCCTCTCCTTTTTAGTGTATTTTCTTTCATTTTTTATGAGACCAATAGGGCAATTCCACATGAGAGTTGCTAAAACAGCAATTTTTAAAAAGTGTTTTATTTTAGAAATATATAGGTTTTCATGTAGATAACTCATTGCCAAATCAGACACTGAAAACCATTTTGCAATATCTTTGACGGTCTTTGTAATTTTTTTTAGCTCCAGGACAAGGATCAAAGGTTATTTTTCCAAAGCTGACAACTCCTAAAAGATATTTAGCTATTTACTATATTTCCATACATTGGTAGCCAAAGTATTTGAAACTGTAAGTCATTGCAGGAAATTGAAACATACAATTCCAGTGGCTCATTGTGAAATTTGTCATTTTTAAACGTAATTCCATTACCAAAATTGCAGTGTAGGCTGCCGGATAGCTCACTCGGTTAAGGCTCTGTGTTGCAGTGCAGAAGTGACTATCACGTCGCGGGTTCGAGCCCCGGTCGTACCAACCGGCAGTGGTCGGCAGTTTTTTTCAGAGAAGCGCACAATTGGCCATCGCGCTACAGGGTTTCAAATTGGGAAGGACTGCCGAAAGGGAAATAAATAAATAGCTTTGTTCGTTGCTCAAAGCGCCTCCTGTTGGCCAGACGGGCACTCATCAGGAAGATTCTAAGTCTGTTCATGTCCGGGTATCCTCCGCCTTCATTCTGAACTCGCGAAGATTCAACCAATGAGTGTATAAGAAGCAGTGGCTGACTGGCATGTGCTCCAGAGGAGAGCCGTGAACTGTCTTCGCTCTCCTGAGTTGGCAGCAAGGGGTCGCATACGAGCAAGCTTTGTACATAGTTCACCAATTGGGCATTCCAGACTCGGGTGGGATTGGAGATGCCAAATTTATAAAAAAAAAAAAGAAATTGCAGTGTAGTTCTCCTCATCATCTTATTTCTGCACTTATTTTATTGTTATTAAAGCTGCAGTTGGTAAGTCTTATAAAAGTAACTTTTTGTCATTTTTGCTAAAACTGTCACTGTGTACAGACAGTATTACATAAAACCAGTATTCTGTAATTAAAAAAGCCTCCTTTAAACCCACCTACTGCTCCTACTGCAATTTAAAAGAATCGTTCGGTCCGACCAAAACGAACCAATTAGAGCCAGGATGGTGTCTGACAGCCGTCAAACAGTGCACATGCACGCGCTGCAGACAGCCTCCTCCCCCTTCCTCCTCAGTTCACGCCAGTGCTCAGTCAAGCTCAAATCTCCGAGAGAGGGTTCGCGCAACAACAGCCATCAGCAAGGAAAAAAATACTGATGCCTCCGTTACTGACAACAGCACACATGGCTAAGACAAGTAAGAAGAGGAAGCCAGAAGAAAAAAAAAGCACAAAAGAAAGAATTAGACAAAGCCCGGGATAAAAACAGGGTGAACATCGGAGTGGCTTTTCAGAGGTGGAGGGAACTCCGTGATCTGGAAGGATTAAAAACCGACGCAGAGTTGGCGACTTTTCTGCTTGACAGGTAAATCCCTGCTTTATTCGTTGGTTCATTTTTGCTCCGCAATGCTCTGCAAATAAGCGAGTTGGCGTCACTCACATGCACAGGTGGTACTAACCCCAGCCCTAACCGGCATCAATTCATTTTCGCTCTTCAAATAAGCCAGTGAACGTCGCTTACAAGCACAGTCGCTGTTCGTATAGCCAGCGTCTTGTAATTGTTACAGTACTCCATAGTGCATGTGATGTTACTGTGATGTTGCAGTCGAGCTAACGTTAGCTTGTTTCCGATGCTAGGGCTAACGTTATTGGCGTCGTTTTATTAGAAAGTAACAGAAAATATCTTAATGAAGTGACCCAGCAGTCTTATCGGTTGTGTTGTTGTCCTCATAAATATGTGTAACGTTTCTGTGCTATCACAGCTAAATGCTGTCATACATGGTTCACTGGCCATTCAGCAGGATTCACGATAGTTTCAGTACTCAAAAAAAATGGGTAACTTACTGAAATAAGCGTGTGCTGCGTTTTTACTGAATACATACTGCTGTAGATTACTTTTTATGTCGACATGATTTATTTCTGCTCGTTTGTTGGCCAGCAGTGTTGACTGTTCACAACAGTAATGTCTAGCCTCGGCAACTTGGTCGCATGCATAACGGCTCGCGTGCCATCGCGTGAACGGCAGCCTTCTGGGGGAGGGTCTTAGGGCAGGAGTGCAGTGGAGAGGGGAGGGGGAGGGATCTGAAAGTTGCATTTTTTCAAATTTTTATGCCAAGTCCTCTCTCTCCTCAAAGTTACCAACTGCAGCTTTAAGAATTCTCTTCCTTCTTATGTCTATACTGAATTTCAGACCTTAACCTCTCTAATATTTAGCTGTAATCCTGGAAAATTTGTGGTAACGGAATTACAGGGTGACGGAATTACACCAGTAACGGAATTACAGAATTATTCTGAATGCCAGTGAAAAACAGAAGATAGCACAAGGTGGCATGAGGACTTTATGGAGCATAGTGGTTCATTGTTTTGGACATCTATAGTTGAGTGTTTCTTCCTGTGAGTTAAGTTTCCATAACCAGCGCATGAATTATACCACGGCCTAGCAGCAATTGCCGTGGTTGCCCCCCTGTGTGGCCGTCATGGCCGACTACCCAAACGGCCAGTTTGGCTTGCCCTTTTTTTCAAGTGGCCGTGGTGCCCAAAAATTACCCAAAGTGGCGATTTTCGACACGACTGAGCTGTGCGGCTCCTGTCGTCATGCTGCGCTGGACTTCTGAGCACAAAGAGCCACAGATGGACAGAAGGGACAGGATTACATTTGTATAAACAGTGTTTGTCTTCTGCCAATAATGGATTATACTTATGGTTCATTTTTAATGTTAACATGTTCATTTTGAGCTTTGCAAGTTTCAGGAGTTGAGTAATTGATATTTCATACATTTTCTTTTTTGTGAAGAGACTTCCATTCATGACTGAGAAAAGTTAGAAAGAATATAGATGTTGCAAGCAATGACACATTTGAGATTTGCACAGTGCTTTTGACATTGGCTGTGTTGCCATAATTCTGTTTCCGACTTAATTACTCACAATATTTACCCATTGAATGATGCTGGAACACTGTTACAAAGTAAAAACAAATGTTTCAGGATCCAGTCAGTGAAAGAACAACAATTTTCATGCATGTGACCTCTGATATTCATTATAAGCTCAGATTTTGGTTCAGAAATGAGTTATTTTCATCAATATCATGTATTGCCTTCCTTTTGCCCAGACTTATTGATCAAAATTTTGGTTCAACAGGAGATCAGCAACACAAACATCATTTATGATACCAATTTTCAATTGCTTTGTTGTTTTGAGTATAATAAATTTAGTCAATTATCAGAAAATGTAATTCCGTTACCATTTTGTTTGGCAGGCATTAAGTAAAGGCAAAAATAATGCCATTTTTAATCTGCCGTAATTCCGTTACCGACACTTTCATCTTCATATAGCCTTCTACAAAACAGATTATCCCAAACTTTGTGTTATACAATTCAGTAGGCATGCCAGTGGAACTGATAAAAGCAAAGGCAGGAAGCTACTGCATTAGAGTAATAGATGGCAGGTAAACTCTTGATCATAATTCCGTTACCGTGGAATTGCCCATTACTTCTGTGCGCCACCGATATTTTCCAGAGAATCCCATAGAGAGCTTGCCAGCCAATAGGGGAAAGAAAAAACTTAGGAGATAATCGGTGTGCAACCCATGTATTGTGATTGGAGCAAAGTTGGTTGAGTTTTCCGATAAATATTGCTTTGTAAAGAACGCTGAGTTAGTACTTCTTGCGCAAGGACTACTCTCCGGGTTTGGATTATTGCACGATTCAAGGCTGGAATAAAGATAACTTCTCAAGATTTTGTCTCTCTCCTATTATTCACGAACAAGGGGACCTCAAAAATACGTAAACATCTGGTCAGGAAGACACAGCACTTTGTGAAAATAGTTTACTACCAGTTGGTGCAATGGTCTTCAAGTTATGCCTCTATGGGTGCACCCAACTTGGCTTAAGACCAGGTGGTGCAACCGGCCGCAGCAAATTAGTTAACAAAAAAAAATTACCTCTCATGTACTAACTACACTGCTAAACAGTATTTCATACAATTTCATGTCAAAAAATCCTAACTATCCCTTTAAACAATACAATATCCCACTGACACAAATAACTTTAATTTTCAGAAGCTTTAAACTCATTTCCAGCAGCTTTAACCTCACATTTTTCAATTTGAATCTCACATTATTGGCAGCTTCCAGCTTGCCCACGCAGTTTCCCCTGGAACTGCACTTTTTGATTTATAACATCTAAATCTCTCTAAATTCCATCTCCCATAATTTGCTTTTTTTTAAATATCTTTTGATTGCAGTACAGGCTATAGGCTACCTCTTTTAGAACAGCCAAGCTTATTAATCAAATCGCTTCCCCTTCTCCCCATTGTAGCGCATTATTCGGTCAATGCTATCGCCATGGTAATCAAAATCAATAGGTGTCATAAGTGAAGTATACCACATGTCCATACAGGCCCGTGGGAAGATGTTTGAATTAGGGGAGGCTGCCAACCGAAAGTAGAAGAGTGACGTCATTTTTTGATTTTATAGCGCTGCATGAGGGCATTATGACAATGTTGGTCTTTGCAACAGCGGTCATAGCAACTAAGGGTGCAAATGAGTACTGGAATAAAAGAATACTCACCATATTAATCATAACCGATTACAAAAAATGAAAATTTATAATCGTTTTGTTGTCCTGGGGCCTGTATTTTTTTTCTATGTTTTATCCCAGTAAGTTCCTTTGTTTTGTACGCATGTGTCATTTAAGAAGCTATCATGCTTTGTTGCCTTATTTGTTTCAACCTCTTCAACCCCAACTCCTGGTAATAATGTCGAGATTTGCCTGTCTCACACATGATGGCTCATAACCCCTCCCAGATTGATATCGCCTGATTCACAATCAAACAATTATTTGAATTAACAAGACCAATACATAATCGTATAATGATTTAGAAATTATTAATGAGGAAATGACCAAGAAACCACCGACAGGCTACATTGAAAACGTGCCCGTAATTATAGGGATGACAAGTACCCCCCGTCTCACAAATAAAACCCTCCAAAATATAATGGCGAGCCCCCTTTTAAAATTGTTCTGGAAAATAAAAAGCTTAAAAAAGTTGAGGTTGGATACGGAATTATTTCCCTTTCTCTGAATTCCATCTCCCGTTTCAGCATTTAACATCTTCCTGTCGCGCTCTATAAAACATTGGCGCAGAAGGACTTCACTTTGTAAGCCTAGCCATTATGCACTATTGTGCTACAGGAGGCTGTCAGCCCTAATTTTTTATTCAATCAACCATGTGAGGTTTCGTTCTGGAACCAGTTGCGAGAACACAGGATTGCAGTAAAAGTGGCTTTATTGAATGAGGGGGGGGTAACCCAGAGGGCAGAAGACAAAGGTACAGAGTCCACAAGCCAAAAATCACAATCCAGGAGGGCAAAAACAGAATCAAAAACCAGGGCAGCAAACACAGTACTCGTGGTCAGGCAAAAATAGGTTCGGTACACAGGCACAGGTTTGACAGAGAAGCAAAGCCAAAATCCAGAGGGCGAAATCCAAACCGTTACCAGGGCAGCAAACACAAAACTCGTAGTCGGGCAAAAAAGGGTTCGAAAACAGATGCAGACAAAAGTACAAAAGAGCAGAGCCAAAAATCGTAAGTCGGGCAGTCCAGTCAGAAGATTAACACTATGAATACAAGGCGAAAGATAGCAGCACAGGTAAGCAACAGGAAACGTTCTGACGGGGAACTGCAGTGAGAAGACAGCTTAAATACACTCAAGGGAAGTCACATGCTATGATTAGGATCAGGTGATGAGGATCAGACTAATTACAAAGGAGGGAACATGAGGGAGAACCTAATCACATGAAATTGGCAAAAGCCAAAACGCGGACAGGGAACACGAGACAACCTATGACAAAACATACAGCTCCGGTTAGGGAGTTCTAATGTGCACAGACAATGAGAGGTAGGACAGAGTGGAGCAGGTGCAGAGGATCTGCTGAATTGCAGCAAAGACTAAGTGCAGGCAAGAGGCGGAGACTAGAACAGGGCGAAGTGCTGAGAGCTTGTTAATCAATTAGTAAGTGCAGCTATACAATCCCTAGTGCTCGTTAGTAAGTTAGTATTATATACAATGTTAGTTTGGGTTAGTAACTTTAATGAAAAAACAAACTGTTAGTATTGGTTAGTAATATAGAAAAAGAGAGAAGAAAGGAAGCAAACGAGATTGGAAGGAATGTTTGAAACCCAGAAACCATGAAATCACCTAAGCATGTGACACGAGGACTGGGGAGAAGCTGTAACTTAACAAGAGACCAGACAGGGGAGACAAAGTGCAATGCAGGGCATGAACAAAGACATGGACCGAATCTAACAGAATAGTGGATTGGGAATGGCAAAACGAAAACATGGCAAAGTACAAAAAACGAAACCGAACATGGCAAAACCTAACAGACATAATCATAAACATAACAGGGAGTGGCAGAATCATAACAAACATGGCAGAATCATGACAGAACAGATTAGAATCATAACAAACTATCCTTATTGAATGTTGCTTGGCAGTTTCGCCAACCTCCAGGCAGCAGACTAATCCCATAAAAGGCGAAAATAATTGTTCCCTTTGGGATCATAATCAGCATTCTTAAAATTCTCCCAAACCGGCGATTTTTTTTTTTTACATCTTTTTACAGCAGGTACGTGAAAGCCATTCTTGAGTTTTCGGTAATGAGTGCATTCTGTCACACAAGCTGCTGCGGTAAGTGTCGCGATGACTGTTCCCTCTGATCGGTATTCCTTCATGACCCAGGAATTTAGCCGATCTGAATAAATTTTACAACACTGTCCTAGCAGTATGTTGATTCCTAGCTGCAAACTCCGACAGCACAGCGCTGATTAGAGTTACTTAAAGCATCGCTAACACACGTAATGAAGCAGAGTGCAGGTCTGACAACTCATGCTGACCAAGTTCTTTCTTTTGCCTTTTCCCAGTTGTTAAATCCCCCTTTAGCAAACAAATTGTCACTGAGGTTGTGCCCAGGGGGTAGGAATACACCCGGAAGTTGAAGCTCAATTGAACGCTGTAGAAGATAGCAGATGATCAACTAGCGGTAGCTTCTCCATTCACACTCATTCATTTTGTCTGACTTTTGACATCAAATAACTTTACACTAAAAACATTATGAGCCTTCATGTCAGCGATAATATTTTCTACAGAGAAACTAAATTTTGTAGCAGACGTCTTTACTTCAGTATGTAGCGTTATGGTCTAATAGTAAGCATTTTTAGCCGATGGCACCAGGCTAGGCTAAAAGTGATGTGAAATGCCGGCGACTTTCTGTCGCACAGGACGTAAATAACCATACTGTTTAGACCAGAAGCCCATAGACGAATCATAGACAGAAGACGATTGAGCCACATCGCTAAAGAAGTGAAGTACCGATGAAATAATAATTCGCAAAACATAACAACATCGAACGGAATCAGACTATACTGACAGACGCAATTGCTTGCTCGTTGGGAGTTATGCGTAGGATACATCTACCAGACGAGTTACCGCTTCTCAGGACTTTGGTTTACGTCAGCAAGCTGACTTCAAGCCTGCGCAGTAGGCATGGTGCCCAACTTAAAACTCGTTCAATTGGGCTTCACACTCTCCCGTTGAAAATAGCGCCATCCCGCCATCCACTTCTTTTACTGTCTATGGGTTGTGCAGATAAAGCAAAGAATGAGATCGGTTTCTTTAACACAATGCAATCATCGCCATTTTCAAACAAACCTCATTGAAACGATCTGTCAAATCACACCGTGATTCTCTTCTGCTGCATTGTTTAGCTCCTCCGGCAACCACCAAAATCCCCCTACCTGCTGTCTGCACTCGACCTTTTGCACTTTGACCTGACGTGACGACGATTATTGTCAGGTTGGAGAAATTAATTTATCTATATCGAATAAAATAATATTTAGGCTACGTTTCAATACCTTCTTACAGGAAATGTATTACAAATTGTTGTAAGGAGGCTGCATATTTTAAAGTTGTTAATGTTTACACATTGCCTATGTGCTCATACTCCCTGCCAACAGGGGGTGCTGCAGCACCCTCAGCACCCACCTTCTCGCGCCCATGTGTCCATACCAAATATGACAGTAATCGGTCGAAAACAACAGCCTGTACAGCGTCCACAAGGAAGTGTCTACAGACATGGACACGGCGGCGGAGACGACAAGCATGAATCCATAGTACATGTAGCTGCCTGACTTTGTCAGGGGCTACAATTATTAGTCCTGGCTTGTTCTCAATCATTTTCCTTTATTAACACATTTTCCAATTATGATAATAATCCATTTGCAATCGAAGTCACAGCTTCTCTCTCCATGCCATCAGAACAGAAAAATAATGTAGGCTACTCAAAAATACGCCTATGCTTAAAGAAAGACAAATTGCTCTGAAACTTCCGCACTGCCTTTTCTGCACATTAGGCGATTTAACTTGCGCTTTATGATCGTTTTAAATTAAATGAAAGACCATTTGAAACGTCTTTAATGCAATTTCATAGCTTCCAACCCCTGAGAAAAGAAAAGCGTGAGAAGACCGGAGTCTAATCAGTTTCCATGTACCTAGTGGTGAATGCACGTGAAACTGAAAAACTACCATGTGCAAGGACTTCAATTCTGTGTGAGAATCTTTGAAATATGTGCTGATTGAAAAATGACTGATCTGGATTCCGATGAAATTTCGCCTTTCACTCATGGTACAGCGTGAGTTGATTTAAAAGTGGGACTCAGATTAAAATTTTCAATCTTCACTTTTTTTTTTTTTTTAGCTTAAGATTGCTCACTACTGCATGAGAACATGATATGCCACTAAAAAGCATGAGACTCACACCATATGCTTGAGAGTTGACAGGTATGCAATTTCGAATAACGCTGATTTAAATGCATTAAATTTCGCATCCAAAGGAATGATTGTTGTCTTACCTAAAGAGGGAGTACTAACAACACCTGATAGTGTGAAGTGTTCTCAGAGTGAATCTATTGTTAATTATGAAAATGATTGAGAACAAGTCAGGAGTAGTAATTGTTTTAAAGGGATGTTCCGTGCCCCACCAAATTTTCAGTTCTCGCTACACCTCTGGTTGGTTGCATGACCTGAGATGAAAAGTATTTCCCTTATCTGAAATTAAATTACTCAGATAAGCAGGTGCAAGGTCATGCAAGGCTTTAAAAGGAAACAGGAAAATCTTAAAATCTACATAATACTTGACTGGCAGCCAATGCAATATAATACATTTGGGAGCAATATGAGTAAATCCACCTAATGTAAGTTTCTGTATACAACGGATCCACCCTTCTGCAAGATAGAGATGACGGGGCGATAACATTCTCACGGCATCGGGAAGATTTCTTGACAGAGTTGGCTTGGCAAATATTTGATGCAAATGACGTCAGGAGTGTTGCCACTTGGCAGTCAAATGCAGCAAAACCTAAAATCAGGTCGAGATTGGAAAAGCATGCAAATTGGTTATTTTTTACGTTTTCTTTGATCCAAATAACAGTCAGTGAAATAACTTTTTTGGCAGTTTGTTAGACATGTAGGCTTTTGCCTGGAAGCATAATCTTTAAAAAGTCAGGAACCTGTGCCTTTCACCTTTGAGCAGTTTTCTATGGAAATTGGAGGAATCAAAGCTCTATTTTAGCGCTTTAGCTGAAGGATATGAAGAATGTGAATCAAACGCAAATAATCAAAGTATTTTTCTTGCATGCATGGCGCAAGTGCATTTAGGGCTTGTCCAAATTCATCATAGATGTAGTGTAAGTGTGATGGGCAATTAAGTGTGATGGGCAATTCCATGTAAATGTCAACCTTACCATGAAAAAAAAAACTAACACAATTATGAAATCCATCTTAAATATATCATCAATATCTATATTTAACAAAACAAAACAAACTTGATCATTTTTTCATAATAATTACACCCTCCTCCTCTAACAACTACAGCTGTTCTATTCATAAAAATTGTATTTTCGATACACCCAATCACGTTTTTTTGTATAAGACCAAAGGATAATACATTTAACCAACAATATTGCCCTATATCCTCAGTGGCCACTGGGGTATATCCTAGCAATTAGTAGATTATTTCGTGATTCCATGTTATACATTGACTGTGGGAGCTTGTTCAAGTGAGGTGTTCTTACAGGACAGCCGATGTCACATCTGTGACAATTTTTAAGAAAAGTTTTCATTAAACATCCGTTTCAAATGCAATACCAACCAAACTTTTGGTGCAAAGCTAACTTTTACTGAGGTTAAATGTTAACATTAAATTGTCATTATACTTCCTTTCTAAATGATATTTCTCTGCGTTACGGACATTACCGTTATGGACGTGACAGGAATCTAATGACAATGCGACATTATTTTACAATGCCAGCCTAGATGCTGACGAAACGTTCATCGCTGCGTTTACACCGTAGACAGTAAAAGAAGGTTTACACGGGCGTTATGTTTACATTAGCTGTTTCTCAATAACAAGGACACCAAGTTCGAACTTGTGAACTCCATGAGTCTGGACCAATGAGTGTATACAGAACTGGAGAAGCTGTCGGAGCGAAAAGTTGAGGAAACCAATATGGCATCCAGTGCACCGCACCTCTCAATTTCCCATTGACTATAATGGAAAAATTCCTGTCATTATTTTGTTATTTTAAGAGCATACAATCGAATTTCCTTCTTAAGTAGTACTGGAATACATATTAAAAAAAATGAATCGAGGCACAATTTTGGTTGACACTTTTCGAGAACGAAGTTATAAGGAGTTGTTTTTAATCAACGATTAAGGCACTGGTTGGTCGATATATGCTTCACATCGGACTCTGAATGGTCAAACGCGTGGTACTGGTGAATAGCCTTCAGTGAACATGGCCGTAAAGCGGTTTTGTGCCCATGGACATTGTTCTAATCCTATCTCAGGATGCTTACGCCGTCCTAGCTATCCTAATGGGTACCTAACCAACCGTTAACAGGGAAAGGCTCTGTACGTTTTTCCAATCGGTTGGAATGAGGATCACAACACGAACGCGTTACTGTGGTCATGTCACACTTCAAATTGGTTGTGAATTTAACTTTAACGTTAGCGAGATATTTATTCCCTTTTAATGTAATGCACCAAACTGTATTCTTACCTTCAGTATAGCTCTTTGGAGCTTGCCCGTACCCCTGTTGAAAAGCTGGCTAGCATTCCAACCACTGGCGCCAGAAAGGGGGGGGGACCAGGGGACCATTGGCCCCCCCACTTTTACCCTCCTCCCGCTTTCTTTTTAAGCATAAAACCGTTTAGCAGGTTTGCGCATGCATAGTCTATTGTCACGCTGTTTTCAATGGGCATCATTTAGGCACAGCGCTTCTCTGCCCAGTGGCGTAACAATAGGGGGCGCAGCGAGTGCAACGGTGCAAGGACCCAGTGGCGGCGGGGTGGTCATGATAAGCATACTCTCGACAGTGACGGGCCCCGTCCGTTGTTAGCATAGATATCTTTCAAAAATAATAGCTTCACACTAAACAAGACCTGCAATTAAATTAAAAATAAGGAATGTGCTACTAGATTTTTATACCACCACAACTGCATTTATTTCTCAGTCATGGTGCTGGCAAGTCGATGTCATCACGGTACATTATTAATCATTTTAATTGAACATAAGTCGTTATAACATTAAATAATTTAGATTTCTTTTTGGAAAATGCTTAATAAAACAATGATAATTTTATTTTGCTGTTCATATCGTTATTGAGACAGCAAGTGTTTCTGGGTAATGGCCATGAGCGTGAGCGCATATCAACTGTTTTTACTATGTCCACTCGCTCGCCGATTATTGTTCCCACAATTCCTTGCTGTTCACAAAATTTCAGATCATCCCAATAAAGTTATGTTAATGTGTCGTTCATTTGCTCATTATGCCTTATTGTTCTTGATGATGACCATTATTAAGATAATAATTTTAAGATGATAATGTTAAGAAAGAAATAGGAAACTTTATATTATAGAATGAAATAGTGTAGTAACCCTTAGTGTGTTTTACGTAGGTCTATAACACTTTGTGGAGCGTGCAGGAAGATTTGAGACTATTTCAGGTTAGTTCATATCCTCTTAGAATAACTTGAATCAGTGAGGAGAATAATACGTGCGTTACCCTAGACAAGTAAGTTTCGTAAATAAATGTGAGCATGCTAGAATCCGCCGATGTTAAAAATTGGCTTGATTTTGTAGAGATATTCATAGTAAGTCTACGTAGTATGTAGATTTGCATGCATAAACAATGCGACTTAAGCTCTGGCTGAACCTGCCTACCCAGCTACTGGCCTCACTACGCGTTAATTCATGACGTACATTGAAACGAGAAGTCCAAAGCATTAGTTTTAAAGAAGAGCAGATGGATTTGGGGAATGTGTGTCTGGGTTACCGGGAATGAGCCAAACGTCTTTTTTTTTTTTTTATTATACCGTCAGTGTTGAAATATAGGGGCACGAATGAGGAGCACAGAATAGAGGCACTGTGAATGAGCTGAACACACAACACGGCACTTTTTGGCCCCCCCACTTCTTAAGTAAATCCGGCGCCCCTGATTCCAACTCACTAGTTTACCACTCGGTTCGTTCAATTCCCGCAGACTGTTGTCACTGTCGGGTTTACATTTTTTGTTCTGGACGTTTGGTTTGAAGTATAACGTGTCGTTCTCTCATATCAGCGAGATGCATTGCTATCAACCAGCACTATGGTCTTGGAGTTCAGCAAATGCGAACATTGCCTTGTATTTTCCGTTTGGTAGCTGGGCTTTTTCCACAGCTAACATTAATGCGTGAAAGCTATATTGCTACCTTGCATTGCTGGAACCATTTACAGTCTGTATGGAAAAACTATGTAAGTTGCTGACATGGTTGACAGCGAGGCTTTGGAGAAACGTGTCCCAAACAAGCTAGCTAGTTAAAGATCATTGTGCAGTCCTGATTCCCAGTTTAAAGCTGTAGCTAACGTACTGCTAGCTTGTTCTTAGACCTCCATCGTGCCTTAGAATTCACAATGTTTGCTGGTGGATTTCGATCTCTGCCCCTTGCCCCGCTTTCCTTTCCTAAGAGAATTTCCGTTTCAAATACTATAGGGGTTGGATCTTTCAAGTTTGGAGGAATTATCACGTATGCCGCATTATTTCACATGCTGCTCATGGCACAGGTGCATTAGTCACATCTCTGGCTGCAGTTATTGCTAAGCTCGAGGTGAAAGATACTGCTGCCTTTTCATTTGTGCATCCAACCAAATCTTATGCCCAGACGGCGTATCTGAACACGGGCTTATGCCGATTTATTAAAATTAACATTCATATTAAATATTAAAATGGCCAAATTATTGCACTAAGGAATTTTCGCACATGCTTATAATAATAATAATAATAATAATAATAATAATAATAAAGGCTTAAGCTCATCGGTGTACGCAACACAATTGCCCCGTTTCCGGCCAGGTTGGACCACCTTATCAAAATCAGCCAAATACAATAAAGAGAATTTTGCTCATTTTCTCGACCGCGCATTCATTATCTCAATCTTCCTGCCACCTTTAACAAAAGACAATGAATTGAAAACGTTGGGGACGGTGATAATGTTCGCTAAGCACAATGGCTGCACTGCGTTCATGCATTTTGCCAGCTCTTGTTAGCTAACTGAGGCTCCATTAGTGCTTCAAGTAGAAATCAGATACCGTAGCTACAGGGCAGGTTTCATAGCTCAACGCGAAGTGAACATAAACGTTAGCTGGCTGGCTACTCAGCCACGCTCGTTCAGCATCTAACCTTAATGCTCATTTACATTTTTGAGCGATCTATTGAAAATATTGATCAATGTTCTCATAACGTTAGCTAAGTGGCATGCGTCTTTCAAGCATTATTGGAGCGAGCAGTGTGATGCATTGGCATTTTCATCGCGAACGATCAATGGCGAGTGGCAGGCAATGTTGGCGACTCATTCGGAAATAGGAATTGCTGCGGAGAGACGGGTTTTAGCTGTTCTAGCTTGCAAGCTAATTTGGTGGGAGTGTTTGTAATCATGCTAGCTAGCTAATAGCCAACGCGTGGATTTAATCAATTTTGATATAACCGTTTCAAAGGTTTACTGGCACGTGCAGCACGCGATGGCAAGCATAGCTGAGTTCAATGATGACTAGCATGCCAGATGATATTTCAAACAATTAACTTTAATGGAATAGATATTTATCCGCACAATACCCACGACAGAACACATAAACCAATGCCAGCTAGCTAGAGAACAGAACAGACACGTTTGCAATTCGCCCATCCACATTACGTAATGTCGCAACTCGTCGTCATTACGCAATACAACCAACCGGCCCCTCAAACGTTGAGTGCGAGGAGTAAAACAACACCCCCAGAAAATTTATCCTCGAATAATGTCACGTAAAATAACCTATTGATTCTTATTCTTACATGCATTCGAGTTATATATGTGTTGAAAATACGGCACTAGACCCCTTAATTTTAAAGAAAATGGCTTGGATTTCTCCATTATAGTCTATGGGAAATTGAGAAGTGCGGTGCACTTGACGCCATATTGGTTTCTTCAACTGCGCTAGTAGAGGCGGCGGCAGCCTCTCCAGTTCTATATGGGCAAGGCTCACGAAAATGACTCCAACCCCCTTTTTGTTTGTCCAATGCCTATAATATTTTTAATATTGGGAGTTTTTTTATTATAACAGTCTCATCATAAAGAGCATGATGAGAGCTACGCAGGAATGTATACTTTTATGGGTCTCTTACCATTTTTTGACCACATTATGGGCACCTAAAATCTTGCAAACCTTAAAATTTCCCACATTTTGGTATGTCCAAAACAGATATATGAATTTTTGAATTATGTTTCATAGAATAAATTAAAAATCTAAAAGTCTAAACTACTTTTAAATGTATAAAACACACATTGAACTATTATTTGGGAGCTAAGTCATTGTGTGCATCTCACTTGATCCATGTCATACAGGCATCAACAACTTGTCCCAAAAAAACCGTTGTGTACGTGATCCGATTACGACCAGTCGTAAATAAATAATTAATTAGCATCTAGGGGAACTATTAAGGGTCCACACCACCCGAAAATATTCATATTTTGACAAAATGAAACCATTTTTCATGTATTGTTGGCTCCCTGACCTTCACACTCACACAAACATCAACTTCCTTGCCGTATGGTTTAAGCTTGTTGTGTCCGTTATCGGTGTCATGGCGAGATTCAATGAATCACGCACTTCTAGTTTGTAAAATCCTCAAAAATACATCCAAACTAGTTTGAAAAAAGTGTGAAAGACATAATTATATGAACCCTTTTTGAAATTATTACGTGAAATCTCAATTTTGTGTTGTTTTATGCGGCATGCGTTGTGTACGTTATCGATGTTGTGTACGTTATCCACTCTGTTTTTTCCATTATTTAACTTAAACTAAAGATTTATTTTCACTGATATCTCTTCTTTTCAGCTATTTGTGATAATTATGGGGGGATTTACTGCTTAATAATAAATTAGGTGTTGCTTATCATGAAATTCAAGCTGTTTTTTCTTTGATTTCTTAGATTTAAGGTTGGAAAATAATATATGGAGGCTGGGAAGATAAAGGTAGGGGCACCTGTCAATGAAATAATTTGTGTGGAGGAGAAAAACTTATAGCTTGGGCTAGTGGCATCACCAGACTTTTTATTCTGGGGGTGCACAAGGGGGGCACAAACAGAACATCCAAAAAAGATGGCCCGCAAATAAATAAATCACTGTATTCATTGGATGTTCTGTTTGTTGTTAAAACGTTTTTTTTTTATTCTTTATTTCGTTATAAATTTGTTCTAATCATCCTCTTTTTTTTTTTTTTTTTTTTTTGGCGGTCAGACAGGGAGCATTTAATGTCCGACCGGCATTGAACGGACTTCGTTGTATTTATAAACATGGCCCAAATAAATTGATTGCAGTGCCCATTGGATGTTCTGATTGTTGGCGATAAATTTTATTCTTTATTTCGTTATAAATCTGCTCTCATATCAACACTTCTACTTTCTGCTGGCTGCCGGGCATGGAGTATTTTGCCTTTCGCGTTCGACAGTCTTGATCGTCCATGCGATGTTTAATTCACAATGTCAATGGTCATGGAATTGATTTGCTCACTGACTACAAGTACTATTTTATCTCTGGTGTGGAAATAAAGCATGAATCTGTTCGATCCATGTGACTAATTTTCAAGGGAGACCGAATAAATACTGTTGTCCATCTTCAATGGAAGAAAACAGACGGATAAAAGACCAAGAAAAGTCGATACCTATCAATTTGCATTTTGTGAAGGTCGAACAAAAACATGGCCAAGTTTTTACGTCTAATAATTGCTGGAATACTCAAAAAATTAGAACTTTTATGACTTTCGGACGCGGAGTATTTTAGGATCTCTGTCCGACAGTCGTTAATTCTTCATAAATGCGCAAAGTCCCGCGCCAATGTCGCTTCACTTTATTGAGCGGAGCTTAAACAGAAACATTGATTGAAATTCTCGGTACTCATCTCTAAGAACTGAGCCCTCTTATCAAAACATTCACATTTAATATCTAAAAGATTCAGTAGATTCGAAGAAATTAAAAACAATAATAGACTGTCGGACGCGGAGTTAAATTGAAACCATCCGACTGTCGGACACGGAGTTATATTAAAACCCCGTCCGACTTTAGGACACGGGGGGCACATGGGGGGCGAGATGTCCGTGGGGGGGGGCATGTGCCCCCCCTCGGCCGGCCCTTGGCAACGCCACTGGCTTGGGCCTCTGGACACTTGGAATTATCAGAAAAAGCTTTGTTTATGCAGATTCATTAAGACAGCATTTTGTGTTGTATACGTTATCCGCTGACAGCCTTTGCAAATTGGACTCCTGCTCCCACCATTCTTTGTTATTACATGGATCATTATACACCAAAATGTGCAGAAAATAATGACGATTGTGGTAAAATATTAGAAAATTAATTTAAACGGAGTGGGGAACTGCCACATGAAATGAAAGGATACATTTAATCCATGTTTCACTTAAAATCCTGATGCTCATTTTCAAGACTTTTTCACAAGCCTGCCAAAGTCAAAAAAAAAATAGGTGGACATCTTTTTTGGGGTATGAATTCCTTTCTCAAAACATCATAAAGTATAAAAAAAGGAGCTAGAATTGATTAAAAAGAGATTTAGTATGTACCAGACTACTCTGAAGAGAGATGCCTCAGTGGATAACGTACACAACCGCGCCGAAAATGGATTCAGACATGCCGTTCTTTCATGATGCATTGCAGGATAAGTATTGGTGATTTGATGATAATTTTTTGCACATAAACTGTAAACATCTCTAATTTACACATAGAAACTAATTATTTGATACTAGCAAAGCAATATTTTTTCAAATGAGGTCTGGGGTGGAGTCATTTTCATGAGCCTTGCCCATAGACACTCATTGGTCTGGATTTGCCGAGTTCAGTTGAAAGAACGAACTCCCTGGGGAAGGGAGGATGGGAGTACGGTCTTTCTGCATTTGGAACAGTTAACGTACTTGATGACGTCAACGTCATCGTCTTCGCTGGTTTCGGCATTTCAATTTCTGATTATTTTCACTGGTTAAAATAAAATGCAAACACAATGTGCACTTCCAAGGCTAGGAGCACTCAGAACGCTGTCGACGGTTTGACACGATGCGTTCTCGTTGGTATTACGCAATACGCCAGCCAGTAAACCTAGACTTCCTCCGCCATCACGCCATCATCCTTTTCCCCCCCAGCAATGTTATCTATGGGGTAAGAGGGGTCTGTGAGCGTAAGCTAGTTAAGTTGCTTAGCTTAGCTACGTTCTGCCGGCTGTTGCGGAGTTTCTCCACTCCGAAAACATTTGAGCATATTCGACATAAAACATCGTAAAGCAGCCAATATTCCAAATGTACTCAGATAATAGTTCCTCGCCTTAACATTACCAGAAGAGTATTTAGCCAAGAAATAGCGCACGAATACTGCAACAACAAAAGACTTAAGCCGCTTCCCACTGGGCCTTGGAACGAATTTTCATACGACTGATTACATTCAAAGTCAATGCAAAGACGCGAATATACGCGTTTCGCGTGTATCCGCATCTTTGCATTGACTTTGAATGAAAATCTGTCGTGCGAAAAATTCGTTTCGCGTCCGGTGTGGAAGCAGCTTTACCGATCCTGGTCTTAATCTCTGGTCGTTCTTAGAGGCGTCCCCCTCGCGCCAGGATGCCGAAAAGAACTCTGGGTTATGCATGTTGTCAAGTTCACACAAGTTACCATCCGATGCATCCTCGGAAAAATGGGCGTGTCAAGAACACTTCCGGGACTGGTAACCGTTCTCGTCGAGATGCGAAGTTTGAATTGAGATAGTACTTGGTCTCAGACGGATGACGTTTCTCAAGTTCACAAGAACAGATCTGAAAATGAAAATTTCCGTTTCTCAATATGCGTTCTTCTCAGTACTTCGAAGTACAGAGAAGAACGCATATTGAGAAACGGCCATTTTCTTCCGTTCCTCCCTTTCACCAGAGGCTCTACATGAAACTCAATCCAGTCTTTGTAGTTGAATACCGAGACGATTGCCGTTTACTGATGGCTTAACAGCAGACACAGAATGGATTATGCGCACTGATTGTTGCGCTACGTCGGATCATCGTTATGCCTACTCGAAAGTTTTCTCGAAAGTTGCTATTACTATTTATTGTTAATGTGTATGTTTATGACAATTAATTCACTTGTTATATGTTCAATATATGCTTTGGAAATATGCACAACAAGTCATGCCAATAAAGCGCACATTGAAATTGAAATTTTCTACTCTTAAACCTGATTGTGGACAGATGCTGAGATATCTACAGCATCCATGTCAGAGACAAGTCGAGCAACAAATTTGCTCTGATCGCGCTATCCCACGGTGGAAAAGTTTCACGTTGAAGAAATCAGACTCCATGCACGGGGTTTGCCTACATCAAAATCCCAACATGGAGCCGCTTGCACCTGAGTTATCCTCATGCGTTTCGGCAGATTACATATATATCGGATTCAATTATTGTTCAGAAGTTTGGGCACGGTAAGACTTTAAATATAGCCCATCGTAACATTGACTACGTTTACATGCACACCATATTCCGATTAAGATAAGGTAATAGCAACTTTCGAGAAAACTTTCGAGTAGGCATAACGATGATCTGATTCGAGTTAAGGTAATATACCGAATAAGATGTTTATATGCGCTGAGCTATGGAAATATTGCCGTTTACATGTTAACTGGCATATCCACCACTTAGGTCCAATCTCAACATCGGGTTTTCAATAAGGAAGAGGCTATTCGCACTGCAGCGCTTCGGTGCAAAAGTTAAAAGAATGGGGCGGATTATAAAATGAAATCTCTTATTACTGGCCTGGCTGGAGGACGAATAGCAGAAGTACCTCGTCCACCCTGCCGCGGTGCAAGTGCAACAGTGCTTGTGTGCGCTGCGGGACAGATAGTCGATCGCTTTCACCCCTCTGCCCCTTTCAGAAAAAAAAAAAAAATGCTCGAAAGTTATCGTCATTATTAATAATATTATTTACATTTTTTGTAGTTGTTTTGGACACTCCATTTTGTGACACGACTTTGAATTTGTTTCTGAATGTATTTACGGTTTGATCCCATGACTCGGGCTATTCTGCTCTTAACAACGCTCTGCTAATAGCAACGGTAGTTCTGAGATGAGAGCTACATGCACGTGATGTGACATCTATCTGAATAGTTGGCTAACATTTTGTGAAAATGCTTGATTTTGCGGTAGTTGTGTTTTGAGCGCTAATACAATATAATTTAACTGGAACACTCGTTCTCATCCACATCATCCTCCTCATGAACAGCTCACTCACTATCTTAATCCCTTTGTGGATAACAGAGGCCGTTATCATTTCAATGAGGCAGTGCAGGCAGAGTAATGGTGAGGAGTTATAAAAAAATATTTCATTACATTGAATGTTCAGCAGTTTCAATAGAATTCTGAATAATTTCCAATAAGTTAATGCATGTAGTAGTTCTAGTAGGTTTTTATTAGTGCCTCACAGTCATTTGCAGACTGAAATCACACACCAATTTACATTCAAGAAATATATCAAACTACCAAAAAGAACTACATTCACAGAGTCTAGAAGAGTAATTGCAATAACAGGTGATGGATACTATAAAATTTTAAAAAAGGAAGTTAAACCAGATCCAATGCAAATCCAATAGAGTGGATATTAAAAAAAAACAAAAAACCTAAAATGAGTGGTTATTAATCAATCTTATAAGATAAGGAATAGAAGAATTGTAATAACATCCTGTTCTTGCCAATGGGGTATCAAGTTTATGACCATTGCGTGTGGTACATCCATATATTTGCTCCCGAGTTAGAGGGAACCAATTAAAAAGATGGGAGGACCGCAGTGACAATGCAAAATTCAGACAAATTTGCTCCCTCCTCTTCTGAAGACTGGAAATGCCTAGGATACGTAGAGTTTCCTGGTAGTTGGTTTAAGTTGCTCCCAGGATATAATGCGACATGCCCTTTTTTGCACACGGTCCAGCTGGGTGGTTAAAGCTTGGGTGAGACCAGGATGCCAAGCAGGGACTGCATACTCCAGCATTGGTCTAACATATCCAATATAAATGGCTCGTAGGTCAGCATTAGTGGCAAAACGCTTAATGCACTTGAGGAGGAAAAGCTTCTTGCTGGCATTTGTCGTCATGGCATTTACCTGGTCATCCCACCTAAGATTTTGCTGGATGTAAAGTCCCAGCACTTTGATTCTAAACAAGACTGACAAAGTGGTGTTATTTATGAAAAGGGCTGGCACAAGAGGTGGGTTTTTACTGAAAGATATGTGCATGGCTACACATTTTTTTTCATTAAGAAGCATGTTATTTTGGGCAGACCAAATACTTAGTTCATTGAGTTGATTTTGTATGGAAGAGGGCTGTTGCCATTGCCTGGTCTCCAGTAAACTGATATCATCCACATACTTCCACATTGGATAAGGGGCACCAAAGGCAGCATCATCAATGAGAGAAAGGAAGATGATGGGTCCAAGCAGGGTTCCCTGGGCCACCCCACATGTGAGGTACTCCCATTTTGGTAAAGCACCATGATAGCGTACCCTTTGTCTCCGACTGGTCATAGAATTACAAATCCAAGGGACAAGTTCAGGCCTCACTCCCATTGTCAAAATCTTGTTGATTACAACGTTGTGATCAACTCGGTCAAAAGCTTTACTAAAATCAGTGGCTACCAGAGAGCAGACAGAGCCAGGTTTATCAGTGTTTTTAAAAAGGCAGTCAACCAGACTAACTAGGGCATGGGTCGTAGATTTGCCCTTCAAACTCCCAAACTGTCTAGGATCAAAAAAGATTTTTTGTGAACTGTGAGGTTAAAGAAATGGGTCTTAACTGTTCTAACACTGCTGGGGAAGTTTTGGGGATAGGGATAACCACTGATTAGGGACACAGCCCTCCTTAAAAGAGGAATTTATGACATGACAAAGAGGAACACTGATCTCACAAGCAAAACACTTAAAGATTTTCTGGGAATTAAATCGGGACCAGGTGCTTTACTAACTTTGACAGCTTGGAGGCTTTTGTGAACATCCCACACTGGGATGATGGGCAATTGATTTGGCGAGGGGAGAAAAGATGGTAACTGGGTGGTATCAAGGGCTGGCAACGATAAGATATCTCAGCCAAATGCTTGTTTATAATATTTGCAATTTCCTCAGTGCCCTCAGTAACAAATCCAGGTACACTAATTACACACTCAGTTCTCTTCAAATTAGCCATGGCCATGACCTCTTGATGCCAATGTCTGAGGTTAGCCGTTTTAAGTTGAATAACATTGTCTGAGTAATAAGTCTTCCTAGCAAAGGCAAGGGCTCGTTGCGTTTTATTTCTGTAGTGTTTCCATAATTTAATGTGTTGGTTAAAAAAGGCTTTTTGTCTCAATCCAATCAAGCACTTTATGGCAGGTGAAACCCAAGGTTTGTCAGTTGGGTGAACTCTCACCACCTTCATAGGAAAAAACACGTCCACTGCGCTGGTTAGTGTTTGGTAGAAGGCATCAGCCTTGGTGTTTGCATCCTTGGCTTCATATACTTCACTCCAAGAATGTGAAGCGGCCCATTTACCAAAGGCAAACATGTCACTTTCTCTAAGGGGTCTGATCAGTTTTTTCTTCGCCTTGTCTATAGACGGTGCAGCTTTGGGGGTCCACAGAGCAGAATTATGATCACTACATCCTATTGGAGGGAGAATGGTGGGGCACATAAAGTATTTGGTAAATACTATTAATAGTAAATACTATTAAATAAGTTAATTTTTATTATATGTAAATAAATACATTTCCAATGAGTTAATACATATACTTTTAAATAAGTTAATTTCCATAATAAATATGTCAATAGAAACATTTTTTCACCCTCACCTTGTGTCATTTTTTATAACATTGTATGATCCATTCTAAGTAGTTACTGCAAATTAGGTTAGATTTTGTTACATTGCACCACTTAATTTCAATCCATTCTGTGTTGTGGCCAACTTGAAACTATTAATATTAAGGAAAAATGTTAAAAATTTTATTTTCAATATTAAATTTAAATTCTGAGAACTAATTAGTGTGTACAGAGGGATGTCAATGGTTTGATATTTCATTTCCCAGACAGGGCACATGTGCATTTCAGACGCGTCACATCCATAACGGAATAATGTCACATCCATAACGGTGGTTTTCCCTCATAATACTCTTCCTGAATAACAGATATTTTAAACTAAACTGTTTTTATGTTCAAGTCAGGCCCCTTTATAATGTACATATATACATTTATATATTGGCCTTAAAAACTCACAGAGTTCAATCAATATGTATAGTCTCACGAATAGGACTGTTATTTTTCGTCACATCCATAACGTATATCTCTTTGTCAATTTTGGTGTCTTAAATGCACTTTACCAAAACATGTTTTGGCCATCAATTTCCCCACATAAGGTGCTTTTAAAATGTGCATTACCAATTTAAATATTGAAAGAATTCTGTCTGCACAGAGTCATTTCAAGTGTGATATTGAGTCCAAATGTCACATCCATAACACTGGAATCGCTCTCAAGCAGACAATAACTTATCTCACTTGCCTGGCGCAAGCAATTTTGTGGGCAGGTAAATATGATCTAAATTCAAGCTTCAGATGGGAGAAATTGAACTTCTTGATTTTTTCACAACTTTAGCAAAAAATCCCAAGACAAACCTTAGAAACTTGTAAAACTCATTTATACCATTCAATAAACTGAAAATGAAGTAAGGTTAAGTTGTCAACTGTGGCCATGGTTTTATGATTTTGCTTAATTTTTGTGTCCATCCCCTCTTAACACTCAAATAACTCACAATTTCCCTGAATATATGCTTAGATAATATGGCACAAATTGACAGACCCCAGACCTCACGTGCCACCCATACTTGATAACATCTCCCCGCAGCCCTGTTTACAAAAATAAAGGCAGTTGATGAGGTGAAAATTCAGACATCTTTTTTTCTTTGTGCTGTTTTCACCTAAATGCAGGCAAATGAGAATTTACGAATCACTTAATTCTGTTTTTATTTGCATTTTAAATATTGTCCCAATCCTTTTGAAAATGAGGTTGTATTATATGCAACATTTTACCTTTATTTTTTCTTAAAAGGGTTTCAATAAGTCTGCTTGTTACTGTACAGTCAAAAATAAAAGAAATTAGACTACAGAGACACCTTGTACAAGCACACTGAAAAACTATTGTCGCCTAGCAACACATTACATTTCATCATCATCAATTTGGATTGGTGGACAGTATGCTTTCATCTACCCTATGCAGGCACCTCAACTGCTCACTCCTCATTTTACTCAAGAGTCTGTGACTGGTATAGCTCTGCCTTGAAGACTAGAAATGTCAATGCTAAATTTCTTTGGCATTCTTATTCTGATTTTATGTATTTCACTGCTTGGAACTGGTATGTATTCAAAACATCATTTCTTATTATTGTTATTTACTTATTGATTCATCTACTTATTATTTTTAGTTCACCTCTTTGCTGTTGTTTTTTGCTATTTTCATCTCTGGAATCCTATTGAGTAATTTGAGCAATGGAGAATGCAATGCTTTGTGAGCTCTTGATAGAACCAAACCCTGTAAGTCTCAAATCATTAAAAGAAAGGCCCTATGGAAACCTAAAGAAATTGATAAGAATATATGAAGAGTTTGTTTCCAAAACACAATAAGAGCCAAAATTACAAAATTGACATAATACGTCAGAGCGATAGCCCCGTGCTTTTTACACATGGTGCAAAAATCCATTTTCAGAAATTCATACTATTAGGTTTATTTTTTCATGGTCAAAGTTGTTGTTTGTCTATATAGTGCAATGGGCGCCGACACAGAAACAGCTGATTTACTCAAAATGAGTAAAATAGATATATTGCGTTTTGGGAACAAACGCTTCATATAAAACATCTACATTTTAAGACACAAATTCCGTACTTAAATGAGTTCGCGAAATAGCTCATGTTTGATTTTTCAGGTTTGTGTGTGTGTGCGTGTGCGTGTGTGTGTGTGTGTGTGACCTGCGATTTTGTGTGCTTGTACATGTAAATGTGTGTGTGTGTGTGTGTATTTCAAAAGTTACCAGCTGTTCCAAATGAAGACTTCCTGCATAATGCTTCACTTTGCTATCTTTACCCATCAAATTTAGGCTTACTCCATATATACATAATGGATAGTATGGCATATCCTTCAAAGATTGTTGAATTATACTTCATTTACCCATTGTGCGGATATAGACATTGGCGTTCGTAAATTCTGAAATTTAATTGCTAAATAGTAGTGTAATTGAATTTCCAAATGCCTTGCTTCACTGGAATGATTTTCTCCAGTCTCTGTGACACAAATACTGTTATAAAGCCTTAAATAGGCTCATGCACACTGGCAAAAATGGCCATTATTTGTATTCTGCACAAAGAGTTTAAGGGTTCTCTAGTGAATGATGAAGTATTTTCTTTGTCCTTACACTTAAACAATGATAAACAAAATACGGGAAAAACTCAGTGGAAAAAGAACAATGTTCTTGTTCCTGTGCCAAATATGGCTGGGGGCATATGAAGTTACCCTTGTTGGTTCATACATAAATACATCCACACAGGGTTGATCATTTATCCACTTCTTCTAAAAAAAATGGACAATAAAATTAATTGAACATGCGCTTTGTTGGGACAAGAAAAGCGTGCTCCTCATACCTTGTTTCTGAATTTCTAAAATTAATGATTTTTCAGGTGTTTGAAGTTGTGTCAATTTTGTAAAGTTTCCCTTTCCCTTTGGTTTAATAGGGGGTGTTGTCTATCCACTTCTCAGAAACTGTTCAACAGAATTCCGTGAGCTCAAACGTGTGCTTTGTAGGGAACCAAAAGGTGTGCAGCTCATACTTTGTTTCTGGATTTTTAGGTATGATGAGGGACCATCTGTCTCCCGTGGACACAAATTTTCTCTTTTTTTTGCCTGGAATCAGTGAAGGGCAATGGTTAAGTCTTTTGTTTCCTTTTGAGTTGGTTAGCGTGCACTCTCTCTCTTGAAACCACCCCCAGTTGTGCAGCACAGCTCAAACTGTCTGCTTGCTCTTCAGTTAACGTTGAAGGAGGTCGTGTGGTTGTGATAGCGTTGAAAGTGACCAATTAGATTCGTCAAAATGGTTTCGGAATCGCAGGAGCAACCTAATTCTTTAGTGAGCTCATGAAGAACGTCGTCTGTGTGGAACTCGGTTGCAAATAAAAATTTTGCAGGCGGGGCCCATTGGACCGGTTCGGACGGGCCGAGGGTATACTTTACGGCCCAGATCTCATGCGAAGTTAGTCTTGAACGTTGGCGACTCTGATTGATGTCGCATTAATGTTCTTATGTCCTTTCTATTTCGAAGTTTCAGAGGTAGGCAAAATGAAAGAAATTGGCAAAGAAGAAAAAAGCGGACATATTTTCAAAAGGTAGGCGCCATCAGGACTCCCTGGAAGAAGAGATCTTGTATCTCAGTGGGACCTTCCTGGCTAAATAAAGGATTAATAAATAAATAAAAATCAGACAGCTTAGCTAGGAATAATGTGCATTGATATGCTGGTATCCTTTTTAAATATTTCTATACTACCTAGCATCCTTTGGTAGCAATATTCACGAGTTAAGCCAAGCATGATTTCATTCATTTATAAAAGTATCATTAATTTCAACTTACTGGTAGCTGAAAGGAGAGGACGCTGGCATTTAATTGTTCACTGCTTCTCCTTGCCTGCTCTTTTTTATTCTTTTTTATCCGTTTTCTCTTAGCTGTGATCAGTGGCGGGTCTAGAACCAGGAATTGGGAGTGGCACAGACATATCCCTTTATGACAACAATTAGTCCTGGCTAGTTCTCAGTCATTTTCCTTTACTGACGCGTTTTCCAATTATTGTAATCGGTAACTGAAGGCACGGTGTCTCTCCATATGCGATCCAACAGTGATGAAATCATGGGCTAAATTCAGTACAGTGGTGGAACCAGAACTGAGAATTTGGGTGCACAAAACATCCGTTTAAAACAATTATTAGACCTGACCTGTTCTCAGTCATTTTCATGACTAACAAAAGGTTCACTCCGAGAGCACTCCACACTTAACAGGTGCTGATTGTTCTCCCCAATTACGTAAGAAGACAATCATTCATCTGGACGCGTATTTGCTGTATTTAAATCAACGGTATTCAAAATTGCATACCTGTCGACTCTCACGCAAATAGCTTGCCTTTTTAACTGCCGAGCGCCATGTTTTTTTTTAATCAACCCATGCAATACCAAGAGCGAAAGGCGATATTTCATTGGAACGCGGACCAGTTCAATCAATGCGAAACATTGGCCTATTTATAAGTAAATTATTTTTCTTTGTTGAATTTAGCCCATGATTTCATCGCTGTTCGATCGCATATGGAGAGAAACTGTGACTTCAGATGCCAATTACGATAATTGGAAAACACGTCAGTAAAGGAAAATGATTGAGAACTAGCCAGGACTAATTGTTGTCATAAAGGGACGTGTCTGTGCCACCCCAATTCCTGGTTCTAGACCCGCCACTGGCTGCGATCTTAATTTCATTTAAATTGTTTGCTCTTAGTTGTATTGTTTTAATAGTTTTAGCTTTGTGGTGCTAACTTTGCTGACTCGTTTTTAACTTTGCTGGTCACTTCTGACCCTTTTGTCAACGACCGAATTGCCGGCTTCGGCCTCCTATAACCCTGACAAACAACAGGATTACCTCCCGTTTAAAAGTGGAATCTTACCTGGACTTTTTCCGGCATCGATACAACTCCGCTTTAGCGAGATTTCCACCTGAACAACCTTCCAGTCGATCTGGGTGTGCCAACACGTCTTGCCGCATGCAACTTGGTTTCCACCGCATGATCCCACTATTCCATCGCCGCCGTGGAACTCACCTGGACTGCCATCAAACTTCTCGGCGTGATCGGCCTCACTACCTGAGATCATCTCCTACACCCCCGGTGGCTGGCATGGTGGCTGGCCGTCAGCTAGCCTTCGTCTATGCTGTCTACGAGGGGCTGGTAGCTAATGCTAGCACCGGCTTACTCTCTCGACATGCTGCTGAAATATTCTGCCTCACAGCTACTGAAGCTCAACAACAACAACACCACTCCTCTGTGCATCACAGCCATTAAAGAGCTCAGACTTCTAAGACGGCCTCGATATATACATCGAGGTGCACAGAGAAAGTTTGTTCTCTTAAAGTTTGAGCCCGGCCAATCCATTCCTTCCATCCTCACTGTCGCACGTCGACTACGTCATCAGAGCACGGTCTCCATGGGAACCTTCAACTCAGTGAGTGGGCTGGACAGAAACTGTGGCGTGGATTCTAGGCTGCATCTGCGAAACCAAAAACGCGGAGTGGACTTCAGCGTGCTTGTGTCACTGCAACGTGCTGCTCGTCCCCCTCCTGCCCCTAAATCAATCAAAACTGGACTTTTTAATACCCGCTCAATAAATAAGAAATCACTAATAATTAGTCAAACTGTAAGGGATAAAAACCTGGACTTTCTCTGCCTCACTGAAACATTCCAAAAAGCCAATGAATATTTTTTCACTTGAACAATGGACCCCCCCTCCCCTCGGATTCAACTATATGGATTGCCCCCCAAGAGTGAAATCTGGAGGTGGTCATGCTGTTATGTATAGAACCGCTTGCTCTGTGAAGGCCATACAAGTGCCACCCACCACTCTATTTAGGTGTATGTACTTTATCATCAGTGGTCATATTTCTATCTTTGTGGTGCTGATTTACTGAGCCCAACCCATGCCAAACAATGTATTTTTTTGCAGAACTGTCTGAACTTCTTACCCTCCTGAGCTCCACCTGCCCGGCGATGATTGTGCTAGGTGACTTTAACATCCATATGGACAGATCCGAATGCAGCCACTCTGCCAGCGTGGCAGCACTGCTTGAGGACATTGGTCTCAAACAACATGTCAACTTTGCCACACACAATAAGGGCCACACTCTGGACCTCATCTGTCCACCAGGAGATGATCCTTCCAACTTAGAAGGAACAGTCTCTGGTCTGTCTGATCACCTTTTCATTCCCTGTGATCTTGACCTCACCCACTCCAAAGATATGGACCATTAATTTCAGAAATACTAAAACAACTGACACCGCTCTACTCTCATATGCCTTTTCTAATCTCCCCATCACTAGCTGTATTGCCAACTTCAACGCCAACTTGGACTCTGTACTGGATGAAGTTGCCCCAGTGAAAGAATGCGTGGTTTCTTTCCCCAAGTCGTCCCCTTGGTTCAATGAAGACCTCCATTTACTCAAAGCCAAGGGGTATAAGAAAACTGGGCTTACTGTCCTCATACAAATGTTCCAACAGCGCCAAAAGGAATACAAAGATGCCCTAAACTCAGCCCGGACCTACTATTATTCGAACCTCATCAATAACAACAGCAACTCTCAATTTCTGTTTTCTACTGTGAACAGGCTCCTCCAACCTACTAACACTGTCACGTCACCCACCACTGAACATTGTAACAACTTTCTTCACTTCTTCCACAACAAAATTGAATCCATCTATAATAAGATCCTGTCCTCCCAGCTACTGGCCTTTCCACCTTTACACCTGTCACTACAGCTGATGTGACCAAGCTGGTTAGGCAGATGAACAACACAACCTGCTCCCTTGACCATCTCTCTACATCTCTGGTTAAGACTTGCCTGCCTGTTCTTGTTCAATCAGTCACTGCCATCATCAACAAGTCCCTAAATACTAGTATTGTTCTAGTTGAACTTAAACATGCAGTTGTCACTCCCATAATCAAAAAACAAGGCTCCAACCCCAATGACCTAAACAACTACAGGCCCATTTCGAACCTCCCAGTCCTAGCCAAGATACTTGAATGGGTAGTCTCCAGCCAAGTACTCCAACACCTAACTAACCAAGACCTGCTGGAGCCCCTTCAATCTGGCTTTAGAGCATAGCACAGCACTGAGACAGCCCTTGTCTGGGTCACAAATGATCTCCTAACATCTATGGACTCAAAAGCCTGCAGGATCCTCATCCTTCTGGACCTCAGTGCCGCATTTGACACTGTCAACCATAACATCCTCTTAGACAGAATGGAAAATCACCTTAGTCTCTCCGGTTCAGCACTTGAATGGTTCCGATCCTATCTGGTAGATCGGTCCTATCACATTGCCCTCGGGTCCTGTAAATCTGACAGTATGGCGCTGTGCCATGGGGTACCGCAGGGTTCGGTCCTTGGGCCGTTGCTCTTCTATATTTATATGCTGCCTCTTGGTGACATCCTGAGGAAACATGGTCTTGACTACCATCTTTATGCAGACGACACACAAATATACGTCTCTGCCAATCAGAAGACCATAAATGAAGCGACCTCCCGTCTCCTACCTTGCCTTCACAACATCAAGGCCTGGATGCAGAAGAGCTTCCTCCAACTGAACCTTGGGAAGACAGAACGTATCCTGTTCGGCACAAAGGCTGTGTTCAGTCAGCTTCCTGAAGTCGACCTTCAGATTGATGGCAGTGGAGTCCTCCCCCTCACTCCAGGTTTGTAACCTGGGAGTGATCCTGGACAACCAGCTGTCCTTCGATGTCCACATCAAACAAATCACCAAAATTTCATTTTTTCATGAGAAATATTGCATAGATCCACCCTTTCCTTTCCTAGCCAGCAGCAGAATGTAGCATACACGCCCTCATTTCCAGCAGACTGGACTACTGTAACGGCCCTCTGGTGGGATCCACTGATACCATCATAAAGCGTCTACAGTATGTCCAAAATTGTGCTGCCCGAGTCCTCACCCACACCTCACCCCGCGAGCATATCACCCCCGTCCTATTCCACCTTCGCTGGCTCCCTATCCGTCACTGTATCAATTACAAAGTTCTGGTGCTCACTTTTCACGCCATCCATGCCACCAGTCCTTCCTACCTGTCAGATCACATCACCGTAACCCATCCTACACGCACCCTACGCTCCTCCAACTGTACTCTCCTTCAGCAGCCCCGTTACAAACTTGTGACCATGGGAGGCCGGGCATTCAGCTGTGCAGCACTGGAGTTATGGAATAAACTTCCAGAAACAGTCAGGAAAGCAGACTCTATCACGTCCTTCAAAATGCTCCTCAAAACCTACCTTTTTAACCCCTACATACTGTTCATATTTCATGCCCTCTCAGTATGGTCAATTTTAACCAGGACCAAGAATATCCTCATAATAAGTGTCCATACTAAATTTTGAACTACAGATCTATTTTGAATGTAAAAATTGCATATCTGACATTAGTTAAATGGATGATTAATCCATAATCGATGTTTCAGAGAGCAAGGAGAGTCAATTTTTTCGGTGGTAGAACACTCGTTTTTGGAAAAAACATTGAACATCACACAATATCATATCCTGTTTTACAGACAATTGGACTCGAGTCATAGGGACTCGGCCTCGAGTCAACTCGAGTCGCAAATTTGACGACTTGCGACTCGACTCGGACTTGGAAGGCAAAGACTTGAGACTCGACTCGGACTTAGCAGAAATGACTCCAAACTCGACTCGACTCGACTTGAGGAAAGATGACTCGGACGATTTATTCTTTTCATTGTATGTTTTTTTTTCACGTTGATATTGTTCTTTCTAGTATGCCAAGAGCTGTCCGTTTGTGTGCAGTGCACGGCGCGCGCTCTAGCAGGTTGGTTCAGACAGGCTCCGTTTTCTTTCTTTTTTTTCGTGTCTGAAGCGGGAGCACGCACTTTTGATGATCAGTGCGCTTTATTGCATGGATAATAATGGCAGCTGCGAGTTCTAGTACGCCCAAAATAATTCTATTTGCTTTTAAAAACTTCTACTCCATGGAAAAGGAAGGTCTGCTCAATCTAAGACATGTTCAACAACCATTAGCAACAAGGAGGGAACCACTTTAAACTTTGTCCGTCACCTGAAGACCCATGATGACAAGTAAGTGAAACCTGATGGCTAGCAGCCATGTGTGCGTGTGTGTGCATGCGCGCGCGCGCGTTGGAATAGTCGGTCGTGTTTTGTTTACCCCAGCTAACGTCAGTTAACCTAATGTTAGCTAGTTATCGTTGGCTAGCTACATTGAGTCAGGAGAATAGTGGTGCACTGCTCACTAGCTGTGTTTCCATCCACTTGTTAATCGAATTATCTGAAGTTCGCCAAAAATATTCATGCAAATAAATGCGGTGAAAATGCATTTCCATCTAACAGCATTAAAGCGAATAAAAACTTGTGCGTAATGAGGTCACTTGCTGTTATGCGATCAAATCGGTGTATCGAATAGATTTCTGACAAAAGCTGTTTCCATTCATTTTCGCACTGAATCGCAGAACTTTCGAGTGAACAAAAGTAGTGTGGTAGCAAACAAAATTAACTAGTTAGCCAAAATGGAACTACCAAAAAATGATGATAATTGCACAAGTTGTAATAGTGTGTATGTGCCATCTATTAGCAACATAGCAAACCATTATCAGAAGGCAACGATTTACATCAAAACACCGTCCACGATGCAGTCGAGATTTATTCGGCAAATAACGTTTCCATCAGCATTTATCACATAAGCCTTTAACCGATCAAGAAAAAATCCGATGAGATCAACCGTATAAACTTCGTGTCGATGTTCTTGAAATCAAGTCGAATTTCACCGTTTCCATAAGGCATTTGTCTCCTTACATAAGCACTTTGCTAGTGATGAATTCTGATGAATTTTCATGTTTTTGCAAAATGTTCAAAATAAACAATTTTTTGTATCAAACATGCCATTTCTTTAATGGAATATAAGCCTTTCCCATCTACCTAGGTCTTAATGATCAGACATGTAATGTTGTAATGGATAAATGAACAGCTTTATGCTGGTTTAGCCATGCAGACTAGTCTGCACTCTCTTTTTTGAGATTGACATTAGGTTTCTCTCTTCAAGATATAAACCTGAGTGCTTTGTGGGTGGGCTGGGGGACAACGGTGAGGGACTTGACTTGACATAACCTGTGACTCGACTTGACTTGACTTGCCCACAAAAGAAAAGACTTGGGACTTGCTTGAGACTTGGACCAAATGACTTGAGACTCGCTTGGGACTCGGATCGGAGGGACTTGGACAATTGTCTGTTGTTTTATCTAAGACATGAAAAGATAACAGCCACAATGACTGAAATAGATTTTTGTAAAAGTGAAAATGGCAAGACCGTTCTGGAACTGTTAGGATTCATAGTATTAATCCACATAACCATTCGCTATAGACGAACCATTGAACACTGTCCTCACTGCTATATCATAAAATTCACAATTTTAAGAATCAGAGAATCACAATTATCAATATTGGTTCAACATCAATTGACATTTAGAACAAAAAACATTTAAAAAAATACTTATAGCAAACTAGTAAACTAGTCTGTGCACTGAAAGCAGTGGAAGGAAACCTTTCAAGTATGGGACTTGCGGATGGATTTCCCACATTTGCAGCAGGTTGTCCCTTTTTTTGCAGTCCTTTTTTTCCAGAGCAGAAATAGCATCTCCTCCTCTTCTGTCCCCTTGTGTTGGCTTCTTGTGTGACTTGTTGATCAGGGCCTCCCACCCTCCCATCCCAAATTGATACAAATTTGTTTATTTTTACATTATTTGGTTACATTGCAAGGGCTTGCAGGTGCAGTTCTCATGTCTGTGTCAAGGGACCCTCTGACCTCTGTATGACCTGTTCCTTATGTGTATCATATATGATCACTCCTATGGTGTTTCACCATTTCGAGATTCCCCCACAACACTTCAAAGGCCAGCAGGTACCTGTCCCTGCAGGAACCTGAGCAAATGTGATGGGACCACAAACAGTTCTCATGACAGTGTCAAGGTCCCCCTTGAGCTCTGTCACCACTATCCCATAAAAAATACAGACATTGAATGTACAGTTTGACAGTTTCAAAATTCTCTAAAAGCATCATTGTCCTTGAGTTAACCCACAGTAGTGGATATAAAATCCATTTAAATGTATACGGGTCAGATTTGACCCGAACAGCCTCAGTGGACAAAAATCAGTAGCACCTGTACAAAAATATAAAAGTTTAAAATGTTTTAAATTTTATGTATATTGGGTCACTTTAGGAAAAGTCATCAAATTTCAGGCCAAAAGACTGAGAGGGTATGTTTGCTGCTGTCAAATGTCAAAACTGGTCAAATTTTACCCGAACAGTATGTAAGGGTTAAACTGGAGTACAAGGACTTTTGCTGAAAACTCTGTGTGTCTACTGACATTGTACAGCGCACTGGGTCCTAGAAATGCACTATATAATTTTGATCTATTATTATTATTATTATTATTATTATTATCAAGCTGAATGGTTTGGGTAGTTAAAGTTTATTTGTTGGCACTGCAAGGAACTCTGAAAGGAAGCTTAACAACAAAACCAAATTTCTGTCACCTCATCCTCAAAAGTATAAGAATACATGGTAAAAATTTGAAAATGATTGTCAATGCCCACATGGTCAGCTACAGGCATGAAAATGGGCATTTCTTGAGAAATTTTGAAATTGCTCATAATTCAAAAAAGTACTCTGAAATTCACATAGCAGTAACTAACATGGTTACTGCTCAGAAATGCCACCCTATATGCTAAATGACAGGAAAAACATTGTGGATTCTTTATGTAGTATAATTATTGAGATTTAAAAAAAAAATACTTAAAAGAGGCACAGTTTTGCTGTGTGTTTAAGTTTTTGCCATTTCAGAGGCCTGAAGATGGAAAAGTATATGAGATAGGCTTGATTTGACAAGATATTTAAACTCTTCAGGAAAAGTTAGCCCTAAACACCTGATTTGAAAGTTGTGCTTGCCATATTAGAGGAGAAATGGCTGTCTCAAGTTGGTCCGAGGAGCTCATTCAGAAAAAAAAAACTGTAAAATTCATTAATATTTAACCATCATTTAAGTCAAGGAGCTAGCATGAATTTTTTCAGGGGGATCTGAGGGGGTGACTTGGGACCCCCTGGGTGATTTCTCATGGAATGACCCCAAGACCATCCTACAATGAACGGTTGAAGGGAAAAGACGACAGGGAAGGCAGCATAAGTAGTGGAGGGAAACACCCCAGAGTGGACTTGGAAGACATTTGTAGAAACACAGGCTCTAGCACGCGACCGAGAGGAGTGGAGATGACTGGTGTATGACTTCTCTATACGGCGCTCCCATGACACCTGAGGATGTTAAGGGAACAGTCAGTCAGCCAGTCAGTCATGAATAAAAAGGCTCTCAATTCCTCGAGGGTTCATGTAATATTTTTGCAAGAAAAATCCCTGAATGAAAGCTGAATGGCTGCCCTTCAAGTACATCTTGATTGAGTATTTTCTGATCCACTGTAGCAGTTTACAAAGCCGAAACACTGCAAGTTGTTTCACCGCCCAAATACTTAAGGACCTGACTAAATATTGTGAGATAAGGATAATTAACTCCCCGCCAGAAAATTCACCTCCATCTTGGTCATTCCGAGAAGAAGGCTCTCAGTTTATCATATTCATGGGTGGCAAGAGGCAAAACCTTTCCTGTGTTCTTGCTGTCTCGGCTCACCTGAGCACCTCCAAAACAATGTGGCAACAATTCTCCAGTCAGAACGTCTGGGCTTAGCTGTGTAAAACCATGATGACCAACCTTTTGATTTACGTGTTTTTACCAAGGAGGAGTCATCAGATGACCATCAGAAAATTGGCAGAAGCCAACTTCTGATGCCTTTCATAAAAACCTGCCCTTGTGAAACAGAAATACATTTATAATGAAATCATACTGAAAAATCCTGAAATCTTACAGTATCCATACTGAGTTATATGTGCCAGTAAGTGTATATCTGAGAATATTTTAAACACTGTGTTGTCCCACGCCGCCGCGAATTGCGGAGTGGGGGACATAATATTCAGCTCTGTCCGTCCATCCCATTGGTGTTAGTGCAATATTTCAAGAATCAGCAGACCAATTTTGCTTGTATTTAACACTAACATGTACATGAGGGGTCCCGTAACACCAGTCGATTTGGTTGACCTTCAGGTCATTTTCAAGGTCACAGTGTAATTACATAGATTTTGCCTTTGTAAACCTTGTTAACGCGATATCTCAAGAAACCGCGAACCGATTTCGCTTATATTTAGCACCATCATGAGCTTGGGTGGTCCCGTGACACCAATCGATTCTGGAGACCTTGAGGTCATTTTCAAGGTAACAGCGCAAATACATAGCTTTTGCCTTTGAAAACATGCAAAATTGATAGCTCTTACACTGAACAAAAATATGAACACAACAGATCCTATCAACATTCCTCTCAATATTGGCGGGGTTTAATTACATGATGAAGGTTGTTTGCTACTGGTCTGTGTGCACTTCAGTCACCTTCAGTCAGGCCCTGTCATTGTCAGTTTCATGCCCTTTGTCAAAACTGGCCTGTCAGACAGGTGGGGCCTGATCTAAAGCTATTGAAATCAGGCATGGTCAGGCCAGGCACACCCTTTCCTCTGGTCAATAAAAGGCCACCCCAAAAGTCCTAGTTTTCAGAATGCCACAGATGACTCAGAATTTCAGGGAGCATGTCAATGGCACGCTCAAAGCAGGGATGTCTCTCAGGGCTGACGCAAAATAAGTTGCCTAAGACAGTGTATTGAAGAATTAGGTGCAACAGCATGTCCGATGACTTCGTGTGACAACCCCCGCCTAAGACGGCCATATCAGGATTCTCCATCTCTGTTACCATTTGAAACCAGCAACTGCCACTGCAGGTGAGATGGTTGGTCTCCACAGTCGCAGCATTTCTGCTTAAACCTGAATAAATTGTCTCCAGAAAGTCCATCTGCGTGTGTCGCACTCTTTGAGGATTGGACCACACCCCTGCTCAAGGAAGAAATCAGCTCGAATTGGTGAACAGACAAGTCCCACAGTTGGTGGCACAATGTTCTCTTTACTAATGAGTCATATGCTTGAATAGTCAGCTTATTCTCTGGATTGGTCCCCCATCGTGCATCTTTCAGCTGTCCTCAACCGACAAGTTCGTCATCAGGTCCCATTTCTAGCCAATATCCTCCAAATCTGTGCAGCTGTTGAGGGGGAGTGGGAACATGTCCCCCAAGTCAACACTGTGCATTTACTACAGTCAGTGGTGGAATGTAACGAAGTACAAATACTTCGTTACTGTACTTAAGTATGTTTTTCACGTATCTGTACTTTACTTAAGTAAAAATTGTACAGCATACTTTTGACTTTTACGCCGTTACATTTTGCAGCTATTATCTGTACTTTCTACTCCACCACATTTCTAAAATGCACCTTGTTACATTTTTAGATCACTTGCCAAAATGTTCCCTTCACAAAACAAATTGGTTGCGTTGCTGCCTCGGTAGTTTAAACCAATCAGGTAGTGCTATCCCGGCCTCCAATGACGGCAGAGCGCACCTTTGGAAGCGGCAGTCGCATTCGAACAAAACCAGATTCACCAAACATGGATCCAGAGACTGAGCCCCCTGAATAGGGTATTTGCGAGAATCGCGGTGCCCCTGACAACCTCGGTACCTCTGCCAAACATTCAATAGCGTGGGTCCACATGTATAGCGGGAAACCGTGAGAACGCACGGAAAACATCACGTTTTTGGAGTTAAAGTACTGGACTTTACCCATCAAATATTATCAGACCAGGAGTGTGAAAAACAAAGTATGATATCTCAGGATTGAACTCGGTGATTTTCTGCTTTCTCTGTGTACACAAAGTCAGATATTTTGCTCATTTAAAATGTGCTTCGGACGCACATTTGAGCGATAATTAGAGAAAATGCTCAACTGTTGATATTTCTTTTCAATGTTTTTTCTCTGACTCACATTTTATCCGTGTCGAATAAAGCATAAGATATCAAATAAAATTTTATGAGTTCCTGTATCACCCATTCATGTGTCATGTTGTTAATTTACTGGGTGACACTCCCATTTTTTATGGTTGATTTATAGCAAGCCTAAAATTGTAAAAAAAAAAAAATCATCAATGTGTTGAATTATTCAGATCACCCTTTCATTGGACGCGTTTTCAGTCAACTAGCGCCATAAAATGGACAGAACTGACAAAAAGGGAAGATCACAGTTATGTGTTAAGCCCCTGTCACACTGTGGAGAGTTAGGAGTGCGAGATGTTACGACTGCTGACGATTTATAACTCGCCCCAAATTTCCGTGAGTTGGCGAGAGTTGTGGGGATGGTGACATTCAACTCCTCTTCCACTTCTCTTCGACATGTTGGAACACTGATAGGAGATGTGTACGAGAATCATCCATTTCCCAAGAGTTGCTGCAGCATATGTACGATCTTAACACAACACTCACTCAACAACCCCTGACTGCTCTTCAACAATACATAAGTTTTGGAGAGTATTGATGAGTTGGGGCCACATTAACGTGAGTCCATGACAAACTTGGAAGATTTCTTTACGAGAAATGAGAAACTTACGAAAACTGCACGAATGAAGGCGACAATCACTGACTGGGTATAAAATCGGTTGTTTCTGGATTTCTGAGTCATGGAGTGTCTGATGATGTTCCAGAAATCCATGCCTTTTTATAGGATCGTCACAACTCGTCCAAACTCGGCACTAAACTCATACAGTATCTCACAAAAGTGAGTACATCCCTCACATTTCTGCAAATATTTTATTATATTTTTTCATGGGACAACACTGAAGAAATGACACTTTGATACAATGTAAAGTAGTGAGTGTACAGCTTGTATAACAGTGTAAATTTACTGTCCCCTCAAAATAATTCAACACAAAGCCATTAATGTCTAAACCGCTGGCAACAAAAGTGAGTACACCCCTCAGTGAAAATGTCCAAATTGGGCCCCAAGTGTCAATATTTTGTGGCGCCACCATTATTTTCCAGCACTGCCTTAACCCTCTTGGGCATGGAGTTCACCAGAGCTTCACAGGTTGCCACTGGAATCCTCTTCCACTCCCCCACAACGACATTATGTAGCTGGTGGATGTTAGAGACCTTGTGCTCCTCCACCTTCTGTTTGAGGACGCCCCACAGATGCTCAAAAGGGTTTAGGTCTGGAGACATGCTTGGCCAGTCCAACACCTTTATCCTCAGCTTCTTTAGCAAGGCAGTGGTCATCTTGGAGGTGTGTTTGGGGTCGTTATCATGTTGGAATACTGCCCTGCGGCCCAGTTTCCAAAGGGAGGGGATCATGCTCTGCTTCAGTATGTCACAGTATATGTTGGCATTCATGGTTCCCTCAATGAACTGTAGCTCCCCAGTGCCGGCAGCCATGCCCACCACCATGTTTGACTGTAGGCTGTACACACTTGTCTTTGAATTCCTCACCTGGTTGCCGCCACACATGCTTGACACCATCTGAACCAAATAAGTTTATCTTGGTCTCATCAGACCACAGGACATGGTTCCAGTAATCTATGTCCTTAGTCTGCTTGTCTTCAGCAAACTGTTTGCTGGCTTCCTTGTGCATCATCTTTAGAAGAGGCTTTCTTCTGGGATGACAGCCATGCAGACCAATTTGATGCAGCGTGCGGCGTATGGTCTGAGCACTGACAGGCTGTCTTCACACCCCTTCAACCTCTGCAGCAATGCTGGCAGCACTCATACGTCCATTTCCCAAAGACAAACTCTGGATATGACGCTGAGCATGTGCACTCAACTTCTTTGGTCGACCATGGCGAGGCCTGTTCTGAGTGGAACCTGTCCTGTTAAACCACTTTATGGTCTTGGCCACCGTACTGCAGCTCAGTTTCAGGGTGTTGGCAATCTTCTTATAGCCTAGGCCATCTTTATGTAGAGCAACAATTCTTTTTTTCAGATCCTCAGAGAGTTCTTCGCCATGAGGTGCCATGTTTTTTTTTTTAAAGATTATTTTTTGGGGATTTTTTCCTTTATTTGACAGTTATATAGTGGAGATAGACAGGAAAGTTGGGGAGAAGAATGGGGAAGACATGCGGCAATTGACCCGAGCCGGAATCGAACCCGGGTCACCGCGAGAAGGACACAGCCTTTATGGTGCGCGCACTTAGACCGATGAGCCACCGGGGCGCCCCATGAGGTGCCATGCTGAACTTCCAGTGACCAGTATGAGAGAGTGTGAGAGCGATAACACCAAATTTAACACACCTGCTCCCCATTCACAAAGAGACCTTGTAACACTAACGAGTCACATGACACTGGGGAGGGAAAATAGCTAACTGGGCCCAGTTTGGACATTTTCACTTAGGGGTGTACTCACTTTTGTTGCCAGCGGTTTAGACATTAATGGCTGTGTGTTCAGTTATTTTGAGGGGACGGTAAATTTACACTGTTATACAAGCTGTACACTCACTATTTTACATTGTATCAAAGTGTCATTTCTTCAGTGTTGTCCCATGAAAAGATATAAAATATTTGCAGAAATGTGAGGGGTGTACTCACTTTTGTGAGATACAGTAGCATGTTATGGAAGTTTTTACATGGCGAGAAGCGATGACAAGTCAAGACATGAGTACGAGACTTGCGCAAGTTCTGGTAACATCCCTTCCACAAGGCATGATGTGCACGTGATGAAAACTCGCAGGACAATTTTAAACAGTTTAAAATTCTCGCCGAACACTGCAGAGTAGTGGTGACATGACAGAACATCTCTGCAACATACAAAGACATGAAATGAGTTTTGCAAGACTAGGGAGGAGTTATGGCGAGCTACAACTTGCCAAAACTCGTACTCCTAACTCTCCACAGTGTGACAGGGGGTTTTACGTCGCTCCTGTTCTAACAAATAGCGAAAAGATATCTCCATTCAAACGAAGAAATTCAATGCTTGCTTGAAATGTAGGCGGACGAAAACATAATCACAACTGGACACTACATGCAAAAACTCTGAGATTTAAGGAATAATTTGTGAGTAGTTACATTCACATGGTTATCACAGAATAATAGATCAGTGCCATGACAAACTGAAAATGCGGCGGCGATATTTCAAAGTGCAGGACGCTGTGTGAAAGTCTGGCAGCTCAAGTTATTAGATAAATGTTTGTGATATGAGGCAGTAGACAGCATAATCTGCCAAAAACGCAAGGGCGAAAGAATTCCGTATTTAACATCCACCAATGTCGAATGTAATCTGTACATTTTCGGCTTAACTTGATATTTGGGTGCCCAGAGAAAGATTCGGATTGTTGCGAGACTAATGCCTGTGATCCACTTACGCTTTTAAGGCTTCCGCATGCAAGCAATCGTGGCCAGTCGGAAGCACCGGGAACCATCCGAAACTCGCGCAAACAATCGTAGAAAGTCAGAGTGATTGGGGAAAAAAAAATTTTTTCCCATGATCCACTAACGCGAGCATTTCTGATTGATTTTTGCCAACGTCAATAAAGATAGCGGTTGTTTTTGTAAACCGTTTCTAATTAGCTAATTGCAGAGGAAATATTCGCCACCTAGTTTGCACTTGACGAACCGATACTCCCGCGTCCTTCCGACAAAATCAAACTGGTTTGATTTTGTCGGAAGAGGGATCCGCGTGATCTGATCCAGTCGGAATCTGTCATATTCACGCGGAAAGGTCAGCACAGGTCAGAAGTCATGATCCACCTACGTCTTGCGCGCAACAGAAATTTCCACTCGTAATCGCTCGTAACTAGTCGGAAGGGAGAATCGGGACAATCGGAGACCTTAAAAGCGTAAGTGGATCACGGGCTTCAGATGGACACCAGGCGCAAGACAGCGAGACTTGGTTGAGGAGATTTGAAACACAACAGGCACGATTTGGGAAAAAAAAAAAAAAAAAAAAAACCTAGCCCAAAGGGTTGCAAAAATCTAAGAAAAGCTTCAGAGCTGAAAAAGAAAAATACAAAACGAAGAAAATAAAAAGCCACTAGAAACTCTAGGGAAGTAAACCAAGAAACAAAAATAAACGAACTTTGAAATGGCACAAGGCACATAAGAAAATACAAGATGAGAACTATGAAAAAACTACTAGGCAAGGCTATGAATGAAACACTCAAGAAACAAATGGTAAACGCTATGGCTTGAAACGAGACTGTCTACCAGCCAACTCCAGCCTCTCCCCAGATATAGCAGCAGGAATGACGAGACAATGAAGATCACCTGTAGACCGACAGGGAGAAACGAGATTGCATAATTACGTGGCACGCAAGACAAGAGAGGAAAACCAGCGCAGTCAGGACGAGACAAAAGCAGGTATTTGCTCATTAAGAAAAATGAGCGTGTTGCAGCATATAAGAACCCAATAAGATACTAAGAACAGTAAGAGTGTTAAACTAGTTAATAGTAAAGCAAAGGTAAGAATCTTAGCGAAAACAGGAAGCATGCGAGTTAAATCCCTATTAGTAATGGTTAGTATGTGCCTATCTAATGGAAACACCCCCCGTGACTGATTAGTAAGTTGTTAATAAATTTAATCAACAAGCATGAAGGCTAGGCAGCCCGGAAGGAAGAAACGTAAGAAAGAAGTTTGAAACTGTAAGCCACTCCCGAATGTAGTGCGAGAAGTAAAAGACGGAAATGACCACGCGGACACTGGAGAGGCAGATTGGCTGGGCGGACCGGGACCTGTTGAGAAACAAAACATGGAAAAGCAAAAACATGGACAATAAACATGAGAACTGAAATACGAATCCTGATACAAGAAGCTGTTAAAACCATGACGTGAGTAATGAATATGAACTATGAAACCTGGTACAAGAAACTGTTAAACCCCAGTGTCCTGGCAGATGGCACAGAACACTGGAATCACAACGCGGATGTGTAAAAACAAAGAGCATTCACAGTCAAGAAAATTTTGAGTGCTGCTACACGTGGCAATCCATGTTACAGATGACACACCGGGTTGCTAGGGCACGCGCAGCATATGCATGCGCGATATTAATATTCGATAATGTTGTAAACCCACTTAATAAAACACCCCAAAATATATTGGCGTGTCCTTTTAAAATCGTTCCCCACTTAACACGGATCATCGTTCCATCATTCATTGCAGCCCTAATTTTAAAGTAGCCTACTGTTAGCCATTTGAGACAGCTGTTTCTCCAGACCTGCCTGTATTTTAACTGCCTTAGTTTTTCCCTGGAGTGCAAACTCTGGATACAGTGTGAGGTATCGTTCAGGAACCAATCGCGAGAACACAGGATTGCAGGTAAAGTGGTTTTATTGAGCGAGGGAGGGGGGGGTAGTAACTTGCAGGGCAGAAGGTACAGAGTCCACAATCCAAAAGTCACAATCCAGGAGGGCAGAAACAGAGTCGAAAACCAGGGCAGCAAACACAGTACTCGCGTTCAGGCAAAAATAGGTTCGGTACACAGGCACAGGTTAGTCAGAGAAGCAAAAAAACCAAAAACCAGGGGGCGTAATCCAAACCGTTAACAGGGCAGCAATCACAAAAATCGTAGTCGGGCAAAAAAGGGTTCGTAAACGCAGATGCAACAATAATCCAAAATGCAGAGCCAAAAATTGTAAGTCGGACGGTCCAGTCAGAAGAGTAACACTATGAGTACAAGGCAAATACGAAAGCAGCACAGGTAAACAAGAGAAACGTTCTGACAAGGAAGTGCTGTGAAAAGACACCTAATATACACTCATGGGAGATCACATGATACATAGAACACAGGTGCAGGAAATGAGGCTAATTACAAAGGAAGCAAACATGAGGGAGAACCTAATCACATGAAATAGGCAAAAGCCAAAACGCGGACAGGGATCACAAGACAGCCTATAGACAGAACAAACAGATCCGGTTAGGGATTTCTACGTGCACAGAGTGAGTGGCAGAACAGTGATTAGACAGGTGCAGAGAATCTGCTAGAAGCACAGCAAAGTAAATTGAGTGAAGGCAAGAGGCGGAGACTAGAACAGAGCGAATGCTGAGAGATCGTTAGTCAATTAGTAGAGTGCAGCTATACAATCCCTAGTGCTTGTTAGTAAGTTAGTACTATGTACAATGTTAGTCTTGGTTAGTAATTTAACAAAAACAACAAACTGTTAGTATTGGTTAGTAATCCAGAAAAAGCAAGATGAAGGAAGTAAACGAGATTGGAAGGAATGGTTGAAAACCAGAATCCATTAAATCACCCGAAAGAGTGGCACGCAATACTGAGGCTGTGAGCAGACAAGAGACGAGACCAGACAGGGGGAGACAAAGTGCAATGCATGGTGATAACAAAAACATGGACCGGAGTTTAACTATGGTAAAATGCAAAACATGGAAAAACTAAACTAAGACAATACATGAGCAATTTTAAGTTACCAAATCACAATACACATTTCAAAGAATAGTCAGACATTGCAGAAATCCAAATCCAAATCAGACAGAACATCAAAACATGGCAAAGCAGATCAGAATCATGACAGTCATAGCAGAATCATAACACATTGTGTTTTTTCCGATAATGAAGCCAACAGTCTAATGGTTTACATTGAATACATCAACAATAAAATAAATTATTTGAATGTACTACAACCAGTCTTCTTTATTGGTTTTGCTTAATGATATTAAATAATGCAGAATGTGCTACTAGTAATACTTATGCCTCTACAGATGCCATTATTAGTAATTTTACCAGCAACAACTTTTGTTTATTGTAAATGTTAGCATACTTATTAGGCTTACCCTCTGTGATACAGTTCACACTTATATTCTGCAGATTATATGTTCCCTGACAGGGATGATCTGAAAAATTAAAACGGCACAGCCCCATACAATTTTTTAGTTGAAATATAGGCCTAGAAATCAAGAGACAACCTCTCATGCGAGTACTTTTACTTTTAGTACTTTAAGTACATTTGAAAGCAAGTACTTTCTTACTTTTACTTAAGTAGGATTGTTAATGCAGTACTTCTACTTTTACTTGAGTATATATTTTGCTGGTTATCTGTACTTTTACTTAAGTACTGAACTTCAGTACTTCCTCCACCACTGAGTACAGTCTATATGGCACATGTATAGCAGTGCAGCAGGCCAACGACTGACATACCCGATATTGATTTCTGCAATTTGGACAGTTGACCTCATCTCCTTCATCATCCACGCCACCGTGAGATTCTTGTTTGTCTATTTCAATGAGTGATTGAAATGTATTGCAATATGGTCATACAATCTGTCAACGCTCAATGAATGTACAGTGTGTTTCAGAACATGATCATATTTCTCACTATAAAAAGTGTTGCATTTGTATTTTTTGTATAGTATGTTTAGTATGTTTTTCTATGACATGGTTGTATGAACAGTGATACTTAAAATTTGATATACAGTGCTGTGAAAATGCATTTTTTGCATATTTGTCACACTTAAATGTTTCAGACCATCAAACAAATTTTAATATTAGATAAAGATAACCTGAGTAAATACAAAATGCAGTTTTTAGATTTCATTTATTGAGGGAAAAAGTGATCCAAGCCTATCCAAACCCAGGTGGTCCTATGTGAAAACGTAATTGCCCCCTAAACCTAATAACTGGTTGTTCCACCCTCGGCGACAACAACTGCAATCAAGCATTTGCGATCACTGGCAATGAGTCTTTCACATCACTGTGGAGGAATTTTGGCCCACTGTTCTTCGCAAAATTGTTTTAATTCAGCCACATTGGAGGGTTTTCGAACATGAATGGTCTGTTTAAGGTCATGCCACAGCATCTAATTGGACTAAAGGCCAGACTTTGACGAGGCCACTCCAAAACCTTCATTTTTTTTTTTTAAGTCATTCAGAGGTGGTCTTGCTGGTGTGCTTCAGATCATTGTCCTGCTGCATAACCCAAGGGCGCTCAAGTTTGAGGTCATGAACTGATGGTCGAATATTCTCCTTCAGGATTTTCTGGTAGAGAGCAGAATTCATGGCTCCATCAATTACGGCAAGTCGTCCAGGTCCCGAAGCAGCAAAGCAGCCTCAGACCATCACACTACCACAAACATGTTTGACTGTTGGTATGATGTTCTTTTTATGAAATGCTGCGTTAGTTTTACGCCAGATGTAACGTGACTCACACCTTCCAAAAAGTTAAACTTTTGTGTCGTTAGTCCACAAAATATTTTCCCAAAAGTCTTGGGGATCATCAAGATGTTTTTTGGCAAATGTGAGATGAGCCTTTGTGTTCTTTTTGGTCAGCACTGGTTTTCCCCTTGGAACTCTCCCATGGATGCCATTTTTGCCCAGTCTATTTCGTATTGTTGAATCATGAACACTGACTTTAACTGAGGCAAGGGAGGCCTGCAGTTCTTTAGATGTTGTTCTGAGTTCTTTTGTGACCTCCTGGATGAGTCGTCAATGCACTCTTGGAGTAATTTTGGTAGGCCGGCCGCTCCTGGGAAGATTCACTACTGTTCCAAGTTTTCTCCATTTGTGGATAATTACTCTTACAGTAGTTCGCTGGAGTCCCAAAGCCTTAGAAATGGCTTTGTAATGCTTTCCACACTGATCAATGTCAATGACTTTGTTTCTCATCTGTTTTTGAATTTCTTTAGATCATGGCATGATGTATTGCCTTTTTGAGATCTTTTAGCATACTTCACTTTTTCAGACAGGTTCTATTTAAGTGATTTCTTGATTCAACAGGTCTGGCAGTAATCAGGCCTGGGTGTGGCTAGTGAAATTGAACTCAAAAAATGTGGTTAATCACAGTTAATTCATGATTTAATGGGGGGGGATTTCTTTTTCACACAGGACCAGGTAGGTTTGGATAGCTTTTTTTCCTTTAATAAATTAAATCATCATTTTAAAACTGCATTTTGTATTTACTCAGGTTATCTTTGTCAAATATTAAAATATATTTGATGATCTGAAACATTTAAGTGTGACAAATATGCAAAAAATTAGAAATCAGGAAGGGGGAAAATACTTTTTCACAGTACTGTATGTCAGATAAGAATTTAAGTCAAAAGATCTTACATGCAGCGGGGGACACAGTTACATTAGTGACAATTACTTGTTATTTTATTGCAATCTTGATGACTTAACGGAGAGAATATTTTCCCAGTGTATTATTGACAGGATAACGTTTTAGCACAACCTGCAAATAAAGGCACAAAAGATGGGGTTCAAGGTGGTATCCATTACAAAATTGGTGGACTGCAGTTCTTTTAGTGTGAAGAAGAGTACATACAGCCACAGTTTTAAATAATAATTACAATGGAATATACACCCCTACCACATCTCCCAAATACTCAGGCCTAACCACCCCTCCACTCCACCCCACAGGCAACACCTGACTGACCAGCCTGTAATTTCTGCACCGTAGTCATAATTTCAAGTAAAACGAGACCGTTTTAACACATTTTGTTCTGATTTCCTTTTTTTGTTTTTTCTCGTTTCAGATGGCTATTTCATTACCTTACAGAGGGAATGTCGATACAGTTCAAGGGACCTGCATGACCTGGAGTTTATTGACAGATACATTTTTGATAAATTAGAGCTTCTACGGTACAACAGCACTCAGAATAAATACATTGGCTACACCTCTTTTGGTGTCTTCAATGCAAACCAGTTTAATAGTGATGGAAGTGCAGAAGCTCAGCATGCCAATTTGGATGGTTACTGCAGACCCAATGCTGAACTAATCTTTCAAAGCATACTAGATAAAACTGGTGAGTACTTTCAAAAGGCCTCAGTTAGATTTCTTTATGATTTGATTTAATTGGTAGTTTAACATTAAAGCAGGAAAATGTCTGACATTTCGGGTATGTTGTTGCAATTGTGGGCTCTACATTTCAAATAAGGACACACTGAATTTTTACTGTGGGCTCCAGAATTCTTGATGCCACTGACTGGAATTGCTCAAAAATACAAAAAATATAAAAGCATTATAGGGACAAACTCAAAAATTTCAACATCTATTAATTTCAGTAAAGGTCAATTTCTTCCATATCAAAGTTTCACAATTAATGGCACCCTTTGTTCAGAATTTAGTGCAACTACCTCAGGCAAAGATAACCCATTGAACTTTTTCCTGTACTGTCTGACAAGGTTAAGGCAAACGTGAGATTTTGGACCAATTCTCTGTGCAGATCCTTTCAAGTTCAGTCATAGCCCAGGGTTTGTGCTTACCAGCTGAACTCTTCAATTCAGCTGACAGGCTTTTGATTGTGTTGAGGTCTGGTGACTGAGACGACTATTGCAGAACATTGACTTTGTTGTCCCAGAGCCGATTTCCCATGGATTTTGAGGTGTACTTCATTTAGTTCATTGTCTCACTGGAAAGTCAAACCTGTGGCTATGTCCCAGCCTTTTACTGTAGAGGCAACCAGATTGTCCGCCAAAACTGCCCGATACTTTGAATTTAAACAGCCCCACAACATCCACCATGATGCTTCATTGTGGGTATGTGTCTCTGTTTTGACACCAAACATGCCAATGTTGTATTTGTCCAACATGCGCAATTTTGGTTTTATCTGACCACAAGGTGCTGTGGTCAACACGTGACCAAAATTGAAATGGTCTTTCAAAGAATCTCCATAGAGGAATGGTCAAAAATCCTTTTAAATGTGTAATATGTGTTTAGTTCATCATTGACCACCTCAATTCTGCTAGAATTGGGAAAAAGTGCAAAGTGTAAATAAAAATAGCAAGCAGTGATTTGCAAATCCATTTCAATCTGCATTCAGTGGAAGAAAGTGCAACAATACAATAAACATTTTAACCAGTCAAGTCATGTGACACTGTGACAATAAAGCCACACTGTTGTAGAGAGTACGGCTTAGCATTATCCTGCTGGAACAAGCAGAGGGGTCCCTGAAAAAACCATGGCTGGAAAGCAGTATATATTGTACCAAAATGTGCATTTAGCCTTCTGCATCAATTGAGCAAGTTGCCCATGCCAAGAGCATTAATGTCATGCTAGACCATGATAGACGCTAACTTTGAACTTGTTGCTTCGAACAGTCGGGATGGTCCTTCTCCTCTTAGCTCCTGAGAACACAACATCCAATACTTCCAAAAACAATTTCAAAAATAGACTTGTCTGATGACAGCACTCTTTTCCATTTCCTGTCAGTAGTCAGTTTTAGATTATCTTGAGCGCAGAGAAATCGGCGATGCCTCTGGATGGTGTTCATGCAGTATATGGCATTTTCTTTGCATAATAAAGTCTTACCTTGCATGTGATGATGCCATGACAACGGAGACAGATCCTCTGAGTTATTTTTGAGCCCATGTGGTTATGTCCATTGCAGCAGCATGTCAGTTGTTAATGCAGTACCGTCTGAGGGCTTGAAGGTCTTGGGCATGAAGTATTGATATTTGGTGTTGTCTTTTGCACGCACTTTTATCTGGTTTCTCCAGCTTCTCTAAATCTTTACAAAATATAATGGATTGTCGATGGTGAGACCCCTAAATACCAATCACAGGTTGAGAAAGTGGCAAATCTCAAACCATCTTGGTGGTAAATGACCATGCCTTTTTGGACAGCTCATTTTATCATCTAAAGCACCTGTTATCAGACCTGGCACCAGACACAAATTAATGGACGGGCATCAAATTTCCTTGTGGGGGGGATGGATTGTTGTGGGTGGAGGCTGAAATGAAATCAATCTGATGGTAACATTGAGTACTGATTTTTCCACTAACACTCAGTTCACACGCATCTCAGCAGAGTTACCAAGCTCTCTCAAGAACATTCGCCAACAGAAAAACAGAGGATTCAGAGGATATCATTGGGGGGTCTCCCCATTTAATTAATGCATTTATTAACACAACCAAAACAGGGTAATTCTCTTCCACAAACATCACCATGACAACCAGACCTAAGCAACTGTTTGAACTAAGAGCGTTAGCCTTTGCTAATAATAATGCGCGAGACGGCATTTTGCTTAATGTAGCGATTTATTTCAGAATTTATATTGCATTCCACGAAATATACTCAGTCAAAAAAGAAACTTCACACTCGTTTGGAGGTTGATAAGTTGAACATACAAGAAAAGTGGTTTTAAATAATGATTTAATTCCATTCTGTACCCATTAAGGATTGTACCATAAAAAATCATGTTCATAACGTAACCAGTTCCACCGAAATGCTACGGAAATGTAAGAGAGTAAAATGGTAAGTTACAACTTGATGAAAGCATGTCAATAGCACGTATGCCCTCCATGAGCGTTCACAACTGCGACGCAACGCGTCTCTTATGGATTGAATGATGCGCCTGAACACAGCTTGGGGGATGCGTCGCCATAATTGAACCAACATGGCACCAAGTTCCTGCAAATTCTGAGGAGGGTTCCTTACTTGACGGAGTCTTCTGCCCAACACATCCCATACATGTTCTATGGGATTAAGGTCGGAGACCTTGAGGGCCACTCCATGACACTGATGCCAGCATTCCTAAGAAAATTCGCGTTAAATTGGCGTATGAGGTCTGGCATTATCGTGTTGGAATGTCAGACCTGGGCCATGAGCTGCCATGAATGGCAAAAAGCTCTGGAATGAGCACTTGATCTCTGTATCCTGCAGCAGTTAGGTTTCCTTGAACGACCATCAGTCGGGAACGGGCAGGACCATTAAAGGCACCCCAAACCATAACACTACCGCCCCCAAACGGTCCACTTCCTGCACACAACACTGGGCGTTGCGTTCACCGCGTCTCCTCCAAACTCTAACTCTCCCATCAGCGAAGTGCAAAGTGAATCTGGATTCGTCACTAAAAACGACCTTATTCCAATCACGCTAAGTCCATCTCAGATGTCGTTGTGCCCAGAGAAGCCATTGACGTCGGTGTAACTGGGTTAAAATTGGTCCACGATATGGCCGACGTGCATGGAGACGAGCAGTGCGCAGGCGATTATGTATGGTTTGGGCAGTCACACGACCTCTAAACAATTCATTCCTAGTGGACGTTGCAGTGAGAAATCGGTCTGCTGTGGTGCCAGTTTGTTGGAGACGTGTCCGAAGATCATGGATAGTCCGTCGACTGCATCCCATAACCCTGGCAACGTCAGTGACCGGCGTTCCGTATTCAGCATGCCAATGGCACATTCACGTTGAATGTTTGACAGTCGTGGCATTGCAAATCAACGGATAATTGACTGTAAGAACTTGTTTTTCCGAGATGTCACTCTACCGTGCTAACGTGGGCTCAATTGCACGTGTCTCATAAGGTCACGTGACTAGGAACACGAGGAAACATGCTTTTACCTTGATATATGCTCGCACGTGCTGCATGCTTGTGCACGTCGGAGTTGCTGTGTGTCATGATGTCTTTGACAACGCATTTACCCCTAATAATAATAATAATAATAATAATATCTCTTGTATTTAGTTTCAAGAAAATATTTAGAAATTTATGAGTGTGAAGTTTCTTTTTTGACTGAGTAGAATGCCTAAGTTAGCATTTTGTTCGTTTAAAATACAATCAGCTCAAAGACTTTGGTAAGTCCCTTGCTACATTCGTTGCACCAATTCTGTTCAATCTAGGGCAGCATATTGTCTGCTTTTTACTGAAAGTCGAATGTCTGTTTTGTTAAAATAAGGTATATTTTTGATATTACCGTGTTAGTGAGTTATACTTGCTCCTTATAGATTGTGAATAGCGTTTATACAAGCTTGCGTTTTGCTTGGGCACTTTGAGTTTTAAACAACAAGCTGTCCGTTGCAGGGTGAGCATCTGACAGTAAAATAAGCTGTTCCTTTAATGAGTATGTTTGCTGGCAGATGGGGCCCAGAAGAAAAATGAACATAACTCTAAACTTTATCATGGAGAAAAGGCATGTTTTTGGTTTGGAGAGGTTACTGGTGACCGTTGATGTCCATCTGTGTCTATATTGATGAACTCATGGTAAATTCTGCTAGAAAATAATTAATTCAAATTGAACTTCATGAGTCCAGTGCATGCCACGAGATGACTGCGATCACGCCGGCGCCCTAGTGGCGGAGCTAGAACTGGGAATTGGGGTGGCACAGACATGTCCTTTTATGATAACAGTTAGTCCTGGCTAGTTCTCAATCATTTTCCTTTATTGAAGCGTTTTCCAATTATCGTAATTGGCAGCTGAAGACACGGTTTCTCTCCATATGCGATCTAACAGCGATGAAATCATGGGCTAAATTCAGTACAGAAAAATAATTTACTTATTAATAGGCCAATGCTTCGCGTTGATTGAACTGGTCCGCAATCCAATGAAATATTGCCTTTCACTCTCGGTATTACGTGGGTTGATAAAAAAAAGTGGCACTCGGCAGTTAAATAGGCTATAAAAAGCGTGCGGCTCAAGCTATTTGCGTGAGAGTCGACAGGTATGCAATTTTGAATAACGTTGATTTAAATACAGCAAATACGCATCCAGATGAATGATTGTCGTCTTACCTAATTGGGGAGAAAAAGCAGCACCTGCTAAGTGTGGAGTGCTTTCAGAGTGAACCTTTTGTTAGTCATGAAAATGACTGAGAACAGGTCAGGACTAATAATTGTTTTAAACGGATGTTTGGTGCACCCCAATTCTCAGTTCTGACTCCGCCACTGTACTGAAAATAACACCCATGATTTCATCGCTGTTAGATCGCATATGGAGATAAACCAGTCGCCAATTACGATAATTGGAAAACGTGTCAATAAAGGAAAATGATTGAGAACTAGCCAGGACTAACTGTTGTCATAAAGGGATGTGTCTGTGCCACCCCAATTCCCAGTTCTAGCTCTGCCACTGGGGCGCCCGGCTGTCGTCGTGCCCATCTCGTGGCATGCACTGTGAGTCAGAGGTTGATTTGTGTTAAACTTGTGATCGTTTTATGATTTGACTGCGTATTTTTGAGGGCTCTGACAGCGTGGGGAGCCCCTTGGAGAGCGGTCTTATTTGGCACATAAACAGTAGATAATTTTGAATAACAGACTCAGATGAAGTATGCTTGTGGTCAAAGAGTTTGTCATCCCAGAAATGTATTGTTTTAACTCCAAACCATTTTTCAATTCTTAGTTTTTTTTTTTTTTTTTTTTTGCAATTTTATTACTGAATTTTCATGAAGTTTTTTTGTGTTTGTGCCCCTTGCTCTGTACTAAAATTATGAAAAGAAACAAAGACATGTATCTTGTTCCTTTTAAGCCGTTTCCCCCCTCTCTTCATGAAGCTAAATTCTTGAATTATAAAGCCTTTTGTAGGGTAATGCATAAATAGCCAGATTTGTCTTCTGCATAAAGAGGTTGCAACACTCTCCTTCAACTTCTGAACTTCTAGGTTAAGGCCCTAGTCTGATTCACTCATTTTAACACCCTCCCGCACTTCTTATCCCCACTTCCAATGGGGGGAATCCTACTGGGATACAGGACTTTTTGTCCCTGAATTTTTCGTTCCTGGACTTTCTGTCCCCGGAATTTTCATACCCTAAGACTTTTCATCCCTGGACTCCTCATCCCCGAGGACTTTTTGTCCCCAGATTTTTCATCCCCTGATGATAACGAAAGGTGCCACCATTGTTGACAAACAAATAGACGGACGGACTACGGACAGATCACCATGATATCAGGGTTAGGGTTAGGGTTATAATGCAGGAAGAAGGCACAGCATTGGGGATGAACAATCCTGGGCCAAAGAGTCCGGGGATGAAAAGTTAATTGTGATGAAAAGTCCGTGGATGAAAAGGCCATGAGGACGAAGAGTCTGGGGATGAAAATTCCTAGGGGACAAAAATTCCGAGGATGAAAAGTCCGGGGACAAAAAAAATACGTGGACGAAAAGTCCGGAGACGAAGAGTCCTAGAGCCATCTTATTAGAAACCAGAAGTTATGAGCTGCCGGATAGCTCACTCGGTTAAAGTACCGCATTGCGGAGCTTGACTATCACGGCGCGGGTTCGAGCCCCGGTCGTACCAACCGGCAGTGGTCGGCAGCTTTTTCAGAGTAGCGCACAATTGCAGGGTTTCCCGCAGCGCTTCATAGTTAGGGCGGCCGCCTTGACAACAAATGCCCCCCGCCTTGACTACATCCCCCCGAAAAAAAAAAAAAAATTCTGCTGCATCCACGCATACATAGACAGTAAAATAAGGCCACATCGCGATGAGGCCAAATAGCGGCCGGCATCTGTTGGTTAAATATGTCACTGTGCCATCTATCACCTGTTGCTACGCCAACATTATTTTTTTGTATCGGGAAGAAGCTAATTATCCGGATATACAATAACCTGTCGTCGTCGTGGGAAGGACATGTGGAGGTAAGATAATTATTAATCTAAACTAAACATTTGAATACTGTCTCCTATCAACTGCTTGCCCACATATTCTGTTTCATTAAGACAGGCTATATGCAATTCATTTAGTTTCTTATCAAGGCTACCGATATGTTTGCGCGTGGCTTTCTGCTATGTTTGACAACTGTGCGTGGTTTTCTCTAGTGTACAGTTATGGATGGGAAAAAGCAGTAAAAAATATCAGGGTACTTTATTCAAAGAAGCCGGCCTGACCCGAAATATTCAGGTTGGCTATATCACTCAGAACACGGTGAGTGTAGCATTAATCTTTTCTCAAGATCTTGTAATTAAGAGATAAGGTGGATATTTTTTTTGGCAGTTGCTACGGGTACGGCAGTTTTCCAATGCATTTCAATGTAGAGAGGTAGGGCAGTCCCAATTTCAAACCCTGCCCTAACCTAACCCTGACCCTAACCCTAATCCCTAATCCTTATCCTAATCCCTTCAAAACAACAGCCATACCCATAAAACTGTCGTATCTCTAGATACTGCGATTTTTTTTTTTTTTTTTTTTCCTGTGAATGCAATGCGCTTCCGTACATAAAACCGTTCTCCTCTCCCCAAACATAACCACAACCGCAAAGCATTTGGGGAATTGAAGTCAAAACAGATAACAAATACATTTTCCGTTCTTGCATTAATTTTAGTTTAACCCTTAGGGACGGTTGTGCGCATTTTACGCGTTTTTCATTCTTCTTCTTCTTTTTTTTTGATAATTTTGGCAGTGTTCATGCATGTAGCATGAATTTTGGTAAGACTGTGCGTTTTTATTTGATACACTGTGTACAAGCAAGTGTTACACTCAGACTGTTAAGCGCAAAAAATGCGCCATTGAAACCCATTCAAACTGCAATTTTTGATCTCACTTCCATGAAAGCATAATACATGCATTTTATTATATCTGAGTGTCAATCTGGGCTTTTGCCTTGGAAGTGATCATTTTTACTACTCTCCACCAGATGGCGTCATTTGAGTATTTGAGTAAGTATTTGACACTGCACAAAAAATAATAATGCATAAAAGTCAGTGTTGCTGCTAATCATTGACATATCCCAGGCTGTAATTATTCAACACAAAAAAAAAAAATACTTTGCATGTAGTATATTGAAAATAATTCATATTTTCTGTTTTCTTCATCTAAAATCATGGTGGCATCATGACAAAAACCTGGCATTTAAAGGGTTAAAATCTTTAAACATTAATTTGTATTTGATAATCAATAATTAGGTCAGATGTAGGTGAGAAAAATCATTTATGCGGGAAACCCTGAATTGGCTATTGTGCTACAGGGATGCAAATTGGGAAGGGGCTGTCGAGAAGGGTAATATAAAAATGGTTGCTTTGTTCGTTGCTCAAGCGTCTCCTGAAGGCCAGCCGGGCGCTCGTCAGATAGATTTTAAGCTTGTTCATGTGTGGGTATCCTCCGCCCTCCCTCTGAACTTGCGAAGGATTCAACCAGTGAGTGTAAAGAAGCAGTGGCTGATAGGTGTGTGCTTCAGTGGAGAGCCGCGAACAGTCTTCGCTCTCCTCAATTTGCAACAAGGGGTCACTTACGAGCAAGCCTTGTACATAGTTCCCCAATTGGGCATTCCAGATTCGGTCGGGGTTGGAGATGCCAAATTTATAAAAAAAAAAACCAAAAAAAAACCAGAAGTTATAAATTGGCTTCTTGGAAGGTAGTCTAATCTATTGAACACACGAGTGAAGAAGGCAATATCAGCCCCTTGACCCTTGATCTGGATGTAGAGAGGGAGTCAACCACACTGCAGACGTTAAGAAATTAAATTGCCTCAATGCAGTTAGTAAATCCCCAGCTTACTGTGAAAAAAATTAGCTGTGATGACCTTCCCATCGCTACCATGGATTTTGAAAAAATACTACAGGCACAATGGAGAGGATGATTTTTAAGTGCACAAGCTTATTTCATGAGGTGCCGTTTAGGCCATAATTCAAAATTTACCTCTCACATTCACTGTTTTTACCTCTCATATACAGTGTTTACCTCTCACATACACGGTTTTTACCTCTCACGTTCACAAAAAACCTCTAACATTCACTGTTTTTTACCTCTCACATACACTGTTTTTACCACTCACATTCAGTTTTTACAGCTCACATTCAGTTTTTACCGCTCACATTTTACTGTTTTTACCTCTCACATTCACTGTCGCTGTTTTTACCTCTCACATGCACTGTTTTAACTCTCACATTCACTGTTCTAACTCACATTCACCGTTTTACCTCACATTCACTGTTTTTAGCTCTCATGTGCAATTTTTACCTCTCACATATGCTGTTTTTATCTCTCATAAACAACTGTTTTTACCTCTCACATTCATTTTTTACCTTTCACATTCACGGTTTTTCACTCTCACATTTACTGTTTTTACCTCTCACATGTGCTGTTTTTACCCCTCACATACTGTTTTTATGGGTGAAATTATCTATAGCCTCTTTACTGAAGACAGCCAGCTAACAATATAGTTAGGGTTAGCCATATTTTGTAGAATCATGCTAACCTAAAGTAACTAAGGTTAAATTACGTCTGTAATGACAGTAGATTTAGTGCAGGAGATCGAGTATATATTTTTTATGATTTTGCTAACGCGACTTTATTATAAGGTGGAGGCCCCACAAAGGGCTCTAAATTCGTAAACCAGGCGCAGGCGCGGCGAATGGAGGGTGCGCCGCGCCAACGGGGTGTGTCCAGGCGTATGTTGCAATTTCGTGCCCGGCGTAGCCTGGCGCAAGTACTCCTCTGTCCCGCCTCGGTCCCTCCTGCCAGCGCAAGTGGGAAAGAGGGAGGAGAGAAGGCGTGTTTGGGTATAACACAGCCGAGTCAAATCTTCACCAATTAAATGAGCTCCTCTCCTCACCTTTAATATGTTGGAATATAGAAGCCTCTGTCCTATATCTGCATGATGCGTTAATGTTGCATTTTTACTTTGCTGCTTCAGGCATGTTTTCTGCACCGCCACGTCTATATTAAGCATTACGAATATGAGTTAGCTGGCTAGCTAGGGCATTCGCGAATTATCACCATTAGCGAACTTGAATGGAATTTCAAAACGAAACTACATCAGATCTTTCGAACTTATGAAGTTGGAATGAAATACGACTGTTACTCATTTATTTCTTCTGCCTGCATCATTGGGAAGAGAAACGATGGATAGCGTGTTCCTATTATTACACCCTGTTGCTGCTTAAAATTTTGGGATTAACATGCATGGACAACAATGCAAGATCGTTACACATTTATTTTCAATATGTGATCTTAACTTAGTACGAGATCATAGCAATCAGGCTGTATTCCTTTCCCCCCACTAAAAAGGATAAAACCTAAGTGACAATAATAGTAGCCTAGTATTAAGCCGCTTGCACACTGGACGCGAAACTAATTTTTTCATACGACAGATTGCGTTGAACGCAGTGTCTACGTGTCCGAAAAGTCTGACAGGGTTTTAATATATCTCCGTTTCCTACAGTCGATTATTGTTTTTAATTTCTTCAAATCTATTGAATGTTTTAGATATTAAAAGTGAATGTTTTGATAAGAGGGCTCAGTTCTTCAAGATGAGTACCGAGAATTTCAATCAATATTTCTGTTTAAGCTCTGCTCAATAAAGTGAGTCGACATTGGCGGCGGGACAATGTACAATGCCTGTCGGACATTAAATGCAAAATACTCCGTGTCTGACAGCCAAAAAAAAGAGAGGACAATTAGAACAGATTGATAACGAAATAAAGAATAAAAAGAAACATTTTAACAACAAACAGAACATCCAATGAACACTGCGATTCATTTATTTGCGGGCCATTTTTTTTTGGATGCTCTGTTTGTTGGTGATATATTTTTATTCTATATTTCGTTATAAATCTGTTCTCATACCAATACTTTAACTTTTTGCTGGCTGCGGACATGGAGTATTTTGCATTTTCCTCGGACAGTCTTGATCGTGCATGCGATAATTTATTCACACTGTCAATGGTCATGGAATTGATTTGCTCACTGACTACAAGCATTATTTTATCTCTGGTGTGGAAATAAAGCGTGAATCTGTTCGATCCATCTGACTAATTTTCAAAAGAGAGACCGAATAAAGACTGTTGTCTATCTTCAACGGAAGAAAACCCATGAATAAAAAGACCAAGAAAAGTCGATAGCTATCAATTTGCATTTTGTGAAGGTCGAACACAAACATGGCCAAGTTTGCACGTCTAATAATTCCTGGAATAGGATTAGAACTTTTATGACTTTCGGACACGGAGATATATTAAAACCCTGTCCGACTTTCGCGTCTTTGCATTGACTTTGACTGTAATCAGTCGTGCGAAAAAATTAGTTTTGGCGTCCAGTGTGCAAGCGGCTTTACTGAGCATAGAGCATAAGCATTATATATATATATATATATATATATATATATATATATATATATATATATATATATATAGGCAGTTTGTGGTTGGCTGAGAAAGATGTGAAGTCGTTAGTTTGCATCACAGATTCAGCTGCGTTGATTAAGCCAGGTGGAGTTTCCATTACGCGTGCTTAACCGCCTTTAATCTGACATCAGGACAATCGATATAGATACTATAATTTATGTCCTGATTCAGATAGTTACATTAAATAGTAGTTGCTGTTATTATTTATTGCATTGAAATGTGCCTGACATTCTGGAAACCTGCCTGTGAGGTTTCGGTGATGTGTCGCCCAGTCGCCCGGTCAGCCAAATTACCACTGCACAGAAAGTAAACCAGGTTGGAGCTGGCGAGCTTTCTGCGCAACTTCAGCGAAGACTTTTTTCGACGAAATTGTCACTGCGTCTTTATGAATATGTGACACCTCCCCTACTACGCCGCCACACCCATCTCGGCGCACGTCCGTCTTCAAATTGCCAGTGGTGGCTGCACGGTGTTGCACCGCCAAGAAATTACCACTGCGCCGGGCTGAACGGACTTAAATTACCACTGTGTGGGCTGCGCACGCCACGCCACGCTGCGCCACCCGCGCGCTCGCCAAGAAATTAGAGCCCAAAGTGTCACCAATGATTAGTGCTTATCAATGCACATTGTAGCTGATATATTTTCCTACTGAATGAAAAAAGAATTTGTTGAAATTGATGTCATACTGCTGAGATAGGAAGATATTTGTTCAAAAAATATGTTCTGAAATGGAGATTTCCAACGGCCACGTATGTAAACGACGGTACATTTGACAAAGTTCGCGGCCATGACACACTAAGGGAATTAGCTGAAATTCGCCCTAGCGTATGGCCAACATTCAATGAAAAACACAGGATGTGGCGACACTGGTAACATCTTCATCCAAACACTTGCACCAACCAACCGTTGTAAACCCTAAAATGGGGTGTGTTGATATGAAATGGATTGTGCGAGTATGGCTCTCACTTAATTCTTCTAGTTAATGTTTTTCAGTAAAATAGTTATTATGACCCTTATGATGTTTATGCTTAAAATTATTGCTTATTCTTAGACCTTCAAACTAAAGGAGTCTCTAGACCACAAGAAGGTGATAGGTCCCCTTGAGGATAAACTACCATGCTATCATGCCTATTTAACATATTATTTTTTGATAAACATTTGACTAAATTTCACACAAATTAAATAATCTATTTACAATTTATCACAGTTTTGAATTAGGCTGTTTGTGGCTGCATCTTTGTTTGTGACTGGTGGTAGAGGTATCCAAGATAATACAGGATGCTGGCCACATGGGCACACATTCAGATTGTATGCTTACCTCTTGGACAAGCACAATAATAATCCTTGAGTGGATCATCCTCATCAGAGGAGTCGTATTCAGTCCAGACATTATATTTAGTCTGAGACCAATGTCTGGAATGAATCTGACCTCTGATAAGGTTTGGTGTATACTGGCACACCCACACCTCAAAGTCTCCATCAGGGATGATATGTTCTGAGACATAACCTGGTGCCTGCTTGAGCTGGAATACCCCACATGTGACTGCCTTCAGGTACTCTAACTGCAAGAGAGGAAACTGCATATCACTAGCATCCATTTTTTGCCAAACAACTTTCGCCTTTTGAGTCATGTCTGGGTCCGCTTTAACTTTATCTGCCAGGGAGTTTGGCCTGGTCGAGCGAGACTTCATCCTCAATGCGATCGCAACATCTGCTGCTCTTTGCTCAGAATCAGGTTGGTAGATAGCTCCACAAGCAGCATTGAGACAAGCAGTTGTTCCTCAGACTAAGGTTCCAATGACTGGAATAAAATGATTTGAGGTTAATCACTCTTTGAAAAATGTCCATTGCTTTAGCCACCTGTAGTAGCCATCTACCACCCATCTGGTTTTCGTGCAGAGGCGATCAGCATTGGCCTGTTCAGTGTCATGCTGTGAGTTGCTACTTAGCACAGATGGAATATGTGCATCATAACCATGGGACTCAAGAACAGACGCGATATCCCTGAAGCCTCTGTCGGCGATCACATTGTTGTACTCCTCCATCCAGGATGTCAGATGGTCAAGTGTGCCAAAAATGTGCTTTGATATGCTAGCATCATTTTCACTTCCATAATACGGACCAACTGAATCCAAGACATAACCATCAGGGAGCACGACACTAAATGAACTTTTAATTTTGTTTTTTGTGTCCACTATAGGACTTTCTCCGAAGTTCATGGTCTTCACTCTTATTTATATACAAATACGTCCCATCCATAATGACAGTGATTAATTCACCAAAGAATTTGTTCATGAAAGACGTGTTGTGTGATATAGCATCATCTCTTGATATATGTGCAGGATCGAGATGAAGAGGAACAATGGTCTTCTCCACTGCTTCAGTCACAGCATGGAATGACTTCAAGACCTGCTTATTATCCAGACTAGTCATAGCACCCATCTGATCCCAAGAAAGATTTGTCTTCAACTTTTTTTGGTAGTTATTCCTCAAGGTGACCTGTCACCTCTCCGTGGTCTTGAGGCTCCTTCAGTTTGAAGGTCTAAGAACAGGCAATCATTTTAAGCATTAGAAAAAAAATTTCCCGGGAGGAATTTTGAATGTGCCTGCCACGAGCCGCGAAGATAAATGCAAAACTGTCATCCATGTTTACCTGCTTTCCTTTCCACCTGACCCTCGCGCAAACACACAAACTTATACAGCAGACACAAGCCAACCGCTTGAGAGAGGAAAAAATCCAAGTGAGAGCAAATGCCAGGGCGAGAATTGAACAGTCGTTAGCTGATTGAGCAATCAATGTATTTCGGTTACTTTGGAAAGTTTAAACTGCTTGGAATTGGAAAAGAGTAGTTTGCTCATCAGGCATAGCTGAGGGGTTTAATTAATGCAACTCCTGAAAAACAGGGATAGGATCGAATGTATCAACATTCTAAACCGTATTCCAGCTTGACTCGCCAGTGAATATTCAATAACTGATCCGGTTGTGCCATCTAGTGATAGAATAATGTAACTGCGTGCATAAATAGAGCAGCTCCATGTGCGCTTGCATCAATATCTGCGCACACGGGTTATCGATCGGATCGGAACGCTGGCCTACGTAAAAAAAAAAAGAAAAAGAAAGAAGCCAATTCGCACGTACGAACTCGCGCCATGAAAACCGTCTTTTAAACCAGTGACCACTAAAATTGTGAAACAGTACAAATCTTATTTCAATGGTATCTCATTGTGATTACACATTAGTTCTTTGTCAGTTTTCTTGATGCAAATAAAATGACTTCAGTTCATTTAATCATTCACTCATTCATTCCTCGTAAATTATCTACGGTACCATAGGCTATTTGAATTGTTTAAATGATTTTTGTTTTTTTTTTTTTTTTTTTTACAAGAATAGGACACAGTTAGTAAAACATATAATATGCGACAGAGTTGTGATAAACTTGAGAATATTTCAGGTATTCATTTGATTAAATGAACAGACTAAATACATATGGGTCTGGCCAAGCGGTTACATCACTCCAATTTTGATGTTCATTGGGCTATAACTTTTTAACCAGATAACTTATATAAACTTGAAATACATGTTTCTAAAGGTTTTTACAAGTACTTTAACATGGTAATCTCAGTGGATTGTTAGAATAATTTTTAAATGTGGAATAAGCAAAAATGTGCTCGGTTACGGTTCTACCAAAAGAGGATATCAGATTTGACAAGGTGTACGCAAAGATTCATAACATGCTGTTCTCATTACAAATTGGAGTCAACCTGGTTTCAATATTGCAATAATAATTGCAACCTATTAAACCATGTTCTCAGTAAAAATTGTAGCAAAATATGGAATTTCTTAGATTTAATAGGGAAAAGAATATGGTTACGTCATTACAAGCTGTATTGGTTACGTCACTACAGAAGTAGATGTTCATGAGGAAAAGTAAGGTTTACTTAAAGAAAAGAACTAAAATAACAGAAACAGAACACACTTTTACCGGGCTCGACATTTCAGAAAAAAAGGCACTTGCCCACCGGGCCAGAAGATTTAAATATCCAGTGGCCACACTCAAAATTCACTAGCCCGGATTACTGCGAGCGCATTACATAGGCTAATGCAGAGCTCCTGCCGGCTCTCGTCACTATCGTCGTTGATAAACTTAATCCATCAGTGACGGGTACAGTGGCGTCGTCTGCCCGGGGTATTCGAAGATGTAGCTCAGAGTATTTTTTTCTTTAGTACCGAGTAATGCTTCACTTTTGGCAGTTTGTCACAGCGCAACACTAGTATAACTAAACGGCAGTGTCCTTCAGTGTACCGCCCTGCTGAAAAATCCAGTAGAATACCATTAGAAAAAAACCATTAGGAACCATTAGGTTTCTAATGGTCTAATGGGAATTGGAACCCCATTAGGAACCATTAGAAGAAACCATTAGGAACCTACTGGTCCCATTAGGATGTAAAACCATTAGAGACCTACTGGTCCCATTAGAATGTAATACCATTAGAGACCTGCTTTTCCCATTAGAATGTAATACCATTAGAGACCTACTGGTCCCATTAGAATGTAATACCTTTAGAGACCTACTGGTCCCATTAGAATGTAATACCATCAGAAAGCTACTGGTTCCATTAGGAGCTAAAACCATTAGAAAACTGGTCCCATTAGGATCTAAAACTATTAGAAAAACATACTGAGAAACCAACTGCTGCAACAGAAATTATAGCAGAGTCCTAACACTGGGCACCAGAGACATGTCCATACATATGTATAATTGTGTATGTATTCGGATATTTTCCCCTCTGAATTGGGAACAGTACATATGGGGCTTGACAACTCATTGCAGTTTGTGATTTTAATTACATTTTTTCAGAACATGAACCATCAAACCATCAGGTTGTGTTCTTTTCCCTCCTCTTGGATGGATGAGTCATGAACAATTATTTAATCACAAATTTAATCGCAAAGGCCAAAGGTGATCTTGGAATGTATTAAATGAAATCAGTGAACACTGCAATCTACAATCATACTGTATAGCCTACACAAGGACCCACTAGAAATCACACAGATGTGATCGCCAAAGAAGGCTATAACATCTGTGTTCCTCCATCACATTAGGAACCATTAGAGACCACTACACCCTGTAGCGACCACTAGACCACTGTATAGTGACCATTAGACTGGTATAGAAACGCCTGTACCCAGACAGCAAGCACCTCCGCTCCGGATCTGCCCCGGCTCTGAGCTGGATCAGCTGGAGTCAGCACAGAGCCGGGGCAGATCCGGAGCAGAGGTGCTTGCTATCTGGGTAGGAGCCAATAAGACTTCTGAAGGAACCATTAGACTCCTGTGGGAACCATTAAGACTCCTGTAGGAACCATTAGTCGGGACCAGTTAAAGTCCTGTAAATTTGTGTAGGAGATAATAGAATCCCATTAGAAAAACAAACCGAACCATTAGGAAAACATAAGTAGCCATTAGAAACCATTACAAAACCACCAGGAACCATTAGAGACCAATAGAATATGCCTAATGGTTGCCTAATGGTTTCTCTGACTTTTTTCAGCAGGGCGAGGCAAGAAAGACTAATCAGAGAGGTTTATTAGGAAAATACGTCCAAGTACTGTCGTAATGGCTGAAAGATCTCTGCTGGCTTCATATGCCTAATACTGTTCTCACACAGTCCTTTAGCTAGAGAAAATGAATATACACAGACTTTTTTTTTTTTACTTGTAAAACGCTAAAATCTCCAGATGCGCCGACAGGATCAGTCAGGAGGATCTAATTAAGAGCCATTGTCTGTAAAGTTCAGGCAGGTGATGAAAGTTCAGGATAGGTGATGACCTTACAGACAATGGCTCTTCATGAATAATTAATGCTGTGTTCTTACGCATCCGTGAGGTCACAAAAATGATTTCATTAACTTTGCCCAGTAAAGTTAATTTGGGTAAAAGCATCGTGCTGTATTACCGGTTGATCTATTTCACCATCTCAGCACAGTAATGCAGCATAATGTTTGCCCAAATAAATTTTATAACATACACTAAACACTGGCAGCGATGGTGAAAATACAAAAATCACCTAGCACAGCGCCCTATAAATAGCTTACCGTTTCATGATCATTTAACTGCCTTTTTCACCCGCTCATTAAGTCTATCTTTGGCCCAGTAAGTCAGTAAGTCGTGTCTCTAAGTCGTGAGCGAGCGCTAGCTACAAAATCAGCTGTTTACTATTGGAATGTCCTAACTGGCCGCGCGCGACGCGCCGTTTAGAGCCGGATGCCCAGTTTTTATTTTAACTGTCGCTCGCGTCGCATCCAGTTAGGACACGGTGTAAGAGACACGACTTATGCTGGGCTTACACCAAACGATTTTCACAGTCCCAGACTAAAAACTGACAGTCTTTAGGAGTCTAACTGGAGTCTCGGCGCGGTCCCGTCATCTCGATCGTTAAGTTTAAGGTGGTAATCTGCAGTCTGCGACCGCATTTCATACCAGTCTTTCCCTAGTCTTGGGCTTGCGGATCATATCAAACGTGTTTAATATTATCGCAAGTCGCAGTGACGTAACACAATCAACAACCAATAGATGAGCACTGACAAAAGCGGAAACAGGAAACCAGACAGTCAATGACAAACAAAAAAATTGCATGATGGGAAAAAAAGCTAAAAAATCTAGTTGTAGTCTTGTAAATAGTGACCCTACAAGATTCACAGTCTTTGTAAAATCTTTAGTCTGAGACTAGTCTGGGACTAAAAACTCTAAACACGAGTCTTTAGATGTGAGCTGATAGTCTTTTAGAGTCTTTTCTAAGTCTTTTCAAAGTCTTCTGGTGTGTGGGTAGCATTACTTCGACCATGCATTAAGATGAGCAAGAACTATTAGCGAACGGTATACCTACATTCCAAGTTCGCTAGCTATGGCAAGGTCGCTAAACACGCATTACAAAGATCTGCACATACTGATTCGGCAGCAAGTTAACTAGGAAACGTTACATCACTGAAGTACTTTTCTCATAGCCCAGGTCATGAAATATTTTTGACATGATCCAATATTTCACTTTTGCGAAAATCGCATGGCTGAGAGCATGGGGGGGGGGAGAAATCGCTTAGCGTTACGTCTCGCTGTTTCTACCGAGCCAAACTGAATACTAAGTGTAACGTTGGCTCGGTATGGTTCAGCGCAGCAGAAGGCTAGTTAAGCGCCACTGACATAACTAAGTTCACGTTACTTAGCTAGGTAGCGTGCACGCAATACTTTTTCAAAACCAATATTAGTTTGGTGCCCAGCGAGCTAACATTAGCTGGCTCAGTTGACTGAATTTACTAAGCATCGCTCGTTCAGCCACGAATATCAGTGACTCAGAGACTAAGCGGAGCGATGTAGTTAGCGCAGTGCTAACAGTCATTGGGCGCGAAGGGAAATTGCATTTGCTTTCCATGAAATTACGCGATTCAGTTGTGTGATAAACAGAATGAGAAAGTTATGAAAGTCGTACAGCAAATTTTAGGTTTGTTGCTCACTAAACTCGTTTAATAATTTTTATATGACACACTGACTCTTGTAAGATCCTGTATAACCCCTACCAATTTTGTTTGGTGGAGGTTAATAACTATGTGGATGTAGCTAACATCGACCATTGTTTCATGTCATCTACCCACTCCGTGAGAAGTGACGGGTGAGGCATTCTAACGGAATTGTCCTTATGACTTTTTAAAACATCCGTACTGTGTATCCACCTCCGTTTTGTTTCCATTTGTGTTTGATAAAAGCTGTCTTTTCCAGCTATGCAACCGTAAACGAACACATCAACCGGAAAAGAAAAACCGGCAGCCGCTGCGATTTATGGGTATCCATGAAAAAGGTGTATACTGATAATTGATTTCGCCTTGATCAATCCTTGATTTCGTTGATTTTGAGATAACATTCATCAACATGCCAAATAGGTGTGTAGTGGTAGGCTGTAACAAGATGGTGTGAGTTTACATCACTTCCCAAAAAAGAGATGCCAAGTCTCACGCATTCGGTGGAGTCTCTCGCCTCTTAGTGGCATTCACCTTCCTGTGCCGTAGTCCGCAATTTTTCAATCAACGCGCACTGGAGAAATTCACTTGCGGAATTCATTGTGTCATTGTCATTGTGCATTAAGTTAATCAGTTTCACGTGCATTACGGTGGATTTCCCCACTAGTGACACGGAAATCGACTATGACTCGGGAATTCTCATGCTTGTCTTTACTGAGAGATTGAAAGCAATGGAATTGCATAAAGACGTTTCAAATGGTCTTGTTTCATTAAAACAATTTAAACGATCATGAAACACACGCATTGTTTCCAAACCCTGAATAAAGAGAAGCACGAGAAGTCCGGAGTCATAATCACTTTCCATGTTGCTTGTGGTGAGGTCCACCTTTACGCAAGTGAAACTGAAACTTCAATGCTCAAGGATTTTAATTCCGCGTGAGAATCTCATTAATAAGCTTTCATTGAATAATTGCGGACTATGGTGAATAAGCCTAAAAAATGCATAGGACCTACGTCGAATGCGTGAGACTTGTCATCTCTGAGATCTGTTCTATTTCGTACGTGCTCCGCCCTCTAACGGGCCGGCTATTGGTTTACCCCGCCCGAGGCCCGCCTCAGTGCCTGAGAAAAGAAAATTGAACTCACCTGCTCCGTGGGAGGGGGTAGCATACTCACCTCCTATAAAGCCTCAGTGCTGCCAATGCTCGTCTCCCTTTTTCACTCAGCCTGATGAAAGTTTGGACTCTCGTGAATTTCAGTCACTATCTTGTGTCGTAAAAGATATGGATTAGGTTTGTCTCCAATATGCCTCCCCATGGCGCCCGCGGACCAGTACGATGACTGTTCATCTGTCTGGGCTGGCGGCACCAGGCGGAGGCTGCTTCCTGTGCCGCCTGTGCAAGCGCTCCCCCCGGGAGGAGCGTAAGCAGCAACTACAGTTTGTGCGCCCTCCAGGCTGGCTCGGGGCCAGCCTGAGAGCCGGTGGCGGTTTGTCTGAAGCCTTAGCAGCGGCCCTCTTCCGGGACGACGAGCTCCCTCCCGTGCTCGAGTGACGACTTCACCATCGGCCTGCTGGCCCAGCCGAAGTGAAGACCGCGGCACCAGGTAGTGTGTCCGAAGGTCTTGTCCATCTTTGGATGCGCCGCAGCGTGATTGGACGAACCCGATGGCAGCCAAATCCCCGGCGATCTCCTATGGGCCCTACTCCAGTGTCCATAAGATAGTCGACCGCCTGGAGTCTTCCCGCGAGCAGCTGCGGTCCCGCCTTCGCTCAGCAGCCGCTGTCACAGGTCTTCAGAGGACCGGCCATTTGCGGGCTCCTGCCCCCGTCTACCGCCACCGCAGCATTGCCAGAGCCGCACCAGGGGTGCAGCTTCTGGTCGCCCTGCTTCTGGGAAGTTTACAAATAAAAGGCATTATTTGTATATGGCTTCAGGATCATTATGTTCTCATGCTACACACACTGACACACTGGCTGTTTCAGATGTTAGCATTCATGGTCATTTGGGACACCCTACTGGGGGGGAGCAGAGTGGTTCTTCCTTCCGTTGATGGGGTTAATAAGAGGGACACGGTGCGTGAGGCTCGTGTTTTCTTGGCATTTCCACTCAACACAGATCCGCAAATCGGCGCTTCACCAGCTATAGCCTGTTTATGAAACACTGGCTAGCTAACCGCCGGCGAGGTTTGCGTTGTTCTACCCGCAGGGGTAGTACACAGTCAAACAATGTGGCTAATCTGAATTCTGACAGTGATACCCTCCCATCATACAGTGGTGGGTCAGTTCACTCTAAATCCTTCGATTCGATTCACACGTTTTGTCCTGAAGCAGCACCAATGAGGAAACGTTCATGAACTGATGCATATTGCCGGCAAAATCCTAACACTGCTCGCTGGGCTGGCTCCAGCGGCGTGGTTAGTACACCTCAGCATGCTCCATCTTCTTCCGGGTTGCACGGAAGTGGAGCTGTCCGCCATTTTGGCTCCACGGCTCCTGAGATGTCACTCAACGTTCACCGTGCATCCCGGGGACAAGGGGCGGGATGTTTACACAAGTGTAATTCTGGTACCGGGGCTTATGAATCTGTGGAGAAGACCTTCACTCGTTCTGCTTTACAGGCCGATGTGTTTCTGGACACTAATGTTAAACGTCAGGAAGGGCTCTCGCTTAACTCGGAAATCGCTGTGCCCCTGCCATCCATGGTGAGTGAGTCACCAGGTGACGTGCTTGGGGATGCAGAGAGGAAGCACTGCCGTCATTAGCCTCTCAGCCTTTCAGGCAGGGCCCCCCGGTCGACCCCTCCCACAGGGGGAGGGGCGTCGCTGGAGGACCCAGGCTATCGGAGACCATAGAACCAACTGCCTTGCCACTCATGAGCCATATCAGTCTTGGGTGAGTTTGTGCGCCCCCCTCCCAGTCTGGCTGGACAGAACACTGCAGAAGGGATACGCACTGCAGTTTCGCTGCCGTCCTCCTCCATTCAGAGGCATTGTGCGGACGAGCCTCCCCAATTCCGCCGAGAGGGCGGTTTTGAGGGAAGAGGTGAACTCGCTTCTACGAAAAGGGGCCGTAGTGCTGATCCCCCAATTGGAAGCTTGAGCGGGGTTTTTTCCCCCATATTTTTTGATTCCCAAAAAAAAAAGAAATCAGGAGGCCTGAGGCCCATTCTGGATCTTCGCGAAATAAAAATGCATATTGCATGCAGACCATTCCGGATGCTGACAGTGAGGTCTCTGCCGGAATGTGTCAGGCCAGGCGACTGGATGACGTCAATAGATCTGACGGACGCTTATTCCATGTCCCAATTCTGCCGCGCCATCAGAAGTTCCTTCGTTTTGCATTGGAAGATCAGAGTTTCCAGTTTTGCCGCCTCCCATTTGGATATTCCCTGGCGCCTCGGACATTCTCCAAATGTGTGGAGACAGCAGGAGCGCCACTCCGGCAGAGAGGGATACGGATCCTGACCTATCTGGACGATTAGCTGATGGCAGATGCCCATACAATGCTGGTAATGCAACATATAGCTCAACTGAGCTTAGCTATCAACTATGACAAGAGTACCCTGCAGCCCAGCCAGACGGCACTGTACCTAGGGCTGCTGTTGGACTCGCGATCTATGACCGCCGTCTGTCACTGGACAGAACAGAGGCAATCAGTCTCGGGCCAAAGGAATACTGGGCGCAGTCTCAGTACCAGCGATGGCAGTCATGTCACTGCTGGGAATGATGGTTGCAGCCCATTCAGTAGTCCGCCTGGGGCTGCTGCACATGAGAGATTTTCAGCGCTGGTTCATATGCCTTCATCTGGACCCAAAGCGGGACCAACAGCGCATGCTCCGCATACCAATGCGAGCACGACGAGCATTGCATTTTGGGCCTCACCCAGCCCGGCTCCACGAGGGGGTTCGGATAGGGTGCGTGTCTCATTACACCCACATATTTGTGGATGCCTCCCTCACAGGATGGGGTGGGACTTCGGCCCTGCTTCTGTCACAGGTACATGGCAGGGGCCCCAGTGTCATATCAACCTACTGGAACTCATGGCAGTTCAGATAGTGTTGCACCATTTTGCCCCACAGTTGGAAGGAGGCACGTCCTAGTGAGATCGGACAACACAACAGCGGTGGCCTATCTCAACAGGCAAGGGGGGTCAGGTCTTGGCCCCACACAAGATGGCCGCTTCCATCCTAACGTGGGCGGATCGCCATTTCTGCTCCCTGAGAGCCCGGCACGTTCCTGGCATCCTCAACACTTGGGCAGATGGGCTGTCCAGGGGGGCGCTGCCCGAGGAGGATGGGAGTCTCCCACCAGTGATGCCCAAACAGATCTGGAGGCAGTTCGGTCGACCAGTGGTGGATCTGTTTGTGAGCAGGGAAAACACTTTGTGCCCTCTTTGGTTCTCCCTGAGGCCTACCGACAATCCTCCCCTGGGGGTGGATGCGTTGGCCCATCCAGTCTGGCCAGCGGGCCTGCTGTATGCGTTCCCGCCCTGGCGGCTACTAATGCCACTGATCCGCAGAGTACGGGAACAGCACCTGTCCATAATTATTGTGGCACCAATGTGTCTAAGCGCCAGGTAGTTTCTGGATCTCATCCAGCTGGCAGTTGCAGGCCCGTGGAAGATTCCGGACCTTCCCTCGACCAGGATTCGGGCACCGGGTACCATTCTCGCCCGCCCCCTCATGGCCTGGAAATTGAAAGGGTGAAGTTGAGGGAGTTGGGCCTGCCTGAGGCGGTGGGGTCCACAATTCAGAGTGCATGTGCCCCAGCCACATACAAGGCTTATGCGGCCCGTTGGCGGATTTTTGTTGGCTGGCGTCAGGCGGGAAGCCTGAACCCGTGCTCATGCCCCCTTCAAGGGGTGCGGGATTTCCTTCAAGGACTCTTCGAGGGGGGCCGCACAGCATCCACTCTGGGGGTGTTTGCTGCCGCGATCGCAGCTGGACATGATGGGTTTGACCACTTCATGGGCAGAAGTCGCTCCCTGGTGAAGCGCTTTCCGAGAGGAGTCCACAGGATAAGACCGCCTACGCTGCGTGTCATCCCGCAATGAGATCTGCAGACAGTGTTGGGCGGCCTGGCAGGGCCACCATTCAAACCCTGGACCAGGGACCTGCATATTTTATCTATCAAAACTGCCCTCCTTTTGGCCTTGGCGTCAGCTAGGAGGGTGAGCAAGCTGGGCAGTCTCTCTGTGCACCCGTCGTGTTTGACCCTAAGAGAAGACCAGGGTTCAGTGGAGCTTTGTCCTAACCCGTCCTTCCGGCCGAAGGTCATCACCACAGCTTTCAAGTCATCGGTCATTCGACTGCAGGCCCTCTGTCCACCTCCTCATGCCACCAGCGAGCAGGAACGGATGCACAAGCTGTGCCTAGTCTGGCGTGCTCAGTCTTTACATGGGAGCACTGCAAATCTTAGGAGGGTGGATCAGCTGTTTTGTTTTTGTTATGGTGGACGGGCTCAGGGGGCCCCTCTGTCAGCACAGCGCCTCGCTCACTGGATCTGTGATGCTATCTGCAGAGCCTATTCGGCCGTGGGTCTCAGTGCCCCAGCAGGATTGACTGCACATTCTACCCGGGGCATTGCATCCTCTACAGTGCTTTTTAAGGGCGAATCCGTAGAAGAGATTTGCAGGGCGGCCTCTTGGTCTTCTGCATCGACCTTTGCGCCATCATATCTCAGGGATATGACAGCCAGCACAGTCGCACATTCAATCCTCGGAACCCTGTCAGCGAGGTTCCCCTCCAACACTGACTAGTGTATTACCACACCCTGAGGCGATGCGCTCTGGGGGCGCCCCGCCTGCAGGTGTGGGGGCTTGTCGTCGGGAGATGACAGCTAACAAGCCCTCCCATTCAGTCTGGGGTAGGGACCCTATCGGAGGGTCCCCTTCCAACATCGACTGGTCTTCTGTTCTTGTGGCATGCCACTGCCTGAGGCGATGCGCTCTGGCGGTGCTCGCCTGTGGGTGTGGGTGTTTCTCGTTGGGAGATGACAGCTAGCAAGCCCTCTCATTCATTCTAAGAAGGGACCCTATCGGTGGGGTCCCCTTTCGGCACCAACTTGGGTTTGGTGTTACTGTGTGCGCCATGACCTGGGACGGGGTACGCAGTGTGTGGTGGGGTTTCTCTTGGTTTCGGAATGGAACTCTGTGGTCGGGGGGCCACCTGGGAGTACATCCATCCCTAACAGCCTTCGCCTTAGGTGTAAACAAATAGAAGCCCATTAGAGCCCGAACGCGTCTGAGAAATAGAACTACTGGTTACCTGGATGTAACTCCAGTTCTATAGTCGTCGTCATCCCCTAACCTTCTGCCCAGCTGGCCCTGAGTGTGTGATGCTAAGTTTCAAAGGGAGGCGAGCATTGGCAGCACCGAGGCTTTATAGGAGGTGAGTATGCTACCCCCTCCTCGGAGCAGGTGAGTTCAATTTTCTTTTCTCAGGCACCGAGGCGGGGCCTCGGGGGTAAACCAATAAGCGAAGCCCGTTAGAGGGCTACGCATGTACTCATAGAACTGGAGTTACATCCAGGTAACCAGTAGTTCTCGTGCTTATGCTGCCTTCACGTGCTATAGGAATTATGGTAAATACGAGTGACCAATGTGAAAATTGCACATGAATCCCCTCTCACGTCGTAATTTCCACTGGAGAACTGGGAGATAATTTTGATAAACAAGCTGCCGAGATGAAATCACCTTTCACCTTTTCAACATGGCGGAGTGTGAGCAAGGATTCATCGCCAATGGTAAATAATGTGTCCGCCATTTTTAATCTCGCTCCAACAACAAAAGCACTTGAACACAACGCTCTCGTAATTTTGAATTCACAAATGGAAAGTATTTATCTTCCCGATAGCACGTGAAAGCAGCATTACTCCCCACTTGCTCAGCTGCTATCCTGCGGGCCGGCGCGGGTAATACGGCCCAGCCCCGCTGCGGCCTCGGTGTAAATGTCTATGTAAGAGTGCTGTGAAGGCGGCTGACAAGTGAGCTTGTGTTTACGTTGCTTTGTTGTTGTTAGTAACTTAGTATCGTTGATCATTGTTGTTGATGATGACATTCTAATTTTGCATTTGTGTTTGTTTCTGAAACACTGGCCATATCCTAGTCACCAGGGACTACTAGGACTTTGGTACGGTACATATTCGAAAGCGAAACCCAAACATAAACACAAGCGACCGGTCCATGCGAGTATGAATTTGCCATGTTTCTCAGTCGCTTCTATGTTCGAAGCAATGGCGCCCCCAGGGGGGGGCCAGGGGGGGCCACGTTACTCATAGGTTTCTGAATAGCCACTGTGAAGCTCATTTGGCTGCCAATTTGGCACTTACCTGACTCCGCCTACCTCCCGGCTAATCCAAAAATGGGCAAAAAGGTGGACCGTTGCTGGAGCTGAGGCGAGCCGAATGGCGCCTGGTTGCTGAAACAGGCCCCCCCCGAGCTCGGAGCTACCAAGCCAAGCCAGCTTACGTACTAGGCTAAGAAGCCAACTCAGTTCGATGCTACATAGTTCGCTATGGCCGAGATGCTGGGTCATATCTATCCTAGTAAAGGAAAGGGCCTGCCAAGTTACTTGAGGTGGTGGGTCGGACGCTACTTATATCCGTGAAGCGGTTGCGAGACGAATGCTGTACACCGCTGGGAAGTTGTGACAGTTGGCTCACCCCTAGGAGTATGAGCGGTGCTCAGCTCAGATTTTTGCCGCGCCTTATGGCTGGTACATACTGTACGATTTTGGGCCGTCCCAGACAAAAGATGACCATCGTAGGAGAAACGTGGAGAAATCTTTGGTCGTGGCTCTAAAACGGTGGTCTTACGTCGCACTGTGGGACGGTTCAAGGACAGCCGTTGCCGGCGTTCTGCGACCAAAGATAACCTGAGATTAAATTCTGACGTTGTCAGAAATTTAGGATGACTATCTCACAGTGTGACAGCTGCTACGACCTACATCTACTAATCAGCCAATACAAATGCAGCAGGAAATAAAATGATAATCATTTATTTTTTTAAATAAAATAAACAGAATAATTTATAGATTACGCATTAGCTGATGCCGACAGTGATTCATGTAGACACACATTGGAGTTAAATCACGGACACAAGGCGTTCGATTTTAACGGGCATTTAATTGCATATCATTAACGTTTGCCATGCCGTGCGAACTGAATAAAATAAATAAAATACAAATCAGTTCAATACAAAAGCATTCTCGAAGAAGCGAGCATTAAAACATTTCACAAATACAACTTGCCAACCCGCCGGCTTTTGAAGGCTATGAACTATTAACCTTACAGAACAATTATTCTTCAAAAGCATTTAAATGTTCACTGCGGCGTAGATGGTTCATCGTGTCATTATATAAATACTGTTGATTGTATAACCATATTAGCTGCACGTTATCTTATCGCGTCTTACATTACCATTAAGCTAGCACAGAGCTAAAATAACAGTGAATACAATGAACATGGTAGCGCCAAGCGCAGATGGATGTAAATGCGCTGATGGCGTTGCATATTGGCGTAGCCTCGTCGTAACCTGCGATTCAGTAAGCGGCCATCGCACAGTCTGCACACATCAAACTTGGACGTCGTACCAAAGTTTATTAGATCCAAATCGCATAGTGTGTCATGCAATGGTCTGATAAGATTGCTAAAATCGTATAGTGTGTACCGGCCATTAGCCACATTAAAGGAGGTATGGCCAGTCGAACGTTAACATTGCATAACGCAAGCTTACTAGCAAGCCTGGTGGACCTTTATTTTCCTTCCTCACACAGGCATATTTTTGATCTATCACCCTACATTTTAAATTCGATGAATGCCGATTTATTTGGCTTCTGTGGCTAACATACGCACGGGCTATCGGTGCTAGCACAGCTGGGTATCTGGCTCCAAGGCCAAAGCTTGGTTATTTCAGCAGCTACCCAGCCTATCTATGACCTTATATTAGCTAACGATACCAATGTGACTTGCAACGTTTCTTTCGGGTCATCCAAATTTAGGTACTTCTGGAACTCAACAAAGAGGCTTTTGCTCTTAGCTTCACTTTTCACTTTGGTTTTTTTTTTTTCTCCGCGTAAATGTTGAGTTACTGGACACCGAATACAGCCGAACGTGGCGGGCTAGTGACACTGTTTTCCGTTGCCATTTGGCTTATTAATTAGGTTAATGTAGCTAGTGGTGAGCTTGTGGATGATGGACTTTATGAAGAAACACATTTAGCGACATCTATCTAGCTTGCCAGATAACATGGGATAGGTTTAATTAGCTATAAAGCTACCTAGCCTCTCTATATAGAATGATTCTGATACCTTATTGGTAATCGCACTGAAAATGGAACGAATCCATTTGCGGCGAAGCAGTGGTAATTCTATCTCTTGCAGTAAGATAACATGAAAGGAGAAGAGACTCAGAGCCAGAACATGACTACATCCCTACAAGGGAGGAACAACAAGAGACAGAAGCTTTGTGCTAAGTGTGGAACAGGCAGCAACCTCAGTCACAGCCACAGAGACTGGTGAAGACTCCGCTAAATTTAGGCCAGCCACTACCGACCTGTCCCTGGACCAACAGGTGAATTCATCAGTGTCCTTGATAATTAAATGGATGGCTATAGGGTAAAATCATTTGGATAAATCTGTGGTTATAGTGTGTCTACAGTGAGTGAGGAATTTTCATAATAATCATATAAAATCTTTGATTTACCTTTGCCAGTTGTTCAGACTAAGAATAGTCTGAATAGAAATGTTCATTGGCCAATATTACAAATGTAATTACAATGGAAAACACTTACAACTCATACTATTTTATTATTTATTTATTTTTTTTAATTTTTTTTTATAGTTGTTGTTAAAGAAAAGCTGTATTGAAAACTATTGGAAATGTTTGTGTGTTTTTCTGGAACTTTAGGCAAATGTGTAGGATGCGTATTGTCTTTTTAATGAAAGGGAGTCAAGGACATAGCCTAGGAAACATCTTATGTCTTTATTTTTTGTGAATGTTTATTAGATTCGGCTGAAGGTAGACGGGAAAGATATGAGAGTGGGGGGGGTTATGCAGTACATGACCACAGGCTGGAACTGAATCCGGGTTATCACAAGGAAGACTAATGTGGTGTGCCACCTCAAGATTTTCACTGGCCCCATCTGGCCACCCCTATGAAAATTTTCTGGGGGCGCCACTGGTTCGAAGTCCAAAATTTGCACTCATTTTGTGTAGTATACAATGCAAACAGCGTAAAAGCGACTGCACGCAGCGTTTCACGACCAATGCAAACTTTTTGTTTTTGCAATGCCAGATGAGATCAGAGCTTTGTTCACGGAAAAGTTAAAAACCCACAAAATCTGGACATTTTGTGTCAAATCATTTCATTGAGTATGTAGAAAATGAATCGATAAGAATATTCATCCCAAATAAGATAACTATAACTTGTCTTTCTTTCACAAATTGGCTGTTGAAATGAGGAGTCAAACAAGTCATTTTGAGTACAAGCTCCAGTGCAACTTACTTCTCATACGTGGCAGCCGATTAGCTAATCGCTCGCGAGTTTTAAGGAGAGGTCTCAAAGGGTCTAGTTTCTTCATTGACATACAATTACGAAAGTTAAATGCTGGATTCGTGAATTACAGGCAATAATACATGTCTACAGCGTTTTTTTTTTCTAACTTAGTAGACCTTTAAATAGACATTTCCTATTGCTAATTCTAATTCTAGCTGGCTATATTCACTCGCTCAAGCAAACCTTTGACAAGTGAAAGAAACAAAAATAAATTGACATGGTCAACTGCGAGAAGTCATAACTTAGTCATAATTGCTTCATGTCGTAGCCAGAATAAATGCGTGCGGGTTTTTTCGAATTGTACCCCCTACCCAGTTTCCTTTCCAATGACAATTCCAACTATGACCGTTTCAAATGCGCTTTCATGTTTGGAGGAGTCATCACGTACACCGCCCATAAGGAAGCTGTTACCGCTGGTCCGGTTCCTCGCAATAAACACTCACTGATCTTCATGCTCATGATATCGTGTGTGCAAGATCTTATGTGGAAGAATCTTAACCCCATTTAAATTTCTTGAGCTGAGATGGACAAAGAAATGTCACGTTTGAGCTGCGTTTTGCGTGTTTATACCACAGTTAGATGAATAAATTTTTTGAAAGCGATTTTATTTGTTAGTGGCCCAACCGGACCAATGAAATGCGAAGTGTGGTGGTCCGTACCGGCCCGGAACGCCTAAAAAACGTCACCGGGCCAGCGGATCAAAGGGGATGTCGAGCCCTGCTTTTATTATAAAAGAAACATTCTGTATCACAGATATACATTATTATTACTTAAGTCAGTTATGACAGCAACCTATATGGTCATAATGCAACATCTTGAAGTCTTTTGCACTAGCTTACTTTTTGGATCTTTCTTATTTTGTCACAACATTAAAGTAAGTTATTTAAAAGTCTCTGTACTTCTCCTGTACAGCTTTAAACTCTGCTTTGGAGAGCTTGAGCAAGCTTGTTCTGATTGAAGATGTTTTCAAACTTCATGCACTTTAAATAGCTTAAATTTTTTTCACATCTTGTATTGAAAAAACAAAGTTAGTTCCACAAACTAGACAGATTAAGCTACAAGATCAGCCCATTCACTATGTGTTACAAAGAAATATAATTTTCATCACATATGTTCACTTTCGCTTGGCCATAAAACCCATAAAGGACTTCAATGCACAAAGACTTCAATTCTGCGCGAGAATCTCTCCCATACACGTTGATTGAATAATTGCTGACTACAGGCGGGGGAATATAAAAACTCACGCCGAATGTGTTAGAGCTGACAGTTATGCGTTTTTAATGAAAACTGGCCACACCTGATATTGTTGAGAGTTTTCAGAGTTTCTGGAATGGAAACTAAATGAATGATTGAAAACAGGTCGTTATTTTTAAGGGATGGTTTCGAGCTTCCCCTGTAACCAGTTCACCAGCCGCCCCTGAAACAGCACAATATTCAGTTGGAGGTATTAACTCATTTGCTGGGGCCGGTTGCACTAACTGGACTTACGCCTGGTTTTAAGCCAAGGTGGGCGCAACTATAGAGGCATAACTTTAAGACCATTGCACCAACTGGTTGTAAACTCTATTTTCACAAAGACTGGGAGTAAAATCAACGGCCATCTGAGGGGAGGCGTAAAGTAAATTTCTTGGCTGTTTCCAAAGGAAAGCACTTATTTAGGATGACCTCCCCAAGATGCAATGTTACCATACATCATATCTATTTCATATTTATTTTAAATAAATTAATGCCATTGCCCTCTGGAATATAGCTATAAAAATACGCTGTCTAGTTAAGAAAAACTATTTCGTTCTCATGCATTATTTATTTTTCGCAAAATTGCATCAATACCATGTTTACACATATAGCTTAAGATTATGGGAAGTATTTGGGCGCAACATAAAAAAATGCACTAAAAGCTGAATGTTTCAATTAGTTCATTAATTTTCCAGCCAATAAAAAGCCAGAACTTCTTTTAAAATCAAATGCACATTTTAAATTAAAGAAAGGTTTATAGCTACGGAATCATCATGCCCAATAAATATTTTGACCAATGTAATTAACTGGCATTTAACTGATTAAATCAGTTTGTTTTAGGTAATGTTAGCTTAGGTAGGCAAGATGACAAGAACAACGAGCAGCACTGTAAATTGGGGTGTCATTATTTATCAGTAAAAATTTCCGTAAAGTGATTGGTTTCTGGTGTTGTGACAAGAGTCAAGCGATAATGTTAAAAAAAATAATAATTTGGACAGTAACATTAGATGGCGGCATTGATCCATTTATGGAAAGCCAAACTACCAGGGGCTACTGTTTACTTCAGCCTTGCATCTGGCTATTTTCAAACTCAGGAAAAAGTAATATAAAGCGCTGAACAAGTAGCAACTGGAATATCATGTTCATTTCTTTGTACATAACTAGCTCTGTTTTGATACCACTATTTCATCTGTTTTAGATACGATCGTGAATATAATTAGCTAGTGTGAATAGTTGTATATACTGGAATAGGAGCTCGAGCAAAGTTTTGCTGCTTTGCAATTTTAGCTTAAATATGTTCTCATGGACGCTCCCTGTAAAAAAAGACCAGTCATTGCTGTGCTCAATGTGTTTTCCTGGGTCTGGCTTAAGCAACTCTTTTGACTGCAATAGGGAGGGCGAGAGAGAAAATTCTTTCACTGACATGACACAAAAAACTTGACGATTTTACAGCTGTTCTCCATTCTAGCAGTGACGTCACCACACTCAAAGTTTCCAGAATGTATTGTAAGAAAAATTATGAAAAACATTATAGATAAAATAATTATAAAAGTTACAAAAAAGTTGAACCACAAATAAAGTAAACAAGCTTAACTTATAGTATAAATAAATACACCCAGTAAAAAATGTGCAAATCAACACATAGACAGGGTTCTGCCCACAATGGGTGGCGGTGGAGCCTGCATAGAGCACATAAAGCGAAACATTAACTCTGTTTCACGCGGCAGGCTGAGACAGAAAGGAAGAGAAAATGAAGAGTTGAATCTGGGGGCTGAAATGTTTGTGTTAGGCTGCAACGCCTATTAGACAGACAATAGCCGCTCACAAAATGAAAGGGGGTCAATGAAGTTTACATTTCCAAAAATCTAAACGAAAATTATGATTTTCCTCCCAAATCACCTGTGCTTAAGTTGTCAGAATCCAGTGAAACTGGGTATAATCTCCCAGAGATTCCAAATATCTGACAAAAATGAACTTCAGAAATGACGAGCTGACTCATGCAGTGCAGCCACTGAGCTGTTATAGTGAAATTTTTACAATGAAATGAATATTGGGTATTAGAATCAGTAAGCTAGTTGAGTCAGATAAGTCACCTCTGGACTTCTCAGACCACATGACCCTTTCTCATTGCTTCACAGTCTGTTCTTGATGCTCCCTAACAAATTGAAGTTGCGAGTTCTTTTTCATTGCACGTGTGGAAATGCTCTTACTATCACAATTAAACATAGCCATGGGTTTTACTGTTGATTTTTTCACCGAGACTTCACTGAGCGTTTTATTGATTTTTTTTTTCCTGACATGTTTCTTCCGTGTGGTTGGCAGTTCACCACTATCCTTCCAGGTTTTAATAATGATTTGGACATTTTTTAACCAAACGGCAGTGAGTTCAGCAATTTCCTCAGTTGTTTTCTTTGCTTGATGCAGGAAATTTTTTTATTTATTACCCCGCTCCACCCGAAGGGTGAGGGCAAGGGGTATTGTTTTTGGTTCGGTTTCTTTCTGTGTTTGTGTGTTAGTGTGTTTGTTTGTTTGTTAACACTCTAGTGGCAAAACTTATGGCCCGATTCACCCCAAATTCAGTAGAGGGATTGCCCCCGGCCCAGAATAGATCCCTAATGAATTTTGTACAAGTTGGTGAAAGTATGTGCGAGGGGCAGGGTTTGTTGTGCCTGGCACCACTTGTTTTTTTTTTTAAATTTGGCTCCTCCAATCCCCACCCGATTTAGCGAACTATATACACAAGCTTGCTCGTATTCGACCCCATGTTGCCATCTCGGGAGAGTGAAGACAGTTTGCAGCGGTCCTCCGAAGTGCGCGCCTGTCAGCCACTACTTCTTTACACTCATTGCTTGAAACTTCACAAGTTCAGAACAAGGGTGGAGGATAACTGAACATGAGCAAGCTTTAGAATCTTACTGATGAGCACCCAGCTAACCAATAGGAGGTGCTTGAGCAATGAACAAAGCTACGAACTATTCCAATATCCCAACCCGGCAGTCCTGCCGAATTTACTTCCCTGTAGCGCAAAGTCAATTGTGTGCTGCTCTGAAAAGGCTGCCGACCACTGCCGGCTGGTACGACCGAGGATGGAATCCACGACGCGGTGGTCACTACTGCTCCGCAATGTTACACCTTAACTGAGTGAGCCAACCTGGCAGCCATGCAGGCAAATATTTTAAATTTCTTGAAACACAGTGACATCTTCACTCCACGACCATGGGATACGGTTGTTTAAGAAATGAGAAGCTATTGCATCAGTGAAGGTTAAAAGAGTTGTTCCCACTGCAACATATTAATCACATAGTAATAATTCAATCATAGGCTTTTTAAAGTCCAAATGGCATTTTTTTTTTTTTTTTTTTAGCCAGAAGGTACATACAGTATTTATCAAACCACATCCAGACAAATGGCTTATTAACAAAACAATGGTTGTTGGGGAGCGGGGGAGTATTGGATGGGAATTGCTACCAGCAGATATACACTGTTCTGATATCAGTATCGGAGATGAAAAAGTGGTATTGTGTCAACCTTAATACTTCTATCATGGTATGCGTAGTGCATTTACAGTTGGGGGTGCCACCAATTCTTGAGCCTAATGTATGCCCTTAAAACCATAGATATATAAAAAAACTAGATGATGCATCGCCTATTTGCCAAAGGCAAGTTGATACGTCAGCTGTTGGTGGAATGGTGGCCATATTGGGGAGGTCGAAAAACGTAAATAAACAAAGCGGACAACGTGGAAATAGATCTACACCTTATGCGTTCGTTATCTGAACATCCCCGGGCCTATATATTTTAATTAGATAATGGCTTTGTGGATTCTGTTATAAATTATAAGAACATATTTTTAAACTATATATTGCTGGATAGAGTGCCACGTAATACCAATTTTTCCAGGACTCATCTTTCTTTAGTATGCTTAATTGGCTCAGATGCAGGGACTAGGCTACTCGAATACGTCTTTGCATTGACTTTGAATGTAATCTGTCGTGTTTCGCGTCTGGTGTGAAAGCGGCTTTAGCTGGCAACCTTTTTATTCGGCGCATTTTATTGCCAGCTAGCGAGCTAAATGCTCACGGTGCAACTGCAGCCAAATTAGTTCGCATAATAATGGCTATAGCCGCTATACGCATTTTAAACTGACTAAATTTAAATACATTAAATATAATGTTAGGTAGCTAGCAAGAGAGCCTTTATGCCAACTTAGCTAGCTATATTTAATGTATGTATATGCGAGCTAGGTGCCTAAATGGTGAAGTTATAACTATTCACGATTATCCATTGATTTCAATGAGCAAGTCAAAAAATAACACAACTGAGCATGTGTACCGGAGGTAGCGGCCAAATAGCGGTAGAAATGTGAAAACGGTTCACGGCAAAATACACTGCCTTTTTCAAAATTTTTTTACAATTTTTAGTCAAAGTTACACAGCCATAGTTCGAGATGTTTTATTGTTCTTTATTTTAGGACCGCTAAATACTAGGTCTAAGTAGATTCTAGATTTTTCCTTTGAGTTTTTATTCGGTACAGAATGAAAGGAAATGGCAGCAACTGAAACTGCGTTTTATACAAGTACTAATAAAACAAGTATAAGTATGTAGGGTGTTCCAAGAGCACGGTTTAGTTAAAAAAAAAGAACAAATATACTCCAGACAAGTTTCAAAGTAACTTTTATTCCGCATGTATCATGTGTTGAACATTTATTTATAGTTGCTTTATAGTTAATGCATAGCCTATTTGTGCACGATATTAAATAAACATTGAATATACTGGATTTTACATAACAGATTTTCGCTCAAATCGGACAGTCCCATCACAATGCATTTTCATTAAAAAGCACTCGTGTATACCGGACAAGCTGGTTTGCACCATGCACATACGCATTTGCAACAGAGCAACGAAATGAAGTTCGGCTTTCCGACACGGTTATAAACTGACATAATTTAACAGTTAAATTAACGCATTCTCCTTGTTATTAGTGTGCGTGTTCAAGCACCCTATTGATATTCTTCTTATTAGTGTGCTTGCTCAAGCACACATCAAGCACACTATTGATATTCCTCTTATTAGTGTGCTTGCAAGGCAAGCACACTATTGTTCTTCTTAAGTTTTCTTATTCCTCTTATTAGTGTGCTGGCTCAAGCACACAGTAGCCTTGATATTCCTCTTATTAGTGTGCTTGCTCAAGCGCACTATTGTTCTTCCTAAGTTTTCTTATTTCACTTTTTCCTCTTATTATCTCCGCCAAGGAGATAATGCGATCGAGTCGGTTTATTTATTTATTTGTCCGTCCTTCTGTCTGTCTGTGGACAGGATTTCTCGGAAACTACTGGACGGATCTTCATGAAATTTTCACCAGAGGCAGATCTTGGGCCAGGGGCGACTCCATTAAAATTTTGTGATGATCTACATATGTCCGCCTGCAGGGGGCGCTATAAACAAAGGGTAACGTGTTTTTGGGGTATAACTCCCACACCATATATCGCACATTTAAAAACTTCATATCCCCAGATTCCCTGAATAGCCCTGAATCACCAAAGGCTAGCCACGCCCATTTCCGCCAATAATTTTTTAGCAAAATTGCGAAAACTACCAAAACTCTACTTTTTCGAACTCCTCCTTGTGGTTTGGTCCGATCAGTGTGAAATTTGGCAGGTACACTCTTCAACTGGACCTGATCTAAAGTTATCAAAAGAATTTTGTTAGGTCAAAATGGACGCCAAATTATTAACGAATACATTTTTCAAGCTAGCTATAGCAACGCTAACGATTTGCATATCTCGGTCAAAATAAATGGTAGCTCTACCAAATCTGGCGTCCTTAGTTGGCATGTGACTCTGGGGGTATGAACCAAATTTGGCAAATTTTGGCCACTAGGGGGCACTCAAATATGGCAAATTTATATCTCTTAAATGGCATCACCAATTTTTACCAAATTTGGTGCGTATGATACTGGGTCACTCCTGAGGCCATAGCTTGAAATTCAATGCGACTGGTCAAAGTGGGCGTGGCTTATTACAACATAAACAACAAACTTTCATTTCAGCTCAAGTATTATGCTGAGGGTTGTAAAATTTACAGGGTATATATACAGCAGCACACAGACCACCCATACCCAAAATTTTGTGTGTACTCCACTAGGTGGCGCTGTAACGGATGCAAACGCATTAACTTCCACATTTTAAATCACATCTTCATAAACTTTATATCACGTGTTCCCCAAGAGATTTCGCATCTTCTGACATGGGTCACGTCCACTCCCACAACATATTTCTCTTTCTAAATCACTACACATCAAAAACCTACTTTTTCGAATTCCTCCTAGTGTTTAAGCTCCATCTGCACGAAACTTTGCACATGCAATCTCCAGGCTTGCCTGATCAAAAGTTATAAAAAAATTTTGCTAATCAGAAAAATGCGATGCGTATACATGAATAATTTTTTATGAAAACTAAAATAACACATACTGTTGCATTTTTTTGTGAAACTAAAAGCTATAAAGATCAAACTCCATCCACTTGTTTAAGAGGTCAACCAGAGGCTCTTTGCCAAATTTGCCACAAATTGGCTGATAGGGGGCGCTATAAACAGGGAAACATCAAATGACACGAAAGTTGATCAGATTTGGTGAGCATGATGTGGATTCACTCCCAAGGCCAGCCATAAAGTTTAGTGAGGTTTGGTCAAAGTGGGCATGACTTCTTCGTCAAACAAATTCAGCTTTTCACACTTCCAGTGCTCTTCCCATTACAATAAAGCAGCGATGAACGGTTTGATATCAGATCTTGGTGATGTATCTCCTGGTAATGAAATACAGCTATTTGAATTCTGTGGGCACCGAGATACCTGGGAGCTGAGTCACGCGGGGAGGCTTGGCCCCCTTTCATAACTGCCTGCATTATTATTATCTCCGCCAAGGAGATAATGCGATCGAGTCGGTTTATTTCTTTATTTATTTGTCCTTCCTTCTGTCTATCTGTGGACAGGATTTCTCGGAAACTACTGGACGGATCTTCATGAAATTTTCACCAGAGGCAGATCTTGGGCCAGGGGCGACTCCATTAAAATTTTGTGATGATCCGGATCGGATCTGGATTCTGGATCCGGATCTGTATTTACAATCTTAGTGGCATATCTTGGAAACTACTTGACGGATCTTCATGAAATTTTCACCAGAGGCAGATCTTGGGCCAGGGACGACTCCATTAAAATTTTGTGATGATCCGGATCCGGATCTGGATTCTGGATCCGGATCTGTATTACAATCTTAGTGGCATATCTTGGAAACTACTTGGCGGATCTTCATGACATTTTCACCAGAGATAGATCTTGGTCAAGGGGCGACTCCATTAAAATTGTGTAATGATCTTGCATTTGTATCAACATCATCCCTTGGCGGAGATCAGAAATCTCGGATTGCTCTTGTTCTTCCTCTTATTATTCCTCCCGGTTTCTGTGGCCCCCGACCGCTTCAAGGGCTTTCGAGATAGAGACACCGTTCCAACTCTGAGACGTCCGGGCCGATCCGAACATGATGGCTTGTATACACGATTCCATAACCCCTTTTCATTCTTTCGCAATCCCTGTTTTTCATCCCTTCTTTTTTTCATGAAAGTCAATGGGCGGAATCTTTGTATCAGTTTCCTTGCACTCTAGAAATTAGAGCATGGAGAGGCAAAAAAATGACTCAGAAAAAAATTTTGAAATCACTCCCCCGGCCTCAATTTCCAATGTACACACACAAATTATACATCAGAACGTAGGAAAATTCGTGCAGGCCTGAAAAATGTAAACTTGGAAGAAAACAGACCAAGGGCTGAGACTCCAGGCGCCCCCAAGCGACAGGAGCGCGGACCAACTGCCCCATAGACAGCCATTATAACAGGAGCAGAAAAGTTTGGGAACAGAGCTGAAAAACAAATCACCGTCCTGACCACATACTTCACAATACAAGAAAAGAAAATGTATGGGGACGCTCCTCAGAGTCTCCACTCGCTCAAGACATTTTTGTTTTTACCATACGACCTACGGTCTGCCAGAAAATGGCAGTAGTTCGGACAGTGTCACTGACCAACTCCCCCATAGGCAGCCATTATAACAGGAGCAGGCGGTTGAGACACCTTTTTGAAATCGCCACCCTGACCACATACTTGACACTACAAGCAAAAAAAAATACATGGGGATGATCAGCAGAGTCTCCTGTCACTCATGGTGTTTTTGTTTTCACCATAGGACCTACGGTCTGCCAGAAAATGGCAGTAGTTCGAACAGTGTGAATGAAGAATTCTTTGAATTCCTCTCTGTCACACAGCGCCTGTGAGAGTGCAAGCACACAAGGGTGCTGCTGTTTCCATAGAGACAGGCACAAACATAAAGGAGCTGCTGTGTCAGACTCACGCGCGCACACACACACACACACACACACACACACACCTGTCTGTATTTCTCACTTGTAAAAATACAGCGTCAGCGATTAAACAGGCTGGTATAGACAAATTTCAGAGCGAGAGGCGCCCTGAACTTTGTCCTTTACACATGGTCAGATGATACCTGTGTGTGCGTTTCTGTGTGTGTGTCTGTGTGAGAGGTAGAGAGAGAGATAGAGGGAGAGAGAGAGACAGAGAGAGTATCAGAGACTGTGACAGTTAGAGCTGAGTGTAAAACTGTCATTAGAATGTTTGGTTATTAAGCTGCTACAAACATTCTAGATTAGGATTCTATAGAACACTCTGCACTGGTAGACAATGCAGGTGCTGCTGATAAGAGACTCAGGCACAAACAAACATGCAAAAGCCCTGCCAGACAAAATACACGCACACACACAAGGCAGACACACACACTCGCACACACAAAAAATTCTGTGCCATAAAATGACTAATGGGAGGACTCCTTTTAAACCATGACAGTGTGTGTGTTTCGGGGTAGTGATTCGGAGAGAAAGAGAGAGAGAAGAGGAGACTGTGGCAGTTACAGCTGAGTTTTGAATTAAGTTGAAAAGCATATAAAAGGGTAGAAAGGAGAAATCTCCCTTCTAAATGATATTAAAAACACTTCCATGTCTAAACCATGATTGTGTGTGACAGATGCAGAGAGAGAGAGCCGCGCGCACACACACACACATCTGTCTGTGCTTCTTACTGGTAAAAATACAGCGTCAGGGATTAAGAAGGCCGGTATAGACAAATTTCAGAGCACAAAGCGCTCTGAAATTTGTCCTCTAAACAATGTCAGATGATACCTGTGTGAGAGAGAGAGAGAGAGAGGGAGAGAAAGAGGGAGAGAGAGAGAGAGAGAGAGAGAGACAGACAGACAGACAGACAGACAGACTGACTGACTGACTGCCTACACTCTGCCAGACTGCCACTCTATTGTGTTTGTGTGTGTGTGTGAGAGAGAGAGAGAGAGACATTCATTCACTGTTGCTGGCAACATTTGAGCAAGTACACTTTGCATTTTCTCTGCGGAAATGCAGTCTAGTTCCTCTTATTATTCCTCCTGGGTTTCTGTGGCCCCCTACTGCTTCTAAGGCTTTCGAGATAGAGACACCGTTCCAACTCTGAGACGTCCGGGCCAAACCGAACTTGATGGCTTGTATAAACGATTCCATTACCCCTTTTCATTCTTTCGCAATCCCTGTTTTTCATCCCTTCTTTTTTTTCATGCAAGTCAATGGGCGGAATCTTTGTATCAGTTTCCTCGCACTCTAGAAATTAGAGCATGGTGAGGCAAAAAAAAGACGCAGAAAAAATTTTTGAAATCGCTCCCCCGGCCTCAATTTCCTACGTACACACACAAATTATACATCAAAATGTAGGAATTTTCGTGCAGACCTGAAAAATTTAATTTGGAAGAAAACAGACCAAGGGTTGAGACTCCAGGCGCCCCCAAGCGACAGGAGCGCAGACCAACTGCCCCATAGACAGCCATTATAACAGGAGCAGAAAAGTTTGGGAACAGAGCTGAAAAACAAATCGCCGTCCTGACCACATACTTCACAGTACAAGAAAAAAAAATACATGGGGACGCTCAGCCGAGTCTCCCTCGCTCACGATGTTTTCGTTTTTACCAAAGGACCTACGCTCTGCCAGAAAATGGCAGTAGTTCGGACAGTGTCACTGACCAACTCCCCCATAGGCAGCCATTATAACAGGAGCAGACAGTTGTGATACACCTTTTTGAAATCGCCACGCTGACCACATACTTGACACTACAAGCAAAAAAATACATGGGGACGCTCAGCAGAGTCTCCTGTCACTCATGGTGTTTTTGTTTTCACCATAGGACCTACGGTCTGCCAGAAAATGGCAGTAGTTCAGACAGTGTAAATGAAGAATTCTTTGAATTCCTCTCTGTCTCACAGCACAGGGGTGCTGCTGTCTCCATAGAGACAGGCACACACATAGAGGAGCTGCTGTGTCAGACACAGTATGTGCGCTCACACACATACACACACACACACACATGCATTCACACACACACGCACACCCACACACACATGCACACACACAAATACATGCATAGGATATACTTTAAATATGAAATTAATACATATAGAAATGGTTGTGAAAATATTACATAATATGAATATTGTCATAATGAAATCCATTTTATTTATTTATTTATTTACTTATTCATTATTTATTTTTTGAATTATTTTATGTACATCATCACTCACTGAATTGTTACCTGTCTGTCCAGAAATGCTTTGGCAAGATTGTATATAATACTGTCATGCCAATAAAGCTTATTGACTTGAAAAAAATAGAATTGACAGACAGACAGAAAAACTAATGTTTCTAATGTGTTTGCATGCATTGTTTTAACATGTTGATATGGAAAGATGATGCCATTGTTGCCTGCATCTGGTAAGTATGACTGGTGATGTATTCATTCAACACGATTAACACGGTCAAAGCTTTTCTCATATCTGATCCATTCCCTGTTGCTGGCAGCATTTGAGCGAGCACACTTTGCATTTTCTCTGCGGAAATGCAGTCTAGTTTTAACTGTAGGCCTAAGTGGAGTCCTGAGCGCATTTAACCGTGGGTTACACTTAACATGGACGGGACTCTGTTGTAAACTTATTGTTAAATTACTGGCAAAAAGTTGCATGTTTATAACAGTGCATTCGCGGAAACTGAAACTGGCGCAGTTTCATTTACATACTTAGGTTTTTAGTCATCTCCATTGATCCCAGTTGGAGCAACACGCAGTAGCCTATCATATCATCCTTTTATCCATTGTGTCAGGGCAAAGACGGACTAAATGAAGACAACAAGTAGGTACAGGTACGCGCACTTGAGAATGAAGTTGTTCCAATCTTTATACGCAAAGCATAGGCTACATACAAATTCATACATGTGTATAATGGATATAATCTGTTACATGCATATAGAGAATATAATCTGCCTTGTGAGTATAACAGATTTTGTATGTTTAATGCATAGCTATAGCGGAATTCGCTCATAACGGACAAAATTAGCTGGTCCAATTGAATCCTTAATATGCTAGTTTTACTGTATATGTACTTTAGTATGCATTAATCTTGGCATCAGTTTAACGGGAAAGACTCTCCACAAGACAGCTAGCTATATAAAATGTGAAAATTGATAAAGTGGAGCCAGGGTAACATTAGGGACTTGGCTAACTGTTTTTAAATAGGCTTACTGTGGCAGGCGCTGCACATGCATACAAGTGCCTATAACGTGATGTTCCTTAACATATTGTTCTTCTTTAGAGAGGCAATGTATATATCTGGGAGTTGAAACAAATAGAAAATGACAGAATTGTGAGGCTGCTCTGTGGAATGTCAAATATTACCAGCAATAATGAAATGGTGTTTTGCCCTCCAGGGGTACGCAGAAACCAAACGCGTCAATAAAGGAAAATGATTGAGAACTCGCCAGGACTAATTCTTGTCATAAAGGGACGTTTGTGGGGTGTACTCTGACCGGCTCAACACTACCTGAGGTCAATTTATTGATTGACGACGCAGCATCAGAGCAATTTCGCAGCGCTGCTATGGGGATTCGCCAGTGCCTAGCTAGGGGCAGGGCAAGGGCTAGCCTCACTTGCACCGAACGCTGCATCATCACGCTGAAAAGCCGCCTTATTTTTCACAAACAAGGCAACTTATTTGTGAAATGTGATTCATTGTTGTCTGGACTCAACCGTTCGCCAGTTTTTAAAATCATAGGCAGCACAGTGTTGAGGCATTTTCAGTTTATGCTGACCGGTTGTTCCACAGCCTTCATCACCTCATGTTGTTTTGACTAGTCCAATATGGCGGCGGTAAAGACGTAGGCGGGATGAGCCGATGAGTGATCTAGTTTTTTTTTTATATATCGATGCTTAAAACCTTTATCAAAACAAAAAGCATTTACGATGCATGTTATGTCTTAAAGTTACTTTTTTATATAAATGCGAACAGGATTATTCTAACTCCAAAACTCCCCTGTAGTAACATCACATATTTTATTTTCATTAATTTTCACAATTTAGAAACTTTTTCTTCCAGTGTATGCCACCTATACAGGATTTTTGCAAAATTACCCTTCGCTGCAATTCAAAATATTTTTGTAAATTGGCCTTTACAATGTGATGCGTACTTTTTCCGTGAGTGCTTGTTTTTAAACTTCAAGGTCTATTTGGTGGTAGTTGTAACATCTATATTTGGAGATATACATGAGAAAATCTAATTCACAACTAAATGAAACTGGGTTTATGAGCCCAGTTCCTCAAAAGACAGCGTCTAATACTTGTTTATTTCAAGTAATTTAAACTGAAGATCGCCTACTTCTTCAATAGCAGAGGACTGGCAGTTTACGATATGTCTGCCAATGACAGAATGCTATATAAAATACTTTTTTTGAAAAAAATGAAAGGATGCTGTCTGGTATTGAATTGGGAATTTGTATTATCAGGAATACCTCAAACTTCAAACATGATCTGTATGCTTACTTTCAGCTGAACCTACCATCCGAATCAAATCTGCCACTCATGGCAGTCGCAAACACTCATCTATGTTAGTCTGCAGCGCCTATGACTTCTACCCCAAAGGAATCAAATTGACCTGGCTGAGAGATGGGAAGGAGGTAAAGTCCGATGTCACAAATACAGAGGAGCTGGCTAATGGAAACTGGTTTTATCAGATTCACTCACATCTGGAGTACACACCCAAATCAGGAGAAACCATCTCCTGCAAGGTGGAGCATGCAAGTCTCCCTGAGGGCAGAGAGGTGAAGTGGGGTAAGACCATGTTTTTCAAGGCAGTGTACTGCCATTCTTCATTGAGTTTTTGACACAGTTTTTAGTTATGACATGCCAATAAAATGCATGTATTTTACTTTACCATCTGCCACATTTTTAGGTCTTTATCCTACAACCCTGATTCCAAAAACACTAGGACGCTGTGTAAAATGTAAATAAAAACAAAGTGCAATGATATGCAAATTTAAATTTAAACCCAAATTTAATTGAAAATACAACAAAGACAACACATCAAATATTGAAATTGAGGAAATATACTGTTATAATATACTGGTATATTTGTGCATTGTGTGTGTGTATATATATATATATATATATATATATATATATACAGTGCCTGACAAAAGTCTTGTCACTTATCCAAGTTGTAGGAACAACAAATAATAACCTGACTTGTAGTTGATCAATTGGAATCAAAAATGTCTTATATGAAAGGCAAAGCCCTCTAGATTATGCGAAATATACCAAAATAGAGTTTTGTGTCATTGATTGAGTTTTATAATTTAATTTGTACAGAAAGGTCAGATTTTGCTTGGACAAAAGTCTTGTCGCATTGAAAAACAAGAGCAATCCGAGATTTCTGATCTCCGCCAAGGGATGATGTTGATACAAATGCAAGATCATTACACAATTTTAATGGAGTCGTCCCTTGACCAAGATCTATCTCTGGTGAAAATGTCATGAAGATCCGTCAAGTAGTTTCCAAGATATGCCACTAAGATTGTAAATACAGATCCGGATCCAGAATCCAGATCCGGATCCGGATCATCAAAATTTTAATGGAGTCGTCCCTGGCCCAAGATCTGCCTCTGGTGAAAATTTCATGAAGATCCATCCAGTAGTTTCGAGAAATCCTGTCCACAGGCAGACAGAAGGACGGACAAATAAATAAAGAAATAAACCGACTCGTCGCATTATCTCCTTGGCGGAGATAATAATAATAACTAGAACTGCAGGCAGTTATGAAGGGGGCCAAGCCTCCCCTGCGCGACTCGGCTCCCAGGTATCTCGGTGCCCACAGAATTCAAATAGCTGTATTTCATTACCAGGAGATACATCACCAAGATCTGATATCAAACCGTTCATCGCTGCTTTATTGTAATGGGAAGAGCACTGGAAGTGTGAAAGGCTGAATTTGTTTGATGTAAGAAGTCATGCCCACTTTGACCAAACCTCACTAAACTTTATGGCTGGCCTTGGGAGTGAATCCACATCATGCTCACCAAATTTCATTGCAAATCTGATCAACTTTCGTGTCATTTGATGTTTCCCTGTTTATAGCGCCCCCTATCAGCCAATTTGTGGCAAATTTGGCAAAGAGCCTCTGGTTGACCTCTTAAACAAGTGGATGGAGTTTGATCTTTATAGCTTTTAGTTTCACAAAAAATGCAACAGTATGTGTTATTTTAGTTTTCATAAAAAATTATTCATGTATACGTACCGCATTTCTCTGATTAGCTAAAATCTTTTGATAACTTTTGATCAGGCAAGTCTGGAGATTGCATGTGCAAAGTTTCGTGCAGATGGTGCTTAAACACTAGGAGGAGTTCGAAAAAAGTAGGTTTTGATGTGTAGTGATTTAGAAAGAGAAATATGCTGTGGGAGTGGACGTGACCCATGTCAGAAGATGCGAATCTCTTCTGGGAACACGTGGATATAAAGTTTATGAAGATGTGATTTAAAATGTGGAAGTTACAGGCCAAAATGCGTTTGCATCCGTTACAGCGTGATGCCATTTAAGAGATATAAATTTGCCATATTTGGAGTGCCCCCTAGTGGCCAAAATTTGCCAAATTTGGTTCTATACCCCCAGAGTCACATGCCAACTAAGGACGTCAGATTTGGTAGAGCTACCATTTATTTTGACCGAGATATGCAACCGTTAAGCGTTGCTATAGCTAGCTTGAAAAAATTTATTAGATTAATAATTTGCGTCCATTTTGACCGAACAAAATTCTTTTGATAACTTTAGATCAGGTCCAGTTGAAGAATGTACCTGCCAAATTTCACACTGATCGGACCAAACCACAAGGAGGAGTTCGAAAAAGTAGGTTTTGCAGTTTTCGCAATTTTGCGAAAAAAAATTATAGACGGAAATGGGCGTGGCCTAGCCCTGGTGATTCAGGGCTATTCAGGGAATCTGGGGATATGAAGTTTTTAAATGTGCGACATATGGTGTGGGAGTTTATACCCCAAAACGCGTTGCGTTGCCCTTGTTTATAGCGCCCCCTGCAGGCGGACATATGTAGATCATCACAAAATTTTAATGGAGTCGTCCCTGGCCCAAGATCTGCCTCTGGTGAAAATTTCATGAAGATCCGTCCAGTAGTTTCGAGAAATCCTGTCCACAGACAGACAGAAGGACGGACAAATAAATAAATAAACCGACTTCGATCGCATTATCTCCTTGGCGGAGATAAAAATGTGGAAATTATACATACACTTTATTTTGAATACACAAATATGCCACTATAATATCAAAACATAAAGCCATGGTGCCTTGGAAAAAAAAAGAATTAATATTTGCGTATGACTCCCATGAGCTTGGAGGACTGCATCCATACGTCTTGGCAAAGACTGAGATAACTTGATGATGAAATCATCTGGAATGGCATAGAAAGCAGTCTTGCAGGACTCCCAGAGTTCATCAAGATTCTATGGTTTCATCTTCCAAGCCTCCTCCTTCATCTTACCCTGAAATGCTCAATAATGTTCATGTCAGGTGACTGGGTTGGCCAATCCTGGAGTACCTTCACCTTCTTCGCTTTCAGGAACTGTGACATGGAGGCAGAAGAATGAGAAGGAGCAGCAGTATAAGTAGGGCAGCAAGAACTTCTTGATATTTCAGGCTGTTGATGTTGCCATCCACTCTGCAGATCTTTATCACACCCCCATGCTGGATGTAACAACAAACCATGATTTTTCCTCCACCAAACATGATTGTTTTCTGGGAGAATCTTGGGTCCATGAGGGTTCCAACAGGTCTTTACGGCGACTGGCATGCAGTTCAATGGATGATTCACCAGAAAAATAAACTTTCAGCCACTTTTCCAGTATCAATCCTTTCTGCGAGCTGTGGGCCTTGGCAAATGCAATGCAGGTTTTTTGTTTTCTGCTTAATGCAGACTTCTGTGTACTAATTTGGCTATGAAAACCACTTTGAGAGAGAATTTGACAAACTCTTCTTGTAGATACCGGGATTTTTGGTGACATTTCCTCATGTAACCGCTGTAGTTGAAGAAGGGCTAGCCTTGTACAGTTGAAGCAACAAAGCGGTCCTTTCAAACAGTTGTCATACTGGGGTCTGTCTGACCTGCGCTTGCCATGAACGTCACCAGTTTCTTCAAATCTTTTTCTCATCCCCTCCACTTGACATTTGGATATATTAAAGATGTCTGCCACTTCAGCAGCAGACTCAGTCTTCAGGCTCTTGATGATCAGCACGTTGGTCTGTGGTTGAATCTTTGGTATGTTGTCAGAGGTCTAGTCGCACCTCATATGAAAGTCTGGTGTGCTGGGGTTATTTCTATACACATCTGGGAATGTGTTAATTACAGTATTTGTCATAGGTTAAACTCTAATCTGCGATTTGTTGCATCATCTGAAGAGACGACAAGACTTTTGTCCTAGCAAAAACAAATGTTATGGGCTTAGCCAAGCTGTGAACATCAGAACACTTTTTGACGGTTTCATTTTGCACCAAATTATTAATGTGGAAGCCCTTGACATTAAAATGGACCATTTATTGTAACAATTGATTCGTTAGAAATAAAGTTATATGCTATTTTTAGTTACTATGTCCTTATGCGACAAGACTTTTGTCAGGCACTGTATATATATATATACACACAACTATGCTGGAAAAAAAATTCTGCTCATTTTAAATTTGATTCCAGAAATGTCTCAAGAAAGTTGGTACAGGAGCAATTCTGTTTTTATAACATTTTACACAGTGTTCCAACTTTTTGGGAAATGCGGTAGTGAATGAGGTAGCACAACCTCTTTTGAAAAGCTAGGCACAAAGACAAAAAAATGCAAGTGATTGACAAGTGTGCGGCTTCCTTGACTACGCAAAAAGCCACGGCCATTTTAATTCAAGCTACCAGATTAAAAAGATGGCTGGTCACTCAAGTATGGGGGGAAAGACTTGCTATCTAATAATGCATGGAACTCATGAACAGGGACTCCTTTCCCCTCTCGCAATGCTATAGTTGCTGTCTAGACTGACATGCTCTTTAACATGAATCTCAAAAATAATTCAAAGTCTAAAGACCAATTCTTTTTTGATGATAAAATGTGTCTTTTGTTCAGTACTGCTTTAAGGGGCTTTCCCAGGTTCAAAATGATTTTTTTTCTTTTTTTTCCAATTTTTCTCTTTTTTCCCTATAAGGTTCATGAAGATGTGTACTTTAATCAAATATTTTGTAATTAATGTCATCAATTTTGTTAAAAAATGACTTTTTTGAAGATCTCCCACCTCAAATAATTTTATAAGTCAGCTAAAATCTGGTGACTTTCAACACTTGTGGTGCTGATAACTTTTATTTTCAATCAAATTGCCTCAAATTTTGACTGAAGACTTGTTGGTTATTTCTGCATGCAATCACATTGGCTTTTTCTCATAGGGGCAAAGGTATCAATTTCATGGGATTGTTTGTGTCATCCAACTGACCCATTTGAGGATTTTTTTTTTTAGAAAAACCACTAGAAAAAAATAAATGCATAATATATAGAAAAATCCTCATGCGATTGCATCGATATGATATATATTTAACAGGGGAAAAAAAGAATTAAGTGATTTGGTTGGGTGGTTAGGGAGTAAGGCTTGCCACAATATGGACCGTGATTTTGCTTATTAACGTCAATTCCATGGTAAGAATGTAAATAAAAACCAATGGAATGGTACATTTTTTTTTAATTGAACAAATAAACTGTCGTGTTATTATACCCATATCTTTGCTGGAACAAGGTAAATCAAATGAACCTTGGAATCCCCTTAAAATGTAAACACCATAAGCAGTTTCAGGGTTTATTGCCAGTTCATCAATTTATACCAATTTTGCAGAATCAAAAAACAAAAATTCAATTATTATACTGCAACTATATGTCTTTTCTCTGTTTAGTTTGTTTTGTTTTTCTCGTTCAATAAAACTATTTTGAAAAAATGGCATTTTTAAATATTATACACCTGTAAAAAAGTTAAGCACTACCCAATTCTTAAAAAGTTCCACTTCATCAAAAGAAAAAATTAATAACATCAATAAACAATGCCAAATTCTTGGAAATATGGCTGGGATATACCTTTCCTTGAATAAAAAAATCTGTTTGAAAAGAATGTGATCTTTATTTCACACTTTATCAGGTTTTAAAGAAAGAGCACGTTTTAACACATTCAATGCTGTTTAAAGTATGGGCCTATTGACCTTCAAAGATGGCACAGAGACCTGTATTTTCCCAAAACTGTCCCCTGAAGTTTGAACTCTCATCAGGGTTCGCACAGCTCTGTGTCAATGAAATTCCAGGAGTTTTCCAGGACTTTTCCAGGAGTAAAACTCTTTTTTCCAGGACCAATTGAAGACCCCCGTAGTAGATAAGCCTGCTATGGCAAGCAACGCCGCCGCAGCGGCTTAAGTCTCGATCAGCGGAGTGCAGATCTATTTCCGGGTGCCGTAGCCGTTGCAAAATCCGCCGTTGCTTAAAGTCCCTATTATCTCTATTAATTAGAGTTTAATTTATCTCTCCGCAGAAGCTGCTGCAAGATGTCAGAGCACGAATTTATGCTCGAATGCACTAGCTGCTGACTTTTTTACGGACTTAGAATGACTCACGGACTCCTGTAGTTATGAACACAGATGAAGACATACGTAAGCTACTCACAGACATTGCTGTGCGAACTCACGGACCATAACTCACGCACTCACACGAACCCTAACTCATGGACTCGCGAGCCCACTGACAATAACTCACGGACTCCTATAGTTATAAAAATTGACTTGCATACATATACATCCCGGAAAATCGATAAAATAAAACGCCAATAAAACTTCAATAACCAACAGCACTACATAAGATTCTAACTTCCGTAGAGTAAGCTAAAAGATTTATGTCCCTTGCGATTGCGTATGCGGGTTTTCTTCCGTCAGTCTCTAAGTCCGTGTTTTGTCCACCGGCTCGGTCACACGGCTTAACATGTCATTGCATCATGTCCCGATATGGCAGGGCCTGCACCAGAACTGAAAATTTGGGGGCAAAGATACATCTCTTTCTGACAATTAGTCCTAGCTAGTTCTCAATTGTTTTCCTTTTTATATGGGTCATTCCACGTAAAATCATTCAGGGGGTGCCAGGTCACCTCCTCAGAAGTCTTTGAAAAAATTCATATGAGTAAATATTCACATAAAATGAAAAAATGCCAAATATTAGCCCAGTATCTCAAATAGTTTTCAAGTTATAGCCCTTTGAAATTTGAATAATATTTTGTTTTTTGGCGAACCCATTTTCAGCCAACTTTGGCAACTTATTGCTCCAAATTGATTGCTTATACAAGGCTGAAATTGGGTTTACTAACCATATTCATCCCCTAGAATCTGAAAATGGCCTTAGATTCTGTGTATCTTGATCTACTTTTGTATGGTTAAGCCTCAAAATCTGCCAAAAACACAAAATGCCCAAAAACGAGACCACGTTTTATGACCTGTAACTCAGGAAGTAAGTAATATTATTATTATTCAAATTTTGAAGGGCTGTAACTTGAAATCTATTTGAGATACTGGCCTAAAATTTAGCATTTTTTATTTTGTGTGAATATTTACTTGTGAATTTTTTAAAAAATTTTTGAGGCGGTGACCCCGAAAATTTTTCAAAATCTGGATGATTTGACATGGAATGACCCATATACATTTTCATAACATAGTAATAATCAAGTTGCAAGTGAAGACACAGCCTCTCCCCCATGCGATTTAACAGCGACAAAATTATGGGCTACATTCTGCACAGAAAAATAATTTAATTATAATTAGGTCTATGCATTGGCACTCAGCGACAGTAATTTTTTCCATGGAGAGCTGCATTTCAGAACACTTCGATGAATGAAAGTCATTTCGGTGACAAGTCCGTACACCTGTTTTTGCAGCACAGTCACCGCAACTTGCTGCAAAAAAAAAATAGACAGCTGTCTGATTGGAAAACGTAAACGGACTACACCACCATAAATCATCATTAATACATTCGTTGCTGAGTGCCAGACCATAGACCTAATTATAATTACAACCCCAAATCCAAAATAGTTGGGATGAAGTGTAAATTGTGAATAAAATCAAAATACAATGACTTTCAGATCACATGAGCCAATATGTTTTTTATAATGGAACATAGATAGCATTTCAAATGTTGAAACTGAGACATTTTACATTTTTATCCACAAAATGAGCTCATTTCACATTTTCTGGCTGAAAGAGGTCTCAAAAAAGTTGAGACACTAGCAAAAAAAGGGCCGAAAAAGCAATTAATATATATGAGAATCAGCTGAAAGAACATTTAGCAAGTAATTACATTAACTGGCATCAGGTGTGTCACATGATTGGCTATAAAAGGGATGTCTTAAAAAGGCTGAGTCTCTCAGAAGTAAAGATGGCCAGAGGCTCTCCAACCTGTGAAGGCTTGCAAAAAAATTGTGGAATACTTTAAAAACAATGTTCCTCAACGTCAAATTGCAAAGGCATTGAAGGTCTCATCATCGGCAGTGCACAGCATCATCAAAAGATTCAGAGAAACTGGAAAAATCTCTGTGCGTAAGGGACAAGGCCGAAGACCTTTACTGGATGCCCGTGATCTTCGGCCCTCAGACGCCACTGCATCACTCACGGCATGATTCTGTCATTGACATTACTAAATGGGCCCAGGAATACTTCAAGAAACCACTGTCTGTAAACACAGTCCGCCGTGCCATCCACAGATGCCACCTAAAACTCTATCATGCAAAAAGGAAGCCATTGTTGAGCATAATTCAGAAGCGCCGCCGTGTTCTGTGGGCCTAGGCTCATTTAAATGGACTGTAGCAAAGTGGCAAAGTGTCCTGTGGTCAGACGAGTCCAAATTTGACATTCTTGTTGGAAATCATGGGCATTGTATCCTCTGGGCTAAAGAGGAGAAAGACCACCCCTCCTGTTATCAGCGTTCAGTTCAAAAGCTAGCATCTCGGATGGTATGGGGATGCATTAGTACATATGGTGTGGGGCACTTGCATGTTTTAAAAAGCACCATGAATGCTAAAAGTTATATAAAGGTTTTAGAGCAACATATGGTCCCCCCCAGATGACATCTATTCCAGGGAAGGCCATGTGTATTTCAGCAGGACAATGCAAAACCACATAGTGCAGCTATAACAACAGCCTGGCCTCGTAGTAGAAGAGTCCATGTGCTGAACTGGCCTGCCTGCAGTCCTGATCTTTCACCGATTGAGAACATTTGGCGCATAATTAAACAAAAAGTCCATCAAAGGAGACCCAAAACTCTCCAGCAGCTGAAAGCCTGTATTAAACAAGAGTGGTATCAAATTCCAATGGCTAAAATCAAGAAACTTGTCTCCTCAATGCCCAGACGCCTCCACTCTGTGTTAAAAAGAAGAGGGGATGCTACACCATGGTAAACAGGCCCCGTCCCAACTTTTTTGAGACCTGTAGCAGCCATTAAATTTGAAATGAGCACATTTTGTAGACAAAATTGTAAAATTTCTCAGTTTCAACATTTGCTATGTTATCTCTGTTCTATTGTGAATAAAATACTGGCTGATGTGATTTGAATGTCATTGCATTTTGATTTTATTCACAATTTACTCTTTGTCCCAACTATTTCGGAATTTGGGTTGTAATTCAGCGCCAATTTTCGTGGAGATCGGCAGAGCGATATGGGGCCATTTTTCCCCGGGACATAAACGTCTAATTTTCCAGGACTTTCCAGGAGTTTCTTACGTTCTCCAGGATTTTCCAGTACTGGAATTCACGATTTTGTTTTTCTAGGATTTTCAAGGAGTTTCAAGGACTGTGCGCACCCTGCCAATTGGAAGAAACAAAATCAATGTCTAACTAAGATGAAAGTTTTCTGAAGTACAACTCCAAATGCCAACACTCAGCACGTCCAATTAAGCACGGTTCATGGAAAAGCCTTTTGAATGTGAAATGTGTGTGAAATGCATGTTAAATCCTTCATGCAAATGTGCAGAGTTCAGAACTTTCCAGTTTTCAGAAAATTTAAATTTTTGAATTTGGTGGTGCTTAACCTGTGCATTTACATTTGAAATTATTCTTTAACCAATTTTTTTTACAGATTCCATTACATCACTTCCATAATCATTAGGAATTAGACAACATTGCTGATGGAGAATCTTGTTTTTCAGACCCCACTATGTCCGAAGTCGACCGAAACAAAGTGATAATTGGGGCCTCTGGCCTAGTGCTGGGGCTGATAATCACAATTGCTGGAGTGATCTATTACAAGAAGAAAGCCACTGGTAAGACATAAACTGCCCGCTACTACCCAGGAGTTATCTTGCCATGCATTCCCAATCTGTGTGCCATCAGATAAGGGTTATTTTTATTAGAATTCATAAATTTCATTGAATGCAACATTTTCATTAATGATACCGTTGGGTAACAGTACATCTCTGTACTGCTAGTGGTAACATTGCATGCTACTGGGTCACTCCATATGAAATCACCCAAAATGCGGGGTGCTCCCAGCTTGATGGTTTCAGAATTGCTTCATTTGGTGATATTTTTTTGCCTGTGATGAGCAAATCAAATCGCAGGTGGTTTCAAGTTGATATCTCGTTCCGTTATCATTTTATGGGCCCCCGAAAAAGGGGGCGTGGCCCATGTTAACCCTTTGGTCACAGTTTGTGACCATTTTCAAAGGGTTTTAACCGATGAACTAATAATGATACAAATTTCATTCTTTCAGGATATGTTTATTTTGTCTAATAGGCTGCAACAAACCTTTTAATATAGTGGTTAACCCTTTGAATGCTTTGCAATTAACCAAAAAACATTGAAATTTGGTGCCGAACATGTCGATTTCAAATGAAATATTATGCAAGTATCCTTAGAATGTTCCCTTTGCCATTTACATTGTTGATAGTATACCTGATGGAGTATCAAATGAAGGTAAAAACATCTTTCTATCTTCATCCAATTTGGAGAAACATTAACCCCTTTTCAGCTAAATACCGATACGGTGCACTTTTTGACCCTCATTTTGGCCATGTGGGCCTGTTTTGATTTTCAAAAAGTTGGCCTCAAATGAAAGCTTATTCAAAGAACTTCAAAATACAACACAATCAAACTTGGAACAAATACTCCTACTTGGAAAAATAAGACCCCTTTTAAGCGCTATTTACACATCAGCACAACTACTCTCAGTGTACAGGTAAATGTACAATAATGTACAGGGGATACTGAACTCCACTCATTTATTTCTACTTTCAGTTGCATGCTCTTCAATCATTTGCAGCCTGTGTCATTTTCTTGTATTTGTTTTCCCAGTAATTTCAAGATAATTTGATAGACCAGGCAGAATTGTTACTAATGTGGATGAAACCCTTCAAACCGTACCTTCCCCTTCATGCTTTTATTTGCGAAAAGGGAATTGGGTAACTTTAACTGCTTGAACCTGGTTTCCTTCTCTCTTGTGCTCAAGATTTCGATCATAAATACTGCCTGTAGATGTCAGCATAAAGGTGGTAGGCGGATCCCCTTAGTAGGCCTACATGGTTTCTGAAAACAATGGCTGAACCATCATAATCTTCCGAATCTAATCCCCCATGCACTGTTGGCATTGTGAATGAGTCCCTGTCCATTTATGTACATTTACCTGTACACTGAGAGTAGTTGTGCCGATGTGCAAATAGCACTTAAAAGGGGTCTTATTTTTCCAAGTAGGAGTATTTGTTCCAAGTTTGATTGTGTTGCATTTTGAAGTTCTTTGAATAAGCTTTCATTTGAGGCCAACTTTTTGAAAATCAAAACAGGCCCACATGGTCAAAATGAGGGTCAAAAAGTGCACCGTTTCGGTAATCAGCAGAAAGGGGTTAATGTTTCTCCAAATTGGATGAAGATAAAAAAATGTTTTTACCTTCATTTGAAACTCCATCAGGTATACTATCAACAATGTAAATGGCAAAGGGGACATTCTAAGGATACTTGCATAATATTTCATTTGAATTCGACATGTTCGGCACCAAATTTCAATGTTTAGGGGTTAACTACAAAACACTCACTATATTACTATATTACTATATTAAAAGGTTTGTTGCAGACTATTAGACAGAATAAACATATCCTGAAAGAATGAAATTTGTATCCTTATTAGTTCATCGGTTATAACCCTTTGAAAATGGTCACAAGCTGTGACCAGAGGGTTAACGTGGGCCACGCCCCCTTTTTCAAGGGCCCATAAAATGAGAACGGAATGAGATATCTACTTGAAACCACCTGCGATTTAATTTGCTCATCACAGGCAACAAAATATCACCAAATGAAGCAATTCTGAGACCATCAAGCTGGGAGCTTGGGTGATTTCATATGGAATGACCCTACTGCATCACTCTTGCCTACTGCTAGTAAATACGTGCTTCCTCCTGCATGCAACCTTCTGCATTCAGCCAGTCTAAGGGCACATTCACACTAGGTATGATTGTTCCGTACCGTGCCACAGTAAGATTGTCCCCCCTCCGCTCTCCCCCCCCGGTCAGCTTTCACACTTGTAATGTCATACTGTTCCTGAGTATACTTGCATATGTCAAAATTTCAATACAGCACGTTGCAGTATGCACAAAGGTGGTTTTAAATGGGGAAATATACAAAAAGAAGAAAGAAGGCAAACCCTTGCGTTGAAAAATTCCATATCCAACCTCCCCTTTTTTTGGCTTTTTATTTGCTAGAACGATTTTAAAAGGAGGCGCTTATATATTTTGGGGGGTTATATTAGTGAGAAGGGAGTTTAGAATATTAATATGGAATATTAAGAGCCATTCTATGAGAGATTGACACTCGATGCGCAGTTGACCCCCCTGGAATTGAATGAAACTTTGCTCAGAGGTAGATATGGGTGTCTCATGGAAAAAGCCAAATTTTTAGGTCCGTATCACAAGTTACCTGCCGGTTGCGCCACCTGTAACCCATTATAGTGGCTCGATTTTGCTGTTTACACCACATTTTACATCAACTATCATGACTTAAGGGTACACAGTACCAAATATGTTATACTTTTATCATGACCTGTGACTCTTCAAGTCCGGTTAGACATCAGCATCCCAGCAGTGCCAAGATGGGTAACTATGTTATCGAGCCTGAATTATTTGAGAAATAACAATAAAAATTGAAAATGTGAATGGGGATAAAATGACATACCCGACGTATACCAATCTAGAATGCTTTATTAAGTGTTTTCACACAACAAGACTATCATTTTCAGTGAATAGTACCTTGGTATCTTGCTGGGTTAGTGCAATGGACGGCCAAAAAGATAGTCGAAATAGATTTTTGGTGCACAGGGCTTCCTCCAAAATATTTTTCAGGGGGGGATTTCCCCCTTTCCAACTTTTTTTGGGGGGGATTTTCAATTTGTCGAGGGGGATTTCAGTATGTAACGGCTAGCTGTCACAACCATAAGAGACTGTAACAACTATTCATTTACGATATTCAGATGAACTGAAACAAGACAAAAGTTATCACAAAAATAAAACATTTATTCAACAAAAGTAATTACTGCACTCAGTGACTGAGTAACCGAGTAAAATTTGAAAAATAAAAAAAAATACAAGTTACAACTGCCATTGACTATAATCAGATAATGGATATTACGCGACAGAACGGTATGCTTTGGAACGGGACTGGGCTTGACTAGATTCTCTAGTCAACAAACAAACCTGCAAAAACACAAAAAATAACAGTGCTTTCGCTAAGCAGCGCGATTCTCGGTCGCTACGTATATCCGCATGGAACCTCTATGTGAAAAACGAAATTGACAAGAACGGAAGGCGACACTTTGGAAACCGTTATCATACACCCATAAATGAAAGACTGGCATTGACAGCGTGAAAAAAAATCATATACGTACAAGCCATCTCCCCCATTATAAAAATTATTTACTTGATTTGAAGCGAGACCGGTGAATAAACATTTTAATGAATAGGCGACAGGTGCACACGGCGCAAACCTTGTCCCCAAAGGCTTAAAAAATATGTACAGCGCTGGGCAGGCTAGTGATTACCATGTCTGAAATTAGGGATGACGTTGGCCATGAAGATGTATAGCCCACTGCCCTGAATGCGGTGCTGCGCAACGAAAGGGAAGATTCGAGATCATCTGCGGTCAGCGGCAAGGCAGAAAACGTACCCAGTGATTGGCTAGTTAGTTACTCTCTGAATGTCCAATCTGTTCAGATTTTGTGGGCGTGAATGAACGTGCGAGTCAAGCAGTACTTGTATAGGTGATTTAAAGCCGCTTGCGCACTGGACACGAAACAAATTTTTCGCACGATAGATTACATTGACATTGAATGTAATCTGTCGTGCGAAAAATCTGTTTCGCGTCCAGCGTGCAAGCAGCTTAATTCACTGAAAACATGCACGGGAATGGCCCGCTTTGACTATTTTTTCTTGCGGGCGCTAGGGCAGTTTTTGCAGGAATCCCGCAATCGCACTGCTTGGCAGAAGCTCTGGTGCATGTTTGTGGTTTATTTTCTCAGTAACCCAGATATGTACAGTGATGGTAAATGCTGATTCTTGTGCTTCTGGAACTCTATTTTCAGGAACACCATGCATTTCTTTGGTAGTATCTACACTATTAAGCTAGACGGAGCCAAAGTTGGAGGAAAACTCGAAACGGATCATTTCATAGCAGATTGTGCCTATGTTTAGGTGGCACTGTTTTGTTTACCCAGCAAGATAGAGATCTGAAATTTTCTGGATATATGGTCCGTTTGAGGTATATTACTGCATTAGTAAAATCTCAATGGTAGTATTTTCAGTGCAGATGACATTCAACATCAAAAGTTGGACAATTTTGCCCCCGGGGGGCGCTGTAGGATGGATGCAAGCACTGGCTATCCCCAGCAATGTACCAAAGAAATTGTTCTTGAATTGTGATACACACAGCTAGTGTGAATTAACTGTGATTAACCACATTTTTTTAGTTTATTTTCACGAGCCACACCCAAGCCTGATTACTGACAGACCTGTTGAATCAAAAAATCACTTAAATAGAACCTATCTGACAAAGTGAAGTAGGCTAAAAGATCTCAAAAAGCAACACATCATGCCGCGATCTAAAGAAATTCAAGAACAGATGAGAAACAAAGTCATTGACGTCTATAAGTCTGGAAAGGGCTACAAAGCCATTTCTAAGGCTTTGGGACACCAGCGGACCATGGTGAGAGCCATTATCTACAAATGGAGAAAACTTAGAACAGTGGTGAACCTTCCCAGGAGTGGCCGGTCTCCCAAAATTACTCCAATTCCGCATCAACGACTTATCCAGGAGGTCACAAAACTACTCAGAATAACATCTAAAGAGCTGCTGGCCTCACTTGCCTCAGTTAAAGTCAGTGTTCACGATTCAAAAATAAGAAAGAGACTAGGTAAAAATGGCATCCATAGGAGAGTTCCAAGGTGCAAACCGCCGCTGACCAAAAAGAACACAAAGGCTCATTTCACATTTGCCAAAAAACATCTTGATGACCCCCAAGCCTTTTGGGAAAATACTCTGTGGACTAGCGAGACACAAATTGAAATTTTTGGAAGGTGTGTGTCCTGTTGCATCTGGCGTAAAATTAACACAGCATTTCAGAAAAGGAACATCATACCAACGGTCAAACATGATGGTGGCAGTGTGATGGTCTGGTGCTGCTTTGCTGCTTCAGGACCTAGACGACTTGTCGTAACTGATGGAACCACGAATTCTGCTCTCTACCAGAAAATCCTGAAGGAGAATGCCCAACCATCAGTTCCTGACCTCAAGCTCAAGCGCACTTGGGTTGTGCAGCAGGACAATGATCCGAAACACACCAGCAAGTCCACCTCTGAATGGCAAAAAAAAAAAAAAAACAAAATGAAGTTTTTGGAGTGGTCTAATCAAAGTCTGGACTTTAATCCAATTGAGATGCTGTGGCCTGACCTTAAACAGGCTGTTCATGCTCGAAAAATCCTCCAATGTGGCTGAATTAAAACAATTCTGCAAAGAAGAGTGGGCCAAAATTGCTCCACAGCGATGTGAAAGACTGATTGCCAGTTATCGCAAACGCTCGATCGCAGTTGTTGTGCAGGACTTCTCCTTTCTTTAACTCCCTGGAAAAGTTTAACAACCTTGTCCCTGTTAACCTCCACACAAAAATCATAAATGTTAAAATGATTATAAAGTTCAGGTCATTAAAAAGATTGATATCTGATTTGCCATTTAAGGAAATTAGGCACTTCCTGGGCTGCGACCCCATCATGGACTTTACACTATTTCATGAAGAATGTGAGCTACCAGAACTGAGCATGCTCTCCACTTTTTCCTTATAACTATGTTTGGCAAGTTCTATTTCCTTTTGAATTTGCTTCTGTAATTCTCTATATCGAAAATCATCACCCTGACTAAAACTTATGTTCTGCTGATTAACTGAACTTTTTTTTTTACTGTTTTTGAGGCCCATGGCTTATTATTAGGAAAGAAAAGAAAAAATAGATTTCTGGGGTATGACCAATGCTTCACAAAAAGTGATGTATGCAGATACTATCTCGGTAAGTTCATAAAAGTCATCACAGACATTTTTAAACAAGTCTGTCTGTGAGACTGTAGCAGTCCTGAAGGCGTTGATGTAGTCCTGTGACCAGACCAGAACTAACCATCATTCCGGCTTGTGTTCCTTCAGGAACCCGAACAAAAATCATGTATTCACCTCTATGCTGATAGAAGGCTGGGTGAAGTTCTTTAGTCCAAAAAACACCTTGGGTGTCTCGGAGGAACCAAGCAGCTACCTCCGGGGTTGAAAAGAGAGGCCAACTCGGAACTGCCAAAAACTGCAGTTCCTCGAACGGCCACTTGAGGCTGATTGCAGAAGTGAGTCAATCCCTATTGACCTCCATGCTAAAAAGCCCAATTTTACAGCAGAAATAAACTTGTTTACAGCCTGGTTCAAAAAACTGTTTTGCTCTCTTTGGCTAATTTTTCCCTCCAAGAAAACTGTGGAGTGGGTGAATTTTTATGTCATTCGTCACCTATTGACATTAAATAAAGGCTGAAAGTTCAGCATAACTTAGGGTGTGGCCTATTTGAGTGACTGAACCTTAAACTATACAGTCTATGGACACGACTCGTCACATCCGGTCAAGTCATGCGGCTAGGCTAGAACACAGGCCTACATGGCTATGGGCTTGAGTATAGGAACGCCAGGCCCTGCGTTCATGAAGAACCCTCTGGTTTAGCCTCAGCTAGACTAGCTACTAACACCTGACCTAACCCAGCTGTTTTTGGGGCATTACCCTAGCTTAGGGAAATTCAAGTCACAGAACTTGACCCTTTAGTGGCTTTCGTGACTGGAAAAATTTAATCGAAATATCAGGATAATGTCTTGCTGTGTGGTTAGGAGTCTGTACTCTATTTTCTAAGGTGAATGAAATTCTAATTTTATTTCATATGATGTTATGTTTTCACAAAGTAGCAAGTGCCAGTGTTAGCTTGTTAACTAGCCTATTAACCAGAGAATGAATCCAGTAAGCCCTCAGTTTGCCTTTGCCCAAGATGCCCAGCTGGGCCAATGGGAGCGTATGCCTGCCACAGTTATATTGGCATGCAACGAAGTAACAGCAAAATTAAGAAGTATAAGAATTTAGGGTAAAAATACTTTTGAACAAAAGGTGTCAGAGGTTGGAAAACCGTCACGTCTTCCCTAACAGGCTGCCAATGTAGCTGGCTAGTTAGCCATACCATTGGAACTACCATAACACGCTACCAGATGATGGGGTCCATCAGCTAATTCTTCAGAGCATTTGGAGGTCTCATCCGGAGATTGTTTTAATTATATAGTCGATACACACAGCAAGAGCTTATAGTGGGACAATTGCTATTGCTTTGCGAGAAATGGATTCGTTCCATTTTCAGTGCGATTACCGATGTGGTATCATTGTATATAGAAAGGCTAGCTTGCTAGGTATATTGCTAATTAAACCTATCCACATTATCTATCAAACTAGATAGCTGTCGCTAAATGTGTCTCTTCATTGAGTCCATCATCCACAAGTTTGCTCACTAGCAACATTAACCTCATTAATAAGCCAAATAGCAATGGAGAACAATGTCACTAACTAGCCATGTTCGGCTATATTCAGTCTCCAGTGATGCTCCATTTACACAAAAAAAAAAAACATAGTGAAAAGTGTAGCTTAGAGCAAAGACTCCTTGTTGAGGTCTAGAAGTACCTTAAATTACACGATGCGAAAGAAAAGTTGCATCTCGCAGTGGTATTGTTAGCTAATATAAGGGCCATAGATTAGCTAGGTAGCTGATGAAATAAGCATGGTTTAGCTTTGGAGCCAGAAGCCCAGCTTTGCTAGCTCTGATAACCTGTGCGTATGCTGGCCACAGTAGCCAATTAATTCAGCATTCACTGTAGTTGAAATGTAGGGTGATAATACTTGTGATCAAAATGTACATGTGTGAGGTAAGAAAATAAAGGTCCACCAGGTTTGCTACTAAGCTAACGTTATGCAGTGTTAACGTTTAACTGGCCATACTACCGTTAATGTGACTTGGGTAAAGTTCGTCAAAAAGCTAAGATGAACTCCCTCTCGCTCTCACAGGGGGATATTAAGACTCAGTGAGCCAACCGCTGCAACTTCCCAGTGGTGTACAGCATTCGTCTCACAACCGCTTCACGGACATGAATAACACTTGTCTCGCAACTGCTTCACAGATATAAACAGCGTTTGACCCTGCACCGTAAGCTACTTGGGAAGTTCCATTCCGTTACTAGGACAGATATGACCCAGCATCTCGGCCATTGCGAACTATGTAGCATCGAGCTGAGTTAGCTTCTTAGCCTTGCTTGTCAGCCATAGCTAGCTTGGCAGCTTTGAGGTAGGTGGTTGCATTTCAGCAACCAGGCTCTATTCGGCCTGCCCATTGGGCCGGCCTCAGCTCCAGCAATTGTCCACCTTTTTGGATTAGCCGGGAGGTAGGCGGGGTCAAGTAAGTGCCCAGACGGCGACCAAATGAGCTTCACAGTGGATATTCAGAAACCTATGGGTGACGTCACGGAGGCTATGTCCATGTTTTATACTGTCAATGAGAGTACACAGTGCTGCACACAAATCCAGTGTAATAGAAGTTGATGGTGACCATGCTTTCAAATGTGAAAACCAACAAAAAAAAAAACACAAAACCCTCCAAACTGTCCGTGTGGCGTAATCCAAATGTCTGCAAGCCCTGAAATTCACATTTGACTCGAAAATACTTTATTTACACCTTTTTTTAGCCTTAATGTCTACTGTTGTCACTTAGTTGGAGCCGTGGTCTTCTTTGCGGGCACATGCCAAAAATGGTGCAGGATGAGGACGAGGACTCCAAAAAAGCAGCAGAGCACGATCTGCTCCCATAACTTTCAAACAAAGAGGAAACGTCCAAGATCTTTAAGATATACAGACAAGGAACTCGGACAGATGGACATAGCCGCCACAGCTAAACTAGACCCACAGGCAGCTGCAGACTTCAGAGAGAGTGATGGAAAGTTGTGGTACAGTTATATGAAAGGTTTTGGAGGATATCCTGACACTCCCTGCTCCATTCACCTAAATCACTGTAGATCACCAGGTGTGTCAGAGTCAGAGCCTAGATGCAAACCTATTTGTTGACGCTGAAAATAAATGTGTATACTATGGAGTTGGCTGACTGAAATATAGTGCATCTTGAAGAGCTAATTCAGGCAGACAACTCAAGACTTGCCCTCATTCTTATAGACAGTCCCATGCAGTCCTTGGCACTGACCCATTCCTCCATAAGGTGGGTTATTTAATCTGCTGTCCTTCTCAACCCCAAAATATGTCTGCCAGCTGCATTGCATCACTCTTTGCTGCTGCTAACATCCCACCCGAGCACCCACTTGTCGGGTCTGAATTTCTCCCTGGGGAGAGGGGGTATCCTGACACACCCTGCTGTCATCTCTTCAAGTTCAGTGGGCCACAGGGTGTATCAGGGTCAAAGCCTGGATGCCAAAACATTATTGTATCTATTTGTTAATACTTTAATTTACTGTTGATATGTGAGGTGGCTGACTGCATAAAAGTTACTAATTGTTGCCTGTGTTTTTATCAACAGGGAGAATTCTTGTCCCGTCAAGCTAAGGTATGAGGATGTTGATGTAATGATTGTGATTCCTCATTTTTGCTCGATTTATGGCTATAATGACAGTATTTATTTGTATTTATTATATGGAAGAGTATTACAGTCCTGTGCAAAAGTTTTCGGCACTTATAAATTTCAGTATGGCAAGGATACTTTCAGAAATAACAAACTGAGGTTTCTAGTCATGTATGTTCTATAAAGAGCTGTAATGTTGGAAATAAAATCAAATCAATGCTTGGTGTGATGACCCATTCCCTAAAAATTAGGTGCACTGCCCTGTAGTTTCAGTGTTTTGTGAAATAATTGGTTGTTTGATTGTTTCATGCATTTTAGGGAGTTTTCCACCGTTCTTATGAGTCTAAATGTTTCAATTGCTTCTCTCTGGTAAGGTAATCCAAAATTTTTAGATGTGGTCTAAAATTGAGGACGTGCTTCTAGATGCTGGAAAGCATGTGTTTGGCGAAAAGAAAAAGAAACTGAACGTCTGGTTTGACAATCAGGACAAGGATATACAGAGACTTCTTGATGAAAAGGAATCTAGTGGAGACAGGCACTCTCTTAGAGGACATATAAGAATGCTTAAAAACAACTGGTTCCAGAATAAAGCAGAAGAAGCAGAAGGATACTGCCAGGAGATGAACTACCATGAATTCTACGCCACTCAAGGTTGTTTTTGGCCCAAGGTCTAAAAGTTCACACCAAGTAAGATCCTAATGTGGTGAATAACTGAAATCCCTTGATGAGATTAAGGAAAGATGATTGAGTATTTTTCAGTGCACTCAATCAACCTAGTGTTGTTGACACAGACATACTCAACAACATCAAACAACAACTTTTTAAATTTTATTTAACCATTATTTAACCAGGGAAGTCCTGTTGAGATTGAAATCTCTTTTACAAGGGAGCTCTGGGGGTTGAGGGGGAGAGGCAGAGCACAAGTTGCATCGCCAATTAGATCAGGGGATGATTAAGTGGCAAGTCAAAAGAGCCAGGTTGGCAATTTGGTCATGACACTGGGTAACTCCCTACTCTTGTGGAAGAGTGTCATAGGATCTTTAATGACCACAGAGAGTCAGGACCTCGGTTTACCGTCTTATCCGAAAGACTAGCCATTGAAGAACTGGACAACCCAGTCACTATGACTGAGCTGGACAGTGGTCTTTAGAACACAAAGCTTGGAAAAAGCCCTGGTCCAGACGGAATACTTCCAGAAGTGGTTGTCTATTCTGAATGGCAGCTTGTAAAGTTTATGCAAAGACTGAAAATAGGACCAAGGGTCCTGTAGCTTAACAGAAAGCAATCTAATAGTGATGAGCAAATCAGGAAAGGTCAATGTCGAGGTCACCAAATAAAAGTTCACATACATTTATAAGACCTCCTATATGTCTGTAATACAATCCTAAGCTCTGAAGCAGTTCTCTTGATGCAAGTCATTTAAAATTCATGATGTGAACTTTAAAGTTCACTGAAGGTCAAGTTTAGGTAACCAAATGGACTTCATATACAACTTTGTAAATGGCTTTAATACAAACCTTGGCTCTATTGGTGACCATTTTGTTGATGCAAGTCATAATTTCACCATGTCGAGTTTGACCTTTGAAGGTCGCCAACGATCAAGTTGAATGTCACAAAATGAAAATTTATATCTCACTTCCAAGATGTCTGTAACTCAATCCTAGGCTCCATCTGTGACCATTTTAGTAATACTAGTCAATGAATTTTCATTAAGTCACATTTGACATTCAAAGGTTAATATGAAGGTCACCAAATGAAAGTTCATATATGACTTCCTATCAGTGTTCAATGCACATACAGTATGTTCTCTATGTTCAACATTTTCAAGCCTAGAAGCCTTTGAACATTGTAACATTTTGCTTGACCTCAAGTTTGACCTTTCGAGGTCATCTGAGGTCATGTTTAACATAGCCAAAATATAGGTCGTGTATGACTTCCTATATGTCAATGATACAAACTTCATCTCTATCTACAACCATTTAGCTTCCACGGGCCATTTTGCCCATTCTTCATAAGACCCAATTTTAAAGTACAGGGCCCCCACTAGACTCACTTCCATTGATTAAATCAAAATGACACTTGCGCTGTACATCAAGTGTACCAAGGTGAGTTGATTGCCTTATTTAGAAAAAAAAGTTATCGAACAGTTTTTGAGAAATAATTTTTTGAAATTTCAAGGTCTATCTTTAAACATTGTTAATATTTTCCTTGACCTCGAGTTTCACCTTTCAAAGTAATGAGGTCAAATTTAACACTGCCAAAATATAGGTCATATATGATTTCCTATATGTCAATAATACAAACTTAATCTCTATCTGCAACTATTTACAGTGCTGTGAAAAACAATTTGCTCCCTTCCTGATTTCTTATTTTATTGCATATTTATCACACTTAAATGGTTCAGATCATCAAACAAATTTTAATATTAGACAAAGATGACAAAGAATATATACAAAATGCAGTTTTTAAATGATGAAACCATTCATTAAGGGAAAAAAGCTATCCACACCTACCTGGCCACACCTACCTATGTGAAAAAGTAATTGCCCCCACCCCCACCTTGTTAAATCAAGAATTAACTGTGATTAACCAAATTTTTTGAGTTCAATTTCACTAGCCACACCCAGGTCTGATTACTGCCAGACCTGTTGAATTAAGAAATCACTTTAATAAAACCTGTCTGACAAAGTGAAGTAGGCAAAAAGATCTCAAAAAGCAACACATCATGCCGCGATCTAAAGAAATTCAAGAACAGATGAGAAACAAAGTCATTGACGTCTATAAGTCTGGAAAGGACTACAAAGCCATTTCTAAGACTTTGGGACACCAGCGGACCATGGTGAGAGCCATTATCTACAAATGGAGAAAACTTAGAACAGTGGTGAACCTTCCCAGGAGTGGCCGGCCTACCGAAATTACTCCAAGAGCGCATCAATGACTCATCCAGGAGGTCACAAAAGAACCCAAAACAACATTTAAAGAACTACAGGCTTCACTTGCCTCAGTTAAAGTCAGTGTTCATGATTCAACAATAAGAAATAAACTGGGCAAAAATGGCATCCATGGGAGAGTTCCAAGGTGAAAACCACTGCTGACCAAAAAGAATACAAAGGCTCATCTCACATTTGCCAAAAAAATATCTTGATGATCCCCAAGACTTTTGGGAAAATATTCTGTGGACTGACGAGACAAAAGTTGAACTTTTTGGAAGGCATGTGTCCCATTACATCTGGCGTAAAACTAACACAGCATTTCAAAATAGGACCAAGGGTCCTGTAGCTTACCGGCAAGCAGTCTTATAGTTATGATTCAAGTTATGAGAATTTCCTGTGAAGTTTGACATTTGAATCAATGAAAATGAATGTCAAGGTCACTAAATAAAAGTTCACATACATTTATAAGACCTCCTGTAATACAAGCACAATCCTAAGCTCTGAAGCAGTTTTAGTGATACAAGTCATTGAAAATTCAACATGCCAATTGTGAACTTTAAAGTCACAGAATGTCAAGTTGTGGTCAGCAAATGGACTTCATATATGACACTCTAAATGTCTCAATACAAACCTTGGCTCAATCTGTGACCCATTTCGGTGATACAAGTCATTGTAATTTCACTGTCGAGTTTGACCCTCAAAAGTCACTGACAGTCAAGTTGAATGTCACCAAATGAAAGTTCATATGTGACTTCTTAGATATCAGTAACAAAAACCTAGGCTCCATCTGTGACCATTTTAGTGATACGAGTCATTGAATTTTCACTAGGTCACATTTGACCTTTGAAGGTCAATACGAAGGTCACCAAATGAAAGTTCATATATGACTTCCCATATGTTTTTAATACAAACCTAGACTCCTTCTGTAACTGTTTTGGCAATACAAGTCATTGTAATTGTATTATGTTAAGTTTCACCTTCAAAGGTCACCAACAGTCAAGTTGAATGTCACCAAATGAAAGTTCATATGTGACTTCACATGTCTCTAACACAAACCTAGGCTCCATCTGTGACCTTTTCAGTGACAGAAGTCTTTGAATTTTCTCTTGGTCAAGTTTGACCTTCGAAGGTCGATATGAAGGTCATCGAGTTAAAGTTCATATATGACTTCCTATATATCTCCAATACAAACCTACACTCAATCTGTAACGATTTTGCTGTTATAAGTCATTGAAATTCACTGTCTAGTTTGGCCGTTCAAGGTCACTGACGGTCAAGTTCAAGGTCACCCAATGTAACTTCATACAAGACTTCCTATATGCCCACAATACAAACCTAAGCTCTATCTGTTATAGTTTTGGTTATAGAAGTCATTGAAATTTCACTATGTGAAGTTTGATTTTCGAAGGTCACTGAAGATCAAGTTCAAGGCCACCAAATGAAAGTTCATATAAGATTTCCTATAAGTGTTCAAGACACATATGTTCCCAATCTTCAATATTTTCAAGCCTAGAAGCCTTTGAAAATTGTAACATTTTGCTTGACCTCAAGTTTGACCTTTCAAGGTCATCTGAGGTCAACTTTATCACAGCCTAAAATATAGGTCATATATAACTTCCTATATGTCAGTAATATAAACTTAATCTCTATCTGCAACCATTTACCTTCCACAGGCGATTTTGCCCATTCTCCATAAGACAGCACCCCCACTAGACCCACTTCCGTCAATTCAATCAAAATGGCACTTGCACTGTACATAAAGTGTATCAAGGTGAGATGATTGCCAGATTTAGAAAAAAAAAGTTGTCAGACAGTTTTTAAGAAATAATTTTTTGAAATTTCAAGTCATATCTTTTAACATTGTTAATATTTTCCCTGACCTCAAGTTTGACCTTTCAAAGTCATCTGTGGTCAAATTTAATATTGCCAAAATATAGGTCATATATGACTTCTTATATGAAGAGTTGGAATGCAAAACCCACAAAGTCCACTCAGCTTCTTTTGTTTTAAATTGAGTTTTTTTTACTCAGTATCTTATGTTTTATATTTTATATAATAGTTTTTATATTTTTATATTTTGTTTTAAATTGAGTTTTTATTACTCAGCATATTATGCTGAGTAAAAAAAAAACTCAATTTAAAACAAAAGAGGTTGAGTGGACTTTCTGGGTTTTGCATTCCAACTCTTCATACTGTATGTCGATAATACATACTTAAGAGCCATTGTCTGTAAAGTTCAGGCAGGTTCAGGCAGGTGGCGATAGTCACCTTCTACGATTTTGCTGAAATTTCGGTGGTTTTATGTCCCTACCCTAACTAGAAAATTCCCCAAATTTTTTGGCCCTACCTACACCAGTTTGGGTTTTAGGGGTCAATCAAGTGCGAGCCGAAATAGGGCCTAAAATGCCAAATTACCAGAATTAGATTTTTAGGTTGCTCTTATTCACTGCGCGAACTTTATCCCAAAGTAAAAGTTGGAAAATTGAATTATGGGGGGATGGTCAGTGGAAAGAGCGATTTTCGGCCTGGGATCTTCTTCATGCAACATATAGGCGGCGCTCCAGTATGGCCGCAATCCTTTTTCATCACTAGTTTGCACTCCTTATACTCTGTGCTCGATCAGTGCCCCAGAACTTTTACAACTGCACCACATTGGTATGTAGTTAGACTATCCATTACAGGTGAGAAAAAGTTGGGATAATGTATGCGCACACCAATAGGTGGCACCGAACATGGCGAAATGGTAAAATTTGACGTATTTCAGCACCACCTGTTGGTGTGCGCAGTCGGCCTACAGGGCAAAGGTTTGTTGCATAATGAAGTATGGAGATCATCCTTTAAGTTTATGAAAGCCATTCTTGGGTTAAGGACTACTGTTGATAGTAGGTGGCGCTTTACTAACAGATGTACTGGTACACGTGTAAAGCAATATCTGCTCAAAATTGCTCATGATTGGTCAAGTTATGAAATGCGCAGCCATTATCCCAAGGATGTTTTCATGAATTATGTCTTTAGCCTTTATGAATTAAATTCCAATCACAAAAATCATGGGATATTCTTTGCGCATGTCAATATAAGCTGCTATAGGTGCATTTTGATGGTGTGTCCCAGTAGAACAGGCCCTGTGATGGACTTGACCTTATTTCAGGTAATGATTATTGATTTTTGAATCATCTCTGGCATATGTGTGGTTTCATTAGTTACATCAATTATTGATTGAGGGCACCACTAGTACTTCCTGTTTACTCCATTGTTTCAGACTATTGAAAAGCCACTTTTTCAATCTGAGGTTTTATCCAGAATCATCCACCTATGTGAACGCCCTTAAAGAGCCAGAACTAGCTTGGATGAATATACAAACATTCCCAATGTATATGAAACTGGCATTTTTTTCACAAAACAACTTCTTGTGTAGTTACAGGCCCATTTTATACAGGTGGATAGACTTGCATGCAGACTAGGCTTGGGCTCTTTTGTTCCATTTTATTGTATTTGTACCCATTTTTAAGTGGTTCAGAACAAAATTTTACAAATAAACAACAATCTTGTATGCTCCATTCAACTCTTCATGTTCCACGGAAGTAGCATTTTAGCACCCCTTGTATTGACTTGCGCAGTCATGATCCCATTGTTCCCTTTGCAATAACTGCAAGTTTAAGGGTGAAGGACATCTCATACAAAAGTATTTCCCTGGGATTTTCACCACAAGATTTCAGCTAGACCAATCATGAGCAATTTTGAGTGGATACTGCTTTACGCGTGTACCAGTATATCTGTTAGTAAAGCGCCACCTATTATGGACAGTAGTCCTTATCCCAAGAAATAGCTTTCGTAAACTAAAAGGGTGGCTTCTATACTTCATTATGCAACAAACCTTTGCCCTGTCAATTGACTGCGCACGCCACCAGGTGGTGCTGAAATACGCCAAATTTTAGCATTTTGCCATGTTCAGCGCAACCTGTTGGTGTGCGCATACATTATCCCAACTTTTTCTCACCTCAAATAGATAGTCTAACTACATACCAGTGTGGTGCAACTGTAAAACTTCTGGGGCACTGATCACGCACAGAGTATATTGGATTGACCCCTAAAACCCAAACTGGTGCAAGTAGGGCCAAAAAATTTGGGGAATTTTCTAGTTAGGGTAGGGACATAAAACCACCAAAGTTTCAGCAAAATTGAAGAAGCTGATTATCACCACCTGCCTGAACCTTACAGACAATGGCTCATAATCTCTTCTGCAACCATTTGGCCTCCACAGGCCATCTTGCATATTCATAAAGTACAGCGCCCCCACTAGACCCACTTCCGTCAATTCAATCAAAATTTCGCTCGCGCTGTACATTGACTGTACCAAGGTAAGTTGATTGCCTGATTTAGAAAAAAATTTATCACGCAGTTTTTGAGAATTTTTTTTTTTTTAAATTTCTCAGTCCTATCTTTAACACTGGGGGCAAAATTTCAAGGGTCCATAAAACAGACAAAAATGATTCAATCAAAAATCTAAAAAAAAAAAAGTCTGGAGATATGGTCTAGTGGTATGTTATCGCAAATTTACACGAAAATTCATCAGGCCACGAAAAAGATAAAAAGTGTGCCGGACGATGGACGCCACGCCATGACAATAGGGCCCATAGGGTCGGTAAGCTAATAAAAAAACATCATACCAACAGTCTAAGATGGTGGTGGTGGTGTGATGGTCTCGGGCTGCTTAGCTGCTTCAGGACTTGGACGACTTGCCAAAATTGATGGAATCATGAATTCTGCTCTCTACCAGAAAATTCTGGAGAGTGTCCAACCATCAGTTTGTGACCTCAAGCTCAAGTGCACTTGGGTTATGCCGCTGGACAATGATCCGAAACACACCAGCAAGTCCATCTCTGAATGGCTTAAAAAACAAAATGAATGTTTTGGAGTGGCCTAGTAAAAGTCCGGACTTAAATCCGATTGAGATGCTGTGGCATGACCTTAAACAGGCCGTCCATGCTCGAAAACCCTTCAATGTGGCCGAATTAAAACAATTCTGAAAGAGTGGGCCAAAATTCCTCCACAGTGATGTGAAAGACTCATAGCCAGTTATTGCAAACGCTTGATTGCAGTTGTTGTTGCAGAGGGTGGCACAACCAGTTATTAGGTTTAGGGGGCAATTACTTTTTCACACAGGGCCAGGTAGGTTTGGATAGCTTTTTCCCTCAATAAATTAAATCATTATTTAAAAACTGCATTTTGTATTTACTCGGATTATCTTTGTCTGACATTGAAATTTGTTTGATGATCTGAAACATTTAAGTATGACAAATATGCAAAAAAATAAGAAATCAGGAAGGGGCAAATACTTTTTCACAGCACTGTAGCTTCCACAGGCCATTTTGCCCATTCTCCGTAAGACCCAATGCTAAACTACAGCGCCCCCACTAGACCCACTTCCATTGAGTCAATCAAAATGGCAGTCGCACTGTACATCAAGTGCGCAAAGTTGATTTGATTGCCGGATTTAGAATAAAAGTTATTTGACAGTTTCTGAGAAATAATTTTTTGAAATTTCAAGTCCTATCTTTCAACAGTGTTAATATTTTCCTTGACCTCGAGTTTTACCTTTCAAAGTCGTCTGAGGTCAAATTTAAAATTGCCAAAATATAGGTCATATATGACTTCCTATTTGTCGATAATCCAAACTTAATCTCTATCTGCAATCATTTGGCCGCCATGGGCCATTTTGCCTGTTCTCCATAAAACCCAATGTTAAAGTACAGCGGCCCCGCTAGACCCACTTCTGTCAATTAAATCAAAATATTGCTCGCACTGTACACTGAGGGTACCAAGATAAGTTGATTGCCTGATTTAGAAAAATTTTATCTTGTAGTTTTTGAGAAATAATATTTTTTTAATTTCTAAGTCCTGTCTTCAACATTGGGGCCAATAAAATGGCCATAAGATGGACAAAAAATGAATCAATCAAAAAATCAGAAAAAAAAACCCTTTGGAGATATGGTCTAGAAGTATGTTATGGCAAATTTACACAAAATTCATCTGGCCTAAAAAAAAAAAGGTAAACAAGACAATCAGAGATTGCAAACCCTCGCCCCTTTGACATTTGTTTGTGACTTTGATTTTTGACCTAGCTGTCTGATGTTAGAGGAGGACCGAGCCACGGGTAGGACCTTTCTGCTGGCAAAGTTTTATGTAAATCGTGCCAATAGTTTTAAAGATATGCGTCCGGACAGACAGACAGACAAACAGACGGACCCCATTACAATACCCTCGCTACCCCTTTGGGGCGAAGGTAAAAATGTTTTGGACGATGGACAACGGACACCAAACCACGTCAATAGCTTATCGGCCCATAGGGCTGGTAAGGTAAAAATAAAACAGGATAACGTTATGTCAAAACATGTATGGCTAGATTGTTGATATAATCACAAATTTTCTCATAATTTCCATTTGCTCCTTAATGGTTACTCCCATAATGTGTTAGGATCGAGCTAACTCCATCACTCAGCAACTAAGTGAGTCACGGACATTCTAGTTTGCGGGCAGGCTCGCTGTTGCAGTGCCGCCAACAATACATTTTTACGTCTGTAGGCACTTAATTTAATTAATAACATCAATATCGCAAAATGCTTTCTCTATCCAATGCAATTAACTGCAAGATAGCTGTTCGCGAATGCTTGCTGGGGAAATGGCCCATAGTGAGCTCTTCTATACTCCCGATACTGCTCTTACGTATCAGTTATAAATCCATAGTGCACATGTATGGTCCTATAAAATTTCACATCAAATAATGTTGAAGATAAAGATATAGGCAATCAGAATTAGGTTCATGCCTGTTCTGAAACAGCTCATGAGTCCTAGTCCTCGCATGGACTAGGACTCATGATCTCCTGATATGGACTAGGACTCATGATCTCCCCAGATCTCCTGATATATCTTCAATATATCTCGATGAAATGTAATAAATGGATACAGGTTATTGTGCAGATTTGCCTTTTCAACGTCCATCCTTCCTCCTGTCCATTTGTCCATCCCTCAACCAATGGGGGGGGGGGGTGGTATCTGAGTGTTTCATGCTCCTTTTCAATTTACATTCGCATCTGGAACACTAATGTGAAAACCAAAAAAAAAAAAAAACAAAGTCCATTCAAAATATATTTTTTAAAAAAATAGAGTCCCTTAGACTTTTGCACAGGATTGTATGTTTAAATTTGTTGGGCAAATTCTATAATAACATGCTGTACTGTCAATGTGCCTCTGTTTATCACTTGCTTGTTATATTAGGAGGTGGAAAAGCATTTATGAAACACTTGATTCCCTTGAAACTTCCAGGTGCAGAGTACGAGGACATGGATCAGGAAGATGGACTCAATGGAAAGCTTCTTTTTACTTAAGACTACAATCTACATTTTAAGTGAATGAAATCAGACTCTATAAATTCGTTTGGCTTTGATCGGAAATAAATATCATCTGACAATTCTGCTTTTAGCTGTTTTAGCAAGTGATATATCAAATCAGAGGGTAGCCAAGAATTGCTTCACAAACTTCTCACATCCAGTGCATCCTACAGTGCAGTGAAAAAGAGTCCCCTTTTTTGCTTATTTTTCCTATTTAAAAGTTTTAGACCATCCAGCTAATTTTAAAATAGGACAAAGACAATGTGAGTAAGCATAAAATGCATCTTTTAAATGATTATTAAATAGAAGATTTTTTAAAAACTATATCACCTATGTGAAAAAAATAATTGCCTCCCTAAACCTGATAACTGGTTGTGCCATCCAATTATTAGGCTAACATAGGGCCAGGTATGGTCAGATAGCTTTTTTTTCCTTCAATAAATGAAATCATTTTAAAACTGTATTGTGTATTTACTCAGGTTTTCTTTGTCTGACATTGAAATTAGTTTGATGGTCTGAAACGTTCAAGCAAGGCAAATACTTAAAAATATAAGAAATTGGGAAGGGGAAAGTACTTTTTCACAGCACTGTGTGGGTCTGATAAAAACAAAATTATGCACAGTATGCAATTCTACAAAGGTATATTTATACAAAAACTGGAATAATGCTTCATATTATAAACTAACTTTTGTTACCTAAATTGAATTTTTGTTTTAAAATATTTTTTCTTCAATGTTTTCATGGTATTGGATACTCTGTAGGCTTAACATAATTTTTTTCACAATTTCAGATTAATCATGTTTATTTGTGAACTAATACATGATAAAGTCTCATAAAAATTTTGAAGATTTCAATATTTCTAATGAACTGAATTATTTCAACTTATAATCCCAATCAAAATTTTTAATTCATTACTGCCGTGATATATGAAATTATATCATGTAATTTAACAGTCAGATGAAGCTGCTCGTAATACGAGAGACCACTTAGGAAAACTGAATTCATCTAATGGCTGATTTTAAGCAGACAGTGTACTTCTTCCACTCCAAAGGTAAATTGGTGAAATTTTTGACAGATGGGACACACAGCCCTGCATCCCAAAAACTAAATGCCAGGGATGTGGTTCAAAGCTTATTTTAAACTAGAGAATGGCACCTTACTGCCTTAATTGTCAATTTTAGTCATACTCCAGTTACTAATACGTCTTTCAACATTTTGTGTGGACAAAATGTCTAAAAATTAAGAATCAAAATTCAAATTCAAAATTTTGAGATTTTTCGTTGATGACCAAAAGCAGACATGGTGGAACTTGGTGCAAATGGAGATTCCAAAAATATTCTTGTAAAAAATTATGAAGAAATCTCCAACTCTTCGCATTCTACAGCAGTTTTTCAAAAACATGGAAAATAGCTCATTTTCACCTGGTTTTTATCAAGGATAGGATATGATAATTGTAAGGCTTGTATCTCAAACACTAAAAGGGCTCCGAATATGGTTCAAAGCTTTTTTAAAACTAGAGAGATGCATCTTTATCTCAAAATAATCAGTTTCAACCAAAGTCCAGTCTCTGGTATTTAGTTTCAACAATGCATGTACACAAAAAGTAAAAAAAAAAGAAATATATATATATATATAAACGGCTACTTGCGTTCTAGTTGTAGAATTTTTTTTCCTGATGTGACACAGCAGCTATGGATAAAATCACTCTTCTTAGAGGTTCCTGTACAAGCTGACTACTTGTAAATAAAAAGTGGTGTCAAAATCTTCAACCATTCAGATTCTACATTCTTTTTTTTTCCAACTTTCGTTGACAGTAAACCAGCAATGTGCTCATGTTACCAAATCCTTTGTCCTCTTAAAACACAAGAACCATAAAAGACTCAAATTTGGAAAAATGTGATTCAAGGACCAGTCTCTCCAAATTTCATAAATTTCATTAGTATTGAAGTTTAAGTTGGTCTTTTGCCCTTATGGGCAACTTACTTGTTTTCCAGATGAGCCACTTTTGGTTTGTTTTCCAAACCGCCACATTATTCCAAAAATGGCAATGCTTCAGCTATGTTCCCATATCATCTATTTTAAATAGGTTTTTACTATTAATCAACATTTTTGCAAATATACTGAACCACAGTGAAAATGCAACGCCGAATTTTTTAAATTGTAGCTGATTTTTTTGAAGCCATCAAAATTACCACAGAAGAAATATAGTGGTTTGAAGGTTAAAAGCTGTAATTTGTTCAAGTCCAGGTTTGTACCCAGTTTATGCGTCTGTCAGGGGATCACTTCTCCGAAAAGCAACTTTGTCATGTCATTAGCAGCAGGCTGAATTCATCACTTGAATGACATGCAAGTGCAAAGCAAGACGTTGGACGCATGAAAGGCACAGTGGATCATCCCCATCAGCATCAGTGTCAGAATGCCACGGCTTACAGAACAGCAGAGGGAGTGAGTTTTTGGGATGCTGCTTGGGGGAACATCTCAAATAGAGGTTGCCTGCTGGTTCAGGGTCAGTCCATCCATCATCAACAGACTGGAGCATTGCTACCAACAGACAGAAAGTGTTCACCATCACCCCTGACCAGGACAACTTCCGGTTATGATGGCACGTCAGGACAGACGCATCCGGTGGATCCATCTGAGGAACTGGTTCCAAACAGCAGCAGACACGGCTCGGAGCACGACAGGATGCCACGGATGCCCCATCCATGCCATGACTGTGATTTGGCCAGCTGTGAGGTGAAGGTGCCGGATGCCGTATCCCGTATCGAGGCAACATCAAGACACAACGTCACAGACACAACAGTCTCCAGTTTGCTTGATGTCATTATGTTCAGCCGGCTCTTCCACCGTTGGGTTTTTTCAGACGAATCAAGGTTCTGTGTGTCATTTGCTGATGACCGACAACGGGTGTACGGGAGGCAATATGAGTGTCATCATGACAGGTGTGTTCAGGAGAGAAATCGGTTTGGTGGGGGTAGAGCCATGGTCTGGGCTGCCATTAATGTGAGATTTTGGATTGAACTTGCTGTGATGCGTGGAGGTCCAATGGCACAGCGATATGTGGATGAATTCTCCAGCCACTGTTGAACAACTATGGACAACAACGATTACCATTCACGTTCCAACACGACAACACCCATCCCCATACTGTACGCCTCACCAGAGACTTTCTCTAATAAGCAGGGGTTGATGTTCTGCCTTGGCCATCCATCTCACATGATCTTAACCCCATTGAACATGTGGGATGAACTGGGTCATCGTTTGTGCCAGCATCAACGTCAACCATGCAACGTCGCCGAGTTTACCGCAGCACTACAGGAGGAGTGGAGGAACTTTCCCCAAGTGACTGTGCGACGTTTGTGTGAATCGATGCCTAGCCGTTGACGTGCATGTGTGCAAGCACAGGGAGGACATACTCGCTACTGACAGTTTGTGGAGGGTCTGTGCATTCACAATGGCATATCGGAAACATTTGTTGAGATAATGTGAAGAAACTTTACAGTGTTATGGACAACGAAATACTTTTTCTATTTGTATTGAAAATGAATAAAAAAACATTGGTTGCTTCTTTTTGGTTAATAAATATGGGTGTTGCGTTTTCACTGTGTGTCAGTATACTTTCAAGACGCATAATTTGAAAAGTGATTCTGATGTCTTTCATATGATACATCTACCTCTCCAAGCTCTCAAATCCCCAAGTTGAAGGATATTGTAACTGGTGAAACCCCTTTCTTTCACCTGTGATAAATACAGAAGGACCAATGTTGAAACCAACATGATACAGGCCATTTCCCAAACATCAACTTCTATTTAGCACATCACGAATGCTGTCACTTTCAGCACACTTTTTAAACCTAGGCCAATTTATCATCCAAACAAAACCACACGCGCACGAGTATGAGAACACGAATAGGAGCAGAGTTTGCCGCATAGAAATACAGCGGATTTTCAAACATTAATACGCACTCTCCCAGTTCATCGGAAAGATTTCCAGTTTGTCATCAATCATCTACATGCAATTCTACTTTATAAAATAATTCAATTCAAATGATTCATTGACAGAATGACATCGATTCAACTCGCACTTGCAGGGAAACCTAGACCAACGAACGAACAACTGAAAAAAAAAATAAAAGAACCACCTCTGATTCACTTTTCTTACCAAGAAAAAACAAACATATGGATCTTTCTTTAGAAAACGCAGTAGTCGATGCAGGGAAGAGAACTCAAGGTAGATGACTACTAAACTTCACACACTGCTGCGTCATATTTAAAGGTCTGTACTTACAAACACTGGATTACTTACTACTTGGTACAAGTAGTAATAACTTAAGTACGATAAGTTATGTATTAAGGAATAATACTGCTAATACATTAGACATAGCCCGTATAAAAGTGCAAACTCAGGCAGCAAACTAAAATAGAATGAGAAACTGAGATGGCAATACGAACGCATGCAGAAAGAGCAATCGCTAATGCATCACGATCGAGCAATAAGCATAGACTGTATAAAAAGATGGACAAAGCAACCGTGACGTCACCCATTGGTTCAGCATACCATGTAGGAAGCCCAGATTTTGGCAATTTGAACAGGGCCATTTTGTCATTTTAAAACCGGATGAGATTGCTATTGGTCGAGAGCGTGAATTGAATATCCAGGGAGCAGGGAGAGGTGGATCTACAGGTGGATCTGATTGTATCAGACGAGGACCAGTGGATAGCCATGCCCCTAAAGTATATTCTGGCTTTATCCTTTATTCTAGTCTATAAAAATGAACATAATGATATATCGAAGGAGATTTGAAACTTGCAATAGATTCCATAAAGTAATGAGGAAAATCATTATTGAAATAATAAATCAGGTGGAAAAAGTGGGGCCATTTTCTCATAGACTAATAGGATTGAACTTCTTTCTGCAACCAATGATGTCACCATCTGCTGGCCATTAAATAGAATGCAAATTTTAGGGATTTCCGCATTGGCCTCAGTTTTCAGACCCAGGTGCTGCATCCATGTTTTAGTCTATGGCAAAAAAGATGTTAGACTAGAATAGCGCACCACACTCGACCAGACAAACTCAGAAAGATAACGGCGAACCCAAAATCAAATGAGATATGTAATATGTTGCAACAAAAGCGTATATCTTGCTAATCATATCCACCTTATTTTCAAACATGGAAGTAAATAGTGATCAACTTCCGTATTTTTGTAAGGCACTTCCGGTCAGCCGCTCTCCCTGACCGGAGCTAACGGTGCAAGCTAATTTTGTTCAACAATGTCGTGGGTACACTGTAAAGAAACTTTAATAAACCAAGAGGGGAGGTTGGTACCACATCCTCAGACGCTCATCAATTGGGAGGACGACATGAAGAAGTGGCCTGAAATAAGATATGAGGACATTTTTAGTTATTTCGTGTTGTCTCTTGGTGTGGATGGGTCTGATATGCGAAACTACAAGAGCACAGAAGCGTACCAGTACGTCCATAGCGGTAAAGTTGGCCAGGTACTGCTGTACACCTTCAATGACCTGGTTTTCATGAAAGCTGATGTACTGCCCAGTCAAAGCAAAGCCAACCTCCACTTTGCCTGGGTTCTGACTACATCGGCCGGCACGATCGAAACGGCCGGTTGTTCCTGTGTCGCGGGACAGGTCCTGCAGTCACGCAGCGGCAGTCCTCTGGAAGGTAACGTTAAGCTAATATATTTTGGGTAGTAATGTAGCTGTTGCGTTCTTACAACAGTTATGTTAGTCAATCAGTTAGTTATTTAGTTAGTCTGTTTATTTTATAGATAGCTGTGCCCACGTTTCCGTTATCCGGTAATTGCTGGAGAAAATAATTCCCTCTAAACGCAAATAAATCGCACGTCAATCAAAAACTATGAACCAAAAAAGTACAATCTATCCCGAGTGAGACAAACTACTTGATCCCCGTCTCCAGTGTACCCGCAGAGAACCTGCAGAACTGAATCAGCGAAAAAACACACCGGGCTACACAGCCTCTCTACCTGAGTAGCTGAAGCTGCGACTCGCACCCACGACACAGATGGTGCTCCTGCATGCCGGGCAAATGTGTGCGCAAGTGTGAGAAATAAATATGTGAGGTGTACGCTGCTTTTCTATCTTTTTTTCCCTTTTTCTTTCTTTTTGTCAGCGACATACACTCTTGACACAGGACGGGTTGTTTTTATTAACTGAGTTGATTATTAAGTCATAGTGATGCGTGGATCGGCTCTGATAGCACCCGAATCAGCATGTACGCATCAGTCATCGAGCCGCACCCGTCTGCAGCTGCACGGACATTTCCAGCACTCTGCGTAGGCTAGGTAACCTTTCAAATTATGTGGAGCAGCGCCAGCTTTCCAGGGGATTATTCTTTAACGAGTAACTTCAAATATTTAAAGCTAGTCCTTAAAATTGCCTTCAGTAATGTAAACATTTCCATGCACGCAGTAGTGTCACTGTAGCAAATACCTTGGGACATTTAAGCAGTAAAACTATAAACTGTAGTTATAAACTTGACAGGACAGAGGAAACTCTGCAGGGGAAACAGAATTAAACATTAGCCTAATTAAACGGAGGATGCAGATCATAGGGCGCCTTACATCCACATTCAGCTCTTGTATGCGGCCGATGTTCAAAACACTCCCCCTCCAGGTAAACTTTACATTTATTCCAGCTATTATGACAGCCCCTAACCGCACAAAAGATCCCGGTCTTCCTTGAAGCCCTTACGTTTTTTTTTTTTCTTTTTGAACAAACATCTCTCTGTAGCTGAGGTAGACACAAGCCAGCTAATAAAGCAACACAGTGGTCAAGAGTGCTGGACCAGAAGTGTCGCACAAAAAAACGGAAGCTGGCTGCGTTCTGTTTTGCCTCCGTGTTTCCGTGAAAAATAAGGTGAATTGAACAATGACTGACACACGTACCATTCAATGCGCTCCCAGGCTCAGACATGACGCAAGCTCACAGAATTTGGCAAATCAAGGTGTTGGCCTCACCTCCAGGCATAGAAAAAAAATCCACATCGAGAAACCCTTTCAGTGGCAAGTCTAAACCAATGATAGTCAACGATTTGGGTAAAAAGAAAAAAACGCTATGAAATTGCAATACATACGCACGCAGAAAGCGAATGCTTCTCAACAGCATCAAAAGATGTCGGACTAATTGCGCACTGCACGTAACAGGATTGACTCTGAAAAATAAGGCAAACAAATGAGATGCGTGCTATGCTGCAGAAAGGACACATTTTTTGCTTCATGAATAAAAGAATGACTGTCACACGTACCGTTCTGTGAAGGCTTCCAAGCTCAGAAATGAAGAAAGGGATTGGCCAACCGTGTAGCTGTGCAGATAACTCATTGTTCAACTCGCAGTTCCGTACTAATTTCACCAATCATGCAGAAACCCTTCAAGTCAAAAAATCTAAACCAGTGATATTCAGCAATTTGGAAAAAAACTTTGATTATGTGGAAATGGCACGAGTCAATCTACCATGCAGTTTGCATTGAGTTCATTGGTGAAGTTTAAATTAAAAAAATCATATAAAAATAAGCATGAATAAAATATTCAAAAACCTTTCCTTGAATCCCAATTACTTAGCGATTCGAAGCCAAGTTTTGAGGATAACTGTGACATTGGAGTGTTTACCAGAACATGGATCATGGCGAGGTAGTAAGCTGCTGTGAATTTTGGCGAGAGAGCACCATTACTGAAATATTTTTATTTACGGAATAACTTAATATTTTACTGGAACAACGACTTGGTTATCAAGAATTAATGTCTCAAAAGGCATGACAATATTGATGTGTTTTGCTAAATATGCATTAGTATTATTAGTAAATTATTAGTAATTAGTAACTTATGTAAATTCACTTTCACTTCCATAACGCCCGTGTAACCGCTAGAGGGCGTTGGGCCTAAGCACATTCTGTTGTTTCATGACATGTTTAAGAAATTCTCTGAAATCTCACACAAATGAAATATGGAAACTGCTACTGCTACAGGAAATAAAAAGATATGTTTTTAAGGTGAATCTGAGTTTTGGGATACGTAAGTCTTGGTCAACAATCCAACTTTAGACAGGTCATTTAAGAATTTTCTTCTTATTACCCGCTTTCTGAATAGAGTGGAGTATTTGATAAAAATTTCACAATTTTTTTCTGGAAAAAACAAAACCATTGAAACAAAATTGGAATAATATTCTTGCATTCCTTGTGAAGTAAGAATATTGTGGAAGGAGTTAATATTATATGACGTTACCAATACACAAGCAATGGAGTGAGATTGCCAAGAGAATGACAGTATAACTTAAAGGGGACCTATTATGCTGATCCTTCTTTTAATACATATTCGTAATTTTATAATGTTGGTTGTCCATACTCAACCTCTGAAAAGTTTCTAAACATAAGATACAGTGGTTTTGCCGTAATCCAAGAACGTGATTTCGTGAGCGTGATTTCCTCTCTGAACAGCTCCTCCTGAGATCTTAGCGAGATCTGGGCAAAACCTGACGTCAAGTTGTGCCGTCCAATTAGTACAGACCTTGCCAGAGCCAATCACGGTGCTGGACCTGCCCACTCCGGAAACTATTCTAGCAGACACTAACAACGGCAGATCATACTATGCCTTAGTAAGCGTCTACACTTTTGGAAATAAAAAAGAAGAACCAAGAGATCATTTGAGGTGCAGTTTTGTCAGTATCTCTCCCAAAGCTGTTTTGTCCGTTTACTTTTGGACGCAAAGAAAAAACACCTATTTCTCTTCCAAAAAGAGGATGCCACCAGAAATCAGTGGGTAGCTTTTTTTTTTTTTTGCTGGCAGCAAACAGCCACGGCCTAAGGGGAACGCTTAGCTGTTTGTGCTCAGCATTTCACCAAAGACAGCTTTGTCAATAAAAGATAATTCGACACAGGATAAGCGTTTCAGCTGCTTCTCAAACCTGAAGCAGTTGCATCGATCAAGCACTCGGAGCCACAAGCTGTAAGTAACGATATAACAGCAAATAATGTAAGTGAAGCTAACGTGTGACAGGTGGCTAGCAGGACCAGTAACAATAGTTAGCACTAACAACTGGCCTCGAACGCAGGCTTTGTAAAATATCTGAAGATAAAGCCTGTATTGGTCGCGACTGTCCGTGACTCACAGACACAGAAGCTGTAAGTTGCTTTTACTGCATAAGCCAACCTGACATGATAGCCAGTTGATTGTGGCTGTAGCACAGCGGCTAACGTAGCCAAGTTACTGTTGCTAATGTTTGTGTCCTAAATATGCAAGAGTCATATCAGGGGAAATTCTACAGGAGGTGTGTGAACATAAACCTCATTTGAAGCTAACTTTTAATACTTGTTTGTAATTTGGATGCTTGGTACAACTGTCCACGGTAACGGAACTTGCTGTCTGTAAAACCTGTATTGCAAGGGTTTGTCTCTGTGGTTATGGCCGCTCGGTTACCAGCTACTGCATGTTAGTTTGCGTGCCGCCGTGCTAATTAAAAATGCTCCTGGTTAACTTATATGCAGTAATTCTGATCGGTATGCTTGTTACGTCGGTAAGCATCAATGTGGCAGTTTCATCATAACGTTGCCCGATTGTAGCCATATAACAAATGATTTATCTGCACTACCGTGACATAATTTCATCCCCCTTTAGAAATTGTTGTGGCTAATAAAAAGCCGAAAAAGGCGGAGGTTAAATAGGAAATTCTTTCCTGTAGAAGTGATCAATTCGCTAGCTCCACATAAGCAACTTGTCCACGCTAACGGAACTTACGGTCTGTAAAACCTGTATTATGTTCATAACATAACCGAGCTTTCTCTAGCTGTCGCATACTATCCATATAGCTGCTTTCACATTGGACGCCAAACAAATTTTTCGAGGGACAGATTACATTCAAAGTCAATGCAAAGACTTGAATACAGGCATTATGGGCACGTTAAGCAGCTTTCACACCAGACGCGAAACTAATTCAAAGTCAATGCAAAGACACAAATACACGCATTATGGGCATGTCAAGCCGCTTTCACACCGGACGCAAAACAAATTTTTCGCGCGACAGATTAGCTACATTCAAAGTCAATGCAAAGACGCGAATACACGCGTTATGGGCGTGTTAAGCAGCTTTCACACTGGACGCGAAAATAATTTTTCGCGCTACAGATTACATTCAAAGTCAATGCAAAGACGCGAATACATGCATTATGGGCATGTCAAGCCGCTTTCACACCGGATGCGAAACTAATTTTTCGCGCGACAGATTAGCTACATTCAAAGTCAATGCAAAGACGCGAATACACGCGTTATGGGCCCATTAAGCAGCTTTCACACCGGACGCGAAACTAATTTTTTGCGAGACAGATTACATTCTAAGTCGATGCAAAGACGCAAATACACGTTATGGGCAGGTCAAGCCACTTTCACACCGGACGCGAAACAAATTTTTCGCGCGACAGATTACATTCTAAGTCTATGCAAAGACGCAAATACGCGTTATGGGCACGTCAAGCCGCTTTCACACCGGACGCGAAACGGATTTTTCGCGCGACAAATTACATTCAAAGTAAATGCAAAGACAATGCATTGACTTTGAATGTAATCTGTCTCGCGAAAAATTCGTTTCGCGTCCGGTGTGAAAGCGGCTTATCGCACCCATTTTCTGCGAGCAAATGCTGGTCATTCCGACGCAATAAGCAAGCCATAACCACGGGCAATTTCCGAAAAGGCCGTTTAGCCTGGAGCTTTCGCCCCTTCGTCATACACCAGCGCAGAAGCTGTTCATTACTCCAGGCTAACGACACACCACAGCTATGCACACGAACCAGCAGGTCCTTATATACACACCGAAGCAGTCCATAAGTTGTTAGTCCACTCTAAACTCAGACCCACCAGATTTCTACGGTCTCCGGTCTACACCTGGGTATGTCGACGCGTTCTACAAATGTATCTGTATGGGGTGGATTCTAGCTTTCCCTCAATCCTGGCTATAGAGTAGAAACACTGGTGTACTCACCATAGTTCCCATAGGTAGACAGCAAATTCGAGCTTGAGCTGCCAGACATTCGCACTGCGTCCTCCACTTTCGCCGTTGCGTTTATTAGAATAAGTTAATTTCATTAGATCTATACGCATGTTCTGCGTTTGATTGCGGAATATGCCCGTCGACTCCTTCTCAGATGGGAGACGTGTCTCAGTTTCACTCTGGGGAAGCGGACCTGGAAAACTGTGTTCTGCTGCCTCATCCCGCCTAGATCCGCCCTCTACAGAGCTGGCCAGTCAGAAGAAAGTGGGCACACGGGGAGTGGGGGCCATAGCGGAAGAGCCACCCCATTGAGGCGTTTCAGGCAGAGACTACAATGGACTACCAATGGGGTTTTTTGAGGATGACAGTATGAGCTAAATAAGGACCCTGTTTTGGACTTTGAACGATCAGGAGTACTCTAAGGGAGTCCAAGATCAAAATATAACCTTGAAAATATAGCAAAATAGGTCCCCTTTAAACTCTGCTGTGCTTTGTAATGACAACTAATGCAACGGAAAACACCCACAGTAGCAGCTTCCTTAGTGGTCTCTTCACTCAAACTGCACATTGCACTAACAAGTGGTGCATCTTCCTGGCTTTCTAATTAATAGTTATTTTTCACCAGAATTTAAGCATTACACGTTCATTGTACACCATATCTGATAATAAAATGCATCTTTTACTTAGAAGAAAATTTGGGCATTAATGGGTTACTGGTTCCATATGTCACGTGACCAGGCTTTTCTGGAGCCCTTATGTCACAACTCTATCTAGATACTCTAGTCACGGGTAACTTCCAGGGGAAAGAGTCCTCTCCAAATGTCTCCCACAAGCAAGCTTCAATGGAGATGGTTGGGCAATTTCTATGGAATCAAATTAGGGTCAGTAGTTTTGTGCATGTGTGAAAAAGTTTTGAGCTTGTAAAATAGTTTTGTGAGTGTGCGAAAAAGTTTTGAGCTTGTGAAATAGTTTTGTGCGTGTGTAAAAAAGATTTGTAGTTGTAGAAATATTTTGTGCTCATGTAATTAAATTTCCTACCTTCTTGTGTGACTGTGAAGTTGCAGAGACACAAATGTCCTACTTTCGCGTGCGACACTAAAGTTACAGGCACAAACCAGATTTATAAGCCTCAAGTTTTCAGTAGGGTCATCAGTTCACAATTGATGATCCTATTTTAACTTCAGTAGGTAGACTAGCCAATCAGCATGTTTCCCACTGAATAGCCAATCAGAATGTTACCCACTGTCACAGTAAGTCCAACTGTCCAATCAGTGACCAAAAGGTTCTGACGCTATTTCTCCCCCATGTCTATGGAGGTAAATTCCTATCTATACACCAATGCCCATACTTTTCCTTTCCCATAGTACCGACATGTAATCATAGCCGTATCTTAAATACATCAGCCTCCAGTCCACTGATTCATCTATTTTGTGGATGAATCACAGAGCTACACTAAGAAGGGAAAGATGCATTATGTTGCTGGCATCGTGTGGATACATAAAAAGACGTGCAAAATCCATAGGTCAATGATTTCTGTTTTTATTGTACTGTAATGTCATTGTAATCGTATGTTCTCACCAGCAACAGCCAGATGCGGAAACAGTGATATGTCTCAGGCAATTGGTGTGCGTGCTTTTCACCAACACGGTTCGATTGTCTGACTCCCGTTATGTTGTTTGGGTGGTTAGCTAGCTAGCTACTCCCCTGCAAGCTGGCGAACACTACGAACCACCACTGTATGAAACTTGCTTCCAGTTTATTAAACTTGACTAGATTGCGATCAGTCACAAGAAACTACCAGTCAAGTATTTTTTACATGGTTCATAACGGTTTTATTATCTTTGTGTTATATCTTTATGTGTTATGGCTTCTCCCAGCTTACTCCTATGCTGCCTGCGATTCACCCACTAAATTCCATGCGGCACACCGACTTGAGGCCGTCATGCTATTACGGCTACTATGAACTTGACAGCGATAGCTACCCATTTTTGAACAGCTGAATTGTTCCTCGCATGTTTTGTGCAGAAAGTAAAATAAACTGAAGCAATTTTTTTTTCTTTTAAAAATTTGGCATCTCCAATCCCACCCGAATCTGGAATGTCCAACTGGGGAACTATTACAAGGCTTTCGATATCGCCCCTATTGCCAACTCAGGAGAGTGAGACAGCTCGCGCTTTCCTCCGGCACGCCCGTTGCCACCGCTTAAACACTCATTGGTTGAACTCGCAAGCTCAAAACGAGGGCGGAGGATACCCGAACATGAACGAGCTTAGAATCTTCCTAACAAGCGCCCGTCTGGCCAACAGGAGGCGCCTGAGAACTTTGTTATTTACAATACCCTATCCTGGCAGACCCTTCCCAATTTGCATCCCTGTAGCGCATTGGCCAATTGCGTGCTACTCTGAAAAGAGCTGCCGACCACTGCCGGCTGGTACAAGGCGGGGATTGAAGCCATGCCGTGATAGTCACTTCTGCTTCGCCACGCGATGCTTTACCGAGTGAGCTATCCGGCAGCTCAAACTGAAGCAATTTTTATACAGCAGTTGTTCCTAATGTTCACCAGCTTGCAGGAGAGTAGCTAGCTAACCAGCTAATTAACGTAACCTGAGTCAAACAATAAAACCGTGTACCATGATATAGCTCATTGAAATATGCCCAATGTTCAGTGTATGTGAAAATGCATAATTTAAAAAACTCACTTGGTAGGACCTGTGACAAGGCTTCTCCTTAACAATTATCAGGTCATTCTGGCAGATGGTTTCGGAGAAGATGATTCTCGAAAATCTGCACTAAATGAGGTTGGGTCTGACCTTTCGAGGTGACTCAAGGTAAAAGGTCATGATACCCAATGAAAGCGCTTACATTACTTCCCACCTGTCATTAATACTATTTACATCAATTTCTCCAGTCGTTTCCATGTTATAGCCCATTGAAATATGCCCAAAATTGAGTGTATGGAAAAATTAGTGATTCCAAAAATTCATTATAAAATCAAGAAATATCTATTTTCAAATTCTTTGAACAAACTTGGTAGACCTTGTCTCAAGGATCCTCCATGACAAATATGTCATTCTGGCTGATGGTTTTGGAAAAGATGATTCTCGAAAATTTGCTAAAAGACAGGGACAACGGCAACAATGACAATTTGGAGATGGAAAAATAAATTTGCCTTATAGGGGTCCAGGAAGCTATTGAATTGATGCAGTCTGGTAAAACCAAAGGGCCTGATAGCTTCACAAAAGATGTTTTTTAAGATATTCACTATCTTAAAATATCCCCATTGCTTAATTCAACGTTTAACGAATCGTTCCCTATGGGTAATCTTCCATCCACCCTTAGGCTATCCACAATCTCTCTTTTAACCAAAAAGGGCAAAGACCCTCTGTTATGTGAGTCTTATATGCAAATATATTTACTGAACACTTACTTGAAATTATTGTCGAAAGGACTGGCTATACGACTGTAGGGTGCCCTTCTCATGATCACTTGATCAGACGTGATGGGATTTATTTGACGCAGAAATGCATTTTCTCATCTGTGGAAACTGTTTTAATATAATTCATTCTTCTTCACTGTTAATTCCTGAAATGGTGGTGTCATTAAATGCCGAAAAAGCTTTCGATCACACTGAGTGGGAATATTTGAACAAAGCACCAGAGAAATTAGGTTTCAAAACTGATTTTATTGAACGTATTTGACTCCTTTACTCTTCCCCTTTGGTGTCAGCGCACACTGATAGCACAATCTTGAATTGACCCATCCACAAATACTGTGCCCATTCAGCTTATGTGCTGTCATGGCAGATTTCCCAATGCACAGCGGGACAGATTTTCGACACCACATGCTGGCTGGTATTCTGACAGAATATGGTGCCTTGTTGGAAAATGCTGCTACTACACAAGCGACCGCAATCTGGTCAATGTCTTACCATCCGTTTCAGAGAAGAATGGAAGTACAGGAGGAATGCAGTACAGATAGGTAAATCCAAATTGTAATCCGGGTCTACAGGTCTGATGCCACTCATGAAGTTTACCAAAGCCAAGGGAGATCGAAATCATAAACCTCAAGGACAAGCCATTATTGTTATCAAAATATGACAATACGCAAAGGGGCAGGCAATCTCAAAGAAACAGAAAAACAAACAGAATCCAAACCCGGAAAGCTCTTGTGAATCAGAAAAGGCTCATAGTGTCAAGCTTAGGAACAGCAAAACAAATTGCAACAAACGAAAGAAACAATGGGTTTTTATATAGGAATTGAAGGGAACCGGGAAGTGAATTCATTGCGTGGCTATAAACAAGGGAATGAGTCGGACAATTAACAAACAGAACAGGGAGGGCGAGTTCAGGAGTGAGTGGAGTTACAAATGTGCGTGAGGAACTGAGTGGGGCATAATAATGCAGAGGGGAATCCAATTAACAACAGAAATGTAATGAATACATGAGAACAATAAAAAATGAAAAACAATAAATACAGAACTCAGATGCTGGTGCATGCACACGTACAGGTATAATGAGCTGGCTTCATTTGTGTATTAGTATCATGGTGGATGCAATTATCATCCAAGGTCTACATTTTCCTGCAAAGCAAGCATACTTACAAATATTGAAGGAACTGTTTATTTTTCAATTAGAGCGTTCACTCAGACGTAAAGCTTGCCATTTACAATTCCGATCATCCAAGCGAAACGAAAGCTTGTAACAACACTTTTCACACCCTATAAAGAGCAAGTATGACTCACAACACAGGAATAGCTGTTTGCATAATTTTAACAAGTGAAAATCCAAGGCACTTGGTTTTGTTGAATGCGGGGTAAATTCTAAAACAGATCTCCACATTAAGCAAAATGCCAGCACATGGCAGTATTGACTACTCTTGTTAACCAATGTAACAAACTCGCTCTGAGATTGCGGTGGTAAACCAAAAATAATAAAAATCTGGCTAGTTAACTTGCTGGCTAGAAGTAAGATAGAGCCACACCATACAAAGACAGTTCGACTCACACTTCAAGAGGAAAAACCTCTCTATTATTGAATTTCTCCTCCAAAGAATCAATCCTGTCAGCCCCTCAGTCTGTTCCATTCAGAATAACTGCCATTTTCCATCTCAGAATCGCATTTCCATCCCGCAAACATAAGCTGAGCACTCCAGGATTGGTTCTGGAAGTCTTTTTAGCTCCACTGTGACGACAGTCACAATCAGCGGAGCTTTTCTAATGCCGAGTCGTCCGGCGTCCGTCTGTCTGTCTGGCGTCAACTTTTCACTTCAAATCTGAACATCTCAAAAACTGTCTGATAACTTTTTTTCTAATTTGGTGTGAGCCTTCCTTATGATGTTCTGAATATTCACTGTGAAAATTAGAAAATTCTACATCCCGGTTTTTGAGAAATTAAGCATTTTGGACTTCGAAAATCAGTGTTTGTGCTCATTTTTTCAGTCTTTCATTAATATATACTGACCAAAAAAAGAAATGCAATCACGTAATCCCGTGCCAAATTTCGACAAACCTATTGAGAAAGATGTTTTTGCTCGGAGTTATTTTTGGTGGTGAGTACTTCTACCATACAAATTTTTGTGGTCACAGCGCGTATTCTGGAGCCGCCATTCGTCCAGAATCAAACAATCGGCAGTGCTTGGATTCGAGTACTACCATTGTCCTAACACTCATATTTTTGTCTTGAGTTCCTCGTAGACACCGGGGCCTATAAAAGTCCAACCGAAAATGAGTAAAGATCAGACGGGTTATAATGCCACGACTAACGGAAGTTCAACGAGAACGCACAATTGGGATGCTACAGGCCGGAAGTCGGGTAGATAGAGTTGCCCGTCAATTCGGCACGCATTCTGCGATAATTACTCGCCTCAGAACCAGATTTAATGCCACTGGACACACGGCCGATCGCCCCAGATCCGGCAGGCCACGTGTTACGACTCCAGCGTCTGACCGTCATATCGCGACCGACCGTCTGCTACACACCAAACCAACCTTCATTTTGTTGAAGGAAACCTCAATGCCGTCCGTTACGCGAATGAAATTCTCCGTTCAGTCGTCCTTCCGCTTGTCTGACGTCACCAACTGACTTTCCAACAGGACAACGCACGTCCACGCGTGGCACATCTGTATGGAGTTCCTTCGTGCCGAAAACATGCAAATCCTTCCCTGGCCAGCGTTTTCTTCAGATCTTTCACTGAAAGAACACTTGTGGGACATTCTGGATAGAGCAATCCGGAGACGTCAAACACTGCCAGCTACAGTACGTCAGCTAAGACAAGCACTGACTGAAGAGTGGAGCAGCGTTCCACAAGCAACGACCAGACGTCTGGTGATGTCTATGAGACGCAGGTGTACCGCCAGCGCGACGCAAACGGGGAACATACGAGATACTGATAGTGTCATTTGTGTTTTGTAATGTCGAACATCACCTTGTTAAATAAAAGCCAATATGGCGATATTCCAACCCGATTTTCTGTTATATCTATTGTCTGAGATTCCCTCTTTCATTTGATACCAATGAAGTGTTGATTAATCACAGTTACACTCGATAAAATCAAGAAATAGAAAATTGCGTTTCTTTTTTCGGTGAGTATATCAAAAACTGTCTGATATCTTTTTGTCTAATTTGTTGCGAGCCTTTCTTATTATGTTCTGAATATCCCTTGCAAAAACGAGAAAATTCTACGTCCCGGTGTTATGGCCCCAATTTGTTATGGCGTCACGGACAGCAAGGGATGACAGACAAAATTGTTAAACTTCAACAGATTTAATTAAACAAACAGAACCAATCTACTCTCTACCCTACTGACCAAGATTGAAATTTAAAAAAAAAAAAACGATAGTTACAGTCCCTTGGTAATTGAGATGGGCTGCTATGTTGCGATGTCCTGGGACAGGAAAATGCTCCAACACAGGCAAAAATCCACAAAAAGCTTCACAGGTCTTGAAAAGAGTGACAGGTCTGGTCAAATGTATCCTTTCACAATTTCTCCTTGCTATTTCTCCTACCACTACACTCTCTCGATTTTTCTCCTTATATACTCTTTTCCAGCCCCCTCTGAGGCATGCCCGGGACATGCCCAAACCTAGCTTTAGATTGCTAAACAAAAAAAATGTCAATACTGCCATCTAGTGGCTTTTTACCACATTACACCGGTTTCTGAGAAATTCAGCATTTTGGACTTAGAAAATCAGTGTTTATGCTCATTTTTTCAGTCTTTCATTATGTGTCATATGTGTTAATATTGCAATACTTTTCAAGGATTTCTGAAAATAAGTTATGACATGGACATTTCAGTCATCCTCAGCGGAGCTCCCTAGGCCGACAGGCCTCTTGTTTCTTGTCCATGCAATCACGTCATCCTCAGCTGTGTGAAGTTGAGAGAATACTACCGAACTGCTATTATGCAAGGGTTTAAGAGTCATATTCTGAGAAAGTGGCACTGGCAGTGGAGTTGATATCTCAGAATTAGCTCTGTTGCTTCACAGCAAGAAAGTTGTGGGTTCAAATCCGGCCTGGGGCCTTTCTGTGTGGAGTTTGCATGTTCTCCCCGTGTTCGCGTGGGTTTCCTCCGGGTACTCCAGTTTCCCCCACCCACAAAAAAAAAACATGCATCATAGGAACACTCCTGCCAGTACCCCTTACCAAGGAAGTGGCTTTAGAACTGGAGTTGGTCCCTGGGCATTGCTCTGTGGCTGCCCACTGCTTCTAACTTTCGGATGGGTTAAATGCAGAGGACAAATTACTCTACGGGGTTTAATAAAGTGTATCTTATCTTATCTTACATGTGTCTATATCATTGTATCTCTATGGCACATGTCTGGTTTTGCGAGATCTGAATAAGGTGGTACAGTGGGGTGCCACCTATTGGCATTACTAGTGTAAACCGACATAGTGGCAAAACAAAATCTGTGTTTTCATAATGTATATAAGACACATACTCCATTTCCAGAAACGTCTCCATGGCACATCTGGCTTTGTCAGATCTGACATATTGGTGACAATGACCCCTATACTAATATATTTTTGTAAATTCATCCCCTTATGTCCAGACATTGGCAAAGAGTGCCATGAAACTTCCTCTGGCATGTTAAAATGTCCTGAGAGGGCTGGAGATTCAGCAAATTTCGAGGCTCTATCTTCTTGGTCAACATTTTTATGGGCCCCTGAACATCACTGTAAATAGGCGAATTGGAAATTTTGTCAAAATGTCTGTAGCCGCTGCTCCAAGATGGAGTGTAGTGCCAAAGATGTTTCTGGTGTCCTTTCTTTAGTCCAAAGGAAGGTTCAATTAATGGTCTACCCATCCCAACTGGTGTCTGGTTATTAATGTTAATCCATTGTACAAACAGGAAAAAATTAGCCCGCACCCAACTTTGGGAGCAAATATCTCGAAAAACCAAAAAAGTGCCAGACTCAATACCTCAAAATTTTTCTCACCTTTAATGTCTGAAAAGGAAACAGGTAAGATGAATTTGGCACTGGTCTGGTTTAAAAATTAAAATAAGCCTGAATTTGTAAAAAATATTTTTTCCCGTTGTGCACAGATTTCTTGTCATTGCACTTAAGATCACCAGGTGGCACTTTCACATTTAAAAAATTTGGGTATCCCAGTATCAAATACAATCCTAACTTCTTTGGCACAGTGAAGCAGTTATCCACAATATTCCTTCAAAAATGGGCATTTTTAAGAGACTTCCGGGACTTCGGTCAGCGATGCATGAGTAGCTGACTAGTTCGTCCTCAACAACACCTTAAATGTAATTTTCTTTCAATAATATAATCAGTTTCTGTCAGGAGCACAGGCAGTATGGCACAGGGAAAACTGGGAGGCAAACGAGAGGGCGATAGCATGCCACCATTAAAGAAAAAACCGATGGTAACCATGCCAAAGGAGGATATCGAGGACGTAATTGCTTCTGCAGTCAAAATGGCATTACAAGAGCAACAGAGCGAACTCAACCTGTTGATACAGGCAGCCGTGAAAGAAGCAATCAATAGCATCTTATCCACAGTTAAACGAACTGAAAACACAGATGCACAATGCGGAAGCCAGTCTGGGAGCTCTAGCCAAAGATGTGGATTCATCACAAAAAGCTATTCAAAATAATACCGCTGAAGTTGACTCACTGCAGGCTGCATTAAGAGCTGGCAAACACCAGGTTAGTGCGCTACACCAAGAGGTTAGCGATCTCACTTCTAAGCTGACCCAGATGGAAGACCGCAGCCGAATGTCAAACCTCAGACTGGTGGGCCTTAAAGGTTTTCTGCCACCGAAAATTTAAATTTGATATATGTTCTAGGGACTGCTTTTGATAAACATTTTAACATTAGCTCTGCGACCAGCATTTCGACAATAATAATAATTAAAGCTGCAAGCAGCGTTGAACGGGCCCTTGCACCCTTGTGCATGTTGGGGGTGGTGGTGAGATCCTGATGGGTGCAGTTGTGCACTCACGACTATAGGGCAGGCCAAGTACAGGCACCAACCTGTGATGAAGATTCGAGCCGTCGGACAAAGCACAAAGGAGTTATGACAGATTGATAGTTCATACACCAGGGGGGCTTGTGCGTAACCAAATGTGTGCAGCTGCATTCAGGGCAAACCCTTAGCACAAATGTGAAGTTTCGAAAATCGGCCAATGTCAATGTAAAATATGGCATTTCCTGTTTCCACAAGGGGCGCTATGGAGACATTTTGCTCCCCCATAGGCGAGGCCCCTATCAGATTTAAGAGCTTGCCATCCTTGACCTGTGTATCAATTTTTCTGATGATACGAGTTCAGTAAAGACATCAAAAACACAAACGTATTTTCATGGCAAGGGATCCATCTTCGCCGCGTTGCCACAGGAACGCCATTATTTGTAGCTTCACAGCATTCAACAAGTAGCTTCACCAACTTGTTCTGCATGTTTTAGAAGTGGAATGAAGTTGATGGGTTCAACTATGTGTCATCAGTACATGTTAAAGTAAAAAATGGACACTTCCTGTTACCACCAGGGGGCGCTATTAGTGAAGCGGAATTTATTATATCCTGACGTTCAGGGCGGAGCACTCATCATGTCCAGCAAGATTGAAGCTTCTACGGTTAAGTATGTTGGCGTGACAGCATTTTGAAATTTTTTTGGTGAGTTGCCAAACTTTGTCACGCCCTAGCAGCCACGCCCTTTGCCCTACAGACACGCAGAGCACAACTTTTCATCAGCTTGGTCTCTAGATGATTTGTACCAAATTTGAAGTCAATCGGGTCGAAAACCCTAGGAGGAGTTCATTTTGAAATTGAAAAATTCAAATCAAAATGGCCGACTTCCTGTTGGGTTTAGGGCGTGGCTTCAATGAGATTTTTTGTATGTCTGGGTATGATACACATGTTTATTGAATTTCGTCTGCCTACGACAAAGTAACCGAACTGGTCACTTCCTGTTACCACCAGGATGCGCTATTAGTAAAGTGGGATGTTATTATATCGTGACATTTAGGGCGGAGCCATCATCATCTCCAGCAAGTTTGAAGCTTCTACGATCAAGTAGGTTAGCGTGAGAGCATTTTGAAATTTTTTTGGCGGGTCACCAAACCATGTCATGCCCTAGCAGCCACGCCCTTTGACCTCCAGACATGCAGAGCACAATTTTTGATCAGCTTGGTCTCTAGATGATCTGTACCAAATTTGAAGTCAATCGGTTGAAAACCCTAGGAGGAGTTCGTTTTAAAATTGAAAAATTCAAATCAAAATGGCTGACTTCCTGTTGGGTTTAGGGCGTGGCTCCATTGAGTTTTTTGTATGTCTGGGTATGGTACACATATATATCAAATTTCGTATGCCTACGACAAAGTAACCAAATTGGATGCTTCCTGTTACCACAGGGGGGCGCTATTAGTAAAGTGGGAAGTTATTACATCGTGATGTTCAGGGCGGAGCCATCATCATTTCCAGCAAGTTTGAAGCTGCTACGATGAAGTATGTTGGATTGAGAGCATTTTCAAATTTTTTTGGCGAGTAGCCAAAATTTGTCCCACCCTAGCAGCCACGCCCTTTGACCTACAGACATGCAGAGCACAACTTTTGATCAGCTTGCTCTCTAGATGATCTCCACCAAATTTGAAGTGGATCGGGCAAAATCCCTAGGAGGAGTTCGTTTTCAAAGTAAAATCTGGTCACTTCCTGTTACCACCGGGGGGCGCTATTAGTAAAGTGAAAAGTTATGATATAACGACGTTCAGGGCGGAAACATCATCATGTCCAGCAAGTTTGAAGCTGTTAAGATCAAGTATATGTGCGAGAGAGCATTTTGAAATTTTTTTGTCGAGTCGCCAAATTTTGTCACGCCCTTGCAGCCACGCCCTTTGACCTACAGACATGCGGAGCACCACTTTTGATCAGCTTGGTCTCTAGATGATCTCGACCAAATTTGAAGTCAATGGGACAAAATCCCTAGGAGGAGTTCGTTTTAAAATTCAAAAATTCAAATCAAAATGGCCGACTTCCTGTTGGGTTTAGGGCGTGGCTCCAATGAAATTTTTTGCATTTCTGGGTATGATACATAAGTTTACTGAATTTCATCTGCCTACGAGAAAGTAACCAAATTTCCCTATGGGAATTTTGAAACGTGTTTAGGGGGCGCTATTTTGGCAATTTGCGTCGACCATGAATGACCCCCCAAAAATATCAAATTTCGGATCCGGCCGGACGAATGTGGAAAGTTAGACGCGTTTTCACCATTGGGAAAAGGCTTAAATTGGCCTTTGAATTGTCATAAGAATAATAATAATAATAACAATAAAAATAAACAGTACGATTTCAATAGGGTCCTCGGACGACTTGCAGTCGGCTCGGGCCCTAATAATAATAAAAGCATTTTCGGAGTTACTATTATGGCCACTTTGCCAGTTCTTAAGGCCAGCCTCCAAAAATCGGGGAAAAAAAGGAGTATGCATGATCACCTGCACCCATGACGTCAACTCGAACGCACCTGACATTTTATAAGCTTGGCGGTGTGTATTCGCGCAATATTTTTTATCTAAAATTTGCCTCAATACTTGAAATGCCAGGTCGGTGCATCTTGGGGATTGTAGTAAAACAACCAAAAGACAGTAAGCCTACACACTTTCCCCAAGGATAAGGCTCAAGACAACTTTGGGCATGAAAGTGAGGCTAACTCGAGCCAAGTGGCATGGACCCGGCGAGTCTAGCCTAATTTGCAGTGACCACTTCAGGACACTGACTTCGACAGCCCGGGCTCTACAGCTTTTTAATATGGGGAAAAAGCGAATGTTAAAACCTCATCGCGATTCCTAAGGTAAAGTTGGGTACTTTGACGGTGAATCGAGGTGAATGTAGCAGAGAGCCACCAAGAAGAGGGGCAGCAGAGAAGCGTGAACGCAAGAGGGTAAGTTCTGTTATAGCAAGTTACATTTTGCCACTAAATTGGGAAAAAAATCATGATGAAAAGTATTTTACTAACCCAAGTAGGCGTGCTAGATCTCCACTTGATCTGCCATCTGCACGTATGGTTAACTGTTCAGTTTTCGTGCCAACATACATTTCGTGCTCATGTAAATAATGCGTTACTCTCGCCGATTCTGCCGTTGGCTTTGGGTCTATTACGTTTTCATTAGCAGCAATTTTTTTAAACGTTTGTGAAGAATTGCAGTGTGAAAGTGAGATCAAAGCCAATAAAAAACGAAAGCTTTATGAAATATCAAATCTTGCTTGAGTATTCGTGAATATGTGTTGTATGCAAGGCTGCATGGCGCACGAAAAACGGCTTTAGCGAAAAGAGGGACGAATCACGTAAGCGTAGCTGGCTTGATGCTATTGACAGTGAATGGACGAAGTATGTAAGTTAGCATCTGTGCTTTTGAAACACACTTATGTGCGCATGTTTCCTAGCTAATGCATTATTAGGTGCACTTGACTTGTCTCGGCATGGTGTGTACTCATACTAGTTCGCGTTTGCCGTTCTGCTCTGAGTATATTTTACAATAGTATAAATGAAAATGAGAAAGAAATGTACGCTGGCACCGAATGTTCATTCAGTTTGAAGCGCGATAGGTATAGGTCAGGATTGTATGCAGGATTTATGAATGCCGGGTTGGGGGCAGGGCTGGCGTTCCTGAGTATCGTCGCACCCAAACTGCCTAACAGTTGTGAAAAAACCGAATTTTTAGGGGTGTTCCCAAACATAGTCGTTTTGTTTAGATTTCTGCATTATAGAATGATTTTAGGCAAAAACATGGTCATATCCGAATTCAGAAAGAAAATTTAGTTCGACTTGTAATTCCTTGGCGGAAGACCTTTAAAGAGGGAGAAGAAGGATCAGATGCAATTGGCTTTTTAACAGCGAATTCACCGAAATGGATACCATCTTTGAAAGACCGAACCATTCGCATTGAGCGAGCTAAGAGTGTATAGCTCAGAGTAGGAGGAGCTCAACACTCGCCCTCGAACTTTAACTTTAAAGTTACTGGACTTCACCAATCTCCAAGCGATTCTGAAGGGAGCAACAGCCCCATCGAACAAGCATATGGGCCAGGAATTGCAATTTTTTCCCCGTCTACAGCAAGAATTAAACTAGTAAAAGGAAAGCATTTGTTTCAGTATACAAGAAAATGGGTTCAGTCGGATTACAGCCATTTCGGCGCTATCCTGCTCAACTTAAAGTGATCTACCGAGGACGAAACTTCCAGTTCGACAGCCCATGCAAGGCAGAGGACTTTCTAGGCTCTTTCCAGAGGAGGCCCTCCATCTCTGCGGTCCGTTCAGCAGTCCTCCAGCAGGATCCAGACCCCGACGAGATGGACGTACCGTCCCAACAGTGAACCACCAGCTAAGTGGCTAAGTGCCGTACGCCTGTAGCCAGCATTTTGATAATGGACGTTTAATTATATCTTCAGTTTGTGTCGATTGACTTATAAGAAATTGGATGGTTCACATTAAGCACTGTTCTAAACGGACAATTTCTATTTCACGCATGTGACGCTCTCCAAGGGATAGCCTGTCATTTTTGGTTGACTTTTAAGCGCTTGGACTATTCATATTAATATGGCCTGTTTAGTTTTGAGGAGCGCCCGTAACGTCAAATAAGGTTGTTGAGGACTGCTTCGCTTATCCACGCCAGCGGATTGGATAATGTTTGTGCGCTGCAATCCTTGGGCTCTGCGGGAGCCTGGCGGATTGCTTGTTTGTATATAGTTTTGTTGTATGGTTTAATGGGCGATACCGCTGTTCCTGAAACAGTACGACTTAGGTCATGCATTGCATTCCCCCGTGTATATTATCTTTTTTTTCTTTTTGGGTCTTTTGATACTTTTCTCTACACTTCTCTGCTGTCTATATGGCCAACTTAAACATTATGACCTGGAATGTCAGAGCGCTAAACTCACCAGTTAAGCGCACCCGCTGCCTGGAATTTCTCCGTCGTAAACAAATATCTATTGCATTCATTCAGGAAACTCACCTGACGGACGGTAATGTACAGCGCTTTCAAAACAAGCATTACAAAGTAGTAGCTCATTCCTGTGCCTCTTCCAAAACAAGGGGTGTGCTTATCCTTGCTCAAAGAAAACTGCAATTTGCAGTGTTGGGTAATGGTAGTGATCAGACAGTTAGATTTGTGTATGTTTTACACTCTATCAATTATGCAAAGATCTTACTAACAAATGTGTATGCATCCAACACTCATGATGATAATTTTTTACCATCTATCAGTGGCTCCATACTGACATACCGTGATTGTCATTGTATTATAGCAGGTGAGTTCAATGCAACTCTATGCCCAGAGTGGGACCGGTCCAACAACACAGCACCTGGTACTCTGCCATCCTGATCATTATCTCTAAGAGCATTCGTGACTGATCTAAATGGGTGTTTCCATGCTAATGGGGTGTACAGCAGTGACATGAATGTTCAAAAATAGAAAGTGTCTGTTACGTCCCCCAAATGTTCTAGGTCTAGGGTAAAGGAGAGTAACACAATATCAACTAAAACTAAACCCACGAGGCAAAAGGAGGCAGGGAAAAGGTACAAGCAATGAACAATTTATTAAACAAAGGTTCCAAAGGTCCACAAAGGACAAAACAGAATCTACAACAAACACAAGAGACGGCCTCAGAAGGAGGCCCAGATAGGCTACAACTAGCCAATGCTACAAACAAAACTACAAGGAAAGACAAAGCTACAGGACTATAGACTAAACCAAAGCCAAGATGGGCAGCAACAATCAAACACAAAATACCACAGAGGTAGGAATCAGAAGCTCTCACCACATACGCCACACAGGCCATCACACAGAAATATAAAGAAAACACACACAGTGCTGACTGCTAGTTAATATGAGAGAGAGACCACTTGCTGGTGTCTCCCTAGGCTTTATGCAGCCCAGCTCCAATCAGGCTGATAGGGCCCAGGTGAGGAAGAACTCCTGCCAGACTAGCTGAAAGGGGAGGGGCAGCAACCTAGGAGAGATCACAGCACAACAGGGGGAGACAAACACACAGCAGCAACCCATGACCGTAACAGTGTCATGGAACTACATCAAGTCATCCCAGTTGTTGTGGATGATCTGTCCAGTAATTTTTTCAGTGTGGTTTGATAAAAAATTGGGGCCATAATAAAACGAAGCATCCCAAAGACGGTGGCTTGAGCCACATTATGTACGTAACCAGGACAGAATGTAGCCTAATAAAATCGATTAAAACAACATTAAGTCATGAATTTTTCAAATAGGAAATTTAATAGATAATTAATATTTATTAGACAATACACATAAAACATGAAAAATTGCACAAAATTCCCTTAACTCCGCAAAATTTTGATTTGCGACCACCTGCTAACTTGATTGTCCCACCCTCTGAAAATTTTCCAGCCATGGACAAGCTAATAATAGGCTCTGTTTGCTTCTTAACAGCAGCAATACAAACAATTCAACCCTGAAACACCAATCAAATTAAACTAGGCAAGTTGAAAGTGGAAAAAAATGCAGGATATTCCGTAACAATGAAGGTACTTATGTACGTAACCTGGACGGAATTGGTAACCAAAGTTGAACATTGAACAGTAAAAAGTCCACCAACTAAGCTTCAATGTACATCACTGCAAAAAGTGATTTTCAAGAAAGGGAAATTTACTTATTTTAAGACTTAAAACACATTTCTATCACCATTTTCTAAGTAAGACAAGAAATTTGTCTTTGATTTTAGGTAATTTTGACTACCTTGCCAATGGGGTTCACTTGTCAAGTGAAATTTACTTACCCCATTGGCAAGATAGTCAAAATAACCTCAAATCAAGGAAAAATTTCTTTGTCTTACTAAGAAAATGGTGATAGAAATAAGTGTTTTAAGCCTTAAAATAAGTAAATTTCCCTTTCTTGAAAATCACTTTTTGCAGTGATGATTACCACTTCTGAGACCAGAAGAGCTTAAAAGCTATTGAATGAACATTTCAAACACATTTAATACTAATCATGCTAATTGCAATGGTCAACTTCAACATTCACCGAAGGCTTTTCAAGAGTTCTGAATCCGAGAAAGTGTAATGTCCCCGACGATCCATGGACGGAACTTGCAGTTTCATGATCATGTCCTCCTTATGTTGCCACAATGTCTGCTCCATCCATTCAAAGTATGCTGAGCCTGCAATAAAAAGCAACTTATTTTTTTTAGATACACCCTTGTCATACCGGTTCTTTCTAACTTTGGTGGTAGACTGTAATCCCCCACCTCTACTTGTAGCTAATGCAACTGACCAGGTGTCAATTGAATTGACACCGACAGTAGGTCTTATTTTATCAATTTTACATGTATTTCATTTCAGGTTGTCAAGCATGTAGACTGCTTCATCCTTTGTTTTACTAATTCCTGTATCCTCAGCTTTTCATTCATCATTTCACTTTCAGGTCCTCCATTGCAGTGATTATCATTTGAGGCGAGCTATTCCTGTGTCACAGAAACGGCTTGCCTCAAACGGCAAGTCACTGCTGTTGTTTATATTTGAACCATTCCTCAACTACTTATTTCTCTTTTCAATCCATTTCAGAATCAGCTTGTTAGCTCGTCATCCTGCCTGCCAGCTAGTGTAGATTTGCCAAGTTTCCACATAACATTCACCTCCAAGCACTGCTATTGCGATATTCACCTTAATGCCCTAGGACAACACTCCTTTAAGTCTGTGAAAGACAAAATCGGCTTAATACAGTGTTGTTCTATAGGTTTGGGGGAAGCACAATACCACTGATCACATGCTTCATCACCAGCACCGACCACATTCCTCATTGTTCATCACCAGCACTGCATGCCTCCGCTATTAGTGTATTACGCATCATGCATGGCGAATCCTTTCCTGTACTGTAGAAAAGCACTGCATGCCTTCGCATTCCTCTCTGTACTTCTTTTTAATCTGTAACATAGTCTTATTCTGTAACACATTCTCATGGCTTGTTTAAAATTAAAAAAAAAAGAAAATTGCCTCTGCTGGTCTGTTTCATGTATTTTACTTCAAACTGGCTATCATCTATGTTTAGAACCAACGCCGCAAAAGATTTGGCCCCACACCTGACGATGGCATAATCGCCTGGGTTGTACGTAACTTCTGGTTCCGGAATGACCTCAAATTTCTGCTGGGGTGTTTTCAGCACTTCAGCTTCCTGAAAATAATAAAAAAATCTAGTCACTGGGGTGGCTTTGAACATTGGGGCAACTTTGAACACCCCCTAGAAAAGTATACAAATCTAGCTAAATGCTTTTCCCAAGGTATTCAAAGTTACCCAATTGTTCAAAGTCATCCCAGGCGATGGTACAGGTAATTGACTTTCCACTCCAAGAATAATTGGCCAAGAAAAATGAAAATGTACCTTATTTTCATCACCAACATTGCTGTTATGGTTATTGTTCAAGTCTGTCTTCTGCATGTTCTGTGGCATTGTAGGCACTGTAGCTTCCTAAAAATTAGTAATGCAAAAATTACGTGAAGCAGACAATTCACATGATCCATACCAAGAACAATGGGCCATTGAGGGGCCAATTCCACAGTCTGTGGAATCGGCCCCTCAATGACCCATTATTCTTGGTGTGGAGATAGATTAATGCACTCCATCAAACTGATTCAGTGAGCACACCATTTTCCTGACAAAGGTTACTGATACTTGGCCCTCTGGCATGGGTGAAGAAGTTGGCGACATACATACACATGCTTGATGCTACCTGTACCACACAGCCCATATTAACAATATCAATGGCAATTTACCTGATTTTGTTCTTGGTCTGGCCATCTTCTTCACCAATGCTGGGAGTGGTATCATTATTCTTCATGTCAGTCTTCTGTGGTGCTGCTTCGAGTGTCAACGTCAGTACTACAAGTTCAGCATCCTACAATGGAGGAGACAAAGAGGACGGATTATAGACCCCTCATGAATATATTCATGAGAGGTCTATAATCTTTGAAACCCACTTAACCTAGAAAGTATTTTTTTAATATATTAGAAAGTATTAGTAATATTAGAAAGCATTTTTTAAAATATTAAAAAATACTTTCTAGCATGTCTAGGTTAGGTGGGTTTCAAAGACCTAAATGAGATGCAAATTATATGTACCTTATTTTCCTGGAGGTCGTCTACTAGTACTTCACCTAGGGGAGTGTTGTTATTACTGCTGCGGGTCAGTGAGTCAATAATTTCGGTGACAGAGATATCAAGCCCATCTGCTTCAGCAAATGGTATAGAGACATCTGAAAGGTAAGTATAATTTATAAGACACAGAAATAAAATTCTGGAAAAGGTAGCCCACGAACCAGTTAAGCGCATCACAAGAAGAATCGGAGATGCGGGTGTGGACGCTCTTGAGCCCTGTGACATGAAAACTTATCAAAATCTCTTGTTGTCAATTAACCGTGTGGGTATGACTGGGTGGACATTTTGAGCATCTTTCCGTGACAGGCGAAAGTGACAGGTCTGAAGAACATTTACATGCAATTCCTGAGACAGACCTAAGCAACGTTACCTCCAGTTGGCAAGCGCGGGGATTGGCGGTGGCTCGTTCTCGGTGGTGCATCGGTGTGCGAGGGCCCCTACAACGCCGCTTGCGGCTTTAATTACGGGCCCGAGCACTTACGGTGCGAGGACCGTATTGTATCTGTAGTGATTATTATTATTCTTCTTATTATTATTATTATTATTATTATTATTATTCTTCCACTTTACAGGGCTTTTTGGGGGCTTTATCGTGTTTCAATTCGAACAAAAATGTGGCTGAAAAATCAGGCCTGGTGAAAATTCTATGATTTTATTGGTTTCGCCAGTGGGCGGGGCAAAATGGCTCCACATCGCCCCCTAGAAAAATTAAAAAATTCATGAAAAATCTGTGGTTTGCCCGATTATGCTGAAATTTGGTAGGCATGTAGAGCTTGCCAAGGCAAACGGATTTGCTATTTGGGATGTTTTTGTCCAATGCACAGGAAGACCGCTAGGTGGCGTTGAAAATTCAAAAATTAGACCATTTTTGCCGATTTCAGGCATCGAATTTAACGACTCCTCCTAGGGTTTTGCCGGATTCTCATGAAAATCACTGTGTTCACTCTTGACCCCTTGAAGATCAAAAAGTTATTAAAATCATCTCGGTTGGAGTCAAGGTGTGGGCGTGGCAGGGCCGCCATTTTAAGCTTTTGCCATGAAATTTCAAATGCTTATAACTTCAGTGATATTTGTCCAACGTGCACCAAACGTCAGGAGTATTATACGAGTCCCGCCCTGAAACCACTCAAATGGTCATATTCAGCCATACTGACAGCGCCCCCTCCTGGCGCTACCATGAAAAGTTATTAAAATCCTCTTGTTTGGATTAACCTTGTGCGCGTGATGAGGCGGCCATTTTGAGCATCTCGCCGTGAAGATTGATTCCCTAAAAAATTTAGGTAAACTTTGTTCTTTACATACCAAACTTCACAAGCTGGTCAGTTTCCATAGACAATTACTAATTGTATTGGTTTTGCAAGTGGCCGGGGCCAACTGCCTCGCTAGCGCCCTCTAAACTGCAGCCCCAAGGCCTTCTTCCACGAACACTGATGAAAGTTGCTGGACATATGTATCACACCTACGTCTACAAAAAAGTCTCTGGACACCATAGGCTAAAGTCAACAGGAAGTCGGCCATTTTGAACTGAACGACCATTTTTGGCGATTTGCATGTTGCGTACTTTAACAAACTCCTCCTAGGGATTTTGTCTGATTCCCATGAAAATTGCAGTGTGTAGTCTTGACCCCTTGAAGATTAAAAGTTATTAAATTCATTTCGGTGGGAGTCACGGTGTGGGCGTGGCAGGGCCGCTATTTTAAGGAATTCACCATGAAAATTCAAATGCTTACAACTTCAGTGGACATTGTCAAACCTGCACCAAACTTCAGACGTATCATGAGAGTCTTGCCCTGAGGCCATAAACATGGTCATATTTAGCCATACTGACAGCGCCCCTCCTGGCGACAGGAAATTAGCAAAATTGGGCATGTGTCATACTTTTTTTGCGAACTTCTCCTTAACATTTAATCTGAATGTCATGAAAACAGGTATGGACACTCTTGAGCCCTGTGACATGAGAAGTTAGTAAAATCTCTTGTTGTTAATTAAGGGGTGTGGGCGTGAAAGGGCATGCCATTTTGAGCATATTCTCGTGACAGACGAAAGTGATAGGTCTGAAGAAAATCTACATGCAATTCCTCTGACAGACTAGAGCAGCAATACATCGACTTGCCGAAAGAGGGGTCAGCGGTCGCCGTTCTTGGCGGTGCATCGGGTGTGCGAGGGGTTCGCATAACGCCGCTATGGCTTTAATTTTATTATTCTTCCACTTTACAGGGCTTTTTGGGTGCTTTTAACGTGTTTCAATTCGAACAAAAATGTGGCTGAAAATCAGGCCTGGTGAAAATTCTATGATTTTATAGGTTTCGCCAGTGGGCGGGACAAAATGGCTCCACAGCGCCCCCTAGAAAAATAAAAAAATTAATGAAAAATCTGTGGTTTGCCCGATTATGCTGAAATTTGGTAGGCATGTAGAGCTTGCCAAGACAAACGGATTTGCCATTTGGGATGTTTTTGTCCAATGCACAGGATGCCCGCTAGGTGGCGTTGAAAATACAAAATTAGGCAATTTTTGCCGATTTCAGGCGTTGGAATTTAACGAACTCCTCCTAGGGATTTTGTCTGATTCTCATGAAAATCGCTATGTGTACGCTTGACCCCTTGAAGATCAAAAAGTTATTAAAATCATTTCGTTGAGTCACGATGGGCGTGGCAGGGCCGCCATTTTAAGCAATTCACAATGAAAATTCAAATACTTATAACTTCAGTGTACATTGTCCCACATGCACCAAACTTTATGTGGATGATAAGAGTCTTGCCCTGAAGCAAATCAAATTGTCCTATTCAGCCATACTGACAGCGCCCTCTCCTGGAGACAGGAAATGGCCAAAATTGGGCATGTGTCATACTTTTGCGAACTCCTCCTACAGATTTCATCTGAATTAAACAAAAATGGGCGTGGACACTCCCGAGAAGCGTGATATCAAAAGTTATTAAAATCTTATTGTTTGGATTAACCCTGCGGGCTTGACAGGGCGGCCATTTTGAGCATCTGAGTGTGAGCAACAATTCCCTAATAAATTTAGTAAAACCTTGTTCATTACACAACAAACTTCACATACTGGTCAGTTTCCATAGTAATTTATTAACTGTATCGGTTTCGCAAGTGGGCAGGGTTAACTGCCTCGCTAGCGTCCCCTAAACTGCAGCCCCAAGGCACTCTTCCACGTACACTGATGAAAATTTGTGGGCAGATGTAGCACAACCACATCTACAAAAAAGTCTCTTGACACCATACACTTAAGTCAACAGGAAGTCAGCCATTTTGAATTGAACAGCCATTTTTGGAGATTTGCATGTTGCGTTCTTTTGCAAACTCCACCTAGGGATTTTTTCGGATTTTCATGAAAACCGCGGTGTGTAGTCTTGACCCCTTGCCGATCAAAAGTTATTAAATTCATTTCGTTGGGAGTCATGGTGTGGGCGGGGCAGGGCCGCCATTTTAAGCGATTCGCCATGAAAATTCAAATGCTTATGACTTCAGTGTACATCGTCCGATATGCACCAAACTTTATGCATATAATAAGAGTCCCGCCCTGAAGCCAATCACATGGTCATATTTAGCCATACTGACAGCGCCCCCTCCTGGCGACAGGAAATTACCAAAATTGTGCATGTGTCATACTTTTGCAAACTTCTCCTGCAGATTTCATTTGAATGTCACGAAAAAGGGTGTGCACACTCTTGAGCCCTGTGACATGAAAACTTATCAAAATCTATTGTTGTCAATTAACGGTGTGGGTGTGACGGGGCGGCCATTTTGAGCATCTTTCCGTGACAGGCGACAGTGACAGGTCTGAAGAACATTAACATGCAATTCCTGCGACAGACCCAAGCAACGTTACCTCCAGTCGGCGAGCCCAGGGATTGGCGGTCGCTTGTTTTCGGCGGTGCATCGGTGTGCGAGGGCCCGTACAACGCCGCTTGCGGCTTTAATTATTATTATTCTTATTATTCTTCCACTTTACAGGGCTTTTTGGGGCCTTTAACGTGTTTCAATTCGAACAAAAATGTGGCTGAAAAATCAGGTCTGGTGAAAATTCTATGACTTTTTTTGGTTTCGCCAGTGGGCGGGGCAAAATGGCTCCACAGCGCCCCCTAGAAAAATTTAAAAATTCATGAAAAATCTGTGGTTTGCCCGATTATGCTGAAATTTGGTCGGCATGTAGAGCTTGCCAAGAAAAACGGATTTGCCTTTTGGGACGTTTATGTCCAATGCACAGGAAGACCGCTAGGTGGCATTGAAAATTCAAAAATTAGGCCATTTTTGCCGATTTCAGGCATCGGAATTTAACAAACTCCTCCTAGGGTTTTTGCCGGATTCTCATGAAAATCACTGTGTTTACTCTTGACCCCTTGAAGATCAAAAGTTATTCAGGGATGAGAATTTTCCGCGGATCCGCGGATTTCCGCGATTTTTGTCAGCTTCTGGGTCATTTTTCCAAAACGTCTAAATCCGAGGAGAAAATATTGAGGGGGGGTTAGATCCGCATTTTGACCAGCTCCAGCTCTCAGGCAAAGATTCTTAACGAGTTATATAATCGGAGAGCCAAACACGGTTTACAGCGGTACCTAATCCGGAAGTTGTATACGGCATATATGGTTGCAATCTTTGTTCGTTATTTGTCTAATAAACAGACGACCACAGGTCTGAAAGACGATATATGTAAGCACTAGGGTGTAACGATTCTGAATCGCGGTTTTTTAAGCGTAGTAACACCACCTGCTGCCATGGGGCTTAACATTCGAGCTTTCCCTTTTCCTTTATTAACCCCTGTGCTGTCCTGAACAAAAGTGTCAAACGTCAAAGGGCGTGGGAAATGCTTCTGGAAAAAACTTGACCTGACATCAGTATTTTTCCGCCACGTGCTGAGAGGAGCCAAGCAAATGAAAACGGAATCGTCTCCTATTAACCAATTAGGCAACTCTAAGAAAAAGTAAACCTGTTCCCATTTACTTTGCTTGATTAGCAATCAAATGGTGGATTCGTTTACTCTTTAAGTTTAATGAGCAGAGCTGTTTATTAAGACAACATCTTTGATTACTGCATTTTGAAATTTAAATGGCCATAGAACGGCACAGATTTGCATGAACACAATTTCCATTGCCACGCCATTTCATTAGATGCGACTGTGATAATTCATATCTCACATTCGCGTTTTCATCCGCTTTTCAGAGTGTTTTCCACCTTGAGTATTTTTTGACGCTTAAAATCCAGGGCGATCTTATGACAAATCTGTTTTAAAATTAATCTTGAATAATGTCCTAAAATGATACAATTAGAGATGTAATTCAGAGGAAGATTTTTTTTTAATTATTCAAATTATTGGCATTCTTTCAATCTAACACGTCGCCCAGTTAGGGTTTGTCTGCTTTTCACCATCACATCTTAATCGTTAACAGCTACTGAAATTTCTTGATTGTTATTTAGGCCAAGTACACAGGAGCAGATTGATGAAAGTGCGGAGCACCTGCAATTAGCGAAATCTAAACTCAGGCGTCTTCCGACGGCATTTTAAATCGTTTAAGCCGCTTCAGGTGTGTATGTTTCAAGAAATTACAAGCGACTGCCTACACACCCCATGACAAGTGGCCTCATCACACTTTAAAAAAAATCCTCGTTCAACATCGCCACATCCCAATTCAGCATTTCATCTCTCATTGTAGTATTTTTAGAGATCTATAATGATAAAATAAAAAAATAAAGAGATTTATTTTCAGATCGCCCTGGATTTCAAGCGTCTAAAAAATACTCAAGGTGGATAACATTCTGTAAAAGCGGATGAAACGTGAATGTGAGCTATAAATTATCGCAATCACAATTAAATGGCCAAATACGCGTTCTGTGCTGTTCTCTGGCCATTTAACTTTCAGAATCGGCGATCAAACATGCTGTCTTAATAAAGAGTTCTACTCATACAGCAAAGTAAATAAGCGAATCCCTGTTTGATTGCTAATTGAGCAAAGTAAACAGGGACAGGATTAGAGTTGCCCTAATTGGTTAAAAGGAGACGATTCTGGAGTCTTTACTTGGCTCCATGCAGCATGTCGCCCGAAAAAAATACTAATGTCAGTCAAGTTTTTTTTTCGGAAGCATTTCTCATGCCCTTTAATGTTTGGCACTTTCGTTCAAGACTGCGCGGGTTTAATAAAGGAGAAGGAATGCTTCTTACTGAAACATGATGTAAACTTGTAAATATGTTCATTGGTGAAAACAAGAACTGTTGTTATGTGTGTGACATTTTGAATTTATTATGCTGTTCATAATGGAGAAAACACAGAAATATGACTATTTGTGGGGAGGAAGATTTCACAGCAAAAGAGGTAACTCCATGCTGCATGCTTAAGAATAAATTTGTTAAACGTTAACCTAATTCGACTTAGTCTATTCATGATGATTTAAGTATTGACTTAAGTGCTTAAATCTGCCAGTTTGCATCAGCAAAATGGCACCATAATTCTTGGCTATATGAAGTTTAGAAGCTTCATTTTGGATCAGTTTGATGTACATAATAATTTCATTAGTTGAGCGCACTCAGAGCATTTTTTGTAGTCTAAATTGGCTAAAACTCAGGGGCTTCAGGGGGGCTTCACTCCCCTGAACCCCCTGACCGGGCTCCGCCCTGGACCTGGCTCCGACTAATTTTCAGCTGAAAATATTTTTTCTTATTCTCATCCCTGGTTATTAAAATCATCTCGGTTGGAGTCAAGGTGTGGGCGTGGCAGGGCCGCCATTTTAAGCGTTTTGCCATGAAATTTCAAATGCTTATAACTTCAGTGATATTTGTCCGACGCACCAAACGTCAGGAGTATTATAAGAGTCCCGCCCCTGAAACCACTCAAATGGTCATATTCAGCCATACTGACAGCGCCTCCTGGCGACAGGAAATGACAAAAATTGGGCATGTGTCATACTTTTTGCGAACTCCTCCTACAGATTTCATCTGAATGTCATGAAAACGGGCATGGACACTCTTGAGACCTGTGACATGAAAAGTTATTAAAATCTTCTCGTTCGGATTAACCCTGTGGGCGTAAAGGGGCGGCCATTATCAGCATCTCGCCGTGAACATTGATTCCCTAATAAATTTAGGTAAACTTTGTTCTTTACATACCAAACTTAACAAGCTGGTCAGTTTCTATAGACAATTAATAATTGTATTGGTTTTGCAAGTGGGCGGGGCCAACTGCCTCGCTAGCGCCCTCTAAACTGCAGCCCCAAGGCCTTCCTGCACGTACACTGATGAAAGTTGCTGGATATATGTATCACACCCACGTCTACAAAAAAGTCTCTTGACACCATAGGCTAAAGTCAACAGAAAGTCGGCCATTTTGAATTGAACGGCCATTTTTGGCGATTTGCACGTTGCGTACTTTAACAAACTCCTAGGGATTTTGTCCGATTCTCATGAAAATCGCTGTGTGTACTCTTGACCCCTTGAAGAGCAAAAGTTATTAAATTCATTTCGGTGGGAGTCATGGTGTGGGCGTGGCAGGGCCGCCATTTTAAGTGATTCGCCATGAAAATTCAAATGCTTATGACTTCAGTGTAAATTGTCCGCATGCACCAAACTTTATGCATATCATAAGAGTCCCGCCCCTGAAGCCATTCACATGGTCATATTTAGCCATACTGACAGCGCCCCCTCCTGGTGACAGGAAATTAGCAAAATTGTGCATGTGTCATACTTTTTGCGAACTTCTCTGCAGATTTCATCTGAATGTCACGAAAACGGGTGTGGACACTCTTGAGCCCTGTGACATGAAAACTTATCAAAATCTCTTGTTGTCAATTAACAGTGTGGGTGTGACGGGGTGGACATTTTGAGCATCTTTCCATGAAAGGCGACAGTGACAGGTCTGAAGAACATTTACATGCAATTCCTGCGACAGACCTAAGCAACTTTACCTCCAGTTGGAGAGTGCAGGGATTGGCGGTGGCTCGTTCTCGGCGGTGCATCGGTGTGCGAGGGCCCGTACAACTCCGCTTGCGGCTTTAATTGTATTGGTTTCGCAAGTGATCGGGGCCAACTGCCTCGCTAGCGCCCTCTAAACTGCAGCCCCAAGGCCTTCTTCCACGCACACTGATGAAAGTTGCTGGACATATGTATCACACCCACGTCTACAAAAAAGTCTCCTGACACCATAGGCTAAAGTAAACAGGAAGTCGGCCATTTTGAATTGAACGGCCATTTTTGGCGATTTGCACGTTGGGTACTTTAACGAACTCCTCCTAAGGATTTTGTCTGATTGTCATGAACATCGCTGTGTGTACTCTTGACCCCTTGAAGGTCAAAAGTTATTAAAATCATTTCGGTGGGAGTCACGATGTGGGCGTGGCAGGGCCGCCATTTTAAGCAATTCACAATAAAAATTCAAATGCTTATAACTTCAGTGTACATTGTCCCACATGCACCAAACTTTATGTGTTTGATAAGAGTCTTGCCCTGAAGCACAAAAAAATTGTCCTATTCAGCCATACTGACAGCGCCCCCACCTGGCGACAGGAAATGGCCAAAATTGGGCATGTGTCATACTTTTGCGAACTCCTCCTACAGATTTCATCTGAATTAAACTAAAACGGGCGTGGACTCTCCCGAGAATCGTGACATCAAATGTTATTAAAATCTTATTGTTTGGATTAACCCTGCGGGCGTGAAAGGGCGGCCATTTTGAGCATCTCGGTGTGAACAACAATTCCCCAATAAATTTAGTAAAACCTTGTTCATTACACAGCAAACTTCACAAACTGGTCAGTTTCCATAGTAATTTATGAACTGTATCGGTTTTCAAGTGGGCAGGGCCATCTGCCTCGCTAGCGCCCTAAATCTGCAGCCCCAAGGCACTCTTCCACGCACACACTGATGAAAATTGGTGGGCATATGTAGCACACCCGCATCTACAAAAAGTCTCTTGACACCATAGGCTAAAGTCAAGAGGAAGTCGGCCATTTTGAATTGAACAGCCATTTTTGGCGTTTTGCATGTTAAGTTTTTTTGCGAACTCCTCCTCGGGATTTTATCGGATTTTCATGAAAACTGCTGTGTGTAGTCGTGGACCCTTGAAGAGCAAACTTTATTAAATTCATTTCGTGGGAGTCATGGTGTGGGCGTGGCAGGGCCGCCATTTTAAGCGATTCGCCATGAAAATTCAAATGCTTATGACTTCAGTGTACACAGTCCGACATGCACCAAACTTTATGCATATCATAAAAGTCCCGCCCTGAAGCCATTCACATGGTCATATTTAGCCATACTGACAGCGCCCCCTCCTGGCGACAGGAAATTACCGAAATTGTGCATGTGTCATACTTTTGCGAACTTCTCCTGCAGATTTCATCTGTATGTCACGAAAAAGGGTGTGGACACTCATGAGCCCTGTGACAAGAAATCTTATCAAAATCTCTTGTTGTCAATTAACGGTTTGGGTGTGACGGGGCGGCAATTTTGAGCATCTTTCCGTGACAGGCGACAGTGACAGGTCTGAAGAACATTTACTGGCAATTCCTGCGGCAGACCCAAGCAACGTTGCCTCCAGTCGGCGAGCGCAGGGATTGGCGGTCGCTCGTTCTCGGCGGGGCATCGGTGTGCGAGGGCCCGTACAACGCCGCTTGCGGCTTTAATTATTATTATTATTCTTATTATTACGGGCCCGAGCACTCACGGTGCGAGGACCGTATTGTATCTGTAGTGATTATTATTATTATTCTTATTATTATTCTTATTATTATTACGGGCCCGAGCACTCACGGTGCGAGGACCGTATTGTATCTGTTGTGATTAGTATTATTATTATTATTCTTATTATTATTATTCTTCCAATTTACAGGGCTTTTTGGCGGCTTTAACGTGTTTCAATTCGAACAAAAATGTGGCTGAAAAATCAGGCCTGGTGAAAATTCTATGATTTTGTAGATTTCTCCAGTGGGCGGGGCAAAATGGCTCCACAGCGCCCCCTAGAAAAATTAAAAAATTCATGAAAAATCTGTGGTTTGCCCGATTATGCTGAAATTTGGTAGGCATGTAGAGCTTGCCAAGACAAACGGATTTGCCATTTGGGACGTTTTTGTCCAATGCACAGGATGCCCGCTAGGTGGCGTTGAAAATACAAAATAAGGCAATTTTTGCCGATTTCAGGCATCGAATTTAACAAACTCCTTCTGAGGGGGTTTGGCCGATTCTCACGAAAAATCACTGTGTTTACTCTTGACCCCTTGAAGATCAAAAGTTATTAAAATCATCTCGGTTGCAGTCACTGTGTGGGCGTGGCAGGGCCGCCATTTTAAGCGTTTTGCCATGAAATTTCAAATGCTTATAACTTCTGTGATATTTGTCCGACCTGCACCAAACGTCAGGCTTATTATGAGAGTCCCGCCATGAAACCACTCAAATGGTCATATTCAGCCATACTGACAGCGCCCCCTCCTGGCGACAGGAAATGACAAAAATTGGGCATGTGTCATACTTTTGCGAACTCCTCCTACAGATTTCATCTTAAATAAACGAAAACGAACTTGGACACTCCCGAGAACCGTGACATCAAAAGTTATTAAAATCTTTTTGTTTGGATTAACCCTGCGGGCGTGACAGGGCGGCCATTTTGAGCATCTCAGTGTGAACAACAATTCCCTAATAAATTTAGTAAAACCTTGTTCATTACACAACAAACTTCACATACTGGTCAGTTTCCATAGTAATTTATGAACTGAATTGGTTTCGCAAGTGGGCAGGGCCAAGTGCCTCGCTAGCGCCCCCTAAACTGCAGCCCCAAGTCACTCTTCCACATACACTGTTGAAAATTGGTGGGCATATGTAGCACACCCACATCTACAAAAAAGTCTCTTGACACCATAGGCTAAAGTCAACAGGAAGTCAGCCATTTTGAATTGAACAGCCATTTTTGGAGATTTGCACGTTGCGTACTTTAGCGAACTCCTCCTAGGGATTACTTCGGATTTTAATGAAAATCACTGTGTGTAGTCTTGACCCCTTGCCGATCAAAAAGTTATTAAATTCATTCCGTGGGAGTCATGGTGGGGCGTGGCAGGGCCGCCATTTTAAGTGATTCGCCATGAAAATTGAAATGCTTTTGACTTCAGTGGACATTTTCCGACATGCACCAAACTCAATGCTTATCATAAGATACCCGCCCTGAAGCCAATCACATGGTCATATTTAGCCATACTGACAGCGCCCCCTCCTGGCAACAGGAAATGGCCAAAATTGGGCATGTGTCATACTTTTTTTATGAACTCCTCCTACAGATTTCATCTGAATGTCATGAAAACGGCGTGGACACTGTTGCGACCTGTGACATGAAAAAGTTATTAAAATCTTCTTGTTCGGATTAACCCTGTGGGGCGTAATGGGGCTGCCATTATCAGCATCTCGCCGTGAACATTGATTCCCTAATAAATTTAGGTAAACTTTGTTCTTTACATACCAAACTTAACAAGCTGGTCAGTTTCCTTAGACAATTACTAATTGTATTGGTTTTGCAAGTGGGCGGGGCCAACTGCCTCGCTAGCGCCCTCTAAACTGCAGCCCCAAGGCCTTCCTGCACGTACACTGATGAAAGTTGCTGGACATATGTATCACACCCACGTCTACAAAAAAGTCTCTTGACACCATAGGCTAAAGTCAACAGGAAGTCGGCCATTTTCAATTGAACGGCCATTTTTGGCGATTTGCACGCGTGCGTTTTTTAACGAACTCCTCCTAGGGATTTTGTCCGATTCTCATGAAAATCGCTATGTGTACTCTTGACCCTTGAAGAGCAAAAAGTTATTAAATTCATTTCGGTGGGAGTCATGGTGTGGGCGTGGCAGGGCCGCCATTTTAAGCGATTCGCCATGAAAATTCAAATGCTTATGACTTCAGTGTAAATTGTCCGACATGCACCAAACTTTATGCATATCATAAGAGTCCCGCCCTGAAGCCATTCACATGGTCATATTTAGCCATACTGACAGCCCCTCCTGGTGACAGGAAATTAGCAAAAATTGTGCATGTGTCATACTTTTTGCGAACTTCTCCTGCAGATTTCATCTGAATGTCACGTAAAACGGGTGTGGACACTCTTGAGCCCTGTGACGTGAAAAACTTATCAAAATCTCTTGTTGTCAATTAACAGTGTGGGTGTGACGGGTGGACATTTTGAGCATCTTTCCGTGACAGGCGACAGTGACAGGTCTGAAGAACATTTACATGCAATTCCTGCGACAGACCTAAGCAACTTTACCTCCAGTTGGCGAGCGCAGGGATTGGCGGTGGCTCGTTCTCGGCGGTGCATTGGTGTGCGAGGGCCCGTACAACGCCGCTGGATGCGGCTTTAATTATTCTTATTATTCTTTTTCTACAAGTTTGGAGGGCTTTTTGGGGGGCTTTAACGTGTTTCAATTCGAACAAAAATTTGGCAGAAAAATCAGGCCCGGCGAAAAATTATAGATTTTCTAGGTTTCGCAACTAAGCGGGGCAAAATGGCTCCACAGCGCACTCTAGAAAAATTAAAAAATTAATGAAAAATCTGTGGTTTGCCCGATTATGCTGAAATTTGGTAGTCATGTAGAGCTTGCCAAGACAAATGGATTTGCCATTTAGGACGTTTTTGTCCAATGCAAAGGATGCCCGCTAGGTGGCGTTGAAAATACAAAACAAGGCAATTTTTGCCGATTTCAGGCATCGGAATTTAACGAACTCCTCCAAGGGGTTTTGCTGGATTCTCATGAAAATCACTGTGTTTACTCTTGACCCCTTGAGGATCAAAAGTTATTAAAATCATATCGGTTGGAGTCACAGTGTGGGCGTGGCAGGGCCGCCATTTTAAGCGTTTTGCCTAGAAATTTCAAATGCTAATAACTTCAGTGAAATTTGTCCGACCTGCACCAAACGTCAGGCGTATGATAAGAGTCCCGCCCTGAAACCAGTCAAATGGTCATATTCAGGCATACTGACAGCGCCCCCTCCTGGCAACAGGAAATGACAAAAATTGGGCATGTGTCATACTTTTGCGAACTCCACCTACAGATTTCATCTGAATTAAACGAAAACGGGCCTGGACACTCCCGAGAACCGTGACATCAAAAGTTATTAAAATCTTTTTGTTTGGATTAACCCTGCGGGCGTGACAGGGCGGCCATTCTGAGCAGCTCAGTGTGAACAACAATTCCCTTATAAATTTAGTAAAACCTTGTTTATTACACATCAAACTTCACATACTGGTCAGGTTCCATAGTAATTTATGAACTGTATCGGTTTTGCAAGTGGGTAGGGCCAACTGCCTCGCTAGCGCCCCCTAAACTGCAGCCCCAAGGCACTCTTCCACGTACACTGATGAAAATTGGTGGGCATATGTAGCACACCCACATCTACAAAAAAGTCTCTTGACACCATAGGCTAAAGTCAACAGGAAGTCGGCCATTTTGAATTGAACGGCCATTTTTGGTGATTTGCATGTTTCGTTCTTTTGCGAACTCCTCCTAGGGTTTTTTTTCGGATTTTCATGAAAACTGCTGTGTGTAGTCTTGACCCCTTGAAGAGCAAAAGTTATTAAATTCATTTCAGTGGGAGTCATGGTGTGGGCGTGGCAGGGCCGCCATTTTAAGCGATTCGCCATGAAAATTCAAATGCTTGTGACTTCAGTGTACATTGTCCGACATGCACCAAACTTCATGCATATCATAAGAGTCCCGCCCTGAAGCCATTCTCATTGTCATATTTAGCCATACTGACAGCGCCCCCTCCTGGCGACAGGAAATTACCAAAATTGTGCATGTGTCATACTTTTGCAAACTTCTCCTGCAGATATCATCTGAATGTCACGAAAAAGGGTGTGGACACTCTTGAGCCCTGTGACTTGAAAACTTATCAAAATCTCTTGTTGTCAATTAACGGTGTGGGTGTGACTGGGCGGCCATTTTGAGCATCTTTCCGTGACAGGCGACAGTGACAGGTCTGAATAAGATTTACATGCAATTCCTGCGACAGACCCAAGCAACGTTACCTCCAGTCAGCTTGCGCGGGGATTCGCGGTCGCTTGTTCTCGGCGGTGCATCGGTGTGCGAGGGCCTGTACAACGCCGCTTGCGGCTTTAATTATTATTATTCCTCCGACTTTTCAAGGCCCAATTTCGCCCCTTTCCCAAATGTGAAAACGCTTGTAACTTTCCACATTCGTCCGGCCCCATCCGAAATTCGATATTTTGGGCGTTCGCACATGTTCGACCCCAAATGCCGAAATAGCGGCTCCTAAACACGTCTCAAAATTCCCATAGGGAAATTCGGTTACTTTGTCGTAGGCAGACGAAAGTCAGTACACATATGTGTTATACCCAGACATACAAAAAACTTCATTAAAGCTATGCCCTAAACCCAACAGGAAGTCGGGCATTTTGATTTGAATTTTTTAATTTGAAAACGAACTCCTCCTGGGGATTTTGCCCGATCGACTTCAAATTTGGTACAGATCATCTAGAGATCAAGTTGATTAAAAGTTGTGCTCTGTATGTCTGTAGGTCAAAGGGTTTGGCTGCTAGGGCGTGACAAAGTTTGCCGACTCGTCAAAAATTTTCAAAATGCTCTCACGCCTACATACTTGATCGTAGCAGCTTCAAACTTGCTAGATATGATGATGGCTCTGCCCTGAACGTCCCCATATCATAACTTTTCACTTTACTAATAGTGCCCCCCGGTGGTAACAGGAAGTGACCAGTTTTTACTTTAACATGTACTGATGACACATAGTTGAACCCATCAACTTCATTCCATTTTGTAACATGCATAACAAGTTGGTGAAGTCACATTATGAATGCTGGAAAGCTACGAGTAATGGCGTCCGTGTGTCGACGTGGCGACTACAGATCCCTCGCCATGAAAATACGTTTGGGTTTTTGATGCCCTTAATGAATTCGTGTGATCATGAAAATGAATGAAAAGGTCAAGAGTGGCGAGCTCTTACATCTGATGGGGGCGTCGCCCATGGCAGGAGCAAAATGCCTCTATAGCGCCCCCTTGAAATTTTCAAAAACTCCTCCACATCGGGGTTTTTTTGCAGAAGGAAGATGAAAATTGGTACACATGTGTATGTTGCCAAGTTGCACAAAAAAAGTCTCTGGCACCAATGGTCTACTCCAAACAGGAAGTCGGCCATTATGATTTTAATGTGTCATTTTGGCCTGATTTCCATACGTTGTATTTTAACGAACTCCTCCTAGCGAATTTGTCCAATCAACCTCAGATTTATTATCATCAAGAGACCATGCTGATCAAAAGTTGTGCTCTGCATGTCTGTAGGTCAGTGGGCGTGGCGGCTCACAGGAAGTGACCTGTTTTTATTTTCACTTGTACTGATGACACATAGTTAAACCCATCAACTTCATTACACTTCCGAAACATGCAGAACAAGTTGGTGAAGCTACATCATCAATGCTGTGAAGCTACGAGTAATGGCGTCCGTCTGGCGACACGGCGACTAGGGATCCTTCGCCATGAAAATACGTTTGGGTTTTTGATGTCTTTAATGAACTCGTATCATCATGAAAATTAATACACCGGTTAAGGGTGGCAAGTTCTTACATCTGATAGGGGCGTCGCCCATGGCGGGAGCAAAATGCCTCTATAGCGCCCCCTTTAAATTTTCAAAAACCCCTCCCCATAGGGGTTTTTTTGGAATAGGAAGATGAAAATTGGGACACATGTGAATGTTGCCAAGACGCACAAAAAAGTCTCTGGCACCATTGTTTGACTCCAAACAGGAAGTCCGCCATTTTGATTTTAACGTGTCATTTTGGCCTGATTTCCACACGTTGTATTTTAACGAACTCCTCCTAGCGATTCCGTCCAATCAACCTCAGATTTATTACAGATCATCAAGAGACCATGCTGATCAAAAGTTGTGCTCTGCATGTCTGTAGGTCAATGGGCATGGCCGCTATGGCGTCCCCATTTCTGATGCCTCGCCATGCATATTCGAGCAGCTCTCTCTCCCTCATACTTCATCCAAACGGCTTCAAAATTCCTGTTCATGATAAGAGCCCCGCCCTGAACGCCTCCATATGCTCATGGGCAATCTAGCTCATGGCGCCCCCTTGTGGAAACAGGAAATGCCATATTTTACATTGACATTGGCCGATTTGCTTGAAACTTGACATTTGTGCTTATGGTCTGCCCCTGAATGCATCTGCCCACGTTTGTTTACTCGCCGAGCGCCCCCTGCTGGATGAACTATCAACTTGTCATAACTCCTTCATACTTTGTCCGATTTGCTTGAAACTTTATAACAGGTTGGTGCCTGTACTTGACCTGTCCAATGGTCGTGAGTGCACGCCTGCACCCGTCAGGATCTCACCACTACCCCCAACGTGCACAAGGGTGCAAGGGCCCGTTCAAGGCTGCTTGCAGCTTTAATTGGAAGATATTTCCTGTGATGAAGGTATAAAAACTGGGTGTGTGATAGGCAAGATTTCAGTTCTTCTTGCGCTAAAAGAGCACAGCTTCATATTCATCAATATGCCTCAATAAAGTCTAATTGTCTGAAGAATCTGTCTCTCTCCAATTGCTTGAGGATGGGGGAACCTCATAATATGAAAATATGTCTGAATGAAGACCACGACAGTGGCTTGTGTGCCATTACCCATTGACCTGGAACTAGGGCATGTCCCCCGACAGGTGCCTCCTTCCATGCTTCCGCTACCTGTTGGGATGCCCCTCTAACCACGTCGGTCATTGCTTGGTGATACGCAAGCAATGCATCCAATGTCAAGTGCGCGTCAGATAGCACTATGTTGCTGTACTTAGAGTAGCAGCAGAAGTGATTCAAGAACAGTTCCCCAATTTCAAGCACAATCCAAAAATAGTCAACATTTTCAGTGACAAGCTTTATCCTCATTATTACATTCAGGACACATGCCTTCCCACCTGCACAGCCTAGGTGTATGGAACACAAACAACCTGCAGTCTAAGAAGTGCATTGGCTATGTGCCAAGCAACAACAACAAATATTTGCATCCACTTAAAAAATGCTGAACATTCAGTACCGCAGTTATTTAACATCATTTTATTTTTCCGGAAAATGACATGCATGATTATGCAATTACTGTATATCTCTTAAACTAGTTCGTTAAAAAAGCCGATTGATATTGACAACTTGTCTTTTGTCACCCTGTCTGTATTATGTTTATGACGCAATAGCCGATTTAATGAATAAGCCTACTGCCAACTTTCGTGAAATTTTCTGGACTTGAATATTAATTCCAATGTGGATTCAGCTTCTAAACCTGCAACTGCACTCGTAGACGGCTTGCATTAGCTTTTATTTTTTTAAAAAAAGGTCCCGCATTGCCTTAATCCAGTGCTTCCCAAACCTCTCATGGAGGCCCACCTGTCCTGCTTGTTTTAGATCTCTCCCTGCTCCAGCGCAGGTGATTCAAATGATCAGGTTGTCATCAATCAGCTTTAAGCAGTAATTAACGAGCTGATCATTTGAATCACCTGTGCTGAAGCAGGGAGAGATCTAAAACATGCAGGACAGGTGGGCCTCCAGGAGAGGTTTGGGAAACACTGCCTTAATCAGTAGCTAATGCTTCAGTTTAGTGCTGAGCAGGGCCGTCGTACATGGGGGAAAGGTGATGACAATTCTAAGGGCCCACAGTCCATTGGGGCCCACAAAACCCACAGTAACCGCCATGACTAAATTATTATGCATAGACCTAACTGCTATTCATACTAATGCACCAGCGTTAATCACAAAGCCACAAAGGCATGCAATATTGATGAAATAAATTTCAACAACCCCCTTCTTAAAAAATGGTTCGGTCTATGCTTCGTGCTCCTCTTGGAAAATTTTCTGCGCGTTTTTGCTTGCGAGGTTCGCGAACTACGGCAGTCAATAGTACGCGCAGCCCACACACACAAATCTGGACACCAGAAAATGAGAGAGAGAGAGGCCAGCAGAGTAGGGGCCCAGAAAATTACAAAATTCTTTTCAAAGAAAGGTGAGAGTATTTAACTAGCTTGCTATGTTAGCTGTTCAGGCTGGTTATTCAGCTACTAACGTTACGTTAATGTAACATGCGGTCAGCTGAGTACATAATCGCCTGACAAGAATGACATTACTCCGTTATTAAAGGTATCATCTACAGAAAAGATCGGTATGGTTATCATTCGCCAGCCATTATAATATACCGTCAAAAAATCCAGTAGCAGCAGGACACATTCCTCTATCCTTATTATGAGTGGTTACTGCATACTTGGCTCTTGTGACTGTACAGGCTAGGTTTGGCTAGCGAACTACAGTGTCAGTGTGGTAACCTTCGGTGTAATTGAAACAATCGCTTGACAAGGCTGACATTTTACCTTCTTACAAAAGTGTTCACTAAAACTAAACTGCTACTTTATTCTGTTGCCATAAGTCTTGTTAACGCGGGGGGTAATTTTACAGAGCTTGCCCTCCTCATACAATATCAAAGTGAAGCTGTGTGCTTAGAGCTATGGTACTGAGAGAGAAGACCATCTAAATTTGGTTTATTCCAAGACTAGGTATGTTAGTTCTTCATTAGTTGGTCCATAAAATATAATTTTAAATGTTTACAAAAGCAGTATGAAATGGAATAATAATAAGCAGTATAAAACAGAATCAGCTGTGGTCACTTCATCTAAACCTGACCCAACAGTAGACCCTCACCACCAGCAGTCTGAAGATTTTTTTGATGGTGAGTGAGTGAGTGTGGCAGACACTGGTTGGCTGTTTAGATTTATTAGTGAACTGCTGTACCAATGGCAATTACTTACGTATTGGTCAGTCTCTCAGCCATTTGAGTTATATAATTAAATGGCAAAATTGGCTGGACTTATAAATAAGTCTACTGAAGTCACTATCCATCCTGTTGACAGAGCCAGGCCCATCTCCCCAAAGCAAGGCTACTTCAGATAGTGAAGGGAATAGTGAAGCAGATCATAGCTGTAGGCTACAGCTACAACAACCCAAGAGAGGCGTAATAGCCTTGCCAGACTTTCAATTGAAAGTCAGTTAAGCAGACAGTTGGACTTCAAAGACCTAAAGCTGTGAACAAACAAAATAACTTAAGCCCAAGTTGACATAAGGGAAGACTTAAAATTTTAGTTTTTGATATTTATTTTACAAGAAAGTATTTCATTGTGTTATCAATATTACTTGCAAGAAATTCAAATAGTTAAGTTACATAGCTACCTTTTGTGATTTCACTATAACAGCTCCACCTTGTGTTGTATCTTTAGCCAGTATATTTTGAGTTATTGTCTGTTGCACATTAGTGGTCGATGTTTTACAATAGAATACCCAGTACCCATTTGCTGAGTGGTTAATTGAACATTTATTTCTGATCAGACTAGGTGTAATAATGTGGTTTCAGGTAGCCTCTTTTGTGAATACATGCCACATCTAATAATTCAGAATTTGCATAATAATACTCTTGACTCTGTGTTGAGTGGTTAATCGTAAAAAAAAAAGGAAAAATTGGGTGTATTGCATCTAGCACTGTCAAGAACACTGAGAAACAGAAAAATAAATAACAGCCATTGTCGCAAAAAGAATGGCAATGAAATGTCGGGGCGGCCCACACTGACTGATATTCTTTCAGGGGCCCAGAATTCCTAGCAACTGCCCAGGTGCTGAGGTTATATCTGCTTTTAACTTGCATCTTGAGATTTCATTTTCATATTGAGATATGGTGTAACCATCCGTCTGCAGCGTGCAGCACTATTTAAACACAGCAGATGCGTGGTTGATGGAAGGATTTGAAGGGCATGTAATTAAGCCGATAACATTTATATGCACCATTTATCTACAGCAGGTGCCGCACCTGTACTTTATATTTTACTAAATTTAATCTCGGGAAAATTCTGTAGGCCTTTATCTACAACTTTTAGGCATATCTACCTGGACAACAAAAATGAGGTCCAGATGCAACTAATTAAATTCATGCGACAGAGCACGGTCCTTCAATGGAAACGTATATGGAAGTGGGGAACACTTTTCGTTCGGCGATTGTATATTATTGACTGTATATCATTTGTGATTTCACGTACACAAAAGCATTGAAGCAAACTAATGTACATTTACAGTAACAGTTCAGGGGCACAGTTCCCAAAAGCTTAGTTTGAACCAGACTGTGGAAGTAGTGAAAAGAGTTAGCTAGCTAGCTAATTCTGAGAATTCCAAAATATGATGAAAACTTCACGAGCATTCGGAATGCAAGATCGGGCGCTCGAATATGGCATCGACCGTCCAAAACATGGACTGTATTAAAAGATGGACGAAGCTACCGTGATGTCACCCATTGGTTTCAGCATACCATAAAGGAAGCCTCGATTTTGGAAATTTGAATTGCGCCATCTTGTCATTTTGAAACCGGATGTGATTTCTATTGGACGAGAGAGATAATCAAGATCCGGGGAGGGACGAGAGGGGTGGATCTGACCGTATCGGACGAGGACCAGAGGATAGCCACGCCCCTAAAGCATATTCTGGCGTTATCCTTTATTCTTGTCTACTTGGGACCATAATTTACAAAAATGAACATCATGATATATCGAAGGAGACTTGAAACTTGCTATACATACCATAAAATAATGTGAAAAATCATTATTTAAATGAAAAATTAGGTGGGAAAGTAGGGTCATTTTCTCATAGACTTCTATAGCATTGAACTTCTTTTCTGCAACCACCGACGTTGCCATCTGCTGGCCATTAAATAAAATTCCATTTTACGGTACTTCGATGGGCTTTTTTTTCAGACCAGAGTGCTGCGTCCATCTTTTTATACAGTCTATGGTCCAAAATGGCATCGACAGTTTCAAATGGCAAACGATTTGCCATTTAAAGGGAAAAATTAGGTGCAGCTTCGTTTATTACACAACTAACCGGAGCAAAGTAAAATTCGCCGCTGCTGAGAAACTGGTCCCTCAAAATGTAATGCGATCATTGCGATGCAAAGGTAGTTTTATTTGTAACATTATTCTATCAACACACACATTTACAAACCCAAAACCAGTGAAGTTGGCACGTTATGTAAATCGTAGATAAAAACAGAATACAATGATTTGCAAATCCTTTTCAACTTATATTCAATTGAATACACTGCAAAGACAAGATGTTTAATGTTCAAACTGAGAAACTTTTTTTTTTTTTTTTTTGCAAATAATCATTAACTTAGAATTTAAAGGCAGCAACACATTGCAAAAAAAGTTGGCACAGGGGCCTTTTTACCACTGTGTTACATCACCTTTCCTTTTAACGACACTCAGTAAACGTTTGGGAACTGAGGAGACCAATTTTTGAAGCTTTTCAGGTGGAACTCTTTTCCCATTCTTGCTTGATGTACAGCTTTAAGTTGTTCAACAGTCCAGGGTCTCCGTTGTCGATTTTTCTTCATAATGCGCCACACATTTTCAATGGGAGACAGGTCTGGACTACAGGCAGGCCAGTCTAGTACCCGCACTCTTTTACTACGGAGCCATGCTGTTGTAACACGTGCAGAATGTGGCTTGGCATTGTCTTGCTGAAATAAGCAGGGCGTCCATGAAAAAGACGTTGCTTGGATGGCAACATATGTTGCTCCAAAACCTGTATGTACCTTTCAGCATTAATGGTGCCTTCACATATGTGTAAGTTGCCCATGCCTTGGGCACTAATACCCCCCCATACCATCACAGATGCTGGCTTTTTGAACTTTGCGCCTATAACAGTCCGGATGGTTCTTTTTCCTCTTTGGTCCGGAGGACACGACGCCCACAGTTTCCAAAAACAAATTTGAAATGTGGACTCGCCAGACCACAGAACACTTTTTCCACTTTGCATCAGTCCATCTTAGATGAGCTTGGGCCCAGCGAAGCCAGCGGCGTTCTGGGTGCTGTTGATAAATGGCTTTTCGCTTTGCATTGTAGAGTTTTAACTTGCACTTGCAGATGTAGCGACGAACTGTAGTTACTGACAGTGGTTTTCTGAAGTGTTCCTGAGCCCATGTGGTGATGTCCTTTACACACTGATGTCGGTTTTGATGCAGTACCGCCTGAGGGATCGAAGGTCACAGGCATTCAATGTTGGTTTTCGGCCTTGTCGCTTACGTGCAGTGATTTCTCCAGATTCTCTGAACCTTTTGACGATATTACGGAACGTAGATGATGAAATCCCTAAATTTCTTGCAATAGCTAGTTGAGGAATGTTGTTTTTAAACTGTTCGACAATCAGCTCACGATTTGTTCACTAAGTGGTGACCCTCGCCCCATCCTTGTTTGTGAATGACTGAGCATTTCAGGAAGCTGCTTTTATACCCAATCATGGCACCCACCTGTTCCCCAATTAGCCCGTTCACCTGTGGGATGTTCCAAATAAGTGTTTGATGAGCATTCCTCAACTCTCTCAGTCTTTTTTGCCACTTGTGCCAGCTTTTTTTGAAACATGTTGCAGGCATCAAATTCCAAATGAGCTAATATTTGCAAAAAAATTACAAAGTTTACCTGTTCGAACATTAAGTAACTTGTCTTTGCAGTGTATTCAATTGAATATAGGTTGAAAAGGATTTGCAAATCATTGTATTCTGTTTTTATTTACGATTTACACAACGTGCCAACTTCACTGGTTTTGGGTTTTGTACATCGATAGTCTGGCGTTATAATTTATTTGCCTCGGGTGTACTGTGGAGTGGCTAAGACTGTTTGTATTGGCAGGCTAGCAGTTACTGTTGACTTGCGCTAGCCTAAAACCAGCGAACTCTGCAAATAGAAGGACTGAATGAAAATGGCTGAAAACCGTCTCCACTGATAAATAGCACACCGGCTAATTTGGAAATGAGGTCCTATGTCCAAAATTCCGAACTACCTCTTTAAGTTTGCAGATACCAGTTCCAAATTCTGTAGGCTCTATGGAAGGTACCTGGTGCCCCCATGTGGTTCCAAAAATCACCCAAGCACTTTACAAGGAGACATCATCTTGGAATTGAGACATTCACCGCTAAACATTTCAAAGTCATCAGTGGGCTTAATTGACGTTTTCATAATTTCTTGGTATTGTGAATGAATCATTCTTCACACCTCATTAATCTCATCCTTTAGTAGTTCTGTTAACTTGCCACAAGGTGAAAAGATGCAAGGTTGAAAAAACTATTGGGTTATTAGTGGATAAAACAAAGACAGAGGGCCAGTATTGTGAATGAATCATTCTGCACACCTCATTAATCTCATCCTTTAGTAGTTCTGTTTACTTGCCACAAGGTGAAAAGATGCAAGGTTGAAAACATTATTGGGTTATTAGCGGATAAAACAAAGCCAGAGGGCCAGTGAGTTCCACAGACAGGTTAAAATTCATTTCACAAAATTTTTAAGGGGCTGTAATGAACAAGATATAAAAGTCCTGTCAAGCTACCTGACAAGTGTGGTGACACACAGATGGTGATTATGGAACATAACTGCAGGAAATCCCCGGAGATGCTGAATATAGAATGCAAGAATCGTGGAAATGAAATGACAACTAAGCAGGGATTCAAGCTCTTGCGCAACAAAATGTAAGATCTTGCCATGATTATTTGGGTTTATTTTCAGTTATCGTCACCATTTATGGCAAATTCAGTAAATATGTTGCAGAATGGAGACCAAAAATGTTCATTGTTCAGAAGGGACATTATATTCTTTAATTATCAGAGTAAGAAAGACAAAAAAGTGGAAAAAGTAGTGATAGTCACTGGGAAGTTGTAAAAGAAGAGAATAATCAATGCATTGCACATTAAAACTGAAAACCATAACATCTGGATGTTTGGGGCGCCATTATTGTGCAATACTGGAGATCTTGAAAACAAAACCCAAGTGAAATGTAGCAGCATTGCACGCAAAAACAGGCTAACACAATCCGATTTTGACAACCACAACAACTTACAGGAACCAGAAACCTGGAGGGGATTTCTGCTCATTGTTTAGAGTAACACACACATTACCACATTAGTTTGTCATTACTGTCCAATGAAAAATGAAGCAATGAGTGATACGGCTGTTGCCAGGTAGACTGTTACACTGCAACAGCGTAACAGAATTTGCTCCTGGCACAAGTACTGAGCACTAAATATACTATTCGGCTCAAGGTCAAATTCGACCCACCAACAATGCTCAGCAAGCATGATATGCTGTACATCCTCAGTGCATACCTAAACTATAAATGCAATAATAAGCAAGTTACAGCACATTTTGTGCGAAAACACCCCGAAAAATGACTAAGTCCAGACATGTTGCCTAGGTGGTGCTATGAAGGAGCGATTCAATCAAAACGCAGTTTTCACTGTTGAAGCAGGTCATGATACTGATTCCATTGCTGCAATAAAAAAAATTCATCAGACAGTTTTTTGGGAAAATTGCACTAAGTGTTAAAAATGGCCATTTTCAACATAAAAAATGGCCGCCAAGTCTAAACGAACGATTCAAAATTTTTGCTCGGCATTAACTTGATGACCCATTTGATCACATCCCTAAATAAAAAAAAAATCCATCAGAGCGCTTTTGAGATATGGCTTTAAATGGACGACGCCGCCGACGCAAAGTGACAACAATAGGTTACTGGCCCACGGCCAGTAACCTTAAAATGTACTGAGGAACTAGAGAAATATTGATGCATCTTTTAGAGGTTCAACTGGTAGCTTCCATCAGCCAATATTTCTAATCATAAAACAATTGATGCCCACACTGAAATCTTGAGAATTATAGTAAATCAACAAATGCAAAAGGTCATCCAAACCAGCATCTATACATTGAAGCTGTTGGAAGCCAAGAGAATTTGCATTTTCATTGAGTTGTGCTCAAGAGAAAATAAAACCAAACGACAAAAAACATGCAACATGTCCATGGAATCTATACAAGTTCAAACATTTTATCCCATATGCTTTCCAACCAATTGATTCATTTCATATATATATACTATTCAAAAAAAGTAGGGGATATTTTATTTTGAGATCAAAATTTTCACATATACAACGGGATACGAAACCATGTTGTATAGTTCCTTACTGAGGAAGCATTTCCAAAGAAATTCATCACCCAAACACATCAATGACACTCTCACGATCTGCACGGGATGCTATTGATGATCAAGGGGGTTGTGCCACAAATTTGCATGACTCTGAATTGGAAGGTTAGAGCCACTGTAAAGGAAGATTTTGAAGAGAAAGCATCAGATTATCAGTGGTTGAAGTCAGAATTAAACAGAGACCATCGCTGCCTAACACAGGAGGAGAGGTTACGTGCCCTCGGCATGCTACAGGTTGGCACAAGACAGGTCGTTGTGGCAAGGGCAATGAATGTTTCCCAGTCTGTCATCAGCAGATTATGGTCCAGACATCGTGCTACAGGGTCTGTTCAGGATAGACCACGATCCGGTCGAACCAAGGGCAACAACTCAGGCTCAGGACAGATTCATCCGCACTATTGTCTTGAGAAATCGTATGGTAACAGCAAATCAGATAAGGTCTCAACTTCAAAGGGATACTGGCTTGGTAGTGAGTGGCCAGACCATCAGGAATCGTCTGCACAGATTTCACTTACACGCCCGGACGTTCTCGTGGTCATTCCCTGTTTGAGGGATCGTCACATTAGGGCCAGACTCAACGGTGTCGCCATCATCAACGCTGGGATAATCGCCGGCGGAACAACGAATGTTCTCAGATGAGTCGAGGTTCACTGTGGACTTCCTTGACAGACGCAGGAGGGTTTGGCGCCGACGTAACGAACGCTTCCATGACGTTAACGCCATTAGACATGATCCGTATGGGGGTGGATCTGTAATGGTGCGGGAGGCATCACTGCTGCCGCAGAACAGACTTGCATGTTGTTGCTGGACGTGTCACAGGGCAGTACTACCGGGACAACATCTTGGCACCCCATGTTGTGCCGCTTTGCACGCCGTTATGGCCGCCGTTTCATTTTCCAAGATGACAATGCCAGATGTCATAGGGCCAGGATCGTTACAGATTACCTCCAGCAGCAGAATATCACCACATTACCATGGCCAGCACTCAGTCCGGACCTTTCCCCCATCGAGCATGTCTGGGACATGCTTGGACAGCGGCTACACCAACGTCAACAACCTCCTGCCAATGTCCAAGAACTTGCTGCAGCATTGCAACAGGAATGGAATAACGTTCCCCAAAATGACCTGGGACGTCTCGTTAGGAGTGTGCCACGCCGAATTCGAGCTTGTCTAGCCAACCGAGGGGGTTTTACCCGCTACTGACTCTGTTTCACAATGGTGGTAAATTTGCTGTGTGACCCTGTGTTTTGTCGACCCTTATTCTGGAGAATCTGTCCTTTACTGACTGTACACAGGGTTTCGAATAAATTGACAAATGTTTCCTTAATGTTTTTATGTCATTTGTTTCCTTCCTGACCTCATGATCTGCATTTCATGGTACTTGTAAATCCAATATCCCCTACTTTTTTTGAATAGTATATATAAGCGGCTGCTCGTGAACTGGCAACTGGGGAGGCTCAAAACAATCCCTTAAAATTAATGATTGGTCACGACCTGTTTTCAATCATTTATTTAAATTACCATTACAGAAACTCCGAAAAATCTCAACATTATCAAGTGTGGCCAGTTTTCATTTATAACGCATGCTGATTACGACTCCGGAGTTCTCACACTTTTCTTTACTCAGCGGTTGGAAGCAATGATTGTGTTTCATGATTGTTTAAATGAAATTAGATCCTTTGAAGCGTCTTTATGCAATTACATTGCTTCCAACCCCTCCATGCACAAGGACTTCAATTCCGTGTGAGAATCTCTTACACAGCCTACGCATTGATTGAATAATTGCTGACTACAGCAGTGGAACGTAAATATGCCACTTAAACTCACACCGAATGCGTGAGAGTTGAAAGGTATCGTTATAATGAAAAAAACTGGCCACACCTGATAATGTTGAGTTTTCGGGGTTTCTGTAATGGTAATTTAAATGAATGATTGAAAACAGGTCTTGACCAATCATTAATTTTAAGGGATTGTTTTGAGACTCCCCAGTTGCCAGTTCACGAGCCGCCACTGATATAATATTTAAAATTTGATTTGAAATGCATGTACAACAGGGTATATTTCTAATAATTTAGATTTGCATATATGGTTTAATAGTAATCAAACTATCCCATGGTCAATCAGAAGGGTCTTTGACAAATGTCAAGTAATCCCCTGGCAATCCGCCAACATACTGAGGTGGAAAGGCCAGACAGATTTGTGATAAGCAGAAAATAAGAGTGAAAACAGATTAAAAGAGTTGTGCCATGATTACTGCGCATGTTCAGAACTTAATCCCCCAAAAGTGAATCTGCTTTACTGCAAGTCATAATCTGATTCCATCCTTGCCAATCCATCTTCATTTTGGATTGTATTGATATATTTCCGCAACTACAATATTATTCTTTTTATTTAAAGGAGCTTTCTATGGAAATTCGAGGATTTAGCTTTAGCCAAGGGATGCGAAGAATGTAAGCTGGTTGCCATTGCCAACAGTCAGAAAAGAAGAAAAACACCTTCTAGATTTTGACTTGCAGTTCAACAGATTTATTTTGTCCAAAGTTGTGAGCATGTGCAGTAATCGTGACACAGCTTCGTTGAGTAGTAACTGAACTATTGGTTCTTGTAGTCAACATGATGGATGTGGGAGAAATGGGAGCTGAGCGACTTTGACAAGGGCCATGTTGTTGTGGCCATACAGGGGGGTCAGAGCATCTCCAAAGCGATTTAGGCGTCAGGGGTGCTCCCGGTCAGCAGCACGCGGTACCTACTGGCAGTGGCAGGATGGACAAACCATGAACCATGAATGGTGTTGTGCACCGAAGGCTAACTGATGGACAACCCCAAATGAAGAGCCTAGAGCTAAAAGTACTTAAGTCACATTTTCATACCCCTTGGGTTAAGGACTGAAAAAATGTTTTTTATAGTTACTAAACACTGAAGTATTGAAGGCATGAAACAGCCACTTTGAAAAAATTGAGAAAATTGACTTTGGTATTAAAAACCCTTTTCTCTGTCCTTAACTGAAGGGGTGTGAAAATGTGACTTAAGTGCTTTTAGCATTAGGCTCTTCAATTCCAAAAAAGTCGGGATGCTGTGTAAAATGTAAATAAAAACAGAATGCAATGCCCAATGCAAAACCACAAACTGCATCCATCACAACAGCATGGCTTCGCAGTAGAAGAGTCCGAGTGCTGAAATGCCCTGCCTGCACTCCAGGCCATTCACTAATAAAAAATATTTTCCGCATTATAAAACAAAAAAATTGGCAAAGAAGACCCAGGGCTGTTGAGTATCTAGAATCCTACATCTAACAAGAGTGGGACAACATTCCTCTCCCAAAACCTCAGCAATTGGTCTCCTCACTTCCCTGACATTTACAGATTGTTGTTAAAAGAAGAGGGGACACTAAACAATGGTAAACATGGCCCTATCTCAACTTTTTTGAGATGTGTTACTACCATCAAATTCAAAATGAGCTCATTTTCATTAAATGGTAAAATGTCTCACTTTCAACATCTGATATGGTGTCTATGTTCTACTGTGAATAAAATGTGGGTTTATGAGATATGCAAATCAATGCATTCTGTTTTTATTCACGTTTTTACATCACGGGAAAAAACAGGAAAACCAGGCAGAGAATACATTAAAAATAGGAATTTTTTGACAATAAATGCACAAATTAGAAAAGTAAAATCATGAACAAACAAGGAGCATAGTAAACCCCACTCTGAGCTAATCAAAGTAATACTTGTAGGACGGCAAATAAAGTGTATGTGGGTCATTCACGCAAAAGTGATCACATTTTCCCAGGTGACCATCTCAGATTTTGCTTAAAGTCCCTAAAATTAACCTTAGCGTGTAAAAAAACTCTTAACAATTTCAGGGTCCAACTCCTAACAGTTTGGATTTTATGGCCCTTCAGATTTTGGGTGCCACGCCCACTTTTTTAGAAATCTAAATGGTTTTGTGTGGTCAATATCTCAACAATGGAGTAGCTCAGAAAGCTGAAAATTAGTAGTTTAGCCAATTCTGGTCCAGTCTTTCAGAATCTGTGCTTAGTTTTACATTATCTTGCACCATTTAGCAGGTGTGGATTCCCAAAAAGGAACTTTCACAAGACGGACCTTAAGGCTTTGGGGATTTGGAGGGACCACATATTGTGAAATAACATCAATTTCTTTGCAGGGATATCAAATATGGGTACAGATCTATCAGTAAAAGGCTTATGAACCACCTCTGATACTGCGTTCATGGATTTGTTGGGGTCTAAAAAGGGTCCGCAATTGAAAATGGCCAAAAATGGCCCCTCTGATGAGGGCCGAAAACCCATGTGGGACAGTACCCAGCCTAACCAACTTTTTACCCCCGTTTCATCTGTTTATAAGCAACATTATGACGAGTTTTCAGCTATGGGTCTCTCCTCCTTCCATTCTTTTTTCCAGGTCAAATTTTGCTGTTCTGGGGGGTTAACGGTATAGTCCATTGTACATGTAATGTTCATAATATGTACACAAAACATATATGAATCATACAAAGTCATATTTTCTAATGAGGGAACTTTAAAGCAAGGTATATTTCTCTTTCTTGTACAGGTAAATATTTTGAAAATCACTTGTTTAGTTTTAATTGTGTACTCTGGATGAGCCCCTGGCCCTACCCCTACCCCTACCAAGTTCCAAAACTGCTTTAATTTCGTGCTCCAATGTATTATTTCTCTTTCTAGTTCAGAAGCTATGCTAAGTAGATGATGGCAAGTTCCACACATTCATGACATCTGAGAGTCTTGGGATCGCCAACACATATTCATCCAGTAACTTAAAGGAAAAGAAAACCCTTTTTTCAGCTCTAACCCAAAAAAAGTACATTCTTCTCGTTCCAAAAATATTTTCTGTGAACTTATGCGATTTCTTTGTACCGAGTAGTCAAACCTCAAACCTCTGAAATCCAACTAATTAGAACAAGTTCATGAATGCCGCCATTCCTATATTTTAGCCAACCCAAAAGTACTTTGTGTGGCAATGTCCCTGATGTTTTGACGCGCTTTGCCACTAAGACATCAGCTGATCTACATAAAGTGTATACAAATTAGTCTTGATTATCACTCATTCTGCAGCTTCATTTTATGTCAAATGATCAAGGTCCGATATTACTAATCATTATGAGGACCTGAGCGACAAAATCTGTGGTAATGCCTCTGTGTGAGGTTGTTGATTGCTCCAATAAAATGGGAAACTCGAACCTACCCCTGGGCATAAGCTTGCACTGATTTCCCTTGATGAAGACTGACTTGATAAGATAAAGGTGCCCACAGAATATTGCTTTGCAACTACAGCTAGTCCTGGCCAGTTCACAATCAACTTCCTTTATTGACACATTTTCCAATTATAGTAATAATCCATTGGCAATTCAGGACATGGCTTCTCTCCCCCATGCGATCTAACAGCAACGAAATAATGGGCTAACTTCAGTTCAGGAAAAGAATTTACTCAAAAACCGGCACATGCTGGGTGCCCCAGTGACACATCAGTCTAAGTGCGTGCACCATAAAGGCTGTGTCCTTCCCGCGACAACCCAGATTCGATTCTGGCTTGGGTCATTTGCTAAATGTCTTCCCCATTCTTCTCCCCAACATCCCTGTCACTCTCTACTGTATGACTATCTAATAAAAAAAGGAAAAAATCTCAAAAAAAAATGGCACATGCTTTACGAAAGACAAACTGCGCTAAAAGTTCCGCGCTACCTTTTCTGCAGATCAGGTGATTTAACTTGCGCTTCATGATCATTGAAATTTAAATGAAATAAAAGACCATTTGAAAAATCTTTATGCAGTTTCGTAGCTTCCAGCCCCTGAGAAAAGAGAAGCGTGAGAATTCCAGAGTCATCATAGGTTTCTATGTTCCTCGAGGAGAAATCTACGAAACATTCATCAAACTGAAAAATTTACATGCACAAGGACTTCAATTCCGCATGATAATCTCTTAAATATGCATTGATTGAATAATGACTGATCCGCTACTGATTCCAATGAAATTTCACTTTTTACTCTCGGTAAAGCGTGGGTTGATCAAAACATGGAACTCGGCAATTAAATATAATTTTGTTTTCCGAAATAAAATTATAAAGTGTGAGATTTCTGACTACTGCGTGAGAATGTTATATGCTACTTAAGAGTGAGACTCAAGCCACATGCGTGAGAGTTGACAGGTATGCAATTTTGAATGACGCCAATTTAAATGCACCAAATTACATGTCCACTTGAATGATTGTTGTCAACGGGGAGAATTAGCAGCACCTGATAGTGTGGAGTGTTCTTGGAGTGAAAATATCGATAATTATGAAAATGATTGAGTCAAGTCAAGACAAATAACTATTTTAAAGGGATGTCCTGTGCCCCACCAAATTTTCAGGTCTCAAAATCAGTTCAGGTTTTATTGAATTTGTGACCTCTGTACTCTAGAGTTCAGGTGTCCTGATGACGAAGCAAGCTACCGCGATTCCAACAAACATGGTGCACCGCACACAATGTGTAAATCTGATCTTCTCAAGCTGATTTAGTGGTAAAAACGTTTTTCAAAAAATACCCAAAAACATATTTGAAAAGTTGGGGCAGTGTACTTTCATGATCAAGAGCTGAAAAAAGGGTTTTCTTTTCCTTTAAAAGAGAACAACATCAGACATGTTGCAGAGCACTGTGACCACTACATACCCCAGCTCCTTTGTAAAGTAATAATAAACCACGTCTTACAATTTGAGATACATAAAATGTGGAACCTTCCTTTGATTGCTTTCTTATGCCATTTGAAAGGGTCGCAACATTGCCATTGTAGAATTTTGTAGTGAATTATGTATACCATTTCATGGTGGTAGCATATTTTACTTCCATTAGAAAATGAAAATGCACAACGCCACCTTAGAAGTTCACGATTTTCATCTGACAGATCAGATACTGCTGTTAACCCAACTTTATGGCAGTATGCAGGGGTTGCACTAGGAGAAAATTTTTTTTAGCCACTGTGGCTAATTCATCTCAAATTTCTTTAGCCACATTAAAAAAATTTTAGCCACTGTGGCTAATCCAGCTCAATTATCTTTGGCCTCATTTTTCAACGTTTTAGTTTAAATTCTCTTCTGCACAAGGAATTGACGCCAACAGTGATCACCCTGTTAACTCACTGAGTCATGAATGAAAAATATCGGCCTTCTGGAATTTCATTTTGTAGTTACAGCTCCCAGTCTCCTCCTCAGCTCAACCCCTTCTCCTTTTAAACTATACTGCAAAGCAGACATAAGTTAAGGAGGGACAATTTTGGTTCAGGGAAATAAAGAAATCTTAGGTTTGGCACTGACACCGTTTAACTTGCATTGCGGTGTTGCAGTTCGATTGCACTTCTGAATTTCTGCTTTGCGACATTTTCCTGCACCACCCGATGCACTGTCCTCATCTGAGCAGCGATTGCATCCTTCACGTTGGTGTACGCTTTTTGGTGGCTTGTTCAACAACAACAACAACAACAACAACAACAACAAAAAAATCTTTGCTTCGGCCACTATTCTGAAAATGAGAATGAAGCCAACTATATATGACCGTTTATCATTAGCAAGATTTTTTAACTCGGGCGGGACATTAGCTGAAATGCATATTCTTGTCAGGACAGTTTCCTTGTTTATTACTTAATTTTTTCAGCCAGAAATAAAGACGGGCCGTGTAAAAATGAAAGAACAGCCGAAAAAAAGCAGGGTTAACGATTCGGCAGTGGAAAAGGGAGGTCTGAATTGAAATGTTTTTTGTTTTTAATTTTTGTTTAGTCAGGCTCCATCATCCAAACTCCATACAGCACCCATCAGCTGTTATTTTACAAATAATGGCACGCGGACATTCGTTAGCAAAATAAGTGTGACCGTTCTAGGTCACGTAATGCACTGTCAAACTCCAGCGAACTGACTAAGCCTACTTCATTAACTCTTGCAGGCTCATGGATTATTGTCATGACATTACATGAGCATGTTTCGTGACAGAACAAGTAACTTACTTGTCGTTAACACGCTCGTGCTCCACAATATTGCCACTTTTCTGAATGCCTTGGCGAATATACTGTTCTGGCCAACTTATTCACAACAAACGCAGTACAGCTTCGTAGCCCGTCGACATTCGTGGATTGCTTCAGCCATGGAAAATCCTGGAACCATTTGGGCTGAATAGCAGTTTCTCGTTTCTGTCGTATGGCTGCTCTGAAGCTTAAGGCTTATTTGATGGGGGAGGATTTCCCCAAAGAAATCATGAGGTGCTCGCTGTACACGATCTTGATTTAGCTGAGCAGCTTTTTGGCTTCTGTCGACAAATGTATATACTGTTGCTGTGGGTCTCAGTTCGCTAGGTTCCCGCGAAGAGAATAATTTTGGCTCCCAGCTGTCTGATTGGTTAAGCGGGCTGCTTATTGTAAACCTGAATGTTAGAGGAGTAGTCCACGGTGCAGTGCGAAGATTTCAGGATGATTAGGTATGTGTGATAATAGCAGGGATGTTTTAAACGTTTCATTTCCGACAAAATTTAGAAGATCACCGTAACATAGGATTATCTCGCCTCTTTTTTAATTATTATTTTTTTTATTTTGGCCTTCGCCAGCGTGGCTTATTCACCGCAAAATCTCTTCGCCACAACGGTATTTTGTTCGCATTGGCGAACGTGGCGAGCGGCTAGCGCAATCCCTGAGTTTGTATTCGTGGCAGTCCTCCTTTAATGCCAGTCCAACACTTCAAGGTTCTAAACTAGTGGAAGCCATCCTATTTTCATTAAGACCATATTTTCATCAATACTTTCCAATAAACTGCATTTCAGCCAGGTAACCCCCCTGAAGTAAAGCTAGGCTTTCATCCACTTTTTTGAGCATTCACCTCCCTGTTGCCAGAGAGAATGTGGTCGGACTGCAGATGCTGTTTCTATGAACCACACCCCCCATAGGCCTTTTCCTTATGATCAGGGAACAGGAATGTCAAGTGACCCCATGGCATTCTGCCAACATACTGAGGACGAGAGGACAGACAGATATGAATAGTGACAATAAACAGAAAATAGAAGTGGAAGCAGGTTAAGTGGTAAGTGAACAGTCAGTGCTTGATGTCAACATGTTGGATGTGGGAGAAATAGGACCTTAGCAACTTTGAGAAGGGCTAAGTTGTTGTGGCCAGATGAGGGGGTCAGCGGATTTCCAAATTGGCTAGGCTTCTGAGGTGCTCCCAGTCAGCAGCACTCAGTACCTACTGTCTGGGCTCCGCAGAAGGGCAAACCATGAACCACAAATGGTGTTCTGTGCAGAAGAATGACTGATATTGGGGGCCACAAAGATCATCCCATCTCCTCGCAATTGACGGAGGGGTTTCTCTGGCACAAGTTACAGTGAATTTTAATGATCCAAAAATGACAAAAGTGTCAAAGCACAAAGTGAATCACACCCTGCGGAGTATAAAGCTTGTAGCAGTAGACCAGTCCGAGCACCAATTCTGACCCAAGTCCACTGCCCAAGGGCCTACAATAGGAGGTGAGTGCGGCAACTGGACCTCAGAGTAATTAAAGAAGGTCAGTTGATCCAGTGGCTCACCTTTTTACTATTATTTTTTCTCACAGTATACGTATGCTCCGGCCGAGTAAGGGTGGACCATTTATTAAGGGAAGAGATGGCACCAGGATGCCCCGTCATAAGAGAACAACCTGGGGAGTGTGCTGCTCAGAGAAAACGTCCCACTGGGAAACCCTCAGGAATTCAAGAGAATATTAGTTTGACGGAGCCATTTTTGAGGCTCAAGGTAAACCGACACAATATTATCAAAAACATTACGCCGATTAAGGAAACATTCCCTTCACATTTCCAACAACATGAATTTTAAGCTGTCAATGCAAATGAAAAAATTAAAAGGCAACTAAAATAATGCAACAACCACATTCTCTTTTAAACACAAAGACATTGAAAGGGAATGCATTTTACCCAGGCGATTGAATAGTAATCATAAAAAATTGGCAAGCATTAGTAAACCCATGCCTAATCTAACCTCACACTGTTTAGAGAACAACTTCATACAAACTGAATGGCTGACACATGCATCTCAACTTAAAAGAGCATGTGGTGTCTGTGTGTGTGAGCATGTGCAAGCAACAACATGGGTACTTGAACGCCAACTGCAGGAAAGAGCATTTTGAGTTGAGGTATTTCTGAATGTTTATAATGAAATTTAGGCAAGCACAGTAATTATAGCATGACAGCAATATGATATATCATGAGGCAGGCTAATGTGAGAGTGAACAGTCATGGCAGTCAAGAGTGGTCATCCTGCAAGTACTCTCATGTTCTAGCTTGAGAGCTGGAAGTGACTGCAATGACTCATTTGTTTGAATCTATGGTGAAATGACTCCTCCACATTTAAATATATCTCAATCATATTTAAAAATGTTTGAGCAATTGAAAGAATCACAGTTCCCTACAATTAATACTTTTTGGTTAGTTTCCTAGTAATGATATTTAAGATTTGTTTTTGTATGTATACCTTGCTTATCATATACCTAAACTACAGACCAGCTGAGAATGGAATCACATCAGCGGTCTCCCCGCACGTCCCGATTGAACCCCCAAGCCAGATACTTACGACCCCCATTTTCAATCCTAAGCTATATATCCAGTCAACCCATATACCAACCAAGTTCCACCAATTTCCAGTGTAACGCTCAGAAGTTACCGAACGGAAACAGACAAACAGAAAGAGAAGCAGACACTCAGTATGATCCTCAGCATGACACGTCACATTGATTTTGAGATGTTTCCAGTGTAAAAGAACTCAAATCTGGATGTTTACACACACTAAAGTTTGCACAGCGATCCTTCTTAGAGAGTTGCACAACTTCTTTTCATTATGGACTGCCTAGCCCTAACCCTAACCCTGACCTAAACCAAATCATGCTTCACCTTGACGTGTTTGGACCAGGGTTTGGTCCCCATAAGGACTGTTGGTCCCGACAAGGTCAGTGTTTATACTGGAAAAGGTCCCCAATAGGTAACAAAAATGTTAACTAACACAAACACACACACACACATCCTTGTACTTCTATCTTTGTGAGGACATTACATTGACTTCCACTCATTCTTTCTGCCTTTACAGCCTTTCCCTAATCTTCACAAGAAGCAATGTATGCCTAACCCAAACCCTTATCCTAACCTTAACCTATCCCTAATTCTAACCTTACCCCTGCCCTAACTAGTAAGTCACAATAATGTCCCCACTGCGTAGGAAAAAAAAACATTCTCACTTCGTACCATGAACAAGAACACGCAAACATGCACACACCCACAAACTGAACAATACCAGCCATCCCTTCACATCTGATAAATACATCATTCAAAATTTATTAATGCAGATTGTCAGGACTGTTTGAAGAGAGATTCTAAGCAATTCTCCAGAAAGCTAAACAAAGTGGATAACACAATCCGATTATGACAACCTCAACAACTTACAGGAACCAGAAACCTGGAGGGGATTTCTGCTCATTGTTTAGAGTAACACACACATTGCTACATTAGTTTGTCATTCCTGTCCAATGAAAAATGCAGCAATGAGTGATACGGCTGTTGCCAGGTAGACTGTTACCCAGCAATGGTGTAACAGAATTAGCTCCTGGCACAAGTACTCAGCACTAAATTTACTGAAATTCCAAATATAAGACATACCTCCTGATTGGTAACGATGATTGAAAAGTATTTCAAACCAATTTATATCTCCCAACTGAGAACGAAAACCACAATTGACTGGACCCCATTAAATATCAGGCTTACTTTAAGTTTGCAGATACCAGTTCCAAATTCTGTAGGCTCTATGGAAGGTACTTGGCGCCCCCATGTGGTTCCAAAAATCACCCAAGTACTTTTCAAGTAGATATCATCTCGGAATTGAGACATTCACCGCTACACATTTCAAAGTCATCGGTGGTTGGGCTTAATTGACGTTTTCATAATTTCTTGGTATTGTTATTGAATCATTCTGCACACATTAATCTCATCCTTTAGAAGTTCTGTTTACTTTCCACTAAGAGAAAATATGCAAGGTTTAAAAAATTATTGGGTGATTAGTGGATAAAACAAAGACAGAGGGCCAGTGAATTCCACAAACAAATTAAAATTCATATCAGAAATTTTTAAGGGGCTGTAATGAACAAGATATAAAAATCCTTTCAAGCTACCTGACAAGTGTGGTGACACACAGATGGTGATCATAGAACATAACTGCAGGAAATCACCGGAGATTCTGAATATAGAATGCAAAAATCGTGGACATGAAACAACTATGCAGGGATTCAAGGTCTTTTTCAACCAAATGTAAGATCTCGCCATGATTATTTGGGTTTAATTTCAGTTATCGTCACCATTTATGGCTAATTCAGTAAATATGTCGCGGAATGGAGACCAAATTTGTTCATTTCTCAGAAGGGACATGATATTTTTTCAGAGTAAGAAAGACAAAAAAGTGGGAAAAAAGCAGTGACAGTCACGGGGAAGTTGTAAAAGTGGGGAATAATCAATATATTGCACATTAAAACTGATAACCATAACATCTGGATGTTTGGGGTGCCATTATTGTGCAATACTGGAGATCTTGAAAACAAAACCCAAGTGAAATGTAGCTGCATTGCGCGCAAAAACAGGCTAACACAATCCGATTTTGACAACCACAACAACTTACAGGAACCAGAAACCTGGAGGGGATTTCTGCTCATTGTTCAGAGTAACACACATATTACCATATTAGTTTGTCATTACTGTCCAATGAAAATTGCAGCCATAAGTGATAAGGCTGTTGCCAGGTAGACTGTTACCTAGCAATAGTGTAACAGAATTTGCTCCTGGCACAAGTACTGAGCGCTAATTATACTAAAATTCCAAATATTAGACATACCTCCTGATTGTAAACAATGATTGAAAAGTATTTCAAACGAATTTATGTCTCCCAGCTGAGAACAAAAACCACAACTGACTGGACCCAAGGACTGTATAAAACATGGACAGCCGAAGTTCTCCTGAAAAGTGAAGCCAAAACGTCTCGATCGCCAACTACTGGCAAAAGGGGCGTGTAGTCATAATAAACAGCAGTGATTGACAACTGCAGTGCCTGGACGGAGTCCCGATAGCCCCTGCCCCCTGCAGATTTCGTTTCGCGAATAGCAATTTTACGTAGAGCTGGAGCAGGAACGTCGAGGAAACTTAAAGGGACATTGTGTTGGAATTACTCCCATCCAGCGTTGAAATCATGTATTACATTCAAACGAATAGTGCACTCGAGCGCCTCACTTTTTCAAACACGTATTGCAACTACGGTAGCCACCGTGTATCAATGTTCTCCGGAGATGTAGCTATGTCCAGTGCAAAACCCATGCAACAGCTCCGCACCGTACGGGCAAACATAGCATTCGGCTTAAAAATAGTTTGGAAAAACAATTTATATACCTAATAGGGATATAAAATGTTGATGAACTAGTTTTATTTAACAGGGAAATAAATTCTGACGAGCGAAATTACTGTTAGTGTACGAATGCTCAAAGCTCATTAATTCCACCCTTTCTCAAGACCGGGAACTGGAGCCCATCCCAACTGACTCGCAGGGTGCACACACCATTCATTAGAATTTAATTTTAATATTGCGAATGCATATGCTGCGCATACTCTCGCAACCCGGTGCGCCATCCGTAACATAGCTACTGCCGTTTATTACCACGTTTATCAGCACTAGAAAATAAACTCTAAATTTTCTTGACTAAATTCACGCTTGAGGTTTTTACTACCCTCATGTTTCTCTGGGTACTCAAACATCAAGGTAAGCCAGAAAAGTGCTGATTTCATTCGATATTAGTGGAGTTTCAATTCTGAATTATTTTCCTTCCCGTTATACAGGATTAGCAAATTCCTAAGTCCGCACATGATCAGCAGCCCAGTTATAAAATATACATAAAGTCGCGCTTAGTTTCGTTCTCATCGGTTTCTTCTGGAGCCCTCGTGTTTTCTCTGGCAGAGTTCAGCCGCATTAGCGAATCTCCGCTGCATCACTACCATACACTGATGCCCCTTACGAACAGGGTGTCGTTCACATCTCATCCTATCCAGCGTTTCCAACCCACTCAACACTTCTAGCTAATAAAGGCTGAACAACAAATACTGTCTCTGTGCGGTGCTGTCATGCAAGTTCGGCGCGTGCATAAAATAAGATACAAAATATGAAGTTTCTGTCATCTTAAAAGTTTTTGAAAAGTCACGACATCAAGTATGCACATCAGCTATTGTTTTAAAAATTAGGGCCCGAGCCGACTGCAAGTCGTCTGCGGAGGGCCCTATTGAAATCGTGCTGTTTATTATTATTATTATTATTATTTTTATTAGGGCCCGAACGACGACTGCAAGATCCCGGAGAGGACCCTATTGAAATCGTGCTGTTTATTATTATTATTATTATTATTATTATTATTATTATTAGGGCCCGAGCCGACTGCAAGTCGTCCGCGGAGGACCCTATTGAAATCGTGCTGTTTATTATTATTATTATTATTATTATTATTATTCCTCCGACATTTCAAGGGCCAATTTCGCCTTTCTCAAACTTGAAAACGCTTGTAACTTTCACATTCGTCCGCCACATCCGAAATTCGATATTTTTGGGCGCCCGTTCATGGTCGACGCAAAATGCCAAAATAGCGCCCCCTAAACACGTTTCAAAATTCCCATAGGGAAATTCGCTTACTTTCTCGTAGGCAGACGAAATTCAGTATACAAATGTATCATACCTAGACATATAAAAAATTTCATTGGAGCCACGCCCTAAACCCAACAGGAAGTCGGCCATTTTGATTTGAAGTTTTGAATTTTAAAACTAACTCCTCCAAGAGATTTTGCCTGATCAACTTCAAATTTGGTACAGAGCATCTAGAGACCAAGCTGATCAAAAGTTGTGCTCTGCATGTCTGTCAGTCAAAGGGCGTGGCTGCTAGGGCGTGACAAAATTTGGCGACTTGATGAAAAAATTTCACAATGCTCTCACGCCCATATACTTGACCTTAGCAGCTTCAAACTTGCTGGATATGATGACTTTTCTGCCCTGAACATCCCTATGTCAAAACTTTTCACTTTATTAATAGCGCCCCCCAGTGGTAACAGGAAGTGACCAGTTTTTACTTTAAAAACGAACTCCTCCTAGAGATTTTGCCCGATCGACTTCAAATTTGGTACAGACCATCTAGAGAGCAAGCTGATCAAAAGATGTGCTCTGCATGTCTGTAGGTCAAAGGGCGTGGCTGCTAGGGCGGGACAAATTTTGGCTACTCGCCAAAAAAATTTCAAAATGCACTCAATCCAACATACTTCATCGTAGCAGCTTCAAACTTGCTGGAAATGATGATGGCTCCGCCCCGAACGTCACGATATAATAACTTCCCACTTTACTAATAGCGCCCCCCTGTGGTAACAGGAAGTATCCAATTTGGTTACTTTTTCGTAGGCATACGAAATTTGATACATATGTGTACCATACCAAGACATACAAAAAATTCAATGGAGCCACGCCCTAAACCCAACAGGAAGTCAGCCATTTTGATTTGAATTTTTCCATTTTTAAACGAACTCCTCCTCGGGTTTTCGACCGATTGACTTCAAATTTGGTACAGATCATATAGAGACCAAGCTGATCAAAAGTCGTGCTCTGCATGTCTGTAGGTCAAAGGGCGTGGCTGCTAGGGCGTGACATGGATTGGCGACTCACCAAAAAAATTTCAAAATGCTCTCACGCCAACCTACTTGATCGTAGAAGCTTCAAACTTGCTGGACATGATGAAGTCTCCACCCTGAACGTCACGATATAATAACTTCCCACTTTACTAATAGCGCCTCCTGGTGGTAACAGGAAGTGACCAGTTCGGTTACTTTGTCGTAGGCACACGAAATTCGATACACATGTGTATCATACCCAGACATACAAAAAATCTCATTGAAGCCACGCCCTAAACCCAACAGGAAGTCGGCCATTTTGATTTGAATTTTTCAATTTCAAAATGAACTCCTCCTAGGGTTTTCGACCGATTGACTTCAAATTTGGTACAGTTCATCTAGAGACCAAGATGATCAAAAGTTGTGCTCTGCATGTCTGTAGGTCAAAGGGCATGGCTGCTAGGGCGTGACAAAGTTTGGCGATTCGCCAAAAAAATTTCAAAATGGTCTCACGCCAACATACTTATTTGTAGCACCTTCAAACTTGCTGGAAATGATGATGGCTCCGCCCTGAACGTCTGGATATAATAAATTCACACTTTACTAATTGCGCCTCCCGGTGGTAGCAGGAAGTGACCAGTTCGGTTACTTTGTCGTAGGCAGACGAAATTCGATACACATGTGTATCATACCCAGACATAAAAAAACACATTGGAGCCACACCCTAAACCCAACAGCAAGTCGGCCATTTTGATTTGAATATTTCAATTTTAAAACGAAGTCCTCCTAGGGTTTTTGACCGATTGACTTCAAATTTGGTACAGATCATCTAGAGACCAAGCTGATCAAAAGTTGTGCTTTGCATGTCTGTCGGTCAAAGGGCGTGGCTTCTAGGGCGTGACAAAGTTTGTCGACTCGACAAAAAAATTTCAAAATGCTTTCACGCCTATATACTTGATCTTAGCAGCTTCAAACTTGCTGGACATGATGATGTCTCTGCCCTGAACGTCCCTATATCAGAACTTTTCACTTTATTAATAGCGCCTCACGGTGCTAACAGGAAGTGACCAGTTTTTACTTTGAAAACGAACTCCTCCTAGATATTTTGCCCGATTGACTTCAAATTTTGTACAGATCATCTAGAGACCAAGCTGATCAAAAGTTGTTCTCTGCATGTCTGTAGGTCAAAGTGCATGGCTGCTAGTGCGTGACAAATTTTGCCGACTCGCAAAAAAAAAAATTCAAAATGCTCTCACGCCAACATACTTGATCGTAGCAGCTTCAAACTTGCTGAAGATGATGATGGCTCCGCCCTGAATGCACCTGCCCACGTTTGCTTACGCTCTGAGCGCCCCCTGATGGATGAACTATCCCGTGTCACTATTCCGCCGTGCTTTGTCCGATTCGCTCGAAACTTCATCACAGATGGGGACCTGTACTTGACCTGTTCTCTGGCCGTGAGTGCACACCTGCACCCGTCAGGATCCCACCACTACGCCCAACGTGCACAAGGGCGCGAGGGCCCGTTCAAGGCTGCTTGCAGCTTTAATTATTATTATTATTACGGGCCCGAGCACTCAAGGTGCGAGGACCGTATTGTATCTGTAGTGATTATTATTATTCTTCCACTTTACAGGGCTTTTTGGGGGCTTTAACGTGTTTCAATTCGAACAAAAATGTGGTTGAAAAATCAGGCCTGGTGAAAATTCTATGATTTTATTGGTTTCGCCAGTGGGCGGGGCAAAATGGCACCACAGCGCCCCTAGAAAAAATTTAAAAATTCATGAAAAATCTGTGGTTTGCCCGATTATGCTGAAATTTGGTAGGCATGTAGAGCTTGCCAAGACAAACGGATTTGCCATTTGGGACGTTTTTGTCCAATGCACTGGATGCCCGCTAGGTGGCGTTGAAAATTCAAAAATTAGGCCATTTTTGCCGATTTCAGGCATCGAATTTAACGAACTCCTCCTAGGGTTTTGCGGATTCTCATGAAAATCACTGTGTTTACTCTTGACCCCTTGAAGATCAAAAGTTATTAAAATCATCTCGGTTGGACTCAAGGTGTGGGCGTGGCAGGGCCGCCATTTTAAGCGTTTTGCCATGAAATTTCAAATGCTTATAACTTCAGTAATATTTGTCCGACGTGCACCAAACGTCAGGATTATTATAAGAGTCCCACCCTGAAACCACTCAAATGGTCATATTCAGCCATACTGACAGCGCCCCCTCCTGGCGACAGGAAATGACAAAAATTGGGCATGTGTCATACTTTTGCGAACTCCTCCTACAGATTTCATCTGAATGTCATGAAAACGGTCCTGGACACTCTTGAGACCTGTGACATGAAAAGTTATTAAAATCTTCTTGTTCGGATTAACCCTGTGGGCGTAAAGGGGCGGCCATTATCAGCATCTCGCCGTGAACATTGATTCCCTAATAAATTGAGGTAAACTTTGTTCTTTACATACCAAACTTCAGAAGCTGGTCAGTTTCCATAGACAATTACTAATTGTATTGGTTTTGCAAGTGGGCGGGGCCAACTGCCTCGCTAGCGCCCTCTAAACTGCAGCCCCAAGGCCTTCCTGCACGTACACTGATGAAAGTTGCTAGACATATGTATCACACCCACGTCTACAAAAAAGTCTCTTGACACCATAGGCTAAAGTCAACAGGAAGTCGGCCATTTTTAATTGAACAGCCATTTTTGGCGATTTGCACGTTGCGTACTTTAACGAACTCCTCCTAGGGATTTTGTCCGATTCTCATGAAAATCGCTGTGTGTACTCTTGACCCCTTGAAGAGCAAAAGTTATTAAATTCATTTCGGTGGGAGTCATGGTGTGGGTGTGGCAGGGCCGCCATTTTAAGCGATTTCGCCATGAAAATTCAAATGCTTATGGCTTCAGTGTAAATTGTCCGACATGCACCAAACTTTATGCATATCATAAGAGTCCCGCCCTGAAGCCATTCACATGGTCATATTTAGCCATACTGACAGCCCCCCCTCCTGGTGACAGGAAATTAGCAAAATTGTGCATGTGTCATACTTTTGCGAACTTCTCCTGCAGATTTCATCTGAATGTCACGAAAACGGGTTTGGACACTCTTGAGCCCTGTGACATGAAAACTTATCAAAATCTCTTGTTGTCATTTAACGGTGTGGGTGTGACGGGTTGGACATTTTGAGCATCTTTCCGTGACAGGCGAAAGTGACAGGTCTGAAGAACATTTACATGCAATTCCTGCGACAGACCTATGCAACTTTACCTCCAGTTGGCGAGCGCTGGGATTGGCGGTGGCTCGTTATCGGCGGTTCATCGGTGTGCGAGGGCCCGTACAACGCCGCTTGCGGCTTTAATTATTATTATCATTCTTCCGACATTTCAAAGGCCAATTTCGCCCCTTTCCCAATTGTGAAAACGCGTCAAACTTTCCACATTCGTCCGGCCAGATCCGAAATTCGATATTTTTGGGTGGTCGTTCATGGTCGACGCAAAATACCAAAATAGCGCCCCCTAAACACGTTTCAAAATTCCCATAGGGAAATTCGGTTACTTTCTCTTAGGCAGACGAAATTCGGTATACACATGTATCATACCCAGACATACAAAAAATTTCATTGGAGCCACGCCCTAAACCCAACAGGAAGTCGGCCATTTTGATTTGAATTTTTGAATTTTAAAACGAACTCCTCCTAGGGATTTTCCCCGATCGACTTCAAATTTGGTCCAGATCATCTAGAGACCAAGCTGATCAAAAGTTGTGCTCTGCATGTCTGTAGGTCAAAGGGCGTGGCTGCTAGGGCGTGACAAAGTTTGGCGACTCGACAAAAAAATTTCAAAATGCTCTCACGCCCATATACTTGATCTTAGCAGCTTCAAACTTGCTGGATATGATGACTTTTCTGCCCTGAACATCCCTATGTCAAAACTTTTCACTTTATTAATAGCGCCCCCCGGTGGAAACAGGAAGGGACCAGTTTTTACTTTGAAAACGAACTCCTCCTAGAGATTTTGCCCGATCGACTTCAAATTTGGTTCAGATCATCTAGAGAGCAAGCTGATCAAATTTTGTGCCCTGCATGTCTGTAGGTCAAAGGGCGTGGCTGCTAGGGCGTGACAAAGTTTGGCGACTTGCCAAAAAAATTTCAATATGCTCTCACGCCAACATACTTGATCTTAGCAGCTTCAAACTTGCTGGAAATGATGATGGCTCCGCCCTGAAAGTCTTGATATAATAACTTCCCACTTTACTAATAGCGCCCCCTGGTGGTAACAGGAAGTTTCCAGTTCGGTTACTTTGTCGTAGGCAGATGAAATTCGACACATATATGTATCATACCCAGCCATACAAAAAACTCATTAAAGCCACGCCCTAAACCCAACAGGAAGTCGGCCATTTTGATTTGAATTTTTGAATTTTAAAACAAAGTCCTCCTAGGGTTTTCGCTGCATAACAAAGCCATTCATCAAATACAATAACTGAAAACATCGGTATAGTTACATCTGCTCACTTCACTGATTTGGAAATAATGTAAGCCGACAGCATGGAATCTCCTGACCAGTGCTACAAGCAAAGAACCGCAGCTGCTGCGCTGCTTACGAGAACGCGCTTAGAAGGTTCCCTTGGTATTTGAAGTTGACTTACTTGTCGATCAGAAAGCTGGCAACTTCAGCGTCCCTTTGAAAATCTTTCCCACCTGGGGAAGGCTAGCCCGATGGTTATGGAGGGTGATTTGTGCCATAATTCAATACAATACACACATTGAAATACAATACAAACATGCTCAAATACGATACATATGTTGAAAATACAATACATGTGTTACCGTAAATACAATACAAAAATGCTTTGTTATTCAATGTGAGTCAGGAATATTTGTGCCAAAATTAAAACGATACAACCGTATTGAATTTCAAGATGTGTATTGTATTTCGAGATGTGTATTGTATTTCGAGATGTGTATTGTATTTCGAGATGTGTATTGTATTTCAATGTGTGTATTGTATTTCAATGTGTGTATTGTATTTAATTTTGTCATGAATAATCCTGACCGACATTGAAAAACAAAGTATGTTTGTCTTGTATTTATTGTTACACACACTGTAAAAAGTGATCTTGGAGAGTGGTAAATATAATCTATGCAAACCGTATAAAATTTACTCAATTATTGTAGTTAGCCAAGGAATTATAAAGTAATGGGTAAAATTTACTCATACTACCTATTCGTTAACAGTAACAACTGTTACATGGAAAAATAGGGTAAAATATACCCCAAAGCCGTGAGTCCTGTGCTCCAAATTGCGCATGAGTCAGACCGTGAGCGAGCAGGACAGGAACTCTTGGACTGCCATCTTCCTCTCGCTCCAGCTGCCGTCGAACCGCAGAAGTGAAGGTAAGCTATTTCCATAGGGCTATTGCTGTGTATAGTGCGAATGCAAATGGTAATTTATGAAATGATGAGATATTCCACTTCACTAGTATTCGGCGTGAGTCTGTGTTACGTGCCATTACTTGAAACGAAAGTTTGAATCTGTCCCTGTCCCCCTCTGTGTGAAGCTGTTGTATTGCACTTTAGTCTGTTTTTTTTTTTGTGATGATTTTATGGATCAAAAATATTGTACTGGGACTGCCGGATAGCTCACTCGGTTAAGGCACTGAAGTGACTATCACGTCGCGGGTTCGAGCCCCGGTCGTACCAACCAGCAGAGGTCGGCAGCTCTTTTCAGAAGTAGCGCGCAATTGGCCAATGAGCTACAGGGATGCAAACTGGGAAGGGCCTGCTGGGAAGGGTTAGTAGATCTGGGCTTTAAAAGTTTCGGATGTTGAGTGTGCAAGAAACAGCGGTTAGCGAGCGCGTGCTTTGGAGGAGAACCACGAGCAGTGACACTTTTCCAATGCCCACAAGGGGCCGCATCTGTGAGAAAAGCTTAAATACTTGTACATGTAGTTCTCCAATTGGATATTCCACATTTGGGGGGGATTGGAGGTGCCAAATTAAAAAAAAAGAAAAACATGGAGGTGATAACCATCTGAAAGTCTTTTTTGGGGGTAAATCTTACCTTATCTGAATAAGTAATGGTTACTAACTGATATTAATTAACTTTTATTAGTAATTATCAGGTATTACCTACTAGCAATTAAGAGATTATTTTACCCAATTTTGTTGAGTAAGTAGCTGTAGAATATATACATAAATGTGAGGTAAATTTAACCCAATTTATTTAAGTATTTCATAGCTTTTTATTTCAGTTATTTTATACTCAATACATGGAATTAAATCTACCCAAAAAAAAGTTAATGCAAATTGTTGCCTCAGATTTATTGGGTAAATTCTATAGGTTACTTATTACAGTGCATGTATTGTATTTTCGAGGTGTGTATTGTATTTCGAGCTCTGTGCCAAAACCTCGCACTGAAATAAAATACACCGTGTATTGTATTTCGATGTGCAGTTTTGGCAGGATGTAGGCTGGTTCTTGGCTAGATACGCCCTGCGTGGCCAGGATTGGCCAAGCGCGGATTTAGTTGGACCAACAAACCTTCAAAAATAAATGACGGTTTCCATAGAGCCAGCGAGCTGAAATCAGTCCGTTGTCACAGCACGTAGCCAGCGAACTGTCGGCAGTTGCTGATACATGAAGTGGACATGTTAGCTTCATTTGTAACTGTACACAGTTACTATCGTTTAATGAATAAAGCGTGATTACTTCGCTGCTTTAATATTTACTGTCATTATCGCTGGAGCACCAATTGTTTACCGCCCCACAGGACGATCTCGCGTCTTTGCATTGACTTCGAATGTAGGCCTAATCTGTAGTGCGAAAAATTCGTTTCGCGTCCAGTGTGAAAGCAGCTTAACTCAATTCTGTAAAATGAGCGATTGTGACGATATGAATGTTTTAATGTCTTTTGTGTGTTGAATAGCTTTGTTTTGTTGCCAATCGTAGTTTTAGCATAGCGTGCACAGTGAGCAAAGACAGCTTTTAATTAGCTAGACTGTATTCAGTTGATAGCCTACTGAAAATGAACGTTACTTATTTGACATCCTACAGCGATGTGCGCCGTAATTTATGACTGAATAGTAGTTAATGATCTACCTGCCCGGTAGGTACTCTGATGTATACCATGGTCTAGATGACTACTTTTCTGCTTGGCTGGCAGGTGTTAATTAAAACCATGAAACCGCACAGATAGTTCGGCTACGGTAGTTTCACCGTTCGAAGTTCGAAATTCATCTGCTAGCCAACCTATAACTATAGCAACGTTAGAGCACTGGCATTTGGCTGGGGATAACAGAAACCAAGATACTCATTTATCTCCAGGGGGCTGTTTCAATAGACTTTACTTGTCCGACCGAGTCAGACCATCTGTCGAGTGAAAAGTCGGACCTTCGACAGACCATGTCCGTCAGGTGTTTCAATAAAACAAAAGTAGGATGTCCGACCATGGTCCGACGCGGACGGACGGTTCGTCACTGTTCGTTCGAAGTTGCATGAGAATTTACACCTCAGCGATGCACTGCTTCGCTATTTGACGTTCTAATATTCGAAATAAGTTAACGTTAAATGAAAAAAGAAAAAAACCCAATTTTGATTAGGTAGATCATTAACTACTATTCAGACATAAATTAACGGCGCACGTCGCTGTAGGATGTCACATAGGCTAAGTAACGTTCATTTTCAGTACGCTATCAACTGAATACAGTCTAGCTAATTAAAAGCTGTCTTTGCTCACTGTGCACTCTGTTCTAAAACTACGATTGGCAACAAAACAAAGCTATTCAACACACAAAAGACATTAAAACATTCATATCGTCACAATCGCTCATTTTACAGAATTGAGTTAAGCTGCTTTCACACTGGACGCGAAACGAATTTTTTCGACACGACAGATTACATTCAAAGTCAATGCAAAGACGCCGAGATGGTCCTGTGGGGCGGTAAACAATAGGTGCTCCAGCGATAATGACCGTAAATATTAAAGCAGCGAAGTAATCACGCTTTATTCATTAAACGATAGTAACTGTGTACAGTTACAAATGAAGCTAACATGTCCACTTCATGTATCAGCAACCGCTCACAGTTCGCTGGCTACGTGCTGTGACAACGGACTGATTTCAGCTCGCTGGAAACGTATTTTATTTTTGTAGGTTTGTTGGTCCAACTAAATCCGCGCTTGGCCAATCCTGGCCACGCAGGGCGTATCTAGCCAAGAACCAGCCTACATCGTGCCAAAACTGCATATCGAAATACAATACACAGTGTATTGTATTTCAATGCGAGGTTTTTGGCACAGAGCTCGAAATACAATACACACCTCGGAAAATACAATACATATGTAACAATAAATACAATACAAACATACTTTGTTTTTCAATGTCGGTCAGGATTATTCATGACAAAATTAAATACAATACACACATTGAAATACAATACAGATCTCGAAATACAATACACATCTCGAAATACAATACACATCTCAAAATTACAATACGGTTGTATTGTTTTAATTTTGGCACAAATTTTCCTGACTCACATTGAAAAACAAAGCATTTTTGTATTGTATTTACTGTTACACATGTATTGCATTTTCAATATATGTATTGTATTTAAACATGCTTGTACTGTATTTACTGTTACACATGTATTGTATTTCAATAAGTGTATTGTATTTCAATGTGTGTATTGTATTGAATTATGGCACAAATCACCCTCCATAGATGTTGACTCTCGTTTTTTGAATGCGCCGGTCGCGCTGCCTTTTTAATTCTCTTTTTCGCTTTCTTGGCGATGAGGATTCCGTCTCCTGTGCTGCTGCTGCATGTCCTGCATTATGCTGCAGTAGTGCAGATTTTCAAACTTGCCGCGGCAGCCTCTCTTGCTGATCCCCTCCGGTGTCTCAATCACTCTGCGCTCACTGGCAGGGCAAACGCAGAATAAATCTGCATTTGGTGCTATTGGACCCTTGCCGGCGGCTGTAGTTTCAAGATGGCAGACCGTCATGGCGCTTCCCTGCTGGCTTACCCGTCCAATGTACAAACAAATCTAAAATTCTTCGTTTACAAGAATATGTCAGATTATTAGCGGAGGTCATAATACACCAATGATGGCATATGTATGAATGCAGACTCAGATTTTGGCCAATAAACAACTGAAAATGTTACACAATGTCCCTTTAAGGTTATCTGAAATTCTTCATAGGGCTAGTTAACAGCGATTGTGCTTCAAGCAGGACACATTGCAACAAAAAACGACAAAACGAGTTGCTCTGCTGTGAAGGGTACTAACCAACCGGAATCTTTGCAGTTTTTTCGGGAAGTTTATTTTTTGTTTGTTGAAGTTTAACAGTCAGTTAAGGTATTACCAAGTTAGCTAGCTACCTTGGCTACGTTAAGACAGTAAGCAGAATAACAAACGTTTTGGATTAATGTGGGGAAAATGGTGATCGGTAGCCATTCGTAACTGGCAAAATATACATTTTTAATTTTAGAGAATACCGATTAAGGTAAGCATTTGAATGAAGTTAACGGCACTGTGTCATAAAATGTCGTTCTTATGAACTTGAACTTGAAATATTAGGCCAGTGCCGCAGTAGTTTCAGCCTTTAGCTTCCAGTTCTGCAGTCTGTACCTCGGAATTTTAGAACGAACACAGATTGCCAGTCACTCGGCCCGGTAGGAATTCTGCTGACCCAGGGGATCAACGTTAGAACCTTGCAAATGGCTGGCTAATTCCTTCAACTTTGCTCGTAGCTGACTGAAGTCGCTTAGGCTATTAAAGTAGGGTAAACGATGTAGCAAGCTTGCCATCTAACGTTCAGTAGACGAGCCCCTAGGTTCGAGTGTTTCCATTAGCATCAGCAAGCCAAATTCTCATTTTTCAGCAGGTAACACAACAAAAGTCCAACCTTATGTTGCAACCTTACGGACAGCAGCTAAAACTGCAAGAAAAACTAATTTGATCAAGGAGGTTACCCAGATGATTTTACCACGGGGGTAATATGACAAAAATGAAACATACCGAAAGCGGATTAAATTCATCAATAATTTCAGTGTAGATTCGGCAGGTTTTGGATGAAATTCTGACTGGAATCAATGCATCAACTTCAGTGGAATTGGCTAGGTAACGGGGTAACTCAGATTGATCGGACGAAGTATAGGGGGAAAGCGGATATTTCGAGTTTGGCCTGGAAGGAGATGGGCACAAACTGTAAATGAGGGAGTGGTGTAAACTGGGAAGAATATCATTGAAAAAATGTTTATAGCGTGATGGTTGTTGCGCTACTAAATTATACATTAATTATGGCTGATGTTATTTGCACTTATACGTGTGGCGAATGCTGAATTTTTTTCTTGGCCACACTTATAAGTGCGCCAGTTGATGACCATTCCAGTGCCGCTTAGAAAGTACCGCTTAAAATAAGTTTGGCTAAGAAAAAAAATTTAGCTTTGGACACACTTAAAATAAGTGTGGGCAAAGGAGCAATTTGCATCTTGGCCACACTTATTAGTGCATGTAAAGCGAATTTCGATCAATTTTTGTGCTTGGACGCACTTAAATAAGTGCGAATAGTCACTTCGTTAATTATTGCTGCGTTTGGTATCGAGTGACCTTAACGTTAACTAGCAAGCTAGCTGACTTCAGTTAACGTTAATGCACATATTACCTTGGACACGGCAATTAAAGCTTAATTAATTCAGCCACTGAAACATATCTGTTAAGGTAATACTTTCAGTATCTTAATTTAGAGGGTCAGAGCTGAGTTTGGGCGTTGTACAATGACAAAATAATATTTTCCTTGATCAGCTTTATAATTTCCTGAAAATTATAGGAAGTTATTTTGAAATTTGATGTCTCTTCATATACAGTCTACGTCTGAAACACGTTTCAAGGAACTCCGAATAGGTGCATGTGACCCCACATAAAAAGGAATGTAAATTGGTAGCAGAAAAAATTTAGTTTCAAAGTATATAAAGCTGCATATATCTCCATTCTAGTTTTTTTTTTTTTTTTTTTTTAATATGTCAAACCTGCCGTTTGAAAAATTGCCAGATGTGTGGGTTGGAACGTGCAAGTCAGTTTTACCCAAGGACTGTATAAAACATGGACGCCGCGTCTCCATTCACTCCCATTAAACAAAAATGGAGCCAAAATATCCTCGATAGGGGCGCTGCCATGTTGCACATTTGGAGCCTGAGTCGGCGCAGTAGTGATCAGGGGGTAGAGCCACGCTATCGAATCCCACCCACACACCCACCCGACCAGCCCCCTGAGCTTCTAACCTGGTCTGACAGCTACGGTATTAACGTAAGTGCCCGTAATAGCCAGCTCTCACACGGAGATGGTACAGTTTACCATGTTAAAGTGAAAGGACCCAACTGCCGGCAGCATAACTATTCGGTCGTTAATAAGGTAAATAGACTCTATGGCTAAACACACCCCACCCCACAGTCATCTGTTTTGAAATTAGTTGAAGTAAGTTACCTAACTGGCTATCTATGACACATTTTCACTGAACCTTGCTTAACCCTTTAAGGCCTAATGCAAAAATCCCAGCAGAGAATCATGCTGCCATGTTTACCATAGTAACCTGTATTTGGGCTGAAGCACAGCTTCTCGGCTTTCAGGAACAGTTGGAATTTTTTTCTATTGCGCAAAACTTAGAGTAATTACGGTACTTTCTCGCTTCAAAAATGATCAGAAGCGAATTTTATGATGAAACGGTATGTGAACTGATCAAATACTGACCATTGCCGTCCCTTGTCTGTGATCTATACAGTAAATCCCCAGTTTGTCGCAAGGCATTTTGGGATTTCCTTCGCTGACAAGGGACCATGTGATGTTTCCTTATTTTCGCTGAAACGAGGTACCAAACTAGGTTGTTTCCTATGCTTCCTATTGAGTTGAGACAGTCTTAAGCAGTCATATTTCCTAAAAATTGCCACCTAATTAGGATGGTTCCTTGCAAATGAGACAGCCAATATGACATGCGCACAATGATAAAAGCTAAATGTCGCCCACCAAAATACTGGTGTTCGACTTTTTTTTGGACGGCCAGTGTATATAGATAATTATAAAATCAAAAAACAACAAAATAAAAAAAGCAAAACGTGTGCACGTAACAGCCTGAAATGTCAAATATAAATTTATTTTCTTGCACCCAACTTCAGTCGGAGTATGGTCCTAATGAAGACATAATTTTGCACACAAGAAAAACGACTACCATGTTCATACATCCTGAAAAGAACAATTTAGCCCAGACTGAAAATCTACAGTTACTTCCTCATTTATTCCATACTAGGTGTCATTATGAGCTCCCATACATATTTGCGTTGGATTCATTTTCAGTATTCAGACATAAAACCAATGCACTTGTTAAAAACAGTCTGACAAAGCTTGTCCATTGTCGTGGGGTTCTTTTGAGAAATTCCACAAAGGACGGAAAAATGATGGCACAGTCAAAAAAAATCTAATTTAGTGGGTTTTTATTTTTACCTCCCCAAGTGCTGTATAAAAAATTGTGAAATGTGCGAGCAAAACCAGAGACAAAAAAAATACTATTTACAAAAACAAGGGGAAAAAAAACGAGTTTTTCAATAACTAAAAAAGTTTCTTCAAAAAAAAAGAAACACCACAACAACAAAGTATAACATGAAGCACATGAATACATTGTTAATCGCCGTTCAGCGCCAATGGTGAATTGAATTTGTGCGACACCATCTATTTCTTAATTAAGGATTTTTAACAGGCCATGTAAAATATTTTCTGTATTTTGTATTTGATAATGCTTAGTATTTATCATTTATAGGTGTTTTATTTGTTATATATTGCATCCAGTCTTGGAAATGAGTAACAATAAATAAAAAAAAAAATTCGATATACTTGATTATAGATAAACAATTTTCATAAATTTCAGTGCAGCATTAGTTTGTTAAATTATATGCAAGGTCTTTGTTTCTAAAAATGCGAGTTTCAAAGTATGTCCTAGAATTTTATGTTCAATATAGGTTTTAACTTAGTTTTTCATTTGAGCAGGAGTGCTTGCGGGTCGTGTGTGTGCATGTTTGTGTGTGTGTTAGTTTGTTAAATTAAATGCAAGGTCTTCGTTTCTAAAAATGCGAGTTTCAAAGTATGTCCTAGAATTTTATGTTGAATATAGGTTTTAACTTAGTTTTTCATTTGAGCTGGAGTGCTTGCGGGTTGTGTGTGTGTGTGTGTGTGTGTGTGTGTGTGTGTGTGTGTGTGTGTGTGTGTGTGTGTGTGTGTGTGTGTGTGTGTGTGTGCGTGCGTGCGTGTGTGTGTGCATGCCAGTGTGTGCGTGTTTGTTTGCTAAATTATATGCAAGGTCCTCATTTTTAAAAAACAGTCAAACAGTCGAAATATACCCGTTATTTTTTCTTTCAGTATGAATAAACGAGCAGGGCCTTTTATAGGCCAATGTATCAATTATCATATATCATGTATCATTTTGAAGTTTTTTAACTTTAAGAAATGATAAAATCGTGTGTAGAAAGCTGGAAAATGCAAGTTTCAAAGTATATCCTAGAATTTTATGTTGAATATAGGTTTTAACTAAGTTTTTCATTTGAGCTGGGGTGCTTGCGGGTCGTGTGTATGTGTGTATGTGTGTGTGTGTGTGTGTGTGTGTGTGTGTGTGTATGTGTTTGTTTGTTAAATTATATGCAAGGTCTTCAATTTAAAAAACAGTCAAAGAGTCGAAATATACCAGTTATTTTTTCTTTCAGTACAAATAAACGAGCGGGGCCTTTTATAGGCCAATGTATCAATTATCATATATCATGTATCATTTTGAAGTTTTTTAACTTTAAGAAATGATAAAATCGTGTGTAGAAAGCTGGAAAACGCAAGTTTCAAAGTATGTCCTAAAATTTTACGTCGAATATAGGTTTTAACTTAGTTTTTCATTTGAGCTGGAGTGGTTGTGGGTCGTGTGTGTGTGTGTGTGTGTGTGTGTATTAGTTTGTTAAATTATATGTAAGGTCTTCATTTTAAAAAAAAAACAAAAAAAAACAAAAAAAAATAACGGGTATATTTCGACTCTTTCAGTATGAATAAATGAGCAGGGCCTTTTATAGGCCAATGTATCAATTATCATATATCATGTATAATATTAAAGTTTTTTAACTTTAAGAAATGATAAAATCATGTGTAGAAAGCTGGAAAATGCGAGTTTCAGAGTATATCCTAAAATTTTATGTTGAATATAGGTTTTAACTAAGTTTTTCATTTGAGCTGGAGTGCTTGCGGGTTGTGTGTGTGTGTGTGTGTGTGTGTGTGTGTGTGTGTGTGTGTGTGTGTTTACCCCATTCTGAAATTGGGCAACAGGAATAGCAGACATGTCTGGCAAAGGACCTCGTGTTGGCACTGAAGTTTTACACTGAACAACATGGCATTGTGAGCACGATATCCGAAAAGGAGTAGGCAAGACTACTTTGACAAGGAAGATGGCAATGGATAATGGAGAGATCGCTATGAGAAGGACTCGATCAACTGCTGACCAAAGTACACAGGGTAGAAGACGGTGATCATTGGATAACTTTTCTTGTGGGAACAGTTCTCTGTCTGACTTAAGGCGTGGTTAGAGTCCACTGACATAAATATCAAGGCAGGAGTGTGTCTTGTGTGACATTGTTGGTGTGCCTTAATTCCTACTTATCTCAATTTTGTCTGCTTTCTTAATTACCTCGGTGCAGAAATGTCTTTAACTACGGACGCCATATCCAGTAGTCCGACATAGTTTAGAGTATTGGAAGTCGGGCATATGACATCGTCAGAAAAATTGAATTCCTGGGCCGAAAATGTGGTTGACAGGTGTGAATCAGCCCACCGATTTTTTGGATTGTTGTACCCAAGTAAGGTGAGAGCCATGCGAGTCATATTGACTGATGCCGTGAGAAATGAATGTACTGCTGAGGCCTTCTTATCGGCCCTCAGGGATGAAGATCCTTTCCTTTTCAACGACCTGGAAACCAACGGCCCTAGAAAAAATTTTGTTGAGTATCAACATTGATGGCCTCGGCCTCCGTTCTCACTAAATAATTCGCGTCGACTTACCTGTAATTTTTTCCTGTTTGTGCGTCTGACCTGTTACCTGGTCTGTTCTCGTCATAACAGTGAGGAGTCGATCCACCGACTGAGCCGTTTGACTTATGGAGCGCAAACCGAGGCCTGCGCAACTTCTTGAAACACGAAGAGGCGAATTCAACGTCGTGGATATACTTGTAGAATGCAACCTTTTGACTGTGGAAGAGTACGATGAAATACGGCTTGCTAGAGAGAGGCCGCTGTTTCTCGTACTGCACGAAATTATGACACGGGCATCTCCGGAACATGTCGCGTTTCTGGAATGCCTGGAGGGACTGTATCGAGACGTGTGGCCGTCACCGGACACGGAAGTCGTTTCACAGGACGACACACACCAACAGAGGATCGAGAAGACTTTCAGCGGACACGGGAATTATGACGTCATAGATGGGAACAGTACCATGACACCAAAGGCCACAGAGGAGGACGTGTGGCGGTGCCCAATTTGTACAATTTACAGAGCGGAACACGCTTTCGGGTGTGGGCATGTAACCTGCGCAACTTGCGATAGAAAGACTGGAAACAAATGCCCCTTGTGTCGGCGGCGTAAGGAAAAGGTGTACAAGGAAGTTTTCGCTGTTTAAAAAATGCTCACATGCAATGTCCCGAATGTAAGGGTCCTAAAATGGTGCTTATTTACGACGGACCCAACGGGGAGGGCTGTCACCATGTTGCATGTGAGTGCGCCATTAAAAATCATAGATGTGCTTGTGGGCATACAGCAACTATGTTCATGACTATCTACAAGATGTGAAGAGGCACTTTTGGGACTTGGGGCAATTATGTACCAAAACTTGTGTGAAACTTTGCTAATAAGATGTCTTTTTTTTTTTTTTTTTTTTTTTTTGTTTCTACAACAAAAGAACCAGTGTATGATCAATTGACACTGCCAACAACCACGCAGTAAATTGCATGCAATAAAAGAGGCTTCACGCTCACAAACTGCCAAGTTTCTAAAAAATTTAGAGAGGTGTACAGCAAAAGAGTTCTGCGGCCGGATTTCAAGACTTTACCATATGGCTTCTAAAACTGTGTTTGGGGATGAGGGTTTTTGACAGCCGTCTTCAACATCCGTTTTCTTGCATCATATCAGGACCATCAAACTGTGGCAAAAGTGTTTTTGACAGAAAGTTGTTGGAAAATGCTCCCTATGTACTGTCATGTGTGCCGCAGAATATTGTATGGTTTTATTCATGCTGGCACTCGATTCTGGACCGCTGCCTCTTTAGGCTTTGCAGTTTGATGCCTTGTTAGAGGTATATTGCCGTGTAAAATATTGAGGGCGATTTCACAAATAGTTTTTATCAGTTCTGGGTTGGCAGATTGAAGAATGGCACTTCGCTGACGTGCATGGCCTTCAAATAACGCTTTTAGAAGCGACAGATGTCGCAGAATTTGGTCTGACATCACTTTTTTTTTCCTCGGTAGATAAATCACAGGCCACTCTGGATGGAACAAACCTGTTCTAAGACTATACTGTTCTGGTGTTTGAGCTTTGAGATCCACCAATATATACCCGTGAGGGCTCTTGGTTGCGTCTTCAAAAGACTCCAAAAAAAATTGGAATGTCTGGGGTACATCTGCCGTGCTAAAACATTAATTTGAATTTATCTCAAGGGTTTTTAAACAAAATCATATAGTTGGCATTTAGATTTATTGTGTGGCTCTTTTTACCTTGGAAAAAAAGGTTTTGCACCAGGTACATAATGCTCATATTTCTGTGGTGCGTATACTTGACAAAGGCCTTTTCGATTTCAGAGCTATTACTGGCCGCTTCCATGAGATCATCAATAGTAACCGAATTGGTTTTATGCAAAGGAAGCAGTGCTTCATCAGTCAATGATTCAGGCAGACCTTCAACAAAATGTAAATTCTTTATTTTATTTGCCACACAAAGCACTTTTGGGTTGGCTAAAACATAGGAATGGCGGCATTCATGAACTTGTTCTAATTAGTTGGATTTCAGAGGTTTGAGGTTTGACTACTCGGTACAAAGAAATCGCATAAGTTCACAGAAAATATTTTTGGAACGAGAAGAATGTACTTTTTTTGGGTTAGAGCTGAAAAAAGGGTTTTCTTTTCCTTTAAGTTACTGGATGAATATGTGTTGGCGATCCCAAGACTCTCAGATGTCATGAATGTGTGGAACTTGCCATCATCTACTTAGCATAGCTTCTGAACTAGAAAGAGAAATAATACATTGGAGCACAAAATTAAAGCAGTTTTGGAACTTGGTAGGGGTAGGGGTACGGCCAGGGGCTCATCCAGAGTACACAATTAAAACTAAATAAGTGATTTTCAAAATATTTACCTGTACAAGAAAGAGAAATATACCTTGCTGTAAAGTTCCCTCATTAGAAAATATGACTTTGTATGATTCATATATGTTTTGTGTACATATTATGAACATTACATGTACAATGGACTATACCGTTAACCCCCCAGAACAGCAAAATTTGACCTGGAAAAAAGAAGGGAAGGAGGAGAGACCCATAGCTGAAAACTCGTCATAATGTTGCTTATAAACAGATGAAACGGGGGTAAAAAGTTGGTTAGGCTGGGTACTGTCCCACATGGGTTTTCGGCCCTCATCAGAGGGGCCATTTTTGGCCATTTTCAATTGCGGACCCTTTTTAGACCCCAACAAATCCATGAACGCAGTATCAGAGGTGGTTCATAAGCCTTTTACTGATAGATCTGTACCCATATTTGATATCCCTGCAAAGAAATTGATGTTATTTCACAATATGTGGTCCCTCCAAATCCCCAAAGCCCTAAGGTCCGTCTTGTGAAAGTTCCTTTTTGGGAATCCACACCTGCTAAATGGTGCAAGATAATGTAAAACTAAGCACAGATTCTGAAAGACTGGACCAGAATTGGCTAAACTACTAATTTTCAGCTTTCTGAGCTACTCCATTGTTGAGATATTGACCACACAAAACCATTTAGATTTCTAAAAAGTGGGCGTGGCACCCAAAATCTGAAGGGCCATAAAATCCAAACTGTTAGGAGTTGGACCCTGAAATTGTTAAGGAGTTTTTTTTACACGCTAAGGTTAATTTTAGGGACTTTAAGCAAAATCTGAGATGGTCACCTGGGAAAATGTGATCACTTTGCATGGAATGACCCACATACACTTTATTTGCCGTCCTACAAGTATTACTTTGATTAGCTCAGAGTGGGGGTTTACTATGCTCATTGTTTGTTCATGATTTTACTTTTCTAATTTGTGCATTTATTGTCAAAAAATTCCTATTTTTAATGTATTCTCTGCCTGGTTTTCCTGTTTTTTCCCCGTGATGTAAAACGTGAATAAAAACAGAATGCATTGATTTGCATATCTCATAAACCCACATTTTATTCAAAGTAGAACATAGACACCATATCAGATGTTGAAAGTGAGACATTTTACCATTTAATGAAAATGAGCTCATTTTGAATTTGATGGTAGCAACACATCTCAAAAAAGTTGAGATAAGGCCATGTTTACCATTGTTTAGTGTCCCCTCTTCTTTTAACAACAATCTGTAAATGTCAGGGAAGTGAGGAGACCAATTGCTGAGGTTTTGGGAGAGGAATGTTGTCCCACTCTTGTTAGATGTAGGATTCTAGCTGCTCAACAGCCCTGGGTCTTCTTTGCCAATTTTTTTGTTTTATAATGCGGAAAATATTTTTTATTAGTGAATGGGTTGTCCATCAGTTAGCCTTCGGTGCACAACACCATTCATGGTTCATGGTTTGTCCATCCTGCCACTGCCAGTAGGTACCGCGTGCTGCTGACCGGGAGCACCCCTGACGCCTCGTCGCTTTGGAGATGCTCTGACCCCCCTGTATGGCCACAACAACATGGCCCTTGTCAAAGTCGCTCAGCTCCCATTTCTCCCACATCCATCATGTTGACTACAAGAACCAATAGTTCAGTTACTACTCAACGAAGCTGTGTCACGATTACTGCACATGCTCACAACTTTGGACAAAATAAATCTGTTGAACTGCAAGTCAAAATCTAGAAGGTGTTTTTTCTTCTTTTCTGACTGTTGGCAATGGCAACCAGCTTACATTCTTCGCATCCCTTGGCTAAAGCTAAATCTCGAATTTCCATAGAAAGCTCCTTTAAATAAAAAAGAATAATATTGTAGTTATGAAATATATCAATACAATCCAAAATGAAGATGGATTGGCAAGGATGGAATCAGATTATGACTTGCAGTAAAGCAGATTCACTTTTGGGGATTAAGTTCTGAACATGCGCAGTAATCATGGCACAACTCTTTTTAATCTGTTTTCACTCTTATTTTCTGCTTATCACAAATCTGTCTGGCCTTTCCACCTCAGTATGTTGGCGGATTGCCAGGGGATTACTTGACATTTGTCAAAGACCCTTCTGATTGACCATGGGATAGTTTGATTACTATTAAACCATATATGCAAATCTAAATTATTAGAAATATACCCTGTTGTACATGCATTTCAAATCAAATTTTAAATATTATATCAGTGGCGGCTCGTGAACTGGCAACTGGGGAGTCTCAAAACAATCCCTTAAAATTAATGATTGGTCAAGACCTGTTTTCAATCATTCATTTAAATTACCATTACAGAAACCCCGAAAACTCAACATTATCAGGTGTGGCCAGTTTTCATTTATAACGCATACCTTTCAACTCTCACGCATTCGGTGTGAGTTTAAGTGGCATATTTATGTTCCACTGCTGTAGTCAGCAATTATTCAATCAATGCGTAGGCTGTGTAAGAGATTCTCGCACGGAATTGAAGTCCTTGTGCATGGAGGGGTTGGAAGCAATGTAATTTCATAAAGACGCTTCAAAGGATCTAATTTCATTTAAACGATCATGAAACACAATCATTGCTTCCAACCGCTGAGTAAAGAAAAGTGTGAGAACTCCGGAGTCGTAATCAGCATGCGTTATAAATGAAAACTGGCCACACTTGATAATGTTGAGATTTTTCGGAGTTTCTGTAATGGTAATTTAAATGAATGATTGAAAATGGGTCGTGACCAATCATTAATTTTAAGGGATTGTTTTGAGCCTCCCCAGTTGCCAGTTCACGAGCAGCCGCTTATATATATATATGAAATGAATCAATTGGTTGGAAGGCATATGGGATAAAATGTTTGAACTTGTATAGATTCCATGGACATGTTGCATGTTTTTTGTCGTTTGGTTTTATTTTTCTGCGAGCACAACTCAATGAAAATGCAAATTCTCTTGGCTTCCAACAGCTTCAATGTATAGATGCTGGTTTGGATGACCTTTTGCATTTGTTGATTTACTATAATTCTCAAGATTTCAGTGTGGGCATCAATTGTTTTATGATTAGAAATGTTGGCTGATGGAAGCTACCAGTTGAACCTCTAAAGATGCATCAATATTTCTCTAGTTCCCTCAGTACATTTTAAGGTTACTGGCCGTGGGCCAGTAACCTATTGTTGTCACTTTGCGTCCGGCGGCGTTGTCCATTTAAAGCCATATCTCAAAAACGCTCTGATGGATTTTTTTTTTTTATTTAGGGATGTGATCAAATGGGTCATCAAGTTAATGCCCGAGCAAAAATTTTGAATCGTTCGTTTAGACTTGGCGGCCATTTTTATGTTGAAAATGGCCATTTTTGGCACTTAGGTGCAATTTTCCCAAAAAACTGTCTGATGAATTTTTTTTATTGCAGCAATGGAATCAGTATCATGACCTGCTTCAACAGTGAAAACTGCGTTTTTATTGAATCGCTCCTTCATAGCGCCACCTAGGCAACATGTCTGGACTTAGTAATTTTTCGGGGTGTTTTCGCACAAAATGTGCTGTAACTTGCTTATTATTGCATTTATAGTTTAGGTATGCACTGAGGATGTACAGCATATCATGCTTGCTGAGCGTTGTTGGTGGGTCGAATTTGACCTTGAGCCGAATAGTATAATTAGTGCTCAGTATTTGTGCCAGGAGCAAATTCTGTTACGCTGTTGCAGTGTAACAGTCTACCTGGCAACAGCCGTATCACTCATTGCTTCATTTTTCATTGGACAGTAATGACAAACCAATGTGGTAATGTGTGTGTTACTCTAAACAATGAGCAGAAATCCCCTCCAGGTTTCTGGTTCCTGTAAGTTGTTGTGGTTGTCAAAATCGGATTGTGTTAGCCTGTTTTTGCGTGCAATGCTGCTACATTTCACTTGGGTTTTGTTTTCAAGATCTCCAGTATTGCACAATAATGGCGCCCCAAACATCCAGATGTTATGGTTTTCAGTTTTAATGTGCAATGCATTGATTATTCTCTTCTTTTACAACTTCCCAATGACTATCACTACTTTTTCCACTTTTTTGTCTTTCTTACTCTGATAATTAAAGAATATAATGTCCCTTCTGAACAATGAACATTTTTGGTCTCCATTCTGCAACATATTTACTGAATTTGCCATAAATGGTGACGATAACTGAAATTAAACCCAAATAATCATGGCAAGATCTTACATTTTGTTGCGCAAGAGCTTGAATCCCTGCTTAGTTGTTTCATTTCCCCGATTCTTGCATTCTATATTCAGCATCTCTGGTGATTTCCTGCAGTTATGTTCCATAATCACCATCTGTGTGTCACCACACTTGTCAGGTAGCTTGAAAGGACTTTTATATCTTGTTCATTACAGCCCCTTAAAAATTTTGTGAAATGAATTTTAACCTGTCTGTGGAACTCACTGGCCCTCTGGCTTTGTTTTATCCGCTAATAACCCAATAATGTTTTCAACCTTGCATCTTTTCACCTTGTGGCAAGTAAACAGAACTACTAAAGGATGAGATTAATGAGGTGTGCAAAATGATTCATTCACAATACTGGCCCTCTGTCTTTGTTTTATCCACTAATAACCCAATAGTTTTTTCAACCTTGCATCTTTTCACCTTGTGGCAAGTTAACAGAACTACTAAAGGATGAGATTAATGAGGTGTGAAGAATGATTCATTCACAATACCAAGAAATTATGAAAACGTCAATTAAGCCCACTGATGACTTTGAAATGTTTAGCGGTGAATGTCTCAATTCCAAGATGATGTCTCCTTGTAAAGTGCTTGGGTGATTTTTGGAACCACATGGGGGCACCAGGTACCTTCCATAGAGCCTACAGAATTTGGAACTGGTATCTGCAAATTTAAAGGGGTAGTTCGGAATTTTGGACATAGGACCTCATTTCCAAATTAGCCGGTGTGCTATTTATCAGTGGAGACCGTTTTCAACCATTTTCATTCAGTCCTTCTATTTGCAGAGTTCGCTGGTTTTAGGCTAGCGCAAGTCAACGGTAACTGCTAGCCTGCCAATACAAACAGTCTTAGCCACTCCACAGTACACCCGAGGCAAATAAATTATAACGCCAGACTATCGATGTAAATGTGTGTGTTGATAGAATAATGTTACAAATAAAACTACCTTTGCATCGCAATGATCGCATTACATTTTGAGGGACCAGTTTCTCAGCAGCGGCGGAATTTTACTTTGCTCCGGTTAGTTGTGTAGTAGCGAAGCTGCACCTAATTTTCCCTCTCGTAAACGGTCGTTGCCATTTGAAACTGTCGATGCCATTTTGGACCATAGACTTTATAAAAAGATGGACGCAGCACTCTGATCTGAAAAAAGAAGCCCATGCGGAAGTACCGTAAAATGGAATTTTATTTAATGGCCAGCAGATGGCAACGTCGGTGGTTGCAGAAAGAAGTTCAATGCTATAGAAGTCTATGAGAAAATGACCCTACTTTCCCACCTAATTTTTCATTTAAATAATGATTTTTCACATTATTTTATGGTATGTATAGCAAGTTTCAAGTCTCCTTCGATATATCATGATGTTCATTTTTGTAAATTATGGTCCCAAGTAGACTAGAATAAAGGATAACGCCAGAATATGCTTTAGGGCGTGGCTATCCTCTGGTCCTCGTCCGACACGGTCAGATCCACCCCTCTCGTCCCTCCCGGATCTTGATTCTCTCTCGTCAATAGAAATCACATCCGGTTTCAAAAATGACAAGATGGCGCAATTCAAATTTCCAAAATCGAGGCTTCCTTTATGGTATGCTGAAACCAATGGGTGACATCACGGTAGCTTCGTCCATCTTTTTATACAGTCCATGTTTTGGACGGTCGATGCCATATCCGAGCGCCCGATCTTGCATTCCGAATGCTCGTGAAGTTTTCGTCATATTTTGGAATTCTCAGAATTAGCTAGCTAGCTAACTCTTTTCACTACTTCCACAGTCTGGTTCAAACTAAGCTTTTTGGGAACTGTGCCCTGAACTGTTACTGTAAATGTACATTAGTTTGCTTCAATGCTTTTTGTGTACGTGAAATCGCAAATGATATACAGTCAATAATATACAATCGCCGAACGAAAAGTGTTCCCCACTTCCATATACGTTTCCATTGAAGGACCGTGCTCTGTCGCATGAATTTAATTAGTTGCATCTGGACCTCATTTTTGTTGTCCAGGTAGATATGCCTAAAAGTTGTAGATAAAGGCCTACAGAATTTTCCCGAGATTAAATTTAGTAAAATATAAAGTACAGGTGCGGCACCTGCTGTAGATAAATGGTGCATATAAATGTTATCGGCTTAATTACATGCCCTTCAAATCCTTCCATCAACCACGCATCTGCTGTGTTTAAATAGTGCTGCACGTTGCAGACGGATGGTTACACCATATCTCAATATGAAAATGAAATCTCAAGATGCAAGTTAAAAGCAGATATAACCTCAGCACCTGGGCAGTTGCTAGGAATTCTGGGCCCCCGGAAAGAATATCAGTGTGGGCCGCCGCCCCCGACATTTCATTGCCATTCTTTTGCGACAATGGCTGTTATTTATTTTTCTGTTTCTCAGTGTTCTTGACAGTGCTAGATGCAATACACCCAATTTTTCCTTTTTTTTTTATGATTAACCACTCAACACAGAGTCAAGAGTATTATTATGCAAATTCTGAATTATTAGATGTGGCATGTATTCACAAAAGAGGTTACCTGAAACCACATTATTACACCTAGTCTGATCAGAAATAAATGTTCAATTAACCAATCAGCAAATGGGTACTGGGTATTCTATTGTAAAACATCGACCACTAATGTGCAACAGACAATAACTCAAAGTATACTGGCTAAAGATACAACACAAGGTGGAGCTGTTATAGTGAAATCACAAAAGGTAGCTATGTTACTTAACTATTTGAATTTCTTGCAAGTAATATTGATAACACAATGAAATACTTTCTTGTAAAATAAATATCAAAAACTATAATTTTAAGTCTTCCCTTATGTCAACTTGGGCTTAAGTTATTTTGTTTGTTCACAGCTTTAGGTCTTTGAAGTCCAACTGTTCTGTTTAACTGACTTTCAATTGAAAGTCTGGCAAGGCTATTACGCCTCTCTTGGGTTGTTGTAGCTGTAGCCTACAGCTATGATCTGCTTCACTATTCCCTTCACTATCTGAAGTAGCCTTGCTTTGGGGAGATGGGCCTGGCTCTGTCAACTGGATGGATAGTGACTTCAGTAGACTTATTTATAAGTCCAGCCAATTTTGCCATTTAATTATATAACTCAAATGGCTGAGAGACTGACCAATACGTAAGTAATTGCCATTGGTACAGCAGTTCACTAATAAATCTAAACAGCCAACCAGTGTCTGCCACACTCACTCACTCACCATCAAAAACATCTTCAGACTGCTGGTGGTGAGGGTCTACTGTTGGGTCAGGTTTAGATGAAGTGACCACAGCTGATTCTGGAGTAGCAGTGCATAAAGGTTTAATTATTCCATTTCATATTGCTTTTGTAAACATTTAAAATTATATTTTATGGACCAACTAATGAAGAACTAACATACCTAGTCTTGGAATAAACCAAATTTAGATGGGCTTCTCTCTCAGTACCATAGCTCTAAGCACACAGCTTCACTTTGATACTGTATGAGGAGGGCAAGCTCTGTAAAATTACCCCCCGCGTTAACAAGACTTATGGCAACAGAATAAAGTAGCAGTTTAGTTTTAGTGAACACTTTTGTAAGAAGGTAAAATGTCAGCCTTGTCAAGTTTATTGTTTCAATTACAATCAAGGTTACCACACTGACACTGTAGTTCGCTAGCCAAACCTAGCCTGTACAGTCACAAGAGCCAAGTATGCAGTAACCACTCATAATAAGGATAGAGGAATGTGTCCTGCTGCTACCGGATTTTTTGACGGTATATTATAATGGCTGGCGAATGATGTCCATACCGATCTTTTCTGTAGATGATACCTTTCATAACGGAGTAATGTCATTCTTGTCAGGCGATTATTTACTCAGCTGACCGCATGTTACATTAACTAATGTTAGCAGCTGAATAACCAGCCTGAACAGCTAACATAGCAAGCTAGTTAAATACTCACCTTTCTTTGAAAAGAATTTTGTAATTTTCTGGGCCCCTACTCTGCTGGCCTCTCTCTCTCATTTTCTGGTGTCCAGATTTGTGTGTGTGGGCTGCGCGTACTATTGACTGCCATAGTTCGCGAACCTCGCAAGCAAAAACGCGCACAAAATTTTCCAAGAGGAGCACGAAGCATAGACTGAACCATTTTTTAAGAAGGGGGTTGTTGAAATTTATTTCATCAATATTGCATGCCTTTGTGGCTTTGTGATTAACGCTGGTGCATTAGTATGAATAGCAGTTAGGTCTATGCATAATAATTTAGTCATGGCAGTTACTGTGGGTTTTGTGGGCCCCAATGGACTGTGGGCCCTTATAATTGTCATCACCTTTCCCCCCTATACGACGGCCCTGTTCAAGCTTCAATACTCGAGATTGTTTTTAAGGCAAAAAAACAAATGTCTCCCCCCATCCCTCATTAATGTTCACATACATTTAGGAAGAAACTAGAAAAGTTAATAACCTCAAAATGGCAAACGGCACATCTGCACGATGTGATGCATATGCGTGCTTTTCATGGAAATATATCAAACGGTTTCTGAGTGATGGTCAGGAAATGGTGGGAACGCCGAAGCAGACGCGCATGCACACGGGAAACTGGACAAAAAAAAAATATGTCCCCCCTCCCTTTTGGGGGGCATAATTATGGGAACTATGGAAGTTTCAACAGCAACACTGCATCAATGTAGTAACTGCTATAGTACAGTACAACCAAGTATTGGAACCATGGATGTGTCATGGATTTTCTTGTAATTCACCAGAGAACACTTGCAAAAAGTGCGTGTTAGGAAAACTTCAAGAGGTCATATCACCATAGGCTGATGATCAAATCAAGTTATGGCATACGAAAGCTCTCATTTTGGTCTACATTTTGATTCCAGGCTCATTTTCTAGCCATGATTCCATCTGTGTCAAATAATTTTCACACTTGTCACTGTAGAACTACTGCAAATGCAGCTACAAGATGGTACAGAACTGTTTGGGTAAAGTCAAAAACCATTAACTCAAAGCAACTTACCAGTGTATCAGGAGACTAATGACAGCCAGTAGTTTTACTGAGCAATTGAAACCAAAATGGCTGATTTCCCTTTTATGAATTTGGTACGTAATCTTGTCTTTTGTATTCATCAACAATTCTTTTTGTTTTAAGCAATATTGTAATGCTAAACATTTAAAGCAAAATTTATGTATCATTATGTTTTTAGCATTATACATACAAAGCAAAATGTTTGTACATGCATTATACATTTTGAAATAATGTCTGTTATGGTTAGAATTATTGGCGCATTGAATTTTGGTCAAGGCCCATACATTTTGAAAATGGCCAATTGATTTTCCATGACACAGGGCCATTGGCTCATGGGCTTTGCCGTCCTTCCCAATACCCGATTTTATTGCACTTAATAGTTTGATTAGCAGGTTAGAGGAAAGTAGCAACATGTATTCCCACTGGATTGTTTTCATCCCTGCGATGCGTTAATACATACATAATATAATACGATGCGTCTTCGCAGATTCAACTGAATTTTAATCACCTCGTCGGCTACAAAATATCCATTCTAATGCAAAGCGAGGCCCCACTTCAATCCCATAATGCCTAGTGTGTACTTCATCAGACAATGGGCTAATTACATTGTCAACGTCAATGTCAGCACTAATAGCATAAACATGAGCCCCACCTCTCACATACACGCTCAAAATATGAGCTTTGATATGCCACAAAACCATACTCAATTCCACGTGGCCAGCCAATTTCTAATTTCTCAAAAACAAGTCAAGTTTTGAAACACCTCCATCTTAGAAATTCATGGCAAGGGTGAGTCCAACAGTACATTACACACAGCTCCTTCAGCTGCTTCGACAAACCGGAATATTAATGCACCGTTTAAGAAGGATATTCAGTCACTGCAGAATTCCAGAACAAAGAGCCATTCAGAACCCTGCTTAGTGCAGCATCCAGGGTTCCCACACTTTTTTACCAGTGATTATTCAAAACTTTTCCTTAATATTTTACCTAATTTCCATGACTAGGTTTAAAATAGATAAGGCCTATAATAGCGAAGACAGAGCGCCATAATGAGTTTCTACAGTGTGCTAAGCCCTAAGCAGCGTAGCAAAAATGTAGCATGGAGAATGGAAGGTAAGTTGTGTCTATCTAGCACCTATCCTAGGGCATCACACAATGGCATAAGGGCCTATGGCACCATTCTTGTATTTTCTCAATTATATTTAACAAACGAACAAACAACAATAAATAAACAAGTGCTACATTTAAATGCTCAAGAAGGCAAAAAGATTGGAGAGGTAACAAACCGATGGCATTAAATATATTCTGAGACAGATTCTGAGATAATTACAAATCATTATTTAGAGTGTATTATCCTTGCTTGCGTGCATTGTTCGCAGAATCTGGGGGACGTCGCCGAGTTTGCTAAGTTTAAATGACGCTGACATGACATGTAACCATTAAAGACTGCACCCGAGGAAAGGTTTCATCGAAAAAACTAACCGAGGAAAAAGTTTCATAGAATAGCTGTCTTTAAGTAGATTTTCTTTTAGTATGAGCGACATGCAAAATTGTCAGTGCATTTGTCTGTAGGAGGCCTAGTGCTTATCGCAGTACAGAAAAAAAAATGTTTCTTACAAAGCTGCAAACTAATTGTTCTCATTAGCATGCACATACTTTTTTGAGAATATTTTCATTTTATAATATCTGCACATCATACTTGTTCTGATGGAAAAATATTTGAACTGCCCTCAGAAAAGTTTCTACGAAGTGACAATAAAGGATCCAGGTTTTGGCCCACGGCATAACATACTTTTCTGGTGAACACGGTGATATGAAAGCTTTCAGTGTACATGTAAAGAGAAAGTTAAGGTCGACGTCCACCTTTTGACACCACAGTAGCCGCTAAACTTATAATTATTGTCGAAGTGACTTTTCGCACTTATTTCAGTGCGTCAAAGCACAAAAATTGATCTAAATTCGCGTTAGACACACTTATAAGTGTGGCTAAGATGCACATTGCTCCACTGCCGACACTTATTTTAAGTGTGTCCAAAGCTAAATTTTTTTTCTTGGCCAAACTTATTTTAAGCGGTACTTTTTCTAAAAACTGGAATGGTCATCAACTGGCGCACTTATAAGTGCAGCCAAGAAAATAATTCAGCTATCAAATTAAGCTATCTGTCAATGACGTATGTTGTATTGCTACATTATATGAAAAGGAAATTTGAAAAAACGCAAATTGGTAAAGTTAATGAGGTTTTTTTTCCCCCCCAAGATAATCAAAATCACTTTGTGCAAGTTTTCTCAAACGTAACAAATGCCACAGTCATGAACCAAAGAGTATATTGTTTAAGATGTTGCACATGTTCGTATAGAATTACTATTTTGAAATGAAATCGGGTTTCTTTGCGGTCAAATCAATTTACGTGCATGACGTGTTCATCGACCTGAGAAAATCATTGAGTTTCGCAAGTTTAACCTGGGTAATCAAAAAAAAAAAAAAAAATGCTAGGATGGAAATGAAATATGTTTGAACAGTGTATAATGCAGGAAAATGACTTGGAGAGAAACCAATTGGGCCATAGGTGAATGTTGACCATAAATTTAAATAAAGTTGTGTGTTTGTCAGTGGCGGGCGGTGGACAGAGAACAAGGAGGGCGATAAACATGTCTTTAAACTGCTTATTAGTCTTGATCTGTTTTCAGTTAATTTCCCTGGTAAAAGACACTTGAACTCTCCCCTCTCAGGTGTAGCTAATTGTCTTGGTTAAGACGAGAAATGAAACGCACCAGTTGAAGGCAAAAAAGAGCGCATTTTAATCTTTTTCAATTAAACGATCATTATGCATAGGTTTGACAACTTGCTTAGGATGTGACTAAATTTAACGCGGAAAATCCACAGTGGTTTTTTCGTGAAGAGTTGCCTATTAGGGCATGTGAATTAAACATTTTATAGAATTTATTATTCACTCGCCTACACATTTCATTATAAGGGAAACTAACATGTTGACCAAGAACAATGATTGAAATCGGGTCACTAATCTCATCCGTTTCAAGGGATGTTTTCCGCCCCCACAGTTTTCCGTCCACCGCCCGCCACTGGTGTTTGTATTGAAATCTTATTATATTCACGTTATTTCACTCATTGTTCTGATTGATACTGATGCTATTATTACACTAATTTGAAGCGAGGCAGTGGGAAAATTCAACTGGGGTTATTAGAAACACGGTGCCCTTTCAATTCCGGCGAACAGCGTACCAAGTTATCACGTGCATAGAGGGTACAAGCCCTTGTGCGTCAAAAGGTAAACAAAAGCATCTGCTCGATTCTTATTGGCTGTAATATAAAGTTGGTATTAAGAAGTCCGGTGGGGAAAAAAATTTTGCTGCCCGCCAACTAGCTGCATATGTAACCTACGTGTATCACGAAACGTCATGCTAGTTTCAACGGTGTCGCGTTCGATTTTAAATAATAGCTCGTAGTTTTGCGGTAAACTCTAGACATCTTTTGGGGATTTAGTGAACATATTATAAGCATTAGGCAAAACAGTGTATTTTTCCAAACCTTTCCAAAACCGTTAGTTAATTCCATAACTTTTCCAGACTGGAAAACAGGTTTTTCAAATTTCATAATTTTTCCAGGAATTTCATGACCGCGGGAACCCTGAGCATCATTCGCTACGTTAACTGATGGGGTGCCTCAAGCATTTCCATCAGGAAAGTGTCAATAGGGGTGTCTCCAATCAATTTGAAGAAGAAAAGGTGCTCCAGGCACTTCAGGCCAATGGAGCGCAGTGCTGGCAGTCTCAAGAGGAGTTTAGCAAACCTGGAACAGAGGAACAATTATTAGGCTGGTCCACATACTTCCATGAACTGAGAATGGAATTTGAAAAATCAAATCATTTGAGGGGAGTTTAATCACATTTTCCAGTTTCAGCTTGGCTTACAGCAAGGTTATGGCATCTTCAGTTCCCCCTCATTCCTTCAAATAAAGTTTCATGGCTTTGCCAATAACCCAATGTTTGAACTTTGGGTAGTCACTGGCTGGTCCAGGCCAACTGCTCAATCACTTTTTTAAAGACATCTTTAGGATCTCACTAAAAGTAATTCCACAATAATATCCTGGAGGGTTTATAATTACCAAAGGTGAGGTTTCCCCAGGAGTTACACAGGCAAACCCCCGCTACAAGGCAGTCATTGGGTCGTTGAATTACCTGCCCTATTGATCTGGGTATCTCTGCTTTCAGTAGGTCTCCAGGGAAGCGTACACCTTCTCTCTCAGGACCTCCACCTCAATCGAGTTGGACAGACCTTTAGCATCTACAGAACAGCACACAGTCAGTTCACTTTAACATCCTCAGCTTTCAACACCTTAGCAATCTGAGAAAATTCTGGAATATTGTTTTTATCTTACTCATATTAGGGCTGGAAACAGTTGAAGCATTACTCCAATTATTTCTGCAGCAGCTCAATACAGAGTTGAAGAAACAAAATCCAGGCTAAAAGTGAGGATTAACACCAAAGGATGTTTACAAAAAATGAACGTTACTATGTCCACAATACAAACATTGGAAATGACAGAGATAGACTGATTCACACTTCAGTCTTTTTTGATTACGAATAATAAACATAAAAATATTTACCACAAGGACCACCAAATCTAACACCACAGAACATTAACAGTTTTAAATTTTATTTCCTTTTTTAATTCCATATTTTGTCCATTCTTGAACTCTCCTCATTAACCGCTCTCAGCAGATGTTGGCGCCAGCAGGCAAGAGCGGCTCTATTTATGCATGCAGTTACACTATCCTATAAACAGGTCATAGACCCAAAACGGTTACTGGATATTCACAAGGAAGCGGTGCCTGTAAACAATGTAGAATATAGACAAGTCCCATCACTTTTCCCCCGGAATTGCATGAATTAAAATCCCCAGCCAAGCCAAATGTGCAAACTGCCTGGTATGCTTGCCCACAGTATCTAGTGTCTAGTATATTAACCCTTAAAGTGCTAATCACTGCTATAGCCGTGCAAGGCGCAAAATATACCAGGGCCATACACAGCTTTTTAATTTGGGGGCCGTTAATTTGGTCCGTAGCTTGGGGGGGTTTTTCGTAGATTGTCCGTAATTTGGGGTTTTTTTGGTAGATGCTTCAAAATACGTTATTATGGGTTTTACGTATTATCCCTGTATATAGGACTACTTGTATATATGCAAATCACACATTGTAAGCATCGTTAAGTGAATAACCATAATAAGCATGTCTATTTGAAGTGTTTCAATGACTGGTCAATTTCTTTAGCCACACCAGATGGAAGTACACTTTGTCTACCAGTTGATGTGATTGGTGCATCTCTGATCTTTATGATGAGTATCAGTGGAATCAACTGATCAGTGGAGCCAACTGTAAGACTTCGCAGGACCATGAGGATGCATAAATTGTACTTGCACATCCTGTTCCTCCTCCGATATTGCACAGATATTACCAATCCACCATTGCTGGTCATAAAAACATGCAACATATTTTCCTGGGATCATGTCTGACAGGGTGTAACCTTCTTTCGCAGCATCATCTACAACCTGGGGATGAGTGCCACTCATGTCCAGATAAAACCTTCTATATTCAACAGCTTGAATAAAATGGTTTTCTTCACAGCAGCAACTTCATATTTGGTACATATAGCAATTAGACCTTGCTCTTTTCACTGATTTAATTTGTTTTCTGGTAGACCTTGTCAGATTTTTGCTATAAGCATTCAAAATACAGACGCGACAAGCTTTTTTCCATTTTTAGTGGCCTACATATGAGAAAACATAATTTTTGTTACAGATATAATATGTTTTCCTGATAGTACTATAACATGTCTCATATACTAAAAAGAATCCGACATCTGGTGTCATTAAATCTGGAGATATAGAGAGCCAAAAGTGCTACCATGGACAAACGCGCATTCCAGGGAGCCATATTTGGCATGCCATAAATCTGCAAATGTGTCACATACAAAGCTCTCCTTCTGTGTACAGAGCCTTATAATATCAAAGAATCGTGTGAAAATTTTAACCATTTAGTGTGAGCAGTTCAAAAGTTATTAGCCATCAAACTATGGATGTTTAATTGTAGTACTCGTTTTTGTGCTAAATATGGGGCCACGTCCCCTTTCTGAAGGCTTAATATAGGCATGGGCAACGCTCTGCATAAACTCTTATGGAATGCGTAACAGCTGAACTGGGGCGGTAAACAAGCCTCAGAAAACTTATAAAAAAAATGATGTAAATACCATTTTCATACAAAAAGAACACCATGGTTTGATAAATAGCAACCTTTTCAATAGGATACCCGCATTTCATACATGAACTCTGCGTATTACGGCCAATAACGCGATTTGAACAGAGCTATTATTCGCCCGTTGGATGAATGCGTGACCTCAATTTGCTCCGTGTTTACAAACTGTCAAGCACGGCGTGGCAAAAATATCCATTTTGGAGGTAGATTTCAAATAGCCCGGCGATGACATGATATCCCAGCTACGGCCCTGATTGAATTACAGCCATCTAATTTGAGAAATTACGAGTCTGTTCGTCCAGTCTAGACCTCCAGGGGATGTGAAATTAGTTCCGACAGAAGTTGTTGATGTTCGTCGCGAGTTCGCCGTGACTTCTCAACAATAGCAAGAAAGGTGAGTGTATTTTTACTGTGAACCTACATAGTTAGTTGACAGAATATCCTGTGACCCTATTTGTGAAGTTTCAGTAAAATATACCAAGGAATAAACCAGCGCCAGGCGTTCAAAACCTACCAGTGTTCTGACAAATTTTGCTACCTATGCCACCTCGCGAACACCGGTCACAAGATTCATTCACTTATACCCTTCGAGACTGCGAGGATGGAAATCTCAATAATCAATTAGGAAAAATTCTCGGCTCTCGGTAATTCTGCATGTCGTTTAAACATTTTGTTAATCGGATTATGAAAGAAGACTGAAAATAAGCGCCCGCTTTTTGTTTGGGTGTAAAAGCGCGTATTTAAAGGAGAATAACATTGTATATTGATTAAGCATTGAACTCTGCATAAGTCGAACTGTTTTTAATATTTGTCGATGACATTGCTTCGGCTTCCTGGAAGCAAATACGCACAAATCTGCTGTCCTGTGAGCATTTCAGGTTCGATATACTGAGTAATAACGCCATGAAACCTAAACTGGCCCGTCATTCTGCCGAATAGTCTTACTAAACTAGTTAATCGTCTGATTGTTAATCAAGCAAAGGGAGGTTTCTGCCTCGCCAAACTAACCTCCGACTGCACGTCACTGTGTTTTACTATGAATTATTCACAGTAGCTCATTGAAACTATCATGGGAGGAGGGTATATGGAGATTATAAAAACAGTGTAAAGTTTTTTTTTTTTTTTTAAATCACCACGGGTTATTGAAGGGGAACGTTTAAGTAGCAGTGGGAGGGCAAACAACTGCCGGCATCAGCGACTTCACTGCATTTTATACAGTAATGGGCGAGTAGCGTTAATGTTTGCCTCCCCACCGATAATTTTGACATTTTGCAGGCCATTGATCCAAAAAAAACTTCACAGGCAACCCATTCATACCATTTTTTAATATCAATGCAAAACCTAATGTTTGTTGAACATAATTGGGTGAAATTCAAAGCATTTTCCATTAAAAAGACCTAGGGGGCACTGCTGTACTTCAGAAAAGGGGTCGATGACTTTAGCATCAATTATTTCTGTTAGGGTACCCTAATGGATAATTTGGCCAGGTTTATTTCTGAGTAGACTGCATTTTCGAAAATGCCCTCATGCTTCACCCCCCAATTTTCACAATGGGTTTTGTTGATAAATGCCGAAATCAGCCATTTTTGGGACCCTGTGGCTCTGAGACCCTTTCCTGTAAAGGCGTTGGACTTGTGGCAAACTCTTTGTCTGTGTCTTCTGTACTTACCTGCAAAAAATCATTAGAAAATAATAAAAACTTTTTTCTCAGCAACTCAAGAAATGTTGTCATTTTATTCATTTGTATTGCCCATGCCTACTTAATATCTCCAAAACTAGTGGAGATATTGGCCTAAAATTTTGCACTGCAGTTATTAGTAACAAGGACATTAAAATAAAAAAAATGAACAAAATCTGAGATGGTCAGTCAGGAACTTTCTCTGAAATCTGGTGATTTGGCATGGAATTACCCATATGCAATTCAAGTGTTTTCATGAAGTTTATAAGCTAAGCAAAACCCAATCTGATACCAATTTTGCCAAGTAAGCATCAACCTTTGCTAATATCCTGCAAGATGAGAAGCGATTAGTTTACAGCGAGGAGCTAGCGTTATGGGTGTCCCACTCAGGGAACAGTTAGATTAAAACAATATCTGGTTATAAAGGCAAGATATTGAAACATAACGGCTTAATACAAGATATTCAATGAAATGAAATGTGCCAATGTAAAAAATTATATAAGGACAACAAACATTTTCGATCGATAGATCATCATCAGGTTACTGAGACAACTTTGGTTTCAAATTGAGGATTTATGATATTCCTCTGGGGACCATTTTTAGAATGCCTGCGCCAGCAGCCATACCACTATTCGATCTGCTCCAGCCGCGTGGCTGAAGCTAAGCAGGTGTGGGCTTGGTTAGTACTTGGATGGGAGACCACCTGGGAAAACCAAGTTGCTGCTGGAAGAGGTGTTGGTGGGCCAGTTGGTTGCGATCTTCCCTCTGGTGGAATAATCCCCAATGCCCCAGTGCAGTGATGGGGTCACGGTACTGAAGGAGACGCCATCTTTCGGATGAGACGTTAAACCAAGGTCCTGACTCACAGTGGTCATTAAAGATCCTATGACACTCTTCGATAAGAGTAGAGGGTTCCTCGGTGTCATGGTTAAAGTCCCAACCTGGCTCTTTCGACCTGCCACCTAATCATCCCCTGATCTAATTGGCTGTGCAAATTGCTCTCTCCCTCCCCACCTCAACCCCCAGGGCTCCCTTGAAAAAGAGATTTCAATCTCAATGGGACTTCCCTGGTTAAATAAGGGATAAACCTGTTGTTTAAAGAGGGTTTCAATTTGCTAATGAACAAAGCCTCCATTATACGTCTGATAACAGTCTTCAGTTTTAACAAGCTTTACAAACAAATTGACGGCTGTGGCATGGGAAATCCCTAGTCACCACTGTGGGCAAACATTTTCATGTCTAAGTTAGAAAATGATGTTGTATCTAAACAAAATCTAGATTTTTATTACCGCTATGCTGACAACTGTTCTTTCTAAAAGAAAGAAGACTTCTGATGACAGTCTTTTGTATGCTTTAAATTCATACCACCTGAACATTACCTTCACTGTTGAGGAAAACGCACCTTCAGTTTGAAAGTCTGAGAATAGGCAATAATTTTAAGCATCAACATCATAAGGGTCATAGTTAATGACAACTGAAAAAACTTTAACTAGAAGAATTAAGTGAGAGCCGTACTCACACAATCCATTTTGAATCAACACACCCCATTTTAGGGTTTACAATGGTCGGCTGATGCAAGTGTTCAGATGAAGATGTTACCGGTGTCGACACAGCCTGGTTTTTTTCATTGAATGTTGGCCATACCCTAGGGCAAATTTCCTTAGTGTGTCATGGCCGGGAACTTTGTCAAATGTTCCGTCGTTTACAAACGTGGCCGTTGGCCATTTCAGAACATATTTTTTGAGCAAATATCTTTCTCTCTCAGCAGTATGAAATCAACTTCAACAAATTCTTTTTTGATTCATTAGGAAAATATATCAGCTACAATGTGCATTGATAAGCACATGATTATAATCATTGCTGACACTTTGTGGGGCCCCAGAATGGGTGGCCTCTCCCAAAAACTAAAAAATGTAAAAAATATAATTTTTTGTCATTAAGAAAATTGATATTGAAGGTTTCTCAGGTGGATTCATGAACCCCATGGGTGGTTTATCACTGCTAAAAATTATTTTGAAATCGGTGGTTTGGACCAGAAAATGCCCTTAATGGGACTCCACCTTTCAAACACACTGGAAATCAGCTGTACCTGTCATGTTTCTGCCTCATGTGTGTTATTTTGTAGGGCTGGGACGATTCTGAATCGATTCTTTTTTTAAGGCGTAGTACCACTACCTGCTGCCATGGGGCGAACATCCGAGCTTTCCCTATTCCTTTATTAAACCCGACGCAGGTTGAATGAAAGCGCCAAACATCGAAGGGCATGTGAAATGCTTCCGGAAAAAACTTGACTGACATCAGTATTTTTTGGCGACATGCTGCACGGAGCCAAATAAAGGACTACAGAATCGTCTCCTATTAACCAATTAGGCAACTCTAAGAAAAGTAACCTGTTCCGTTTATTTTTTGCTTGATTGGCAATCGAATGGTGGATCGTTTACTCTCTAAGGTGAATGAATGCTATTTATTAAGACAGCATGTTTGATTGCTGCATTTTGAAATTTAAATGGCCAGAGAACAGCACAGCATGAACACGATTTCCCTTGCCACGCATTTCGTGCGACTGTGATAATTTGTATCTCACATTCACGTTTCATCCGCTTTTTAAAATGTTTTCCACCTTGTGTATTTTTTTAGACGCTTAAAATCCAGGGCGATCTTATAACAAATCTGTTTTAAATTAATCTTTAATAATGTCCTAAAATGCTGAGAGATGCAATTCAGAGGAAGATTTTTTTTTAATTATTCAAATTATTGGCATTCTTTCACTCTAACACCGAAGCCCAGTTAGGTTTGTCTGCTTTTCACCATCACATCTTAATCGTTATAGGCTACTGAAATTGCTTGATTGTTATTTAGGACAAGTACACGGGACCAGATTTAGGGAAGAGCAGAGCACCTGCAATTAGCAAAATCTAAACTCAGACTTCTTACCGACGGTATTTAAATCGTTTAAGCCGCTTCAGGTGTGCACGTTTCAAGAAATTACACGCGACCCCATGACAGCAAGTGGTCTTATCACACTTTTAAAAAAATCCTCGTTCAACATAACCATATCCCAACTCTGCATTTCATCTCTCATTGTAGTATTGTTAGGAGATCTATAATGATAACATAAAAATAAAGTGATTTGTTTTCAGATCGCCCTGGATTTCAAGCGTCTAAGAAATACACAAGGTGGAAAACATTCTGTAAAGCGGATGAAACGTGAATGTGAGATATAAATTATCACAGTCGCACAAAATGCCGTGACAATGGCAATAGTGTTCATGTTGTGCTGTTCTATGGCCATTTAAATTTCAAAATGCAGCAATCAAACATGCTGTCTTAATAAACAGCGCTACTCATTCAACTTTGAGAGTAAATGCATCCACCATTTGATTGCTGATCAAGCAAAGTAAACTGGAACAGGTTACTTTTCTTAGAGTAGCCTAATTGGTTAATAGAAGACGATTCTGTAGGCCTTTATTTGGCTCCGTGCAGGATGTCGCCGAAAAATACTGATGTCAGTCAGGTTTTTTTCCGGAAGCATTTCACATGCCCTTTGATGTTTGGCGCTTTCGTTCAACCTGCGTCGGGTTTAATAAAGGAAAAGGGAAAGCTCGGATGTTCGCCCCATGGCAGCAGGCGGTGGTACTACGCCTTAAAAAAGAATCGATTCAGAATCGTCCCAGCCCTACTGTTTTGTCATTATGCTTTTACTTTTTTTCATTGTGCTTGTGCCATTTTTTTCCGAGCCTTTTTCCTTGTTTCTGTTTCAGCTTTCTTCCGCCGTCTGAGGATTGATTTACTTTTGCCCAACTCTCGCGATGTCGATTGACAGCCTTGAGTGTGCCTGCGTCTCGTTGTGTCATCACACTTCCTCATTCGGAAACGGCTTGTGGTATTTCATTCGTTATTTCCACCTATGCTTAATTCGGGGTCTCGCTAAACTCAGTGAATGTGTTCTCTGATAGGTTCATTACTAACCCGTACTAACCAGCACTTTTTGGGGGTGATTGAATATATTTGTCACATTGTATTAACCTTAATTAACTCATTAGCGTGTGCGAGCGTTTCTAGCTTTTGTAATTTCTTCCCAAGCTTTCCCTGTTTGACTACGTTTACGCTATGCTTTCCTTCGCTTCTCTCGTGGTGATTTTATACTTGTCACGCTTAGATTACCTTGATCTAAACTAGGGTTTCTCAATGGGGGCGTTCGGACAACTTCGGGGGGCGCTGGGAACGTGAGGGGTGCGTCAACAGTCACCACAACGTAGCTTGTGCAGTGTTCATTATTTGCATTTAACTTTTGTTAAAAATCATATTTTTAAACGTTTGAAGTGCAAATAACTTCAGAGCCAATATACATCGTTTCCCAACTCTAATGCCAGTCCACCTCAGCGCAGCAGTGCGGCCCTTTTCGAAATTACTTCGTCCTCCCATTACAACATTTCATTGGTTTGCAGGTCTGTGTGCAAAGCAAGGGGAGGTTAGTAGGGATAGGGCAAAGCAACTACAGCAGGAAAGCCGCAGAGCGGCTTTTGACGGCTCTCATCTCAAACCCGCATACCGCAGATTCAGTAACGTCATTGGCATTTTCATCATTCATTTTTGGACATTCTTTAGCGTCATTCGGCACACAATAGAGAAAAAAATAACATTTGCGTTAATATGAAAGGCATTAACACCGTCTTAAGTCATTTGCGACAATCAACGAACATTTAAGTGCGTTTAACATTTTTATCATCCCGTTTGACTTCCAATAACATTTCTGGACCGCGTTAGTGCGGACAACACAAATATTCAAGCGATTATACAAAGAATTGAACGTTCGTAACATTAAACCCACAAAAATCTTTTTTTTTTTTTTTTTCATTTGAACAATAGCCTACATTTTGCTCATGACTGCATTGTCAGTGTGATGTAAGATGTGGTATGCCCTCTCAATTTGATGATTACTGTGCAACAATGAGCAAAATGTAGGCTACTGTTCAATTGGAAAAAGATTTTTGTGGATTGAATTTTAAGAATGTTCAATTCTTAGTACAATCGCGGGAATATTTGTGTTTTCCGCACTAACGCGTCCAGAAATGTTATAGAAAGTCAAACGGTGTGATAAAAATGTTCAATGCACTTTAATGTTCGTTGATTGTCGCAAATGACTTTAAAGATGGTGTTAATGTCTTCCATATTAACGCAAATGAACGTTTATTTTCTCTATTGTGTACCGAATGACGCGAAAGATTGTCGAAAAATGAATGATAAAAATGCCAATGACGTTACTGAATCTGCGGTATGCACAAATGTTCGATTTTTGGCGCTGATGAATGTTTCTTGGTGAAATTGGTCGGCATTTCACACAAATGAATGTGTATTTTCTCGTAATGAACAGCAAAAGGTGTAGCCTACTACTTATATTGCAATTATATAGTCTACTATTATAAAATATATAGGCCTTTCATTATTATTACAAATATATACTACTATTATTACTATTAGGCCTATTCATTATGACAACCAATTTTAATTCATTGGTTTTTTTTTCTTATCCAGCACGTCTCCGATGCTTATAATAAATCTGCTTAATAGGAACGTGGAATTTCAGAAATTGCCCCACTTTACCCATATTCACCCTAAACAAGGACATGGGCAATTATCATGTTATTTCAAAAGGTGTAAGCTGCCTCTGGTTGCCAAAATATGGCACAGAATGTTTCTTATGGACATATTATTATATTTTATTGAAATGGTTGATATAAAAAGAAGGAAAAAAAGTGAATCATTATCACTTTTGTGTGTGTGTGTGTGTGTGTGTGTGTGTGTGTGTGTGTGTGCACGTTTGGGGGGGGGTGTCAAAGGATCATGGTAAAGTCAGGGGGGCGTTCGCTCAAAAAAGGTTGAGAACCACTGATCTAAACAGTCTAGTTTGATTGTCTCAGCGTCTTGTCTCGAGTAATTATTGTCATCCTGGTTTTCGTGAGCATGTCTATTAATCCCATGTGTTTGTTTTTACCTTGAGATTGCCTTCCGAGTCCCTGCCTCCTTCTGTGTGTATTTAAGTGGGCAAGAGTGGAGAGATCTTCAGATGGAACTTTGTCTAGCACTCGCTACATTGTGAAATCTCGGCTCCAAACCCTTCCGAGCATTTTTTCCTTGAGCCATTCCCGAGTCCTGTGTTTTGCTCCGCCCACGTCTTGTCTCCCCTTTTTGTCCAAGTCTGCCAGTGTTTCCGTCAGTCTGTTAGGTGAAGTTTTTGTTTTCTAGTTTAGCCACTCTTTGAGTGCGTACTTTTATTTCCCCCTGCCTTGGGCAGTGTACCTTAGTTTCTCCCATCCATTCAGTGCATTGGCACGGTGTTCTGTTTTCTGGCCTGATTGCCTGCTTTTCTCCTTTAGTGTTTGGTGTTTTGTAATAAACTCATTTGTTCCTGCATCTGGTGTCCATCTGACCACTTCTTGACAGAAGTTCCGTCTCCTGGACACCGGCAGGATGGATATCCGCAATGCCGAGCTCCAGTGCCAGCGGCAGCAGATCCAACACCTGACTGCTACCCTGGCTGCGCAGCAAACCACCGCTTCTGGGAGCACGGTGCCACCGTACCCCCCCCGCTGGAGCTGCTGCATCGCCACCTCCTGGTCTAGGACCAGAGGCTCGGCTACCACCTCCCGAGCGCTACAACGGCAACCCCGGTTCCTGCAGACCGTTTCTGACCAAGTCTGAGATGCACTTCGCTCTGCAGCCCAGCACCTACGCTACAGAGCCCGCCAAGGTGGCCTTTGTGATCTCCCACCTGACTGGTCCAGCCCTCCAGTGGGAAACCGCCACCTGGACAGCCCGCCTACCCTGCGTTGCCTCCTTCTCTGCCCTGTCTTCCGAGATTGAGCGGCTGTTCGATCGCACCAGGTGTGGTATGGCCGCTAGAAGGGAGCTGACCCGAATCCGTCAGGGAACCCGCTCGGTGGCAGAGAACGCCATCGAGTTCCAGATCCTCGCTGCCAGTTCCCACTGGAATCCTGAAGCGCTCTGCGACGTATTTGTGGAGGGGCTGGCGGATCGCATCAAGGACCACCTATTCCACGAGCTTCCAAAAACCCCTAAAGCTGTGGCTGACCTCGCCCTCTGGATTGACAACCGCCTGGAGGAGACCACCACCCTCCCGGGGCAACGCCGGACGGCACCCTCCAACCCCTCCTGTGCCCATGTTGTCCAAACTCCTACACCAGTTTCTCCCAGTCGAGTGTCAGCCCGAGACCACCTATCCAAACCTGAGCCCATGCAGGTGGGGTGCAGCTGCCTCACTAAGGAGGAGAGGGATCGCTGCATGCAATCCAGGGCCTGCCTCTACTGCAGTCAGCAGGGGCACTTTGTTGCCAATTGCCCAGAGAAAAGCAAATGCCCCCCAGTGACCAGAGGAACGCTAGTGGGCGCCTCCAGCGCCAAAGCCTCCTCCAGCTGCCGGACCTGCATTCCGGCGACCATCTCATGGGGCAACCAGAGCCGCCGCACCTCCGCCTTGGTGGATTCGGGAGCAGAAGGGAACTTCCTGGACGCCGAAGCCGCTGCCTCCTGGGGTATTCCTGTCTCCCCGCTGGCGCGGTTCCTCACCATCTTCGGCCTCGGGGGCCGGAGGCTGGCCCAAATCCAACAGCAAACGGCACCTATTCAGCCACTGGTCTCAGGCAACCACCGGGAAACCCCATCCTTCCTCATAATCCAGTCCCCCAGATCCCCGGTGGTCCTGGGACACCCCTGGCTCCGCAAGCACGGATCGGTCCTGGACTGGTCCACTCACGAGGTTCGGGAGTGGAAGCCCTCCTGCGCCACCCGCTGCCTCCGCCACGCAGCCTCTCCTGTGCCCGTGTCCCAGGTCCCTTCCGAGCCATCGCCTGATCTTTCCTGAGTTCTCGCAAAGTACCACGACCTGGGCACGGTCTTCAGCAAGTCTAGGGAAGTGTCCCTACCACCTCACCGACCCTATGATTGCAAGATCGACCTCCAGCCAGGAGCGGTGCCCCCCCGGGGACTGGTCTTCTCCTGTCCCAGCCCGAGAGGATCGCTATGGAGACGTACCTCCAGGAGTCTCCCGCAGCTGGGATAATTCGGCTCTCCACGTCACCAGCAGGAGCCGCGTTCTTCTTTGTTGCCAAGAAGGATGGGTCGCTTCGGCCATGTATTGAATACAGAGGGCTGAACAAAATAACGGTCAGGAACCGTTATCCCCTGCTGCTCATGTCCTCCGCCTTCGACATCATCCAGGGGGCTCAGGTGTTCACCAAGCTGGACCTGCGGAACGCTTACCACCTGGTGAGGATACATGAGGGGGATGAATGGAAGACCGCTTTTAACACCCCCAGCGGCCATTGGGAATACCTGGTGGTTCCATTTAGCCTCACCAACGCGCCCGCAGTGTTCCAGCGACAGGTGAACGACGTCCTGGGGCACATGATCGGCAGGTTCATCTATGTCTAGCTTGACGACATCCTCATCTTCTCACCCACCTGGGAAGAGCACATGCGGCATGTGCGCCAAGTCCTGAAACGTCTATTGGAGAACTGCCTTTTTGTGAAGGCCAAGAAGTGCGAATTTAACACCAGCTCCACGACGTTTCTCGGGTACATCATCTCTCCCGGGTCCCTCAAGATGGATCCTGCCAAGATCGGGTCCGTCCTGGAGTGGCCCCAACCCAAGAGCCGCAAGGCCCTCCAAAGATTCTTGGGTTTTTCCAATTGTTTTCGGCGTTTCATCCAAGGGTACAGCTCAGTGGCAGCTCCCCTGACCGCACTCACTTCTACTAAGCAGCCGTTCCTCTGGAACCCTCAGGCAGACTAGGCCTTCCAGCAGCTCAAGCGGCGCTTCACGTCAGCACCCATCCTGACGACACTGGACCCGGCGTCTCAGTTTATCGTGGAGGTGGATGCCTCCAATGTGGGAGCGGTGCTTTCCCAGAGGTCATCCAAGGACGGGAAGGTTCACCCCTGTGCCTTGTTTTCGCACCGCCTCACGCCCACTGAGGCCAACTATGACGTCGGGAACCGGGAGCTGCTGGCAGTCAATTTTGCTCTGGAGGAGTGGTGCCACTGGCTGGAGGGAGCCACAACGCCATTTCTGGTGTGGACAGACCACAAAAACTTGGAGTATTTGAAGATGGCCAGGAGACTGAATCCCCGCCAGGCTCGGTGGGCCTTATTCTTTGAGCAATTCAACTTCTCCCTAGCCTACCGGCCTGGATCCCATAATGTCAAGACCGATGCCCTTTCCCGGCGGTTCGAGACCAGTACCCCCCAAGACCCCTCCCGAGACCATCCTCCCTCCGGGCCGCTTCCTTAATGCCATCCAGCTTCCCATTGAGGAGAGGGTCCGAGCAGAACTGAGCGGGGAGTCCGCGCCCAGTACTTGTCCCAGTAACTGTCTGTCTGTTCCTCAGGCCCTCCGTTCCGAAGTGCTCCAGTGGGGACACAGTTCTTGGTTCTCAGGCCATCCGGGGGCTAGAAGGAACACCGCCTTCATTCAGCGTCGCTTCTGGTGGCCGGACCTACCTGAGGACGTCAAGGGTTTCGTGAGTGCCTGCTCGGTCTGTGCCACTGCCAAAACCCCGCACACAACTCCCTCTGGTCTCCTTCAGCCACTCCCAATCCCCAGTCGCCCCTGGTCCCACATTGCCCTGGACTTTATCACCGGCCTACCCCAACTCCCAGGGCAATACCACCATCCTCACTATTGTTGACCGATTTTCCAAAGCTGTCCATTTTATTGCACTCCCAAAGCTCCCCTCAGCCAAGTCCACTGCCGATCTCCTGATCCAGCACGTTGTCCATCCCCATGGAATCCCTGCTGACACTGTGTCTGACAGTGGCCCCCAGTTCACCTCCTGCTTTTGGAAAGCCTTCCTGTCCCTCCTAGGCCCTTCCTGTTCCCTCAGTTCCGGTTTCCATCCCCAGACCAACGGCCAGACCGAGCGGGCCAACCAAACCTTAGAGACCATGCTGCGGTGCGTGTGTTCCAAGAAGCCCAGCTCCTGGTCGGCCCATCTCCCCTGGGTCGAGTACGCCTGCAACTCACACGCATCCACAGCCTCTGGTCTCACCCCATTCGAATGCTGCCTAGGCTACCAGCCTCCCCTGTTCCCCTCACAGGAGGTGGAGGTGGGGGTCTCCTCTGCTGAGGCCTTCATCAAGCGCTGCCGCAACACCTGGCACTCTGCCCGCCGCACCCTCATCCGTGCGGGAAGGCTGATGAAGGACGCGGCGGACACGTAGTATTAACCTTAATTAACTCATTAGCGTGTGCGAGCGTTTCTAGCTTTTGTAATTTCCTCCTAAGCTTTCCCTGTTTAACTACATTTACGCTATGCTTTCCTTCACTTCTCTCGTGGTGTTTTTATACTTGTCACGCTTAGATTACCTTGATCTAAACCGTCTAGTTTGATTGTCTCAGCGTCTTGTCTCGAGTAATTATTGTCATCCCGGTTTTTGTGTGCATGTCTATTAATCCCATGTGTTTCTTTTTACCTTGAGATTGCCTTCCGAGTCCCCGCCTCCTTTCGTGTGTGTTTCAGTGGGCAAGAGTGGAGAGATCTTCAGATGGAACTTTGTCTAGGACTTGCTACATTGTGAAATCTCTGCTCCAAACCCTGCTGAGTATTTTTTCCTTGAGCCATTCCCGAGTCCTGTGTTTTGCCGGTCCCACATCTTGTCCCCCCTTTTTGTCTAAGTCTCCCAGTGTTTCTGTCAGTCAGTTAGGTGAAGTTTTTGTTTTATAGTTTAGCCACTCTTTGAGTGTGTACTTTTGCTTCCCCCTGCCTTGGGCAGTGTACCTTAGTTTTTCCCCGTTCGTTCAGTGCATTGGCGAGGTTTTTTGTTTCTGGCCTGATTGCCTGCTTTTTTCCTTTAGTGTTTGGTGTTTTGTGAAAAACTTGTTTGTTCCTGCATCTGGTGTCCATCAGACCACTTCTTGACAGTACCAATAAAATGGAAGGGGAACATCTTACTTAACACCCTTCACCGCGCAAAGCCAATATCAACAGATTGGAAAATGGATGAACAATCTATCCTCAACAAATTCAAGCATGCTGGCTAACCCTGGGATTTCATCAAACAAACTATCTGAAATTTTGAAGGTCCTCATGAACCCATGACTATCATTCCCACCACCTGGTTTGACAAATGGAAGGTAATAATGATTCGCCTTCCCTACTCTTCCAAAAATGAACAACAGAGCCGTGGGTTTCTAGGGAAACTAGAACAGTTTACTCGTGGCCTTTACAAATTTATCATCATTTGGGACACTTAGAAGATTTCCTCCTTGTTCCAACTGAAAGACAGAAACATTCATAACTCTCATATAGTGTACTATGGCGAATGTGGTTCCTGTCCTGCTTTGTGCATTGGGGAAACGTGAAGAAATTTTGTTTTACACCGTAAAGACCACGAAACAGTGACTGTCCAATCAGAGCCCGCAAGACACCCCAAAGAAAACCCAATACACAGCTTTAAGTGGTTCATAATTAAAACAGCACACCTGTGGTCAATCAGACGTATAATGGAGGATTTGTTTATTAGCAAATTGAAACCTTCTTTGAACAAACAGGTGCAGGCAATCCATTTAAAATTGTTCCCCAGAGGAATTACCATAAATACTCAATTTGAAACCAAACTTGTCTCAGTTACCTGATGATGATCTATCGATCGAAAACATTTCTTTTCCTTTTATAATAACATTTGCACATAATTTTATTTCATTGAAAGGTAAGATGTTAGACTTTACTTTAACATCATTATATTGACTGAAAACATTACGCCATTTCGGCTTTTGCCGAAACGTCTGCTAACCCCCTGTAGTGATTTAATAAATTTCTTAAAGCGTGCAGACATTTTTTTTCCTATTTTTGATATATTTTACTATTAAAGGTCCATGCACCGAGGAGTGATTTTTCAGGACAGCAAGGTGTATTTTTGCTTGCTGCTTTTTCTTGTTCAGGGTAATTGAAAGACATTAATTGAACCCTGAAAAAAGTATTGAAACCCTTGCGTACCAGCAAGTTAGGTCGCATCCTCTCAACTTTGCACATCTGAATAACGTGAACGCACTGAAAAAGAACACTGCCAAAAGCAACCCAGAGGTGTTCAGGTTATGTTTTCAAGATGGAAATGTGATTCATACATGCACAGTGAGAGTCATTCCAAATGGAAGCAGACTGGAGGGTTCCTTGGGCCTGATAGCATTGAGTGCGTTTACATGACGTTAAGGAAAAAAAAAAAAAATCGAATTATTGAGTTAGTCCAACTATAACTGAACTTTTGAAATGCCTGTAAACATGTTAGTCTGACTGGAATAGGGATGGGGATCGTTAATTTTTATTGATATTGATACCATTATCGAGACTCCCTAACAATTTGAGTCCTTATCGATACCACTATCAATACTTTTCTATTATTTTGTGGAAAGACGAGATGACAATACGTTTCTAACAGAACTGATTGCCTTTTATTGCTTAACAAGTGACTGTTTCTGAACAGAAGGAGAAATTTTCAGCCTTAAAAGACACAGCTGATGTGACAGGAACCCCTTCAGCATAATGTATAACTGAGAATATTAAAAAGAATATATCAGCAGAAATAAATTAAAAACATTTTTCCAACAATAAATAAAACAAAATATATAAATTAAATAATTAACATGCTGCTTCATACTAGCGAATTTTAGCACTTAAGTGTTGGTTAATGTCTGCCATCAGTTTCATGTCATGTTTTATGATTATATTTGTAATACTTTATTTTAATTTAAATATCTGCTTTAAAAAAATCTTGGCGAAGGTAATTTCAGTGATGTATTATAAGCTGATAGCTTGTGCAAGGAAGTTAAATAGGCTGTAATTTAATTCATAATGTGTACTTTGTATAGCTGGGTGACCACAAAAGTCTTCTCCAAACGATTGTATTCATTCAGGTTTCTTTATGATTATATTTGTATTACTTTATTTTAATTTAAATATCTGCTTTAAAAAAATCTTGGCAAAGGTACTTTCAGTGATGTATTATAAGCTGATAGCTTGTGCAAGGAAGTTAAATAGGCTGTAATTTAATTCATAATGTGTACTTTGTATAGCTGGGTGACCACAAAAGTCTTCTCCAAACGATTGTATTCATTTAGGTTTCTTACCAAACCCGAATTTTTTTTATTATTGTCGTTACATTTGAACACAACCAGATAAAACACGCGCCCCAGCTGACGAACAGAAGCCAAAACGGTGCCTCTCAGAAGAGGGGATAAATTATCAAAAATGAAAGAAAATTCTGGAGCACGATTATTAAGGCGATTCAGGTGCAGGCGACTGAAGTTTCTAGAAAATGTCCTCTTCGGAGTAAAAACTGCCTCAATAATCAAGTGCTCCAGAATTTCTTTCATTTTTGTTAGATTAGAACAGCTCACGATAACGTAGTATTTACCATCGCCCAGAAGTAATTTACTGACCCGACCTTGAACGCGCATCATAATGCAATCTTTGGAAACCTTGTTTAGTTGGCTGAATAGCTTTTATCCAGCCGATTTAAACACGGATTTCAATATTAGGTTACTATACTGAAGGACTTTAGTTCTATGTATAATATCATTTACTGTGTGATCTCTGATCCAACGATCGTGCACTTCGATAATGATGGAATAATTGATCTGGTTTTGCTAACACACGTAAATGTGCAATCAAACCAACTTTTCGTTAAATAAATTCATTTTGTTCTTACGTTACATCTATTTAGCAGGCGCAACTATCGTTGGGTCTTAAACTATCGTTGGGTCAGGAATCACACCGTAAGTAACATATGCAGAACTAGCCATAAAGTCCATCAGTGTATTTGCTACAGAGTTTGGGGGTGCTTACTGCGGTTGCTCTGTGCGGACGAGGCAGATGGCTGGCCCACAGCAACAGCAACCGAAGTTGACAGTTATTTTAACCCGAAGGTAGTGCATTTTTGTTTAATTTGGTGCACAGTGCGGATGTGCATGGCCATGGAGGTTGTGTTGTTCAGACCATACACGCCTACCGGAGCACTCCACTCTGCAACTTTTGGTTGCCTGGCTCCACCCCCTCTCTGGTCCAGCCCTTCCCGCTCAAGGCTGCTGTCTGTCCTGGCTCCTCGTGGGTGGAATGATCTACCTATCGAGGTCCAAACATCAGAATCCTTGAGCACCTTCAAGCGCAGCCTGAAAACCCACCTCTTCAGGCTCCACCTTTCCCCAACTCCACTGCCCTGAATCCTCTGACATTACATCCCACATTGCTTTGTGCCCTTACTTGATTTTGTTGCCCTTTACTTGATCTTGTTGCCCTTTGATCTTGTTGCCCTTCACTTGGTCTTTTTATCAGTATATTAGGTGTTTGCCTATTGGTTTGGACCTGTAACAACTGAATGTGTTCTGTCACTTTTACTGTCTGCACTTGCACTTGTCTCCTATGAGCTCTGCACTTTTGTACCGATCTTTTGCACTTTTGTACGTCGGTCTGGATAAGAGCATCTGCTAAGAACCTGTAATGTAATGTAATGTGTTTCCCCCTTGCAAGAAATTATTTTGCTTCATAAATTGCATTTGCTTCCTCCTCATCTTTTTCTTCGGTAAAATGTAACCAAACTTTAGACCTCTTCGCACAATCAGCCATCCTCGCAAGCAACTGACCCGAATTCTTCATGTACCTGTTGGCTGACAATTCAGTTTTTTTCCCCAAAAACTTTATTCGACAATTGACGTATGTTCGTGCACCAGTGATTTCATTTAAATGACGTGACTCGACTCGGAACATAACATTACGTCAACAGACCCACGAGACTCCATAGCAGTATCGATAAGCTCAAAGGTTTTTGAAAAATGCGGAACTGGGTCCGTATGAGAACCTGGTTTCGATCCCCATCCCTAGACTGGAATCACACTAAATCCAATTTCTCACAGCCGGACTAACACACCCAGATAATGCAGTTAGTCGTCGCATTAAACCTCCATGTATACACTTCATTCGAGCCGAACTGGACTATGTGCTCTGCGCATGCTCCACAATTGTTCCTGCTGAGCTTTGACCTGGAAGTCTTGTGGATTGTGGACACCTAACTGATTAGCAACAGCTCTGTGCTCTGCCCAACTAGCAAGTTTCTACTGAACAGTAGCAATCCTCGTCTGCAAGGGTATTGGCACTTGAACATTCACGCCTTGGGGGCTCATAACTTCTTCCATTAATCCTAGAGTATCATCGAATAACTTGCGCGTCATCCGAAAAAAATGAAAATGAAATCAGCATCTCCATAAAGCTGGTCAGCAGAGGGAAACATGAAGTGCTCTAAAACTTCCTGGTAGACTGCTGCGCTGACCTTGGACCTGAGAAAACACAGTGGACCAACACCAGCAGCTGACATGGCTCCCCAAACCACCACTGACTATGGAAACTTTACACTAGACCTCCAGCAACTAGGATTCTGTGCCTCTCCCCTTTTCCTCCAGACTCAGCGACCTTGATTTTCAAATAAAATGCCAAATTTACTTTCATCTGAGAAGAGGGCTTTGGACCACTGAGCAGCAGTCCAGTCCTTTTTGTCCTCAGCCCACGTAAGACGCCTCTGACGTTGTCTCTGGTTCAAGAGAGGCTTGACACAAGGAATGTGACAGTTGAAGCCCATGTCCTGGATATGTCTGTGCGTGGTGGCTCCTGAAGCACTGACTCCAGCTGCAGTCCACTCCTTGTGAATGTCCCCCAAATTCTTGAATGGGCTTCCTTTCACAATCTTCTCAAGGCTGCGTTTATCCCTGTTGCTTGAGCTCCTTTTTCTACCTCATTTTTTCCTTCCATTCAACTTTGCACTAATGTGCTTGGATACAGCACTCTGAACAGCCAGCTTCTTTAGCAATGACCTTTCGTGTCTTACCCTCCTTGTGCAGGGTGTCAACGATCATTTTCTGGACAGCTGTCAAGTCAGCAGTCTTCCCCATGATTGTATAGCCCACTGAACCAGACTGAGAGACCATTAAAAGGCTAAGGTGTGATACCATGAGTCTTCAATATTGAGCCTCTTCACAATATTCTAATTTTCTGAGATAGTGAATTTTGGGCTTTCATTAGCTGTCAGTTGTAATCATCAAAATTAAAAGAAATAAACACTTGAAATATATCAGTCTGTGTGTAATGAATCTATATATGAGTTTCACGTTTTCAATCAAATTACTGAAATAAATCAACTTTTAGATGATATTATAATTTATTGAGATTGTAATGTGGAAAAAAAAAGCCACTTGATGGCAGTATTGACAATTTTTTTTTTGTTAAGCCCAGTCTGGAGCTAGGTTTTGGGGAATGTCCTGGGCATGCCTCAGAGGGGAATGTCCCAGAGAGTTGGAGAAATTGCAAGGAGAAATTGTGGAAGGATACATTTGACCAGACCTGTCACTCTTTTCAAGACCTGTGAAGCTTTTTGAGGATTTTTGCCTGTGTTGGAGCATTTTCCTGTCCCAGGACATCGCAACATAGCAGCCCATCTCAATTACCAAGGGACTGTAAATATCTCTTTTTTTTTTTATTTCAATCTTGGTCAGTAGAGTAGATTGTAGATTAGTTCTAAGTGTTTGTTTAATTAAATCTGTTGAAGTTTAAGAATTTTGTCTGTCATCCCTTGCTGTCCGCGGACGCTTATAACAAATTGGGGCCATAACAAATTGGGGGCTCGGGTCCGGGATAGACCATTGTGCAAGTCATTTATTGAAAATCTAAAATTTCAAATTGTGAAATTGTTTTTGAATTTTCCTAGATATATATTGGCAGATCAACAGCAATGGATGATTTCTTGGCATCACCAACCGTAGAGGTTTTGAAGTCTTTTAAAAAGACAGAACTGCTAGAAATATGCAGACAGTTAGAGCTAACAGATGTAAAACCAGCCATGCGAAAAGCAAGACTGGCTAGAGAGATTGTTGAATATTACATTGATGAAAATGTGTTTGCACCAGGAGATCTGGAACAGTTTCCAGTGGAAAATCCAAATGTAGAAATGGAACTTAAATTAAAAATGCTAGAGATTGAAAGGGAGGAAAAAGAAAAACAAAGGCAGTTCGAGTTAGAAAAATTAGCAAGAGAAGAGAAAAAAGAGAGAGAAAGAGCAAAGAGCAGAAAGAGAGAGACAGAGAGATTTCGATTTAGAAAAATTAGATAGAGAAGAAAGGCTCCAAATGGAGCTACTAAAAATCAAAATGCAAGCTGAAAACAAATTTCGGGCTAGCCAGGAGGTAAAGCTGGTGCCTCCATTCTCAGAGAAGGAGGTTGATAAGTATTTCCAGTGCTTCGAGAAGGTAGCTAAGAGTTGTCAGTGGCCAAAGGAACACTGGCCTCTGATGTTGCAAACTGTCCTCAAGGGTAAAAGCTCAACAAGCCTATTCGGCTTTGTCTGCAGATGATTCCTCTGATTATGAGGTTGTCAAAAAGGTTATTTTGACAGCTTATGAGTTGGTTCCAGAGGCTTACCGACAGAAATTCAGAGGTCTGAAGAAATCTGACAATCAGACTTATGTGGAATTTGCTAACGAGAAGGTTTGCTTTGAGCGCTGGTGTACTTCTATGGAGGTCAAGGATGATTTCAACTCACTAAAAGAGATGGTGTTCGTTGAAGAATTCAAGAACTGTGTCAAGGATGATATTAATACCTACCTTAATGAGAAGCAAGCACTGAATTTGCAATCAGCTGCCAAGTTTGCAGACGAATATGTTCTCACACATAAGTCCAAATTTCAGACTAGCAGTAAAAAATAGATGGTCCCAATTTCAGAAGAAAGGTAACGGTGATACCCAAGATTCCTCACCCAAAGACAAAGACAAATCTGGTGATGGTGCTCAGAAATCCAGTCAAAGGTCTGATCAAAGTGTGAAAGCTGACAGTGACAAAAGTGGTCTAGTTTTGCAATTATTGCAAGAAATCTGGTCATGTTACAACTAACTGTTGGTTCCTTAAAGCTAAGAAAGAAAAGAAAAGGATACCAAACCCAATGCCTTTGTGAAGACAAGGTTAGAAACCCCTGTAGTAGATGACCGATCTGCTAAATTGCCTGCTCCTTGTGAGGCTAAGAAGCCTGATACTGCTGACTTTGTGAGGGAGGAATTCCTTCCATTTGTGTCAGAGGGATTTGTGGCTCTGAATGAGCATTCTCCTCCTGTCCCCATATATATCCTAAGGGATACCGGAGCTTCTCAGTCACTTTTGTTGATGGACTCCTTGGAGTTACGTGATGAGACCGCTTCTGGGGATTTCATACTTGTACAAGGTATTGAAGGAGGACTGTATCTGTACCCCCCTGCGCTCTGTATTCTTGAAGTCAGATTTAGTTACAGGACAGGTAAAGGTGGGAGTCAAGTCTACCTATCAAGGGTGTTTCTCTGTTGCTAGGCAATGACCTGGCTGGGGGCAATGTAGTTCCCCCTGTTCATCTTACTTCACAGCCTAGCACTGAAGATGGCGATGAAGACCCAACTCTGTATCCTTCCTGTGCAGTGACTCGTGCTATGGCCAAGAAGGCTCAAGAAGAAGATGATGTGGTGCCGCCCAGCACATTGAATAGTCATGACTCAGGTGGTTCGCCTCATGACTCTGTTCAGCCTACTATGGTTTCTCCGTTTGAGGACTTATCAGACACTTTTATCAGTTCTCTATTCAGCCAGCCAGATGGGTCTGGTGATTCTGATGTGTCTGGAGACTTGTCTCTGTCCAGAAAGCGGTTGATTCAGGAGCAAAACCAATGATCCTGAAATTTGTGTACTAAAGAAGAGAGCCCTTCCTGATGAAGAAATAGATGCAGTTCCAATTGGGTATTATCTCAAGGAGGGAGTGTTGATGCGGAAGTGGCGCCTCCTGATATCCCTGCCAATGCAGATTGGGCAGTGGTCAAGCAAATTGTTGTTCGAAGGTCTACAGGAATGAGATCTTAGCAATGGCTCATAGTTTGCCTTTAGGAGGTCATCTTGGTGTTAACAAGACTGTTGACAAGATCATGAAACACTTCTTCTGGCCTGGACTTCGGAAAGATGTTTCCAACTTTTGCAAAACCTGTCACACTTGTCAGGTAGTTGGAAAACACCAGTTAGACTCACCTGTAGCTCCATTGCAGCCTATCCCAGCATTTGGGGAGCCCTTCTCCAAGGTCATCATTGATTGTGTTGGTCCATTACCCAAGACTAGATCTGGAAATCAGTACTTGTTGACAATCATGTGTGCATCTACCAGATTCCCTGAAGCCATACCTCTACGCAACATCAAGGCAACTGCAATCTCGAAGGCTTTGATAAAGTTCTTCACGTTGTTTGGCCTTCCCAGGGAAATTCAGTCAGATCAAGGTGGCAATTTCACTTCCGGATTGTTTCAGCAGGTTGTGTATGAACTAGGTGCGAAGCAGATTCTTTCCAGTGCCTATCATCCAGAGAGTCAGGGTGCCTTAGAGCGGTTTCATTCCACTCTCAAGACAATGATGAGGACTTATTGTTATGACCATGAGAAAGACTGGGATGAAGGTGTTCATTTGCTGTTGTTTGCAGCTAGAGAAGCAGTGCAGGAGTCTACTGGATTCAGTCCGTTTGAGCTAGTGTTTGGCCATGAAGTGAGAGGACCTTTGCTATTGTTGAGTGAACAATGGCAAGAGAAAGAGCTGCATATCAGTCTGTTAGACTATGTTAGCAAGTTCAAGGAAAGACTGCGTGCAGCTTGTGAACTAGCCAAAGAGAACTTGAAATCAAGTCAGGGAAAAATGAAAACTTGGTATGATCATAAGGCTAGAAGCCGTGAGTTTAAACCAGGAGACAAGGTCCTTGTGTTGTTTCCCTTGCAGTCCAATCCATTGCAGGCTAGATTTCATGGTCCTTATGAAATTCTGACAAAACTCAATGATCTCAATTACATTGTGAAGACTCCAGATAGAAGAAAGCCAAAACAGCTGTGTCACATTAACATGCTGAAGCCTTATCATGATAGGAATGCTAGGATTGCAGCTGTCACTTCAGATCCTCCTGTGGCCGAGACTTGTGAAGATGAGGGGGAGTTTCAAGATGATGAACCTAGAATTAAGGCTGAAGTTCTTTCATGTAAATTGTCAAATTCTGAAGTGTTGCAAAATCTGGATGTAAAACTCCAGCACTTAGAACCCTCACAGAAAGATCAGTTTGAGAGGTTGATCAAGAAATATAAAGATCTATTTCCTGATGTTCCAAAGAGAGTTTCTATAGCCTCTCATGATGTAGATGTTGGTGATGCCAAACCAATAAAACAGCATCCGTACCAGATGAATCCTGAAAAGAGAAAGATTGCTGAGAAAGAGGTTGAGTACATGTTAGAACATGATATTATCAGACCCTCTACCTCAGATTGGAGTTCACCCTGTGTTCTAGTTCCAAAACCTGATGGAAGTACTAGATTCTGTACAGATTATCGCAAAGTCAATGCTGTAACTAGAACTGATGTGTTTCCAATACCTAGGATTGATGATTGTATCGATAGAGTAGGGCAAGCAAAGTTTCTGACCAAGATTGATTTATTGAAGGGTTATTGGTGTGTGCCTTTAACTGAGAGGGCCAAGAGCACCTCTGCTTTTGCCACACCATCTGGGTTTATACCAGTATGAAGTCCTACCCTTTGGCATGAAAAAATGGCCCAGCCACGTTCCAAAAGATGATACAGTCTACAATCGTCAGATTGCCACACACGGGTGCGCACATCGCCACGACCTGATCACATGGAGTGACTCCTGGGAAGAACATCTGAAAGATGTAGAGACGTTGTTCCAGCGCTTGACCCAGGCTAACCTGACTGTTAACCTGAACAAGAGTGACTTTGGTTGTGCTACTGTCACGTATCTTGGCTACGTCATAGGCCAGGGTAAGGTGGCACCCGTAAATGCTAAAGTCCAAGCCATTATGGACTTTCCAGTTCCTGACAACAAAAAAGCTTTGCGCCGCTTCCTTGGAATGATCGGGTACTACCGCAAGTTCTGCAAGAACTTTGCTGGGACTGCTCTCAGTCTCACCAACCAACTGAAGAAAGGCGTAAAGTTCACTTGGGATGAAGCATGCCAAAGAGCCTTCGATCGCCTGAAGTCTCTGCTGTCACTTCCCCGTGCTCAAATCTCCTGACTTCAACAAACCGTTCTCCATGGCGGTCGATGCTAGCAACCAAGCTTGTGGATCTGTGCTCCTACAGAGAAGTGACTCTGATGACATTGAGCATCCCGTGGCATACTTCTCCAGGAAGTTCAATCGCCACCAAAAGAACTATTCCACAATTGAGAAGGAGCTGTTGGCTCTGGTTCTATCCTTACAACACTTTGAGGTTTATGTTTGTACAGGGCAAAAGCCAATGATTGTATATACTGACCACAATCCGTTAATGTTTTTGAGTAAGATGAAAAACAAGAATCGGAGATTGTTGGATTGGAGTTTGATTTTACAGGAGTTTGACTCGGAAATTAAGCATGTAAAGGGTACTGACAATGTAATTGCTGATTGCTTATCCCATGTTTGAGTATGTGTATATATATCACGTGTCTATTAACATATTGTATTATATGTATATATATACATGTGTCTACTTAACCATTTTTGTATTGAAAAGAAAAATTTTGCCTTCATGAGTCAAAATTTTTCCCTTTTGGAATGGAGGTGTAATGTGGAAAAAAAAAAGCCACTAGATGGCAGTATTGACAATTTTTTTTGTTAAGCCCAGTCTGGAGCTAGGTTTTGGGGAATGTCCTGGGCATGCCTCAGAGGGGAATGTCCCAGAGAGTTGGAGAAATTGCAAGGAGAAATTGTGGAAGGATACATTTGACCAGACCTGTCACTCTTTTCAAGACCTGTGAAGCTTTTTGTGGATTTTTGCCTGTGTTGGAGCATTTTCCTGTCCCAGGACATCGCAACTTAGCAGCCCATCTCAATTACCAAGGGACTGTAAATATCTCATTTTTTTCATTTCAATCTTGGTCAGTAGAGTAGATTGTAGATTAGTTCTGTTTGTTTAATTAAATCTGTTGAAGTTTAAGAATTTTTGTCTGTCATCCCTTGCTGTCCGTGACGCCATAACAAATTGACGCCATAACAAATTGGGGCCATAACAAGATGCACCTGCATACTACTTATAGCAAGCTATTTTTTACTTTCAGTTTACCACCACAGCCATGATGATCACAGAGCTAGTTTGCCTCAATGGTTAATATGACTACTCCTTAGCCTTTGCTAATAGTACTATGGTGGCACTTTGCTCAATGAGGCGATCTATTTTAGAATTTATACCACATCCAATGCAACACAATATCTAGGTTTTTATCTTGTTTAAAATGTGAACAGACTTCGGTAAACCCCCTGCTACGTGCGTTGCACCGATTCTGTTCAATCCCCAGACTCCCTTAGGAGGCTCGCGCCTTCAGCACTCGAAAAGAAGCCTACCGCCTATTTTCACATTTGAGATGTCTGCTTCTAAACTTATTGACAGCCCTACAGATCATATTTATTGTTATGTTTTCCGCATCTCCGTTGAAGTTCTACCAAAATTAAAACTAAGTCTTTTCTGCTTGTTTTTTTTTTTCCCTTATTTTTTTTGTGACTTTACAACTCTCGCTTGTACCTTAAAAAAAAAATTAGTTTGCATCCGGATAATGTGAATGCAGAGAAATATAAATACAGGCCGGTTCATCGTTTTATTAATGAAAGTTTCGTCCTTGAAAGTACTGATGAAAAACTAATCTGAATGAAACAACCGTCCAAGCAATGCAGGTGAACCAAGAAAACAAGGCCACTTGAATTCACCAACAATGGTCACACTGAATCAGCAGCATAGACTTCACTCTACACAGACATACCGACACAAGTGAAGATGACATATTGCCCATTCAGTTGGAAGGCTTCAAGCATTCGCATAAGATTCCAATAATAGCAGGATCTATGCTGTGGCTGCAATGAGGCAAGTACCTGGGTTAAAAAGGATGATGGCACGGAGGCATCCCAGCTCAGTCTTGTCCATCTGCATGTCCCTCATTTTACTGACGAGCTCTGTGAGGACCCTACAAGAAGCAAGAAGGACAGGATCGGCAGCGAGGAGAGGTGGATGTTCACAGGTAAAAACAAAGAGACATGTTGTGCTTGAGATGGGGTGTGGGAAGTCAGCCTACAATAGCCTAATGCTACGCCAAAATATAATGCCTTTACAAAGGAGCAGCATTCAGTTCACTGGGAGACATACAATTTGAAGCTTGGAAATGAGAATGGACAGAGGCACTACTTAAAAAAAAAAAAAATCCAGAGGCCATTTTCAAATTTTCCACAGGTTCTACGGAACAATGACATAAATGGATTTACAGCTTGGAGTCATTGTGTCAGTCAAGCAAATTACCCTGCTAGTTATCTGGAAAAATATCACTGTCCACAAGATAATTTAAAATATAAATACTGCCAGACTGAAAACTATAGAATTGTAGCAACTGAATAAATAGTAAAATGACACTTTACCTGTATCCCTACATTTCACTTCCAATGTTACATCTACAATCTCTATCATAATGTTATGACTGTGCCATTGTTGTGCTGTGTGGTGTTATTACCGGTCAAATATGGCCCCAACCTCTGCACTGTGCGCACTCTCCCTGTGTATTAAATCAAAATTTGCAATTAGAATGTTATAACACCAATCAAATTGTTTTCACATTGTCATTATAGAGTCAAGGTTTTGGCTACAGGCATTCAGTATGGACTCTGCAAATAATGAAGCCCAGTTCTTGGTCTAACAAGAAACAGGCTCTTAATGATGAAGGTTAGCTCCAGTAGTCATTAAAAAAAAACAAACTCCAGAAATCTGATTATTTAGTTGGAGAATATTATACCACTAACAGAGACCTACATCTTTCTCCAAAACTTAAATAAAAACAAATTAAGCAAGTTCAATGAAAGGATAATTCTGGCTGTAAACAGGATTTAGGCATTTTCAAAATGTAATAATCTGTAACAGTCTCCTAGTTGGAATACCCATAAAAGTTACTCATCCTTTAGCTGCCCCGAAATTAAAATGAGCCAAATAAATTTGTAACAATTCAATAACAAAATTAGAGGCTAGTTATATTTTCACAAAAGGTCACTACTCTTAAGACACAGTAATGATAAAATTTTAATTGAAAGTAATTTTCTGAAACAATAAATTTCGTCGTAAGAATGGCCGAACCACAACCAAACTATCTAGGCCATTACATTTACGCCATATTTGTAGAAGAGGTGGTTAAAAGATAGGCAAGTAGCCTAGCTAAATACAGTTTTTCATTAAAATTAGAACACTCACAAAAACTTTCCTAATGTCCGAGTATGAACTATTCCAATATCAGAATGGGGTCGACTGAGGGACAGAACAGAGGTGCAGGGTGGTTAGTAATAAATGTACGACAAAGTTAATTCAGCCCTTTCATTTGCTCAACGGCTGCGCAGATTTCGCTAAAGTGCAGCAACAGCAGCATGCATTCAGCAATGACAGAGAAAATACTCTAAATATCAGCGATGGACAATGGGCTAGAGAAGTCACAAGGTGTGCTGAAAACAGTGATATGTGAATTATATTTGACCAGTATTACGTTATGAACCATACAAAAGCACATTATTTCATGTTTCATGTCATGTCTTTTAAGGTGTGCATCAAAAAGAGGTCTTCATTGTCACATTTTGCGTTTCAAAATGCACCATACATTCTCTGTTGGGGACAAGTCACGACAGTGGGCAGACCAGTCCAGCATCCTAAACCTCTTCTTATGCAACTACACCCTTGTAATGCATGCAGAATGCAGTTTCACATCATCTCATTGAAATATGCAAAGGTGCCTGCAAAAAAGATGTCTTGAGGGTAGCATATGCATGTTGCTCCAAAATTTCAGTGTATATTACAGCATTAATTGTGGTTTTATAGAAATGCAAGTTACCCCTTCCGAGGCACTGACACAATCCCATACCATGGCAGAGCATGGCTTTTGGACTTGTTGCCGGTGACCATCCGGATAGTCCTTTTCTTCTTTGTTCTGGAGCAAACGGCATCAACTTCTCCGAAAAAAAAGCACATTTCCACTGTGTGATGGTCCATCGCAGATGCTGCGCCCTGAGAAGTTGACGGCCCTTCAGGTCACTGTTAAAATGAGGTTTCCATTTTGTACAATTAGGAGATAAACCTACAGTTTTTTTCGAACACGAGGTATTTATCGTAGGATAGAAACCTGGAAATTTCATTTGAAACCTAGCGCTTGCGCGAGGTTTCAAATGTAAATTTCCAGGTATCTAGCCAACGATAAATACCGAGTGCTCGAAAAAAACGGTAGGTTTATCTCCATTCTACCATGACTCTTGTCAACACCCCTACGAAAATATTTTTTATAGCCAAGTTCAACCACTGGGGGGAGTTTGGAGGTTGTCTGACGAAGAAAGTGCAGAGTGGATTGTCATCATCAAACCATTCAGGTTTGGTATCATCATTGTGAAATATTTCCTCTAAAGTTCCGAAGTCGAAGTTTGAAGTGGAAATGTCAGACGCCATCGCAGTCGCTTTTTTGGACACGGAAATTAATAGCCAACGTCTTCTATTGAAGCGGCTCGATAATCAAGCGAGAGCTCTTCACACAGGTCTTGACCCAGTGCGAGGTAGTTTACCGGTGAATAGATACCTGGTGTTAACCAATCAAAATGCAGAATTCGCTGGAATTAATGGTAGAATGAAGGTTGAACTGGCATTTGGGAATGTATCAAGATTTTGTGAGACTTGTTAAAGATTGCCAAAATAATCCCAAACCCACGTAGTTATATCAGTTATATATAAATGATGGTTCCTGATGCTGTGCCATCTGAGTGGTCAGATATCTTGGGCTTGCACCCTAGCCCTTTACGCATAAAAATTCCTCCAGAGGCCTTGAACCTTTTAATTATGTTACACAGTGTAGAGGGGAGAAATATTGAAATGCCTGCCTAACTTTCGAAGAGGAACATTGTTTTTTAACCTTTCAATGGTTTTCTCATGCATTTATGGGCAAACTAGCAATCCCCAGTTAGTCTTTGTGCCTAAAGGACTTGGCCTTTCCGGAATGCTGCTTTTATACCAAATCAAAATTGCAATCACCTGCTGACATTAGCACCTTCCAATCACACCATTTAAATTATTATTATTTTTTTTTTTTTAATCACATTACTAGTCCTGAATTGCCCTGGTCCCAACTTTCTTTGGTTGAACAGAAGGACTGCATGTTTATTTACAGATTAAATGAAGTCCGCCAGACAAAACATTAAATATCTTGTTTTCATACCGTCTGCAACAAAGCAAAGAACACAAGTATTTCCAAAAACAATTTGAGATGTGGACTCCTCAGACCACAGCACACTTTTCTACTTTGCGTCAGTCCATCTCATGAGCCTGGGCCCAGAGAAGCCAGCGGTGTGTCTGGGTGTTGCTGATCTTTGGCTTTCGCTTTGCATGGTAGAGTTTTAACTTGCACTTGTAGATGTAGCGACAAACTGTGTTCACTGACAATGGTTTTCCAAAGTGTTCCTGAGCCCACATGGTAATATCCTTTACAGAATGATGTCCGTTTTTAATGCAGTGCCGCCTGAGGGACCGATGGTCATGGGCATTCAATGTTGGTTTTTGGCCTTGCCGCTTACATGTAGAGATTGCTCTGAATTCCCTGAATCTTTTGATGATATTATGGACTACATATGATGAAATCCCTAAATTGCTTGCAATTGCACATTGAGAAACATTGTTTTAAATTGTTGAACTATTTGCTCATGCAGTTGTTCACGAAGTGGTGAACCTCGCCCCACCCTTGCTTATGAATGACTGAACCTTTTAGGGATGCTCCTTTTATACCTAATCAAGACACTCACCTGTTTCTAATTAAACTGTTCACCAACAGGTGTTTTTTGACACCCTGACAGCCTGGACACCCTGCTGGTTTTGTTTCTTATTGCCAAATAAACATTTGAGAATAACTTGAATGGTCCGTCACTTTAATTTTTCCATTCGCATTATTACCCAATGTAGCAGATCTGCTACATTTTTGAAAGGTGGGCCAAAGGGTCGAATTTTTTTTTTTAAACTATTTTTCCAAATATTGGCCCATAATCAGCATATTTGCCTAGGGAAATGATTTTTACACAGTTATTAAGGTACTTGGTTAACAGAGGGTTAACACAGCTACTGTAAGTGATTTTTTTTTTTTTTTTTTAAACAAGTGTTAAATAGCTCCACATTCCGACAGAGATCATTGATTTAGAGTATCTGGTCCATAACAAAGGTCTCTCAATCACTGTCCTTTGCAGTAAAGCAGAATATGAAGTTCTGGAGTCACCCACTGCCTCTATCTAATGAGGTGAGAGAACGCCATAAAGAGGCGGTTGTCTCTGCTTGTGAACTCGCGTAGTTTCACCGAAATCTGTGGCCCATCGGATTTTGAGACATCAGGGGGCGATGGTCTACAATATCTGTATGTACGCGATCGGCAGCATACGAGAAGAGCACTTCAAAAAGAAAGTCAATCTGATGATTGGACGGTGAGTGAGGGGGCGTGTCAGTGACACTCAAAGATGTATGTGGCAAGCCAAGATAGGAATTCTCCTCCCGTGGCAAAAATAGCAGATCTCTACTTTACTGTAGAGAGAACCGATCGCCATAAGCCTACGCAGTGGCACAGATGAAGCTTCCGACCCCAGTGCTGCAAGAGACAGCATACAAAAGAACCGGTAGAGGAACAGATAGCCAAGGAAGGAAAAACGGCAGATGGCCAAGAGCCGTGTATATATCAGTGCCGCTCTCGGGAAGTTGAAAAAACAAGGAATCTAAGGGTCTAATAAGCGATGCGCAATGCCTTCCGGCTACTGAACAGGTAAGCTATGTTTTACTCTGTAGTAGTTATGCAGTTTTATTAGTCTCGAGTAGTCCTGTTGGTGGTTTTTCATCCTGCTAATGTTAGTTTATAAATGTACTGTCGTCGTTTGTGGCCGACTACAGCTTGATTAGCTGTGAAGCAGCAAAACTCAGTAGCTACTGCTATTTGTTCCGACAAAGGGAGGCTGTTGTATAACTGGGCAATGGCATGTATTTATATGAGGTAAAAAATAAAGCATGCTTTGAAAGGGCTAGCAGAGAAGTGTTTTTGTATAGACGATAGTGATTTTTTCTGTAACAATGATCTCCTCACCATATTCATTCAGAAGTTTCTGTATGGATGTAATGTGTCGTTGATCCATGTTTTTAGTATGGCTTTGACACAACAATCACTGAGAGTGTTTGTTTATTTTGTACTTGTAATGTAACTGGGTCACTGCCCTCAATCTCTGCCTCTGTCGGAAAACAATGCACGTTCGTGTGTGGCTTGGGGGCGGGGACTGCTGACTTATAGCCTTGCAGAGCAGATGGCCCTGCCTGATTCATTGTCTGAAATCCTGCAGGTCCGTCTTGCCAACTACCGTCATCCAACAATTTCACGGCTAAATTTTTTACGGCCCAATCAGGGGAAAGAGAGGCGGGAGCTGCAGACGTGACATCACCAGGAAGCGACTTCATGTTTGAATACAATGGCGGCGTGCGAAGCGGTTCCTGTGGATGGGTCAATATCAGCAGTTGTATCAGAAATAGACTCAATTTCTTCATTAAAAGAGGAGCAAAGAACGTCACTAAAAGCTTTTGTATTTGCTCTTCTCCCGACCGGTTTCGGTAAGAGTTTGATCTACCAGCTGGCTCCTCTGGTCATGAAAAAGATGGGAAGGACTCCAAACCCCATGTGGATTGGTCGGTGATGAGTGTGACGAGAAGAACCATCGTCCAATCAGCAGCCGCAGATTTTTTTGAAGGTTCCTCCTCTGAAAACTTTTTTGAATGGCTCTTTCCCAGATGAACTTGTGAAATATTTCCGTGGCGGATATATGGAACTGTCCGTCTGGCGTGTCAGGTTAGCTGACTTAGGCGAGGGGCAAGAAACCAGCTAAAACGACCAAATCAGTTACAGCAGCTTTAAATATCTTGTCTTTGTAGTGCACTCAATTGTATATAGGTCGAAAAGGATTTGCAAATCATTGTAATCTGTTTTTATTCACCTTTTACACAATGTCCCAACTTCATTGGAACTGGGGTTTGTAAACTTCAATGCAAGACTTGCAACAAAGCACCTTCATTAAAAATCATGGATTCATACGTTAGGCTGTTTCATTCATAAAATCTCAATTCATGGTTTTAATGAAAATTCTATTCTGCCCTGTTTTGTCATTAAAGGTGAGAAAGACTGACTGACTACAGCCTGACTGAGACACACATCTCAAATGCTAAAGAGACTGTCAAAGCTCTCAAGCCAATGATGGTGGCAACACAAATCATGTGCAAGAAGAAGAGCCCAACAATTTCTGTCATTGCTCCACTTCACGCCCCACTATGAGTGAGACAGTCTGCACCATCGAGGATTCCCCTCGTCAGAGATTAAAAGCACCATCAATCAAGATCTATCAAAAAGATATGACTCTACACCGGAGAAAAACTGCCAATACATCTCATCAGCCCTGGACCCCAGGTTCAAATCTCTGCCCTTCCTCTTGCCAGCAGATGTGCAGGAGACAAATGCCAAAGTGGTGTAAAAGGCTGCTGCTCTGAAAGTAATTATATCTTGTGAACAGTAGTAGGTCATGTGAATTCATAGTTCTTGTGCTGATGTGCACTTTAGCAATCCACATGAAAAAAAACTTGCGAAAAAACTTTAAAACAATCGAGATTACTTGATGTGAACATGCTTTTAGATAACAGTGAAAACGTGCGCCACTTTTTGTTTTCTATCAGATGATGCAGATTTGGAAGTGGAAAATAATGCTGAAGGGAGAACTTCTGCTGATGAAGGAGGAAATGATGACCAGAGGGCTGCTGAATTGCCTGAAACCAGTGAGAATGGGAACCACCCTTCCACAGCCAGTGCCCACCCACCCAAGAAGAGGAAATCTGCACTTGCTGACCACCTCAGGCAGACATTCAAGACCACCAGAGCACCCTTGGTGTCAGCTGTTTCCATAACTTAAAAGGAGATTAGACAATGCCAAGAAGCTTCACTACTAGCACTGACAGATGATCCACTGGTATGGTGGAAATTTCAGGCACCATGTCACTCGCTCCTTGCTAAGCTGGCACAAAGGTATCTGTGTGTCCCAGGGACCAGTGTAGCTGCAGAAAGGATCTTTTGCACTGCTGGTGACATAATCACCACTCAGAAGTGTGCTCACCTCTGAGCATGAGTTGCTGTTCCTGAAGAACATTTGCATTGCATCAAAAGACAGCTTGTCATGGATGACAGTGCTCAGATGCTTGCACTATACTGCTTATAAATAGTTTACATAACCCTTTGTGTATGAGAGCAGAAATCAAACTTTGATCAGAAAGTCAGAAAAGTTTCTTTATTTTGAGAATGAAACAAAACCAACAGATGTTGCTGTGCTGACATCGCCACATGCTGTTAAATTGTCACATTCACTGAAAGCGTATTAATACTTGGCATGTAATGGATAGGCGAACTTTCTGGGGTGTATTCCTATCCTGCCCTAACCTCTGGGATGATGGGATTGGGATGAATTGAAGTTCACTGGCTCGCTGTCATTAAAATAATGGTCATGAAATCAAAGTCACATGGTCTGTCAGGTAAAGTTAAATATGCACAGAGATACAACGTTAACAATGTTTCGAAATGCAAAGCAGAAGTGACTATCACGCTTCGTACCCGCTTCGTACCAGCCGGCAGTGGTCGGCAGCTTTTTCAGAGTAGCGCACAATTGGCTATTGCGCTACAGGGTTGCAAATTGGGAAGGGACTGCCGGGAAGGGATTTCAATAGTTGCATTGTTCGTTGCTCAAGCGCCTCCTGTTGGCCAGACGGGCGCTCGTCAGGAAGATTCTAAGCCTGGTCATGTCCGGGTATCCTCCACCCTCGTTCTGAACTTGCGAAGATTCAACCAATGAGTGTATAAGAAGCGGAGGTTGACAGGCGCGTGCTTCGGAGGAGAGCCGCGAACTGTCTACACTCTCCTGAATTGGCAGCAAGGGGTCGCATATGAGCAAGCCTTGTACGTAGTTCACCAATTGGGCATTCCAGATTCGGGTGGGATGGGAGATGCCAAATTTATCAAAAAAACAAAAAAACAACGTTTCGAAATTTCTGAGCGGCCGGATAGCTCACTCGGTTAAAGCACCGCATTGCGGAGCAGAAGTCACTATCACGGCGCGGGTTTGAGCCCCGGTCGTACCAACCGGCAGTGGTCGGCAGCTTTTTCAGAGTAGCACACAATTGGCCATTGCGCTACAGGGATGCAAATTGGGAATGAACCCAGGAATGGAAATATAATGGTTTGCTTTGTTCGTTGCTCAAAAGCGCCTCCTGTTGGCCAGCTGGGCACTCGTCAGGAACATTCTAAGCCTGTTCATGTTCGGGTATCCTCCGCCCTCGTTCTGAACTAGCAAGGATTCAAACAATGAGTGTAAACAAGCAGTAGTTGACTGGCACATGCTTCGGAGGAGAGCCGTGAACCGTCCCTCTCTCCTGAATTGGCAACAAGGGGTCGCATACGAGCAAGCCTTGTACACAGTTCACCAATTGGGTATTCCAGATTTAGGTGGGATTGGAGATGTCAAATAAAAAAAAAAAAAGTTTTGAAATTTCTTAACATTATTCCTCATTTACAGAGAGGAAATGTAAATTTTAATAAGAGCAAACATTTGCATTTCTTAAATTTCTCAGTGCGTTGCTGGATGAGAGAGAGTCCAACATGACCTGGCATGGATGATATTAGGTGATGGGCGAAATTAGGAGACTTGGCTCTAGTTGGCTTGAGAGGAAATCTGTCAAGCACACTGGAGATGAGGAGATTATATGTGGACACAAAATTAAGAGCATTAGAGAAGGATGCTGGGTTTATTTTTTTAGTTTCAGATAGGATATTAAGGATTTCCTGCTATGCCTGGGTAAAGGGTTAACAAAATCAAATTCAATGAATTTGTGATCAGATACACCAACCATTAAAATGACTGTTAGACGCGCACCCAGGAAGGCGACATTTTGAAACCATGTGACCAGGATATAGACACGGCATCACCACAACAAAGAACTCAGCACACATAATACACTGCCCAGCCAAAAAAAAAAAGTCACCGTTTGGAAATTAATGAACAAATTCTATAATTGGATCATTATTGCGGTTATTAATGTTTCAGCTAGCAATAATCATTTTAACCCTCACTGATGAAGCGCGTCGCTACTCATTTCTTAAAAAATCATGTCGGAAGACACATCCCCTGATGGTGGAAAAGATTTTACAGTATTTCAGAACGGGCAAGTGATTGGCCTGTATTTAGCAAAGAAAACCATGAATGACAAAAACAAGTATGAGGAATCATTTTCATAAACAAATTTGCCACCACAAAGTCCTGACCTTAAACACATTAGAAGTTATTGGGATGTTCTCAAAAAGACCACCGAGTGGTTCAACCATTATGTCAAGAAGACAAGATCTCGGCCAAAAATTATGGCATTTTTGATCGAAAATAAATGTTCTGGCATTGCATATAGTTGTCAAAACAATGACAAGACGAATATGCACTGTAATCAAAGCTACAAGAGTTCCAACTAAATATTTGAGTGTGCGACTTTTTTTTTTGCCGGGCAGTGTAGTATCCTGAGAATGGTGCTTGCTTTACGTTTCCCAGTCTTTGCTGAGGATCATTATAACCAATGCTTACGCCCGATTTATGGCCAATTTGGGATTTTTTCATTTTTTAACACAATGTCGCCGTAGCTTACCATCAGGCTATGTTAAATGCTTCAGTAGCAAGCGGTTACAACATGCAGTCCTAATAAACTTCTAGTCTTATTATTCCCCATCTAGGATGCATTCCAATGTCTAAAAATATTATTCATATCTGGAGCCAATACAATGAATTTGCCTCAAAGTCCAGTCTAGAAAATCCCCGCGTTCGGTAGGTTAACTAGAGTAAATTAGCCCGGGTTCATGATCAATGAATGCTGCACAGAACAACGCTTTTCACATAATAAATATAGGCTGGCCAACTTGACTCAGAATCTGTGTCTGACAAGTTTTTCTGCAATTAATTTAAGCTGTAGAAATTTGTGGAGAGTAGCTGAATGTATATTTAAAAAAGTACAGCAGGAAGTCAGGATATCACAAGTAAATTTTATGTTCTCCCAATTAGATCAGATACAAAAGAGTAAATTACTTTTGCAAGCACCATCACAACCCGCTGTAGTCCTCACTTAGGGGGCTTTCAAACTAGGTACAATTGTTCCGTACCGTACAGTGCGATTGCCCCCACTCCCCTCTTCCCCTGCTGGTCAGCTTTCACAGTAGTAATATCATGCAAGTGTACTCGGGCACGGGACATGTCAAAATTCCGATACAGCACGTAAAACCTAGGTGGTTTTAAATGGGGAAATACACCGAAAGAAGAAGAAGCAAACCCTTTTGTGGAAAGAATTTTTTTCGGCTTTTTATTTGCCAATAGCATTTTAAAAGGAGGCCCCAATATATTTTGGGGTGTTTTCTTTGTGAAAAGGGGGTTTAGAATCTTAATATTGAATAATAATATCGCAAATGCATGTGCTGCGCGTGCAATAGCAGCCTAGCGTGTCATCAGTAACATGGATTACGACATATAGCAGCACAAGGAATTCAACTCTAAATTTTCTTGAATGGATGCTTGATGTTTTTACTCACCCAAATCTTTCTCTGGGTATCCAAACATCAAGGTAAGCCGAAAAAGAAAAGAACTGACTACTTTCGATATTGGCGAAAGTTGAATACGGAATTCTTTCGCCCTTGCATTTTTGGCAGATTATGCTGTCCACTGCCTTATACCATGAAAATTTATCTTTCCCAAAACTTGAGCTGCCAGACTTTTGCACCGCGTCCCACATGTTGAAATATCGCAGCCGCATTTTTTTTCGTTTGTCACGGTACTGCTCTATTGTTCTGTGATAACCACGCGAATGCAACTACTCAAGAATTATTCCACAAATTTCCGAGGTTTTGTGCGTAGTATCCAGTTGCGATTGCATGTTTTCATCCGCCTAAATTTCAAGCAAGCATGGAATTTCTTCGTTTGAATGGAGAGATCCTTTCCCGCTGCGTTTTTTAGAACAAAAGAGCCGTAACAAGTAACAGTAATCTTCCGTGCTCAAGTACGGCTGCCTTCACAATTGGTATGAGTACAGATGAACCGTGCCCAAGACCACCTCTTTCAAGCAGACTTGCGTACCGCGCCCAAGCAAGGTACGCTTGTGTTCACGCGCACCAAATGACCTGGAGTTTGGGGTGAAGTGTACTCGGATCCACGCCGGAGTCTCGAGTGTGAAAGCACCCTTAATTACTGATCTTTGCTACTCGTGTGGTTATCTAGGTTTATTTTGGCTCGTCAGAAGTTGAAGTTTTCCACTTCCCACTATGATGCTTTTATGACCACGGTTTATGATTCCTCAGTTTAAGATTAGCTATTCAACCTCATTTTCAGCACTTGGATTGAGACGATTTAGATTGCGTTTCCTTAGCACGTTTGACCAGTTTTCCTTTGACTTTCAATGCTCGTCTTTGTCCTTCGGGTTGACTGGATTTTTCTGACTGACCCATGACTTAGTCCATTTGACTCCAATTCTTGCCTTAGCCCTTCAATCTGGTTGCATACTGAATTTTCTTTGACCCAAGTTTGCGAATTTCACTTCATCTCTCGTCTTGTCCCCCTGTTCAGTGGCTCCATCAGTCTGCGCTCCAAGCTTAGGACGCTACTGTTATCCTTTTGCTAAATTGTTATTCCTTTATTTTTTTGGATTGCTACCCGAGATGGGAAAAATAGTCTCCACTGTTATCCACTCAGTCTTGGCTTGTGAATTGAGAGCTCCGAAGTACAGGAATTAAAGGCGCCTTGCGCCCAGCAAACCTTTGATGGTGAGAGAAATTTTCCTGCTTATATACCCACCTTTTTCCGGCTCACATACTCTGTTGCACTCTGTCCTTTACCAGGTCTTAACAGCCCTGTGCAGGCGACCACTTCTTGGTTTGTATTGTCACTGTGCACAGATTTGAATGTGGGTCATATTTTAAGGCACTATCCATCAGAAATTCTGCTAAATAACCCACATGCAACTGATAACGCATTATTTGTCCAAAGAACCACGACCAGATCTACTAACAAAACCATGGACTCAACATGAACTAGATAGTGACTTTTTTTTTTTAAATCACAAAGAGACATTATTGTAGCCCCGGATGGAGTGTCCTGGAGTACTATGGATTTGCGGTGTTCGGGCGTTTGCGTCCTGGCCCAGAAGAACCTCTGCATGAGGGAAACGCTAGAAGATAGATGACAATGATAGAAAAATAACAGTATGAATATCATGTCAAATTTTTACTTCAGAAAACCGATTTTTCTTAACTACTAATTTGAATACCACTGGCTCAGTATAGATGAAGTGGTTGCCACAGAGGACAACAAATTTTTCAGTCACAAGAGAGCATTCTTGGAATTGCTGGATAGATAGTATAGTCTAGTATATTGAGCAGTTTGCACATGAGGCTTAGCTGAGGAGTTTAATTTATGCAAGTCTTGGAAAAACAGGGTTGGGACTGAACTCGCCAATATTCTAAACTGTGTTCAAGGTCGGCTTGCTGGTGAATATTCAATAACTAATCCCGGTGTGCCATCTAGAGAGAGAATAGGGTAACTGCGTGCATAAAAAGAGCAGCTCCATGTCCACTGGCATCAACATCTGCACTGACGGGTTATGGGTCGGCCCGGAACGAACAACCCCAATTCCGAAATAGTTGGGACAAAGTGTAAATTGTAAATAAAATCAAAAGGCGATGACTTTCAGATCACATGAACCAAAATGTTATTTACAATAGAACATAGATAACATTTCAAATGTTGAAACTGAGACATTTTACATTTTTATCCACAAAATGAGCTCATTACAAATTTTCTGGCTGCAACAGGTCTCAAAAAAGTTGGGACACAGGCAAAAAAAGGGCTGAAAAAGCAATTAATATATAAGAGAATCAGCTGAAAGAACATTTAGCAAGTAATGAAGTTAACTGGCATCAGGTGTGTAACATGATTGGCTATAAAAGGGATGTCTTAGAGAAGCTGAGTCTCTCAGAAGTAAAGATGGCCAGAGGCTCTCCAACTTGTGAAGGCTGGTGTAAAAAAATTGAGGAACACTTCAAAAACAATGATCCTCAATGTGAAATTGCAAAGGCTTTGAAGATCTCATCATCGACAGTGTATAACATCATCAAAAGATTCAGAGAAACTGGAAAAATCTCTGTGTGTAAGGGACAAGGCCGAAGACCTTTACTGGATGCCCGTGATCTTCGGGCCCTCAGACGCCACTGCCATCACTCACCGGCATGATTCTGTCATTGACATTACTAAATGGGCCCAGGAATACTTCAAGAAACCACTGTCTGTAAACACAGTCTGCCGTGCCATCCACAGATGCCACCTAAAACTCTATCATGCACAAAGGAAGCCATTGTTGAGCATGATCCAGAAGCGCCGCCATGTTCTGTGGGCCAAGGCTCATTTAAAATGGACTGTAGAAAAGTGGCAAAGTGTCCTGTGGTCAGACGAGTCCAAATTTGACATTCTTGTTGGAAATCATGGGCGTCGTGTCCTCCGAGCTAAAGAGGAGAAAGACCACCCCTCCTGTTATTAGCCTTCAGTTCAAAAGCCAGCATCTCTGATGGTATGGGGATGCATTAGTGCATATGGTGTGGGACACTTGCATGTTTTGAAAAGCATGAATGCTGAATGGTATATGAATGGTTTTAGAGCAACATATGCTCCCCTACAGGCGACATCTATTCCAGGGAAGGCCTTGTGTATTTCAGCAGGACAATGCAAAACCACATACTGCAGCTATTACAACAGCATGGCTTCGTAGTAGAAGAGTCCGTGTGCTGAACTGGCCTGCCTGCAGTCCTGATCTTTCACCGATTGAGAACATTTGGCACATAATTAAACGAAAAGCCCGTCAAAGGAGACCCAAAACTCTGCAGCAGCTGGAAGCCTGTATTAACAAAACATAACATGAGTGGCGAGAACAGGCCATTCAGCCCAACTAGGCTCGCCAGTTTCTTTTAACTATTGTGAGTATATCACTTCAGATACTCAATGTCTCAAAGGTATCTAGCTGGGTAAGTCAAGCCAGCTCTTGAAAACTGCCAAGGTCTCTGCCTCAACAATATGGTCAGGCAAGCTGTTCCACATCGAAATTACTCTTTGGGTGAAAAAATATTTCCTAATATCAGTGCTAAATTTACCCTTGGTCAAGTTCCATTTATGACCCCGAGTTCTACAAACAGAACTTGGCCGAAGGAATCCTACATAATTCACTTTGTTAATCCCTTTAACATATTTAAAGACCTCAATCAGATCACCCCTGAGTCTCCATTTCCTGAGACTAAAAAGATTAAGGATCTTCAACCTGTTCGCATAGCTTTCATCTTTTATACCCGAATCAGCTTAGTTGCTCTTCTCTGAACTTTTTCTAGAGCCTCTATATCTTTCTTAAAGTATGGTCCCCAGAACTGTACACAATACTCCAGATGTGGTCTGACAAATGTGTTGTACAAGAGAAGTATCACCTCCTTGGATTTGTACTCAATACTTTCGGCAATGTATCCCAGCATCCGATTGGCTTTTTTAACTGCTACGGCACAATGACTAGAACCTGTGAAGGTTTGGTCAACAATCACTCCTAGATCTTTTTCATGTGGAGCACATTCCAGTTTTAAACCTCCCATGAAGTAATCCTGTCTAATGTTTTTATTACCTACATGTAC